>CM076240.1:31237071-31837071 GCA_038380155.1 Pseudococcus jackbeardsleyi
GAATTAGATAATTAAATACACTTACCAGATGTGACTGGGTAATGTTTGTAAGTTTTTACGTGTTTTCGTAAAGAGCTAGGGTCAGTATAACGTTTCGGGCAGCCAGGAATTTTACAAGCGTATGGCTTATCTACGGTATGTGTTCTGGAGTGTTTGAATCTATCACTGGAGTTTGAATATGCTTTTCCACAACCAGGAACTGTACATACGTAAGGTTTTTCTCCTGTAAAAAAGAAAACATTTCTATCGTTAGATTTTGGCAGTTTTAATCGATTATGAATTTATGATTATTTTAATTAATGAATCTTTTTTTTAAATATTGATAAGAATTTTATTTCAAATTTTTAAGTTGAATTTGAATGGAAGTATATATTTTTTTTTAAGTAGAAAGCTCTGGTGAAATGAAGAAAATAGATTATTGTCCTCTTTCTTTTTCTTCGAAAATTATTTTGATAAAACTGAAGTTATTTATTTTCAACTCTAAAATGGCATTCTCATCCATCTTCAGGAAAACGTGACCTTAAATATGTAATTTTTTACATTTGTGCATCGTGCTAGTTTTTTTTTTTCAAAATTTTATGAAAAAATATGTAGGAATAAGTGTTGTATTCAAAACATTCGCAATTTTTTTCAGATTTTTTAAACCAATGGCACTCTTGAAGATCTTCGAAGTGTAAAAATGAAAAGAAAACGCGACCAAATCGAAAAAACCAGATCAGATTCGTGTCCAGCAAGTCAAATAACCTCTTTGTACCGTATTTGAACGTCCATTTTACTGATGGTTGAATTTTTTTTCCTCTCGATTTTCCAATTTTTCATGATCATTTGAAAAAATGAATTTTCAGAATTTGATTAAAATGGCCCCGAAAATAATATTTATTGAGGTATGTAGATTAGCTGAAGTTGAAACTGGTATTTCATCATTGGCTCGTTTATTTCCACAGAAAATGCTCAAAATTTGAAATTTCGGGGGTAAAATGAACTTTGATTTTTGGAACTTTGAATGAAATTGACCAAATTTTTTGAAACCCCGAAAGATGGTCTCCAATTTGGCTATAAAGCATTGGGATTCCTTGAAAACTTGGATAATTTTTAATACCTATACAGAATGATTCTTTTGGCTTGGCAGAAAATCTGAGAAAAGTCAGTAATTTTTTCAAAAAATTAAGAAAATTTATGAAAAAACTCATTAAATTAAAAAAAAGTTGATAAAAAGTGAATTTTACGTGAAAAAAATTCCAAAGATTAATTTTTGAAAAATTGGCCATTACAAAGTTTTGCAAAATTTTTAATATCCACTTAACACATTGTGATAGAAATTTTGAAAATTTTCGTGCCTAATTTTAAAATTTTCAAAAATTTTATGTGAAAATTGAGTATAATTTTTGATGTTTTAAATTCAGAGGAGGGGAGAACAGAGTTGATTTTTTATTTTTGATTTTTTAGAAAAAAAAGAGTTCGAAAAATTTTGTACTTGGGCTCATTTTTACTCATTGCTTCTGTTGAATTTTTAATCTCATCTAAGTATCTGATTTAAAACATGATGAAACAAAGCGAATTCCAAACTCTTGACTAGATAGTTCTTTAAATAGTGTAAAAGATTTATTTGACGTGCTAAATACAAATTTGGTATTACTTTTTCTATTTGGCCATTTATTTATTCCATTTTGGTAAATAAAAAAGAGACAAAAAATTGTTCTTGAGCATTTTCAAAAATCCCACTAGCTTAAAAAATCTGGGAAAAAAATTCAGTGTGATACAAAATGCATCATAGATTTTTTTTACCTCATCTATTCCTTAATTACCTATCATTTTCACAAGCTTTGAAGCCAGTTTCAAGATTTTTTGGGGGTTGAAAAAATCTGAAAAAATTTATGGACGTTCAAAATACCTACAAACACCCCATACTCATTTTTGAGATGACAGAAAGTACATCCAAGCATATTTTTCAAGGTCATGTTATCCAGGAGAGGACTAGAAAGGTCATTTTGAAATCAAAAATTATTTTTTATTAGACCAAATCAATTTGTGGGGAAAAATGAAAAAAATGAAACTGATAAATGGGTTAAATGTAACGTAGGTAATTGTTTTCATCTATGAGAAAATGAATTCAAATTCAGCTTTCAAAAAAAATAGACACCAGCTAAGTGCGCACAAAACATAATAACTCGATTCTTAATAAGATTTTAATCTGATCAGCGATGAATATTTTGCGATAACCATTCGATACCTAGACCTACTTAAGATTCGTAAATTTAATAACCCAATAGGAAATGAAAATTTAATAACCTGTATGAGATCTCGAATGAATTTTCAAATTTTCAGCTCTACTGAAACTTTTATTACACTGATAACAATGATGTGGCTTTTCATTGGTATGGGTTCTCACATGTACCAGCATTTTATACCTGAAACCGAAATATTCCTCTGGTTAATTTCTCATCTCTCCAAAACCCAGCTTGACCAAATTCTAACCCTTAATTACCTAGCATTAAATCCTTTATCTCCTCTACTGCAGTCACTCCAGCCACAATAGAACATTCCTCCTTTGCCTGGATTTGCATGTTCTTTGGCTACATGATTCGAAAGCATATCCAAATTATCAAAGGAACGATAACATTTAGTCCATCTGAAAAAATTATGGAAATTATCTCATTGGTTAAACCATTATGATGATGGTATTACTTAGTACACTGTGTAACGGTGTCACCTTGGTATAACGTTATATTTATGCTGGCATTAGCATACTTTATAATTATGATTTAATGTGTACAAATCACAAGTACCAGTACCTTACCTGCATATTAAAGGTTCATTATTTATCGATGTTAGGTCTGATTCTTGCGTGCTGTAGCATGATTTATCGCGCTGAAATGATCAAAAAAAATTTGCGATGAGAATACAAATTTGATGACTATTTTATGGAGTAGGTAATTGATGAAAGAAATCATTTCGTTGTGAATTTCGGGAAAAAAATTGGTAAAAGAGGCAAAATATTGAAAATTTTTGTAGTATTTTATTGGGTCTGAATTTTTTGGGATTTGATACACAGATTTAAAATTTTCAGTTGTCTCAAATTAGTAAAAATGACCGAAATAATTTTTTTTTTTAAATCACTGTCTTTTTATATTCACAATTAAAAATAAAACAGAAAAAAAAAAGAAATACTCCGAAACTGTTTTTTATTTTAATTTGATTTTTAATTAGATGTCTAAAAGATTCGAGTCTTTAATTTAAAAAAAAAAAAAAAAAAAAAAAAAAAACTCAATCTTGAACAGAAAACTTGAAATTACCTATCAAAACAAATATTCCGAATCTCTTACCTTCTGATCTAATAAATAAGGTCGAAATAGGATCACCATTTTTGTAAATTTTTAAATTAGTATACTTTTATGACTAAGAGAACATAAACGAACGAAAATTAATGAAAAGTACGAATCAAACGTTAGAACAACTTTGTCTCAATACAACTACTGTACGTATGAGCAGTCTACGCGTTAATACCTCCCGTCACAACCAGTTCCCGCGGACAACTCTTTTTTATAAAATGGTGGGGTGGGAAGACGAAACCTATAATAAACAGGTGATAACCGCCAACATTAATGCTCTTATTGTTGGAAAAAAATTATCTGTATCGATACACAGGTACTTTGTGGATCATTAAAAAGAGTAAATTTTTAAACATTCATCGTAAAAAAAATTATCATTGAGAATTTCGTGGATTACTCTTTTCGAACCCTCTACACCTATCCATCGATTGTAATATTTTGCAGAAGTCATCGAAACGACCTCTGAAAGGGAGATTTTCTCACGAGCAGCGTAAACTCGTACACTATAATTTTAAACCTCGCGTTTTCCAATTAATTTGAAATCAAGACCCAAAAAAAAATCTAATTTTATACCTTTCGCTCGTATTCAGCGTAGGGGTCTAGGAAAGCCAAAGCTACCCGCCAATTACGTATTATAATTAATATAGATATTAAAATGACTAAATTCATTAACAACTTCGCCTCCAGTAAGAAAAAAGAAAATTATAAAAATATTAAAGAAGCCAAGATACTGGTCGGAGAGGCTCATCGCCACACCAGAGACCCGGTAGTAGTGATTTTTATCTTTTTGTTTTATATTTCCTGTACCTTTGTGTTGATCACCTGTGGGTTAAAAAAGATAAAAACCAGGTAGGGTATCCTATTCCTAATAGCCTTTTGTTTTAGGTTTATTCAATACGAACGTGTATCCGAGAACGTATCTGTGTGGCGTAGTCTGGCGATTTTTACTATTCGCTTGAGAAAAAAAGTGTTGCCTATAGATGGTGGATTGATGGTCCTTAACCTAAATTTTTTAAAAGTGAAATCCATTCTGATAAATTGGTATCGCTTACTAAATATTTTTCTGTAGTACGCCCCCAACAGATTTTATTTGTGATTTATCGCGTCATTTGGGAAAGGAAAATTAATCATAGCTATACTAGGATGCGCTCACAATTACCTTCATCTTTTTTTAGTGATAATGGTGCACATTATGTACTTGAATAGCGCAGCAGGAGCGCTGAGCTGGTATCTAAGAGCGGCCAATATCTCCTAATGTGACAATTTGAAAATTCCCAGTAATTATGGTTGAGTATACCAATTGGGTTGAGAAAGGATTAAGTGTTTGGTGAGCTAAATCTTCGCTGGTGTGGATATATAGGTAGAAGAATACGAGATATATTATATACCTAAGTATAGAAAAATACGATTATGGTTTTTAGATTTTGTTGAAATGGTCAGGTCTTAATTATAAACCCTTTTTATATTTTCGTTGTTGAAGGTAAAATTTAGCTGAGGTACGTGGAGACTTAAAAGATTAAATTGCATTGTGAGTAGACAGATGCTTGAGTCAAAAAATAATCATCGAATGAATCAAAATAGTCAAAAAAATGCCTAATTCAAAATTTCTCAGCTTATAGATTTATAATCTGGAAAGGTGAGATCCAAAATAAAAAAATACGGGCAAGATGAGATCCGTTTTGGAAAGGTGAGATCCGACTCCGGATCTCACCTTTCTTCATGTGTATAGACCCGCCCATTAAACCTTGAGACGTCTCCTTATTGGTCTGGAATGCTTTTCACATCTCCACGTAAATTGCCTGAACAATACAACATCATATTAGATATCGTGAATGCGCGGTGAGTGCGCAGATAAATTTTCGGTCGGATCTCACCTTTGCTCTTTTTTTATCCTATTTATACAACATAGGCCTACTTTTCATTTTTTTCGCGCATAAAATCATGCAATAAATATTTTGAAGAACTCGTGGTCTTTAATCCGGCCTAAATTAGTGGAGAAGAAGATGCAATAGCGAACATTATTTATTTTAAAGGGGTTCCCAAAATACGGGTCGGATCTCACGTTGCCTATTTTTATAGTCGGATCTCACCTTGATAGATTTGTCTATATATATAGATCGAAATTTAAAAAAAAATAATCATTTTTGAAAAATAATTGCGATTTGTGAAAATAGTCTAATTCCGAAGTGGTTCATCAGCAAAGAAAAGTAAATTATTATCTGTAGACCTTTGCCAGATGTCAGGGTGGGGGGATATGCCTATGTGGGTCCTTGAAGACCATTTTGATCAGGAAACTTTGGAATGAATATACATCACCAAGTTGAATTTTTTGTTCAAGTCGATTCGAGCGGTGGAAAGAGTGTTGTAGGAACCAGTATTTTGCAGCAGATGGCATCGCTAAATCGAAAATCATTTTTTTTTCTGTTTCTTTGAAAATTCAGTCAGAAGAATACTGAAGTTTCATTTTCAAAATTTAAGCTGTAGGTAATATCTATTTGATCCACTTTTAGACAGAGACGTAGGGCGTAGGCCAGAGAGGTTTTTGGATCTCAGCCCGGCCAAGATTACCTTCTGCTTCTGGTAGCATTAAAAAATTAAAAATCAAATTTTCTCGAAGCTTCGCTCGGGAATGAACAAAATACCAATTTTACGAGCTATTTGAGGCAAGGGATCCCGGAGCGGAGCCGGAGGGAGGAGGGTCCCCGGACGATTTTTTCGGAGCTGGAGCTGGAGGGACTTTCGTAAAAAATCTCGGATCCGGAGCCGGAGCTGAAGAGACTTTTGTAAAAATCTCGGAGCCGGAGCCGGAGCTGGAGGGACTTTTTTAAAAAAATTCCGAAGCCGGAGGGACGGAGGGACCACGTTGGAACTGCTCCAGCTCCTTGCGGAGGTCCCTCCTTTGATTTTCAACTTTACTACTAGGAATTTTTCAGTTTTTCCTCCCTAAAAACTATCAAAATTGTCCATTATTGTTTTGCTTACGAAAATAGTTGAAAATAAAAATAACTTGTTTTTTGTTTTTCAAAAAGTAATAGTACTTTTATTTTCATGATAATTCTACAAAATTTCTGATTTATCATCGTCGGAGGGTCCCTCCAGAGCCTTTTTAACCTTGCCGGAGTCGGAGCCAGAGCCGGAGGTACTTGGAAAAAAATTTTGATGCCGGAGCTGGAGCCGGAGGCATTTTTGAAAAATTCAAGGTGATATGCTCACTATGCGAAAAAATTATTCCTTTTTAGTCTTCCAAGTCTTTATAGTTTATTTTATACCCACTTTGCTGTTTACCCTCTCCTAAAAAAGGTTTCGACTTTCGACGCCACTTCTTGCATTTGTGGTGTACAGTGGCGTAGCTAGAATTTCGTCAAGGGGGGGGGGCAAGAACGAATTATGTCAAATTTTCTGTGGTCATTTTGAAACATACCCGTTGTGCAAGTTCCACATTTCCGAGCCACAGGAGACTTGTGGCTTTTTTTGGCACATTATTACAGCCAATCAGAAGGCTTTAGATTACTACGCGTAGTAATTCCACATTTTTTCACAAATTTTCACATTTTGATTTCATTCATGATTTCGCATGTAAAAAATGGAATAAAGTGGGAAAATTTCCCAATTTGTCAAAATCTGCATTCAATAAAATACAAAATGAATTCTAACTGATTTATTATAGATAGGTAGATGTAAAAATTATAAAAATGCAGTTACTCAACGATGAAAATTAAAAAGACACCAGGGACACCACGACCATAGATAACCATACTACACGTAATCAAAAAAACTTGATGATATTTCTCATGAAGCTTTCGCCACCATGAAGCATAGCCATCTATTTTCAAGGGAAGGGAAATGAGGAATAAAAATTTTTTAACCAATAGGAATAGCGACTTTGTGAGAAATATGTGGCCATGTTTTGACACAGCCAATTTCGATTTCAGGTAAATGTGAAAAAATGTTAAAAATTTCGTTATCCTAAATTAGGTAAATTAGAAAAATTTTCACAAATTTTCACAATTTTCCACATTTTTCCACTTTTTGAAATGTGGAAAATAAAGCCACAAGTCTCCTCTGACGTCATATTTATGAATGAAAAAGGCACATTTGTGGCTTTTCACATTTTCACAAATGTGGAACTTTGCACAACGGGATAGCAAGTATTTTTTCGTAGTGTACGTATAACCGAGTCTGAGGTAGGGGGTGTGTAATAACACAACGATGTAAAATGGACACAGGACTTAGATTAGAGGTACAAAAATAAGCCTTTTTTCGCAGGCTTCTCTCAGAACGTTCATTAAAATTGAGATCGATTGATAATTATGTTCAAGCCCGAGCGAAGCGAGGGCGAAGCTTGGAAAAAATTGAATTTTTGATGTCTGAAATAGACCATTTTCCCCAATTTTTGACACTTTTCTCCCATTATACCTTATTTTTTAAAGGCCATGGCCGGCCATGGGGGGGCAATCGCCCCCTTCGCCCCCCTGGCTACGCCACTGGTGGTGTATTACTTTTGGTTTTTGAAGTCAAAATATTTACTTAGATGGAATTATATTTTCATTAATGATTCAAAGTGTTTTTATTTTAGAAAATTTGGTGTGTGAGGAAGAAGGGGGAGGGGGTTAACTCGAAATTGTTGAAAAAATTAAGGAAGTTTGGGCTCCTACTTTGGTAAATTTTTGGCAAAGTCACTGTCACTACCTTCAGGAATCAAAAATTCGTTTTTGAGTCAAGATTCCTCCTTCATTCTAAACTAATTTTCCAACTTTGTGAAACAACTGTCAAAGGTCAAACATAACCATAAACCATAACCTATCTACTTACTTATAGTGTAAATTTATTTTCACGTTTCCAATATTTTTCAATTTTTTGCTCTTCAGAATTTATATAGAATTGTACGAGTGCATCATTTTTTATATTTTCAATTTCAATTTTAAATTTCAAAATAGCGTGGACAAGCGCGTGAGCTGGACAGATGTTACTTTATCTATCTGTTAGATTTCTTTCGAAGAAGGAAAAACAGGAATAGATAAAATACTTTATTGAAAATAAAATATTAAAAAGTAGGAAAATTTAAAAAATTTAATCTTTGTTAGTATTTAATATTTAGTACACCCGACACCCGAGATGACCCCTCGTACCTCTTTAATCCAAATTCCAAATTCATTCGATCTGTCCCCTAATTGCTAATAGATTTTAATTTTATTTATTAAATAAAAATTAGAAATTGTTTGTTTTTTTCTACTTATCGAGTTATTATTCGTAATTACATAGTAAAAACATACGATTCCCTCTTCCTTCCTCCAGTCTCCCACCTGTCCCACCTCCCACCAAACAGCTGGAAACAAAACAAAACACAAGTGTGTTATCACTGTTATCAGTGTTTTCTGTTCTGCATTTTAGATTGGCGTGCACAATATTTTCATTTTTCTTTTTGTTCATTTGTAATTTTTGTCTCCTCGATCTCAATAGTATTAACAAATTATTTTGACTGTTTTTTCGTATCTACAATTAGTCTTTTCAATAAGATTGAAATCAGTGAACAAATTCCCATCCTAAGGTAAGCTTTTGAATCGATAAAATGTTTAAATTCAATTTCATTGTTCAACCATTCTAATCTCAACAAATATTATGTATTCCTTGCAGTTTATTATCAGCTCACTATTCTATCGGTGTCAATTTTAGCAGTATTGGAAATGATTATGTCGTCCTCGACAACGAGAAGATTTCAGAGTGTTAGCAAAGTAACTACAATCACGCGATTTCAGTGCGAGCATGTGTGGACAATTAAAAATCTCAAGTCACTTTGCATGGAAAGCAGAAGTAGTATACTGATGCGTTCATCAGAGTTTTCAGCTGCCGAAAATACATGCAAACTGTTTTTAGAGTTTCATACTCCAGATGGGAATGACGATAATACGGATTTATTCCTCGAAGTTGCCGACTCGTCTGAGCTCAATAGGTACGGTTCAATAAGTGGCGAATATGAATGTTCAATAATGAATTCGGATGGTAAAATATTGAAAAAAAAGGAAGATTATTTTAGTATACGTGCGAATCAAACTTATTTTCACTTCGAAGACGTTTATTGCAAAGCAGCTGATTTCTCGATGAAAGATACGATTAGTTGCAAAATTTCTTACATCCATGAACAGGCATTTTCTAAAGTAGATAACCAATTTGATACATTTTTATGGTCTAAAGCGCATGCCACTGAAGACTTTGAAAAACTGCTCTACAACGAACAGTTTAGCGATATTACAATATACGTTGGTGGCAAGAAATTTCTTTGCCATAAAAACATCTTGGCAGCAAGAAGCTCAGTTTTCGAAGCTATGTTAACCCATGACATGAAAGAGAAAAACCTAAATCGCATAGATATCGATGATACAGACGAAAATATTTTTCAAGAAGTATTACGATATATTTATACGGGAAAGGTGGAGAACTTGGAGAAGATTGCGTTCGAATTGTTACTCGTTGCCAGTAAATATGATCTTGCGATGCTAGTGACTCTGTGTGCAAGCAAGATAGTTAAAAAATTGACCGTAGAAACTGCAGTGAAAATTTTATCAGTTGCGAAAACACTAGAGTTGGAAACATTGAAAGCTCATGCGATCAAGTATATTCAAACGAACTTGAATGAAATAATTGGTTCGGATGCCTGGAATGACTTGATATCTCAGCCAGATTTAGTGGGAATTGTTTTGGAAGCATATGGTAGTAAATAATGAATGTTTTTTAGTAATACCCAGGGAAAAGTCATCAGGTCTGATCAGGCCTGAAAAATGGCCGCTCCTGGGCAGGTATGATCATACATCATACCTGATCAGGCATGAACAGGACAAAAAAAATTAAGGAGTTTAGGTATGATCAGACCTGATCAAACCTGAGCAGGCATGAGCAAGACTATTTTACGCCAGGCCTGCTCAGGTCTGATCAATCGCGGCCATTTTTCTTTCCTGATCAGGACTGATCAGAGCTATTTAGTCATGCTCAGACCTGATCAGACCTGATGACTTTTCCCTGGGTACCTACGAGTACGATTGTTGATGAATTATTCAACTCAATTTCATCACGAAAAAATGTCAAATTATACTAAATATAGGCGATGTGTTATATTGTAATAATCTTTTCATATTGTAAATTTGTAATGATAACGTCAGCGATTTGGAGTATTTACGAATCTAAAAATTTTTGAAATAATTTTTAAATTGTATGATGAATTAAGTTATTAAAAATAATGTCAATACTCAATAGTCAATACACCGATAAACATTTGGAAACACATTTAATGAATTTTTTTTCTTGAAGTGTGAATTCGAAAAATTTCTTCCTTCAGTTCAGTTTTTCATGATGAGTGAAGTGACTGATTTGATTTGAGGCCAGAAAATGAAGACGAGAGAAGAGAATTGAAGAGAAAAAGAAAGGAGGTAGAAAAAACATTGAGTTCGTTAATTCACTTCCTTGAAACAGTCGAGTAGGTAAGTAAATATCACCCCTCTCCTTTCACAAAAAAAATTCCGTAGTTTCTGAATTCAAAATTATTCATTCGATGAAATCACGTTTTTCAAAATTTCAATACCAAGAATGCAGAATGTGACAGTAAAAATGTTTGAAATTTCTAAGACATTAATTGTTTGAAATATTCACAAGTTTTTGAATAATCATAATTATTTGTAATTACTTACACAATCGCAGAACGCAAGGGCTCTCTTCCCCCGTCCTCCATTACTTTCTCATCCATTACCCTCTCACCCTCGCCTCACCTCTATCATTTAACTAAACAAAACAAAACAATGGCCAACGTGATAACGTGATTATCATTAGTCAGATCATCACCATCACTGTTATCAGCGTTTGTTTCAGCATTTTTTGACTTTTTTTTGGCGCACGTTGGCGTTAAATTTTCTATTGTATTAACGAATTAATTAAATTATTTCTTTGGTTGTAATTTCCTCTGTAAAATTGAAATAGATAAACGAATACTCATACTAAGGTAAGCTTTTAAACCGATAATAATCTAAAGTTGAATTTAATTTGTGCTTCAATCATTTTAACAGCAAATCGTTTCCATCATTTTCGATTTCAGTGTTGACAGAAAAATGCAGTCGAACTCGACGGCAATAACATTTGAAACAGCGACTATCGCTCGATTTTGGTGCGAGCATACATGGACAATTCAAAACCTCAAGTCATATTTCAGTAATTCGGACAATGTTTCGATGAATTCATCATATTTTTCAACCACTAAATGTACTACCAAACTGTTTCTACAGCTTCATTCACACACCAAAAACAATGTAAAAATTTTACAATTATACCTCGAAACCACCAGTTCTGAGATCGACAAGTACGGTGCAATAAATGGCGAATTTGAATGTTCTGTAATGAATTCAGTAGCCGAAAATCGAAACATTAGAAATGATAGAGGATATTTTCATTTTAATTCAGATAGTGAATATGTTGAATTCACAAACTTATCTTACAATGTAGCTGATTTATCGGAGAATGTTACGACGATTTGTTGTAAAATTTCTTACATCCATGATATGGATTTCGCTGCTTTGACAGATCGCCATTATACTTTTTCATCATCTAGAATACATGCGATTGGAGACTTGGAAAAATTGTTCAACGATGGAAAGTTCAGCGACATTGCAATATACGTTGGTGGTAAGAAATTCCCGTGCCATAAAAACATATTGGCAGCGAGAAGCTCGGTTTTCGGAGCTATGTTAACCCATGACATGAAAGAGAAAAACCTAAATCGCATAGATATCGATGATACAGATGAAAATATTTTTCAAGAAGTATTACGATATATTTATACGGGAAAGGTGGAGAACTTGGAGAAGATTGCGTTCGAATTGTTACTCGTTGCTAGTAAATATGATCTTGCGATGCTAGTGACCATATGCGAAAATGAGTTGTGTAAAACATTGACCATAGAAACTGCGGTGAAAATTCTATCTATTTCGGAAACACTGGACTTGAAAATATTGAAAACTCGGACGATCGAGTATATTCAAAAGAACTTGAACAAAATGATTGGTTCGGATGCCTGGAATGACTTGATATCCCAGCCAAATTTAATGAAAATTGTATTGGAAGCATACGGTAAAAAAGTCTTTCAGTAACCCGACTGTTCTTAAATTTACTCAAGTCAATGTTATCTGAAAAAAAATGTCAATTTCCTATGTAGGCCATGTAAACGTCGTGTTGTATTGTAATAATCCATAGGCACATTGTTATTTGGAGTATTTGCGAATCTAAAAACTTATAAATCAATTTTCAATAGTATTATGATGTGATGTTGATTATGATAGAGTCAAATAAATGATATCTAAGAAGAAAAAATAGAAAACTTTGAAGATTCCATTTATACTTCAACCATTATTTGAATTATGTCATGTCAATAAATTCGATTTTGAACACTTTTAATTGAGTTCTAAGTTCTAACAAGTTCTATTAGTGAGTACTTATTTTGGGTACTTTTACGCCCATAGTCAATATTCATAGCTGAACTTATGGAAAATTTGTTTTTGATATTTTCTTGAAAATCTACTGCACTTCAATCTGACCAAAAGTTTCTGTTTTGGGATGGATTGTTTTACCCATTGCACTTCCGCGTAGACTGCTAGAAAGTTGCATCTTGTTCTTGAAATGATCCGGCGAATATTTCTATTCCCCTCCTCTTTCTCCCCATTACCTCTCTGAACTAAAAAATTACCTTCAAATTCCTCGATTGTTGAAAAAATGTGAGGGTATTTTTGGAAATTCAGTTTTTTTTGTCGTAACTCCAATGACTTTTTTAAAAGTATTCAATAATTTAAAAAAAAAACAAATGACAAATTTTTTGGAATGCAGCTAATTTTTTCTAAAATTTCAGTGATGAAAATATTTGAAATTTGTATTACTTTTGAATACTTATTCCACCATTAAAGTTTCTTTAAAATCCTGACGACTTTGGTTCCATTTTTTTGAAAACTATAGTATTTTTTAGGTACTGGAAGTACATTATATGTGACCCTGTCGGAAAGAAGAGACCATGTGTAAAAAAAATCGATGTCTCTTTTTTCACGTTTTAAGAGACATCGTTCTTCTTACACGTGTTTCCTTCTTTCTGGCAGGGTCACATATGGTGTTAATAATAATAATAAATTAAAATAATATTTTTTTTTTGAAAATTTTCCATTTTTTAAAAAATTCAACAGTGCAATTTTTTAGAAAATAAAGTGAAAAGTTTCAAAAACTCCCAAATTCATCGAGCATGGGCTACCTTATCTGTTTTCTCCTAAATAATAAATTTAAAATGGAAGTTTTTTGAGAAAAATTTTATTGAAATTAATTCAATAAAATGAATAATGGTTATTTCAAGTCCAAAAAAAAATTATCAATGGTAATTTTTCACCAATTCAAAAAAAAATCGCAGTGGTTTTTTTTCAATTTTGAATAGGATGCATTGGGGCAAGAGTAAGTAGCTTTGAAAAATTGGCGTCTATGGCATTTTTGGTCAAAAATATCAATAGTAAGTTTGAAACGTTTCACAAAAATACGTGAGTAAGCAGTTTTTTAAAAATATTTTTCATCAAAGCAATGAAATTATGTGATCTGAATTCACCATGAATCATCGAAAAAAAACCTTGATTCTGATTTTTGTAAAATCTCGAACCTATTTACCCACCAAACATCCTACCTATTCAGACAAGCCAGCCCGAAGCAATTTTCCACGTTGCTCTCCACGCTCTTACGACCTGAAAAAGTCATAACAAACATCTTACGTCCGTCCGACCATTCTCATCAATTAATTAAAATCAAAACCGCTCATCAACAAAAATACCGGCGAAAAACGCCTTATTAAGACGTAAATTCGCGTCTTAATCTCGAAAAGAACCTTGATAAAAATTACTTTTATCGCATGCTAATTCCCCGCATACTTGTTCTTTCACCTATTAATTAAGACCCCCCTGGTGGAATCGCTTTTGTCTCGTTTTACCCCCAGCCACGTGTGAAAAACTGGCATCAACCATTACGCAAAGTTACAATAGATTGTCTCATAATTATATTGCGTAGAATGGTAAAAAATATACGTTATCGGAAGAGTATCTGGCGCATTAAATGAAATGTGATATTAATATAACATTGATAAAATTGCTATAATTTACAGAGAAAACAGTAGGTCAAAAGATTGACCCCTTTAACCATCGAAATCCAGTTAAAACCAGTTTTTAACGATTAACTCGAGTCAAAGGTGGTTGATTAAATTAGAAAATAATTTTTAATCAGTATATTTTCTAATGATTACAGACTTTTTCCGATCTCGTATTCGTATGTTACACCGTGTTGTATGAATACTTCAGACTGATTACGTAGGTCTCTGTATCATTTTTTTTCATCGCGCGGTTAAATTACATATACCGAATGCTCTCATCGCAATGGTAATTAATTTTAAATTTTTTCGAACAAATTTTTTTTTAGGAAGGAATTAGGTGGAAATATTTTTTTATTGCCTCGTGAAAAAAAAAAAAAAGAATAAAAGGTATGGAAATTAAACTGGTTTCGTGCTGGTAGGTAATGAAAGATTCAACTGTCATCTGCAGAACGTTTCGTTGCAACGGTCAATATGCAAAATATTTCTTTAGCTAAAGGTGTTGATGAAAATTTACCCGAGGCTTAGGATCATTGAGAATATGGCAGACGAGAAGGCAAATGGGGGTAGAACGGAAACCTGGAGAACAATAAAATTCAAACGAAACACTTGCTCGATTCTAGACCGATAGACGAACGAATTCGTTAATTTTTCACCTTTAAATTGTCTAGGAAACAAGTCTGTAGGTAATGAATGTGTTATTGTAAAGTGTAGCACGCGTTCGATGTATGTTTGGAAAAATGTAATAACACGTATCGGAATCTAAAATTGCCACCGATCGCTGATCTTATTGAAAATAAACGTATACGTACGTAGACGTATATTAAATTGAACGAGTTCATAGGTTTATATGAGCCTTTTAATACGTTGGTAATTTGAGTTTGTTCTGCGTTATCGTTGTTTTATATCTGTAAATACCTATAGCTCGTAAGATGCTACAAGGCTGTTGATGTCATTTGATACAGTATAAAAAGCAACCGTTTCCGAAGAAAAATAATACCAGAGACGACTTCCTCGTGTTCCCACGAACCTCTTTTTAATGGTTATCTGTGAATCAGCCAACCTATAGTGGTTTTTTTGACCGAAATCACTATTCCGGTCGTGATTTATATTGCATTCGAGTGTTCAGCAAGTTCAAAGTTTTGGATTTTGAGGGAAGAGATGATGGGTGGGGAGGGGATAAATTATGATGGGTTTGTTTAGAATGAAATAGGTAAATGTCTAGAATAAAATACTGAGCTGGGTTTTATTATTTTTTGGTGTAATTTGTAGGATGAGATGTGATGAGGAAGATGAGTATGCTTGGATGGTTGAGAAATGAAGTTTTCCAAATGGTTTTGAAGATTTCGTGAATTTTTTCCTGAAATTTCAAGATGATGGAGAATGGTTGGTTTAATCATATACATCGAAAGGATGTTCAAAAATCAGAATGGTTTGTAAAAATTTGATTTATTAATTTTTTAAAATTCAATAGACTTAATTGATCAATGATTATGACTATTACCTACTCATTTGGAGAAATTGCTCAACGTTCAGCTATAGTGCTCTTTCCTTAAAGTTCCAGTCATTTTGAAATTAGGCCCCGAAAAAATTTTAGCCTGATTTTTTTTTGAGTGTTCGGTTCATAATGGTTTTTTGAACAAGATAGGTACGAAAATGTCCTCCTTGGAGAATGCCTGGAACCGCTAGGAAAGGGGTGAAAGCTCGTTGAAAACCGGTTTTTTGTGAAAATCTTCTCGAGTAGATTTCAAAATTGGAAAACGACTGAACCATCATTTTTTACCTACGAGTAATTTTTTATCAAAAGAGTTCTGTATTTCCCAAAAAAAATTCCACTTCTTTCTTTTTTCGCAAAAAATTATGTAAAAAACGCCTTCTCCTTTCTTTTCCAACAATACAAGTACCTATTTTTTGAAATATGAAAAATACGAAGCCGAAGCTACTTGAAATTTTACCAGTGGAGTGTATTTTGGCAATTTATTCCTATTTAGACATTTTCCTCTCGCGTTTTTGAAAAGAAAAATTTCAAGTTTTGACATCAAACGTAAAATTTTCTAAAATTTTGTATAGGTATCTTTTTGATGTGAGCTGAAAATTAGTTTTAATCTACTGCTCAATAGCACCAGTTCCTAAATAATAATATTTTGAAGATGAAGTGCAAAATTTATCAACTCGAAATTTTTTCAGTTTCATTAACTCTTAATTTTTTTTTTCAAAGCTAAATTTTATTGATTCCAATGATTTTAAAAATTTGTTTCCAGTCTCGAATTTTCTAAAGAAACTTCCAACTTCACAAATTTAAAATTTCTGCCAACTCAATCAGTAATTAGAAGAAATTTTAAAAAGTTTTAAATAGAAAATCAATTAAAAAATTTAAAAAACCAAAATTAGAAAAATTTTAGCAAAAAAATTCACATAAGTATGCTAAAGATTAAAAATTGGAAATAGAATTGGAAGAAAAATTTTAAAATATAAAATTCAAAATATTGGAAAATCGAAGTTGAAAATTTGTTAATAAGGTACATAGGTACTAAAATTTTTCATAATTTTGAAATTTTACCTACCGTAAAATGTTTTTAAATTTGCATTTTAAAAAAATTTTCAACTTGATATTTTCAATTTTTTTAATCCTTGTAGGTATTTGTTTTAAATTCTAATTTTTTACTCAAGAATTTTCAAGGATTTCGAGCAAAGACGGAGGGAGGGAAAAGAAGGCCCTTCTCTGGACGATTTTTTCTTCTTTTCTTAGGTATGGTATGGAAAATTTCGAATCCGGAGACATTTTTTAAAAAATCTTGAAAGTGGACCCGGAAAGAAAATGGCTCACTCCCTTTGGACTCTGATAATTTTGTGCAATAATTTTATCTTTTTTTCAAACGTTTTTTCAACTTTGAATTATTCAAATTTCTTCAACTTACTATTTTTCAAATTCGATAATTTTAAAAAATTTTATAGGTACCTACCTAAAGAAGTATGAAATCTGGAAAAAAAATGTAAAAAATCAAAATTGGACAAATTTTGAGAAAATTGAAATTGAAAAGGTTTTATCATTGGAAAGGTTTTAAAATTAATATTTAAAAAATATATAATTGAAAAAATAGGAAAAATAATTCATTTGAGATTTGAGCTTGGAATAATTTTGGACTTTGATCATCGAAATTCCATCCATTAAAATTTTTTAGAATCTAGTTTCAATAGCTTAGTCAAAGCAAAATATTTCATCATCAGAATACTTCCACTCTCCTCCTTGCTCAACTTATGGCTAATTAATTTTCTCTTGTCAGGAACACTATTTCAATATTCAAAAGATGAAAAAATCAGTATTTAACCAAAACAAATTGATAAATCTTTGATAAAATTAGATCTAGTCTAAATCACACAAAATTTAAAACTATCTTTAAAAAGTCATAAAAAATTGAAAATGAAAAAAATATTTCAAATCCCCCCCCCCTAATCTGATACATTAATTTGATGATGAAGAATATTAAAATTATTCAGGAAATTTAAAATTTTCATTTTTTGAAAAAAATTTGTCAAAACTTACTCAAAATTGGTGGTGATAAGGAAGGGTGGGGGGAGAGAGATTCGATAGTCTCGACGTCTCGACTTCCTCTATGACAGAAATATGGGAAAAAAATGAAATTTAAACTTTTGAATTCATAGCCCTGAAAATTTTCGTTTTCATTTAGTTCAAGACAAAAAATAATATATTTTCTACATTTTGCATAAGCACTTGATTTTTTTTTTTTTGTAAATAAGTACTTGAAATGAAATTAATGAAAATTTTCTTTACGTACAGCCATGAAAAATATGAAAATTTTGGTTTTTGGAAGTTTATTAAAAATTAATGAATTTCAATCATTCTCGAAAAAGGTAGTCGGAAATCATAAAAAGTACGATCACAGAAAATTCATTTTTTTTTTTAAATTTCAAAAACAAGTTTCAAAGTACACATCGAAATATCCAACCCCTTTTTTGTAATTTTTACCAGTATGAGGAATATTTTTGCACTGAATTATTATTTAAATTTGTTTTTCAATCAAACGAGATGAATTTTTAGTCAACATAGATTAAATTCCCATTTCAATAATTATAATTTTCAAATATTTTTTAGCACTTCAAGTAAAAAAACACTAAAAAACACATCACATGAAACAGAAAAATGAACTAAACATTGATTTTATGAGCCATCATTTTCTGTTTTCAGGTCATGAATAACAAAAATTCAGAATAGAAGAAAAGTGACCACCGAAGAGCGAAGAGGGGAGGAGTACGATGTCAATATTAAAACGACCTCAAAAATATTATGCCTAAGGCGTAAAATTTTAAAATCAGCCACTGTTGAGTAGGTAGCTAGGTACTTCTATTTATTAATTTTAAAAATAATTTTTCCTCTTTTAACCTAAAACGAAACTTATCAGTTCTTTTTTTTTCCAATTCTTAATTAGAGATATTAACACGACTTATCACTTTCTTCCTAGGAAAACAAGATTACTGAAGAAGATAACCGAAAAATGATGCGACGTATCAATAAACAAACATAATGAACGAAAAATTACCTAAATGAGTAATAATATGGCGTATAATTGGAATAAAAAATCAAGGTAAAATCAATAAAAGCATGTACCTAGCTATCTATCTGATTACTATGTAATATCCCTGCAAATAGTAGCTAATCCTATTTCGAAAAATTCATTCAATCATTGTCTTTTTTTCTTCTGATAAATTACATAAAAAGATATGGGTATTAAATAGGTATGTAATATACCCACATTCCCACATGTACATATCTAACATTCGTCATTCATTTCTTATTTTCCAGATATCCAGACTAAAATTCCAATATTTCAACCGTCGAGTATTAACCTAAAACCTACTTATGGTCGAAAAAAAAAAACACCATACTGTTAAATTAGGTAGATAAACGAAGAAAAAACACAGACCTTTGATGACGCCGATTCGCGAAATGAAAATTCCGAACACTTATTACCACAACCGTACATCGTCGAATGAGCAACGTACGCTCCACATTTTTCTAATTAAACAATGATGTTTAAAAAAACGACACCGTGAAATCTTACGGTGTGGTCTGAGCGAATGACAAAATGCAGCAAATAACATGAAAAGCACAAGTCGACGCCTCCGACAGTCGACGGTTCGACCACCCGCTGCTTTTTTTAAAACGCCGTTTGTGGTCTGAATGAATTTTTCTTATATTAGCTTCCAGTGTTACTGTTTTCACTTAATTTGACATTACTTTGCACTGTATTAACATTTTTCGCGATGATTTTGCGGTAATTAGGGGAATTGGTCGATGTGCTGTGTCGATGAAGCGGTTAACCTCCATGGTTTCCTTCTGCGTTGTCGCCCTGTGTGAGTTTGCCTTCGATTTACCTTATACGTATGGGTTACGCAGCTCCGAGTCATTATTCTTCAGATGAGTTTCCGCACTTTTGATTTATATTGGAAATGTTTTTGAAAAATCGTTACCTATTTTATATATTAGCAACGTCAAGTGAGAGAAATGGCGATTAACCTGTATAAAATATCTCGACTCTTGGTTTCGAGGTGAGGACGAATCGCAGATGTACAAATATGACGATGTATAATTTTCATTTCGAGACATCTGCAGAAGCAGTTGTATTATGTAGACACCTATGTATCGAAAAATAGCTTTGTTGAAACATCAGCTGAAGTTGAAATCAACTTGATTATATTGATTTGCATTTTTATTATATTCCAGAGTTTAGGCTACGTGCAAAAAAAAAAAAAATACTCCATCGGAACCTAGAATTTCGATTCGAACCGAAATATATAACTCGATTAGTCCACAGCTACCGAAAAAATTACACCTACAACCGAATACCAATAAAGTACCCTACACCCCACGTACGCCATGAAAAGAAGAAAAAAAACGGCTCATTAACCGCAATTGTATAACACTCGGCAGCTCACAAGCGAGCATAGCGCAAGGAGGCAAGATATACGAAAGCAGAAGCAAGACCTCCTGCAGCTATTCTTTTGACAACAGGTGGTAGCCAAGTTAAACCTGAATTCAATGCCGTAATAACGTCTTCTTCCTTTACTCTTCTTTTTTTACGGATGTCTAATAAGTATAACCCTTCTACTATTGTTCGTGATGTGGTTTGGTATTGGGTGGCAGGTCTACTGTGTCAGATGAATTACCACTATCAAATAGAACACTCAGCATATTCATACTGGTTCGGCGTCTTATCTTACCGACTTATACGCATTAGTTTCGCTGTCGGTCTCGCATTACTTAGGTTTTTTTTCCTTTTCTTTGTACGGAATAATTTCTTCACAAGTAACCGGTATGGGTGGCCTTGACAAATGTGGAAGGATTTCTTGAAAAAAAAAATTAATTTTAGAGTAACGTGCATTTTATGTGTATGATCACGTATGATGATCCATGGATCCCCCTTGTGGATGATCCAAAAAGCTGATGCATTTTTATTCGTTTTTGTACCTGTATGGCTATTCAGTTTCAAATTTTTAGTTGTTTTTTTTTTAATAATTCAAAATCTGGTCACTATTGAGTCATTCAAATGCATATTGATCAAATTTTTATAGTTCGGTATTATTTTTAGATAGGCATGTTTAAAATTTAGCTTACCAATCATTTTGAAGATTTTATTTCTCGATTATTTTACTCATTAACTCATCCGTCTTACTTTTCCCTCTATTTTTAAAGTGTCAAACAAGAAAACAACCATATTAGCTGAAATCATGTACTTACTTCAAACTATAAAATTTCTCTATTATAATGTCAATAATTTGAAATATTGTTTTTAGAACAGTTGTTTTTCTTTTAAAATGCTCATGCTTTGAGGCTGAGGTCAGTTGAAAATTTTTCATGGCAGATTTCACTTGACAGTTTTGGAAGTTGTAATGTTATAAAACATTTTCTTTCAAATTGAAAGAAATATTTTGAAATACATCCAAGTAAAGATCCAAGATTCATACTGACGCTATTTTACTACCTAGTAGCAAATTTGTTGGTTTTTTGTTTGTTTTTTTTTGGAAAAATTATCAATTTTTTTCAAAAATTTTTTTTTCAAAAATTTTTTTTTCAAAACTGGTCTTAACTTCGAAAGTCTAGGGACTGAAAAATCTGCTTTTGTTTTTCAAATAAAAAACCTAACTTTCCTTGAAAATTTGTTTGAAAAAACAATTAGAATTAGCCTAGGTACTTACTTGAAAAAAATCAAAGTTTTTTAAAAATAAAAGAGAATGCCTTGTCTAGATACCTTTACCTTGAGTAAATAAGCAAAAAAGAATAAACTGATATTTGGACTTGGAGAAAAAAAAAGAAAGAATACTCGAATTCGAATCAAAAAAGAGAATGATGCTAAAAAAAATCTCAAAAATAGGTAAATTAGTATTGTAAAAACAAAAAAAACAAAGATGGAAACAAAAAATCCGAATGAAAGCAAAATTTTTTGAAAAAACTATAAAATACATACAGGTTTTTTAATGAACAAAACAAATCTTTAACAAACAAAATGGTTTTTTGAAAAACAACACATATTTTTTTGTGAATAAAAAAACAAAACCATAAAATATTTTTTGCAAAAAAAAACCAAAATCTGTTCTTAAAAAATGAGAAAATCTGTTTCTTGCAAAAATGAAACCAAACAAGTGGCATCACTTAGATGTTTTTTGTTTTTGAATACAACCCACAAAAAACCTCAAAAATCAGTCATTTTAAAAAAAAGACAATCCGACAATTTCAATTTTTTTCACAAAAAAGGAAATTTTTATTGAAAACCTCACAATAATAAGAGAACAGAAAAATAACACATATTTTTTTTTTAAAAAAAAAGAACAGAAAATTTCCGTTTGAAAATAATTCTGGAAGAAGAAAGGTTAATACCTATTTGAAAAAATGGGAAAAAATTAAGAACAGATTTTTGGTTTCCTAAAAAAATGGAGAGAAAAATTTACTTACTTTAAAACAGAATTTAATTGAAAAATTAATTTTCAATTTTGAATATTTTTCATTTTTTAGAATTAAAAATTGTTATACGTAATTTAAAGGCCTAAAATTTCATCAATTAAGTATTTCTTTTTGTTGTAAGTAGGAAGTAAGAATATAGGTACCTACCTAATGAAAAAAGAAAAAACTTGATAAAATTAAATTTATTATGAGAAGTTGACTTGTTTGAAGCAAGGTTTCAAACTCTTTTTCCTTATTTTTCTTATGAAGTTTTAATTTAATTCAAATACCCAGAATTTGAAAAATGGAATTTTGGGTTGAACTCATTTGGGTTGGGACGGGACTGAAAAATTATTTCTGTGGTTGTTGATCGTTCATTGTTTAAAGTGCAGTATTTTCAAAAAATGAATCTAGCTAGCTGGAAAGTGGGCTTCAAGATTCAGAATATTGAGAACAACTTATGAAGTGCTGATTTTTTAAAAAATTAATTATGAATAAAATAATTTTATATTATCACGACTTTAATTGTAAAATTTTCTTTCAGAAACTACGCTCAATGGTTCAATGAAAAAATAAAGTTGTAATTTAAAATTTATGAATTTTTTGACCATCTACATTATGGTGTTTTTTGGATTGCTGATTCATTTTTATTTTATTCTACATTTCTACCCATCTACCTACTTTCCTAGCGTTCGATTAAAAAACAACGGTAATATATTTTGAAAGTTTAACTTCAAAGGGTTATTGTGAATTTGTGAGAAAAAATTTACATTATTGTGGAAAGATTTGACAACGATAATTTATTCTTAAATGTTTAGATAATTATTTCATCTTTTCATCTAAATAGTCCCAATTTGTCTAGACTCTAGAAGGTGAAATTTTCCCTCTTTGAAGTTAAAAATTTAGAATTTCAAAATCGACTTTCGAGCAGTTTCGACTATGGTTATTTTTTTAATATTTATTTATTTTACAAATGGACAAACGAACGCTCATTTTTTACAGGTCGTTTCGTTTCGCTCTTAAAGAAGCATAAAAATTGAAAATCCTTTCAATTATTGTTTTAAATTAAAATTATTACGTTCGTATTTCAGATTTTTTAGAAAAAAAAATTTAAATTAAAAAAAAAATAAAAACCAAAAACAAAAAGCTCTAAAATACACTAAAGTACAATGTATCATTTAAAAATCCCTTTTCTTCCGAACACGAGGGAATTTTCCCTGCTTCGGAATTCTGCCCTACTTCAAACAAACTTGATTGACTAAACAAATAAACAGATGTTTCCTCTACAGTTCGTAGTGTTTAAAGTTTCTTCAAAGAGTTTGAATTTTTAATATTTTAATTTTTTATTCCTTCAAAATAAATGGACTAAAAGTTGTAATCTTCTTGCATTATCAAAATATTCAATTCTGCCAATTCTAAGGAGCGCAGGCGTCCAAATGCGACATATCTAAAGGTGAGCCTTCGAAATAATTGAAATCCGTATCGTAACCTTGTTGATGATATTTATTTCACATTCATGTCCCATTTTCAGGTACACTCCCATTTCAAACGCGAGATTTTGCAATGGGAGACAAGGAAGCTGAGGAATTTTCAATATGCAGCGAAGAAACAAATTCCGTATGCGACGAAGAACGTACTCGGAAACTATTTCAAGCCTGTGATACGGACGGCGATGGGTACATCGATTGGTAGTATTTTATTTTTAACCTTTGATCATTTCCATTTCTCTGATTTCTCGGCAGCGAGTTTTATCAATTGTCTTGTTTTCAGTAACGATTTGGAGAGCATATGTCGAGAACTGAATCTAGATAACTGCATCGAAGGACTTATGCATGAATTAGGTGCCGATGATGATGGCAAGATCTCATTTGAGAAATTTTTAAACCGTAAGATTGCCTTACGCCCGGAAATACATGCTTTAAAGAAGAAACATTCTTCTAGAGATACAAATGATTATATTCCTAGTAGTAGCAATAATAGTTTAGGTGTGTAGATGGTAGTGTTTGCATTCGGTGGTGTTTTCCTAAGTTAACTTGGGTCTTTTCCATTTAGGTAAACACGATTGTTGGGAATTTGACAGCGGGGCTCGAGATCTCAGCCCTGAACCAAGTACTTTGCAACGATTAATTGATACTGCTGGTGGTAGCGCTAATACCGGAAATTTATTGCAACTTGCCAATAAAGTACGTTTTGATTAATTTTTACCAGTAGAAATGGTTCCAAATTTGATATATTTTTGTATTTTTACAGCTTCATTTAGCTGCATTGGCTTCTTTAAGAGCTGAAATCACCGAGTTGAATACTCGCCTGCAATCGGTTACAGAAGAACGGGATATTTTAGAAAATGCTTTAAAAAAGTGCCAGGTAATTTGAGATTTTTTCGATATCGATTATTTAGTGTGCTTTGAATTCTAAATTTTTCAATTATTTTAAACAGGAGAAATCCGAAAATTCGGTAATTCAAAGATACGAAGAGCAAATTACCGAATTACATTCGGTAATTGCGGAGCTTAATAAAAAATTAGATTCTCAACGGACCAGCGTGATTACCGAAGAAGAGGACGTTCTATCAGGTACCTGTACCTAGTATGATTTAAAATATTCGTTGCGTCATTAAAAATTTTTTTCCATTAATTTGCGTTTCTTTCTGCAGAAACCGAGTATTATCAGACGCATATGACCGCACAGTCCATCGAGAAAGTAAGTTTTTCATAATTGAAATATTTTATTTGAAACATTAGCGTATCTAAATTGTTCATATATTCCAGACAAAGAAAGAAAAAGCCATAGACGAAAAAGAAAACGAAATGAAACAACTTCAACATCATTTGAATTTGCAAAAAGAATGTGCCATGAAAAAAGACACCGAATTGAGACAGACTAAAATGCAACTTAGTTCCGCTTATGACCAAATTGAGAAATTGAAAAATAAAGTAAGAATTGATTTTATGATTCAATTATTTTTATTTTTTGGAATGATTTTCTATATAATCGTTGTTTCAGCTGCGAGAATCAGAAAACCGAAGATTAGCCTTGACTAATTCTCCAGAATTACGTAGGAAGGTTTCATATACCAATCAAGTTCGATCTGAAGCCAGTACTCCAGTTTTGAAGGTGGCAGAAAGAGTCCGGTTACCCAAAATGGACAGATCAGTGACTGGGTCTGAAATTAGTAATTTAGGAGTAAGTATTCGACTTTTTTCTCCAAAAACAACCGCACAGATTCTCATGGTTCTATTTTATAGATTTCTCATACCGAAATTGCCGAGCATTTGGTGTCAGGAGTTCAAGCTGAATGCAACATTCAAGAATTATGTCGACAAGACAAAAAACATTTGGAAATTGAAGCTGAACGGTTACATTCTAAATTGGAACATTTGAGGGCACAAAATAATACTTTGCATATAACTCTGCACGATAGCAAAGAGAACTGCGAACGGTAATTTTAACTTATTTAAAATTTTCCTACTTTTTCACCTTTTTAAATTCAATTTCGGTATTTTTCTTCAGCATGTATTTATTATTGGGTAAATACGAATCGAATGCCATTGCTTTGAAATTATACGCTGACACATGCGATGAAATAATTATTCATTATGATCAGCTCGTGGCACTGCTGCATAAGCAACGTGGAGAAAATTCATCGATTAGGTAGGTTATAAAGTTCTTTGGATATTTTTGAGAGAATTTTATCACGATTTGTGTTCAAATTTTGCAGTAAGGAAGAAAAAGATTGCAGAACTGCCATTGCAACGATGAGAAAAGATAATTCAACGATTCGTAATACTGTAGTCGAGTTGGAAAGTTACCATTGCAACGAGTATGAAAATAGACCAAAACCTTCGCCATACGAAGCAAAGAAATTAGATTTAGAAATGGCTGTCCTGATACAGGTTGGATTTTTTAATTCAATTCATTATTCAGTCTTTTTTCCAGATCTTAATATATTTTTGATCGGTAGGATTTGATGGAAATGCGCGAAAATAATGCCGAATTACGAGCCACCGTCTATATGTTGGATCGCGAAAGAGAAACTTTAGAATTGAAAATCGCTGCATTGCAATCTCAGCTACAAGCTTACGTTTATGTGAAAACCGAAGAACAATTCGATGGCGATAAAGAAACGAAACTTCAAGAAAGACTGAAAGAAGTCGCAATGACGTTGGAAAAAGTCAACAAAAATGCTGATTTACGCCAAAAACAATCATTAGAACTTGCTAATCAATTGAAAAATACTAATTGGTGTGTATCAATTAATCAGCTGCTCACCCAAATTGGTATCTGTATTTTTCATCATTTTTTTTTTTTTTTTTGATAAACAGCGCGTTGATGAAAACATTGGAACGTTGCAAACGTAAATCTCAGCTACGACTACGTAAACTGGAAACTGAAATGATTACCATGATGGATAAACACGCTGCTCAAGTGAAAAGTCTCAAACAACGAATTGCGTTCCTCGAAGAACTGAACAAAGATAAGCTAACGTGTAAACCACGAGATGTACCCGGACCCGTCGACGTCAGTTGCGAATTCAGTAAACATAACGATCTCCAGAAACAGAGTTCTGCCTGATGTTACCAAATACCTTCAGTATTTAAATTAGTACTTAATTGAACAGTATTTTATTATTTAGAGGCTAAAAGCCATTATTTTTTTGCATTTATTTACGTATAACTTTCTCTTCTTCGAGTATTGCCAATAAGATTACCAAGTACTTTTTAGTTGGAAGAGTGCATGTTTGTGATTTATAAGCAGGGGTTGTAATTTTTTGTATTTTTCAGAAAAGCTGGTTATTTTGACGCCGGTATCAATTTTTAAGACTAGCTTTATTTGGACCTCTCCTCGAATCTCATGTTAGCTTTATCATTTTTAATAGTGATTCAAATCATTCTCAAGTGCATTTTTCCTAATTTTTCCTTTTTATTTATTCTACTTTTTTTTCGTAGTGTTAGCGCTAATTTGATTTTTTTTTCTTTCTAAAAACTTTGCAATATTAAAACATGTATATCAATTATTTATTTGAATGTACGTCATTCTCGTTGACAATGGAAAAGAATCTATCAATAAATATATTACAACATGAATTATCAATTATATTTATATCACGCACTAATCATCTGTTTTGTCTTTGTTTTATCAATTTTCGTTCGTAAACTTGTCTCTCTAGTTCGGCGATGGCTTGTTTGATTTCGTAATTTTTACCTACTAAACTAACCCATTTGGCGTCAGATTCTTTCAATTTTTCTCCCACTTGTAACTGGCTTTTCTTACGACTCCAATTCACTTCCTGGATTTGTTTCCTGAAAATAAATCAATATATTAGAATAAGTCATTTAGGATTCAATACAGAAGTGATGTGGTAGAGGCGATCGTTTTGTTCTGTTTTTAAAACATGAATGCAGAGGTTTTTAAATTTTTTTTGGAAAAGAGTCTCAGCATGTAAAAACCAAAGTATAGAGTAGGAAACGAGTGAAGTCAGGTAGATAAGATTTTTGTCAAAGCTTTTTGAGCTCTGTGAGAACAATTTGTCAGATCTACATTCAACGATCGAAAAAAAAATACAAATTGACTACCCCTAATGATCTAAGGTTATAATTGACTACATTTCTTGTACTCACCTCATATCCTGCAATCGATTTTGTTCAATATTGACGTTTCTCATCAATATTTCTACATTTGATTTCCAAGTTTCTGTACCGTAATCGTGCAATAATTCCAAGTTATTTATTCTACAAACATAGATTAAATTAGTATAAATTTCTAGAAGCAAAATGACTATTTTAAAGTAATCCAATCACCGTTCAGATTGATGTTGTAATTGAGCCGAAGAATTATCAACACATTCGCTCCAGGCAGTCAAATCTCCTAATCTTCCTGGCGGAGGAGTAGGTAATTCGTAACGTTTCATACTAAGAACTTCCATTGGCAAACGTTGCTGTATTCGTTCAAATTCGCGCCGCATAATATCGGTCTTTAAAAAAAATACTGAATTTGATGAGAAATGTAATCGAGAAAATTGTAATGAAACATCGAGATATACCTCAAATGCGTTCAACTTGAGAGCTGGTAAATGTTCTAAGTAATTCTTCGTAGGCCTAAAACGTCTAGTTTCCTCTTCAACCATCTGTAGAGCCTGAAAATATGCAGAAGGGTACAATAGAATGAAAATTATTCTAAATAAGGTTGACGAAATTTATATACTTACTGCATCTCGAACTCCTGGCTCATCGTAGCCCTGATCAATGTACGGGAGCGCATCAACTACTACTTCATCAGACATTCTAAAAATTGAATATTACTAGTTAAATATTATTATTGCAATACTTTTAATTGAAAATAAAAAACGATGGAAATGCCGAATTTTGATTATTTCCTTATCGTGTAAACAAGAATCAAGAAAAAAATGTGTTTGTTTACTGAAAGGGAATGTTTGTTTTGCTGTTGGCAACACTGAAAAATTTCAAAAAAGTAGAAAATTCGAGCAAGAAAAATAGCAATTATTGCTCGAATCAGTTTATTCGCGTGGCTTTAAAAATTTTCTGTTGGAAAATTTTTTTCCGAGAATTTTGTTATCACTCATCTTTGATTGATTTCATTTCTCTGCAATTCTGCATTTTGGGTTAAAACTTGAAATAATAATTACTTTTTTAAAAAATTTCCTATTTTGAAAAAGTTTTACCAACATGTCTTTGCAACGCGTTATAAATTCAGCCATCCGGTGAGTATTGTTATTTTCCTTCGCCGGGATTAATTTTTCAAGTTTGAAAAACAAATTTTTTTGATTTACAATTTTATTAATATTCCTATCGAATTCTCATTTTGTATTGTAATTTACAGAAAATCCCACACAGTCAACGTTTTAACGACGCGAAGTAAAGTTACATTGCCAAACTTACCCTATGATTACAAAGATTTAGAACCAATCATTTCGAGAGATATTATGACCTTACACCATCAAAAACATCATGCCGCTTACGTGAATAATTATAACGCAGCTGAAGATAAATTGAAAGAAGCTGTTGCTGCGGGTAACCATCTTAATCCAATTTTTTCGTCTATTTTCCTCATATAGAATAATGAGAGACTGCCTATACAGGTGATACCAAAACTATTATCGAATTGGGACCGGGTTTAAAATTCAACGGAGGTGGACATTTGAATCATTCTATATTTTGGGAAATTTTAAGTCCAAGTTCAAGTGCCGGAAAACCTAGTAGTAAGTTCATCGATTCTTCTGCTCATAAACTAGTATTCAAATTCATCAATTTTCATTTTTATTTAAGGTCAGTTAGAAAGTGCCATTAATCAAGCATTCGGTTCATTTGACTCGTTCAAGCAACAGTTATCTGCTATTGCTGTCGGCGTGCAAGGATCGGGCTGGGCTTGGTTAGGATATAATCCGAAAACGAAAGGATTAGCTTTGGCTGCCTGCGCTAACCAGGATCCTTTACAAGCTACCACAGGTTAGCAAATTTTGTGAAAATTTTTCTCATTGAATAATATCAAAGAAGACTAATGAATGGTTGATTTCAGGTCTTGTTCCATTATTTGGTATCGATGTTTGGGAACACGCGTATTATCTGCAATATAAAAATGTAAGACCTGATTATGTAAAAGCTATTTTTGAAGTTGCCAATTGGCAAAATGTATCAAAACGATTCGAAGAAGCGTCCAAATAAGTAGTTTGATTTTTGCTAATAACTTGCATTTAGATAAATGATTGTTTTAAATGGATCCCTCTAAAATATTGTACGAATACATTTATCGTACCGGTGAAATCAACTTAGATATTTAATTATTCGTATTCGTAATTTTTTGAATTCACATTTATTCATCTGTCGTGAGAAAATACATGTGATAAGACTCGCATGTGATTTACAAATTACAACTTACAAAGTTTATTATCACGTTTTTGTTCGGTGTTTTTTTGGAATGATGACGCTACGATCTGTGTCTGAAGTCTCGAAGCTTTGTTCAAATTGTTGCAATTATTGTATTTTTAATCTTGAATTAAATGGTGTTACGTAATTACGATGGCATTTTGAGATTTTTTTCACGCAATTCGCCAATTCTTCCTAAATTCCATGAATTATTGGTCATCAAAAATTACTCATTATCAATTTCGTTGAATGCGAAATACAATTCTTATCAGTGCTATTCGTCTGGAGTAACGAGTAACTTGAAAGTCAACTTGTGCTCATGCTGTTGCTACGAATGAAAATCATTTTACGAGAATTTAAGTTCAGCATGTTTTTTCTTGCAATTTTTTACATTGTAAATAGTATTACTTTATCTTAACTTTTATCAAATTATTATTTTAAATCGCTTTAAAAAAGTGATCGGTTTTTATTGATTTTGTGATCATTCGTTAAATTCATCACTTTATATGAAACAACGTCAGTTTTATGATATAATATTATACCAGTGACATTATTTCGAGTTATCAACAAACGGTGCAAATGTGCTCTGATAAAGCCATGAAAATAAGTACAGATGTGACTTCGAGCTGGTCTCTGTCTATCTACAAAAATGATATTTACGAGCATTTAAAAATATTAGAGCAACAAAGATTGCCTTACCAACGTCGTTCTCCTCAGGTAACTTATTTGATTATGTATTTTCTGTTGATAAAACTTCGTCTAGTAATTCATACTTGTTTTCGTTTACAGTTGCATTATCGCTGCGGTTTAGTTATTTATTTGAAAGAATTAATTGATAAAGTATCCTTCTGTAGAGTTACCTTACATTTGGCTGTATTCTTGTTAGATTTCTTCATGGATTCGCATTCCGTGAAACCAGAAAAATTAACACTGATTGCGTTCACCTGTTTAGTCTTAGCCGGTAAGTTATCCACACTGTTGATGAATCAATCATGATTACGGTTAGTTACAATAAAATTTCATTTCAGGGAAATTCGAAGAACATGAAAGAAAGGTACCAAATATTAGCGATATGAACGAGTATTTGAACGCTGATTATATACAAAAAGATATAATATACTTGGAGCATAAAATATTGAAATATTTCAACTGGAAATTGAATACGCCGACAGCTGTCCATTTCGCTGAATATTTTCTCAACTTCGCTATCATTCCGAATGATTTATTGTGTAGAAATTGTTCAAGATTTAATCACTACAATGTTATGAAACACTGCTTGGATTCCTTTATTGATCGCTCTCTGGAAGGTAATCGAAAGTTCGGTACAATCGAAATGATCAGCTCTTGTTAAATTATTCGTAATCAATTTTTCAGATGATTTATTGATTAGTTACCCACCCTCGTTCATAGCTGCAAGTTGTCTGTTGGCTGTAAGAATTACTATGAATTTAACCCCCGCATGGCCAGATCAATTGGAAGAAGTTACGACTTATTCGGAATCTGATTTGAAAATCTGCTCCGCTAGGATTCTAGGGTATGATTTATTTCAGCTTGCCTATGATTTATGGGTTATGGGCTGATTGCTAATGTTATAATAACTTTGATTGGCAGATGTAGAGAAGAATGTCCGAGGAAAAGGAAGAGAAAGCTTGAGTTATCTCCGGATCAAGGATATGAAACTGAAAAAGGTTGCAGCGTTACACCGAAAACTAAAAAAGAATGATTTTCGTTTTCCTGGTGAATAATTTCGTGTTCGTTTTAGATTTTAGGTATTTCAATATTAGGGCAATATTATTTAATATTATTTGAAGTCGCATGTTTTTGGCGTCAGAACGATTGTTTTTGTTTTTCTATTTTCTTGAAAGGAAATTAAATTATTGAATGTTGGTCATTTTCATTCATTTTGTGGGGTTTAGGAATCCGGTATTCTAAAGATGTTCTTATTCGATAGATGTAAAATTGATCGAAGTTTCTTGATTTTTGTAATCGTTTGTTGTTATATTATTCCGCAGTCCGCAATAGAGAGCCAGCAAATAATAAAGATCATTCAATGCTCGTTTATGAAAAACTAAAAACGTGATACTTATTATATGAAGCTTGAAAAAATTGAATGGAAGTTCTCAGCCACAAAAATAATAAGTCTCTACATTGTGTGAAAAATTACTTTTATTTTCTTCTCGAAGCTTATAGATATTAATGGAATTGAACGATCTTACGCATCAAAAAAATTATGAAAATCAAAAAACTTGAAATATTCTTGAAAATATCAATTTATCCAAGGTTTTTACCAGTACATTTCCCTCAGCTCTTACGTCTCGTTGAGCAATCAATTATAATAAAGACGAAAATGCAAACGAATTTATTGTAGAATTTTCGTTGAAAATCAGCAGAAATTTTCAAGAATGAAGAATTTTTTTGAAATCTTTATTGATTAATTTTTTTAAAAAAAGCAAAATTCGATGGATTAATTTGTACTTCTGTAATTAGCCTATTACTTTACTTTTTGAATGGGTCTTCTCCACATTCGGTAGATATCTCAATATTACCACGCAGAAAATCATGCAGCTTTTTCCTGATTTTTCTTACATCAAAATAATCCAAGCTGTTAAGCGTACCTACTTACTTTTATGAGCATCAATGCGCCTGTAAACCTATATAAACCAAAAACCATCGATCTCTTCTGACTTAATTTGGTTTCGATAGCCTTGGAAGATGAATAATGACCTCCACAGGCCTATTTTTCAACTGGAGCATATTCCCATAAACTGTTTCGGGTTGAAATCAGCAATGAGAGTATTTAATTGAGTAGATAACATTGATTCCATTAAGTATTTCCATAATTTGAATATGTGCCGTATTATAAATATTAATTTTCCCAAAACTTAGGTTTGCCTTTCTCACTCACCTGACAAAGGAGAAAAATTCTCAATTTTTTTATGACAAACCTCGGATCAAGACCTTACATAACCTAGAACATTGCCAGTCAATTTTCAATTTTAATAGGTAACTGAATTTATTCACTTATATCGTTCTATTTGCATTGTTTCAACTTTCAAGAATTTTATAAATTATGGAAATCATTCATTCAAATGGACATATCCGACATTCGATGCAACGGGTTCTCAATTTCTTCGTGAAGAAATGCAGCCCACGCTTTCTCATTTTTTTCCTCCATCAAAGCTGTCCAGTGAAACAGTGGAATTAAAAGCTAGGAATAAGTAGCTCGAATGTAAAAATTATGAGAAAGGAGGAAAGGACGTCAAACAAGATCTTCGATTCCGCTACAAACATAATTTATGAAATGAAATTTTAAGATTAACGGGAAAAACTTAATGGAACGGCAATACACGAAAATCTAGAGAACTTTCATATTAACTTAAAAATTGGTGAATTAATTTTTTTTCCAAACAGGTACATGCACATGCATGCTGTACGAAAAGTACGTATTTCCAATATTTTTTTTGCATTTTTCACCAATGTTGCTTTACCTTAGAAGCTAATTTCCCTTTCCCATTTTGGAATTGCGATATTGCTGATAGTGGAAACGGAAAGTGGATTGGGATGGGAAGCAAGAAAAAAATAATAAAAAGTAACAAGATCTGAGCTTTAGAGCTTTTATTAGTTTTATTATCATCGTGGTTTTGTGCTTGTGCTTTCAAAGAAATATAGATTTTTTCCAATTTTTTCGCAGTCGTGGGGCTCATGTTGATCAGATTAGCCAGTCTTTCACTTCCTTTCCATAAAGAAGTACTACCATGCGAGTATTTTACTTTAGTTTCTTTCCTGTAAAAATATATTTATATCATGCCATAATTTCTCGGTAATTTGTGTTGTATATAGGCATTGCTGTAAATTCATTAACGTTTAAACGTTTCCTAAAACATTTGAACATGGCTGATCCATGGCCAGTACCAGAGAAAAGGAAAGTCGAAGATGAAGCTGCCGACTGTCAATCCGATCTTAAAAAGCCTCGAGGCAGAAGAAAAATGCACGCTCTGTTACTCGCATATTGTGGCCAAGGATATCTCGGTTTACAAAGGTACATTTCAAGTACTCCGTCGTACATTATTTAGCTGATTTGATCCATTACCCTTACATTCGCCATGTACAGAAATTTTGGATTAAAAACTATCGAAGAAGATATTATGGTAGCGTTGAAGAAATTAGATATAATCAACGAAGAAGAATTTTTAAAACAACAATTAGTTCATTTTCAACGAGCAGCTCGAACCGATAAAGGTGTTTCGGCGCTTCGTCAAGTTATAAATCTTACCATGAGTAAGTGTCCACAGCTCAGCGTCAAACACAATGAGTGATGTCATTTTTTCAAAACTATGTTCTACAATAATTGATTTCGTTTTTGTTTTGTGTAGGAGATGGGGTGAAAGCTGAGGATATTAATCAGCATTTGCCTGAGCAGATACGTATTTTAGCTGTTAAAAGAGTAACAAAAGGTTTCAACAGTAAAAATAGCTGTGATTATCGTACTTATTCGTATACATGTCCATCGTTCGCATTCGCTCCAAAAGCAATAAAAGTCAGTGAAGATTACAGAATAAGCGAAGAAGTAATCGAAAATTTAAACAAATGGGCCAGTTGCTACGTGGGTACTCATAATTACCATAATTTCACTTCCGGAAGGTAATTTAAATTTACAAATTTCCTGTTATTGATAGGTATGCGATTTTTGAGTTTATTTTTTCTGTTGATAGAAAACCACTAGATCCCAGCTGTAAAAGGCATATAATCAGCGTAGTTTGTCAACAGCCTGTCCCGAGAGATGAGTTAGAACTAGTTACATTCTTAGTAAAAGGTATTTTTTTTTTTTTTTTTTTTTTAAGAATAGAACCGTACTTAATATCGAATATTTGGTCAATTTTTTTCCCGATTTTCAGGTCAAAGTTTTATGTTACATCAGATCCGTAAAATGATCGGAATACTTATGGCCATAGCTAGAGGTTATGTTTCTTCAGATTACATAAATAAAGCTTTTCTAGTAAATGAATCACTCCAGCTGCCAGTCGCACCAGGGCTCGGTTTACTTCTAGAACAAGTAAATTTTTCATATTTTCGTGTTTTTAAGAATGTCCTTTCGTAACGTAAAAGTTTTCAGGTTCATTATGATTGGTATAATACCAAATATGGAGAAAATGGCATTCACGAAAAGTTGGATTTCCAAGACGTTGAACATTTAGTATCAGAATTTAGAGAGAAACAAATATACCCAATTATTATCAAGGAAGAAAAAGAAAACAAATCGTATCCTTTTTATAAAGACGTTCATTTTTGAGAACTAAAATATTTTTAGCTCGGTTTCTTCTCCTTAATAATTTTTTCAGTATGTTAACGTATATGGAAACTTTGGATTCCCATTACGAAGAATATCACAATGAAACTTCCGATATTTTTTCGAAAGTATTACCCGACGATTTTGTACCGAAAAATGACAATGAAACAAAAGTTGAAGCAGAAGGACTCGAATTTAAGGAAGCGGGCAAATTTGATAATACTGTTGATAGTGCAGAAAAACAAGCTACGAAGGCTACCAATCACGAAGAGTATCTCAATGAAACTACCGAAACTCCTTCGAAGACATTCGAAAATTTTGTACCGGAAAATGATAGTTTAGAAGTAAAAACTGAACTTGATTCTAAAGAGAAAGACAAATCTACCATCGTTGGAGTGAGTGCAGAGAAACAAGTTTCAGATGTTGGCGCTACAAATTGAAATAATTTATTATTCTTGCGTCATTTTAATTCTTGTTTTTTATAATTTATTAGACGTCTGAATGATAATATAAACGATTTTATTTTTTATTTATCCTGCTTTTATTTTCAATTTTTTCCTATTGATCGTTAGGGTAACTCTAGAGTCAGAACGAGAAAAAAGTAGAAGTAAAAATGACGAACAAGTTGAAAATTCAGAACTAAATTGCTTGAAGACTTCGAGTATGATCGAAGCTTGAAGATTTTTCCGGATAAATTTTCTCAAGAATTTCTTTCGAGAGATTTTTGAATTTTATAATTTGTCAACAATGATTCTCACATTGTTTTTTTTTTTACATCAACAGTGTTGGCAAAACTGATTATTACCTATCTTTCACTAAATAGGTGTCTTCAAACGTTTCGAAGTCGAAACGACAAGTTTTCAAACTTTAGATTTTTGATTTTTTTATTGTAATATTAATTGATGAATTAAAATTTAATCTATAAATTAATCAAGAAGAAGTAATAAAAAATAAAAAGTTGATAACAAACTTCAAAATAAAATAGAATTACGTTTGAAAAATTCAAAATTTTTAATATCGGAAATTTTTTATTCAGTTGCAGACCTAGCAGCTGGCAACTTCGCTTTCACCGAAAAGCCATCACATCACGGAATTTTTGTTCGTCGCCACTCGCCACGCACCGATTGTGTGTGAACATCGAGGTACAAAAATTTCTTCTGAAACGTAAGTTTGTAAATGTCGTGCGTTAATAGTTTTTCAGCTGTAATTCGATTTCAACATCCGAAGTAAACTCTGCTAAAATGGTAAGTTCAGTAATACCATTGTTTCTTCTAATTCATCGTTCATGAAGTTCATTTGCATGTATTTCCGCACGTGTTTTTTGTCTTCGTAACACCACATCCCTAATCTGAAATGTGCTTGCTTTCAGGCTGTAGCTACCGTTGCTAGGCCTCTAGTAACGGTGTATGGCGACAAAGATGAAGACACTGGTGTTTCGTTGACTCTTCCGGCCGTCTTCAAAGCCCCCATTAGACCTGATGTTGTAAATTTTGTTCACCAAAACATCTCGAAGAATCATCGTCAACCGTACGCCGTTAGCAAAGATGCCGGTTCGTAATCTTTTGTTTTACTATTCGAAGTAAGTTCAATATTTTCATATTTCGGGTGTTTTCAGGTCATCAAACCAGTGCCGAATCTTGGGGTACCGGTAGAGCCGTAGCTCGTATCCCCCGTGTACGTGGTGGCGGTACTCACCGTAGCGGTCAGGGAGCTTTCGGTAATATGTGTCGAGGAGGTCGTATGTTCGCCCCAACCAGAGTATGGCGAAGATGGCACCGAAAAATTAACACCACTCAGAAAAGATACGCTACCGTCAGTGCCATCGCAGCCACTGGTGTCCCTGCTTTGGTCATGGCTAAAGGTATTTCTCATCTTAATCTTCATCTATAACGCCAATTCTGTTTATTCACCTTCCGTGTTTTTTTAGGTCATTTGGTTCAGGACGTTCCAGAGTTTCCTTTAGTCGTCACTGATAAAATTCAGGAATACACGAGAACGAAGCAAGCTGTATCTTTCTTACATCGTTTACGTGTATGGAAAGATATCAACAAGGTGAAGTGTGATTTATGATGAGTCTGTTGAATGAATATGCAACAGCGTTTTATTTTTTTCCATTTTATCTTCTAGGTGTACAAATCGAAAAGATTGCGCGCCGGTAAAGGAAAAATGAGGAATAGGCGTCATGTGCAACGTAAAGGACCATTGATTGTGTACAGCAGAGATAAGGTTTGTTATAGATATTTATTTAGAATTATTCGTTCATGATGATACTCATTATTCAGAGCATTGGGTTATGAAATGACCGTGATTTTGAATTTCAAAATCTGATTCTATGCATTAGTATTGATTTACATCTATGTTTTATTCTCATTATGATGATATTAATTTATTCAGAGCATTGGGTTATGAATTAACAGTGATTTTAAATTTTGAAATCTGATTTTATATCAAGTGATAGTTTGTATTTTTGTGTTTCATGTTTAAACTGATGATACCAATTTATTCAGAGCATTGGGTTATGATTTAATAGTGATTACCTTTTTAAATATCTGATTAGTTTTATTTTACGTTTAAGAGGCTTTAAATGACAATCGTTAGCACATAATAATGTCCGCATATTTGTCGTCATCTACGACATCTGTGTACTATACGTGTGCGATATTAAAAGGTATTTGATAGGCGTTCTCTATCATGCTATTTCCATGAACTAGAGGTCGTTCGAAACCAACATTTTCTATTTACATTACTATAATAAAATCTTGAAATTATCATTACAATTTCAAGCACATAAAAATGTCCACATAGTTGTCGTTATTTCCGCGTCAATTGTGTACCTCACGTGTGCGATATTAAAGGGTATTTGATAGGCGTTCTCTATCATGCTATTTCCATGAACTAGAGGTCGTTCGAAACCCACATTTTTGTGAATTTGCATCATAATTTTCTTACATGATGATTTAATATATCTTGGTCTGTGTTTCTGATCATTTATGAATGTTGACGATATTTTCTGATGGAAATTATGATGCATTTTCTTTCATTTCCTATTATTCGAGCAAAACTCTGAAATAGTTGAAAATTGTGATTTATTGAATTTTGCATGTGATGATCTTATTATCTTGGTCTGTGTTGCTGAAAATACGTGACAGATATCACTACTTTATCTGATGAAAATTTGATTTTGATTTGAATGAGCTCTAATTTTGAGTATTATTCTCATGATGATCTTATTATCTTGGTCTGTGTTGCTGAAAATACATGACAGATATCAATCCATCTGACAGTAATACTGTAGATATTAATTTAAATAAGCACTATTTCCATGTTGCGAAATATTTCTTCATTCGTGATATTCCATATGGTGCAAAATTAATATAGTTTTAAAAGCGTATCTTCTCCTTTGTCCTTTCAAAGTATGAAGAGGCAATTAAATCGTACACTATTGATTTGTTTCATAGATTATTATCTGTAACGATCACTCGAATATTTTAGTAAAATTTTGATTTTCTTTTCCAGGGGTTGAAAAAAGCTTTCCGTAACATTCCCGGAGTTGACACCATCAATATTCGTAAATTAAACTTGTTGAAATTGGCTCCTGGTGGTCATGTAGGAAGATTCGTCATCTGGACCGAAGCTGCTTTCAAGCAACTCGACCAATTATACGGAACATGGCAAAAGAAAGCTAGTTTGAAAAATAACTACAATCTCCCCTACCCAATGATGACCAATACCGATCTGTCCCGTTTATTCAAATCGGACGAAATTAAAGCTGTACTTCGTCATCGTAGGTAAGTCGACCTGTGTTCTCTTCATTTGTCTGTGTAAATTATCAAAAACTCTACGGAGAATATATATTTTCTTTTTTTCCCGCAGACGCTCGGTTCCCAGAAGAACCAGGAAATTGAATCCGTTAAAACATATGCGTACCATGATCAAATTGAACCCGTACGCTGCGGTATTGAAACGACGTGCCAGCAGAGCCACCGAGAAACGTGCTTTGTTGAAAGAAGCTATTGCCTTGAAGAAAGAAGGAGTACGTAGTGTTTTTTTTTTACAGAAATTCTTTTCTATTTGGAAACTTGTGATTAACATTTTTTTGTTTTCTTTAGAAACCTTTAACGAAAAAACACGAAGTCATTTTACAAAAAATTGCGAAAAGGAAGGAATTCGTAGCTAAGAGGAAAGCCGCCCAAGCGGAAAAACCAGCAACGAAAGAAGCCAAGTCGCAGAAAAAAGTTGAAAAGAAATCGAAAGCTAAAGCCGCACCTAAGAAATAACCGTCATGTTTTACGATTTACAAAATATAACTTCGATGTTGAATTTGTCAAGTTTATTATTCGTCCAATTTTCTATCTATCGATGATCGATGCTGAAATTTTTTGTAGAGATTTGTGATTATTTTTCATTCGTTGAAATTTTCATCCAATGATTATCGATCGTTAATTTTTTTCGTGAAAACCAATGACTTCTGTCTAGTTTGAATTCATCAAGTAGTAATCGAAATCAGCACATTTTAATCACTTGTCCAATTTTTATCAAATTGTAATAAATCTGTCCCAGAATTCTTCATAATAAACCAAGACGACAGTAACAAACAAAAATATGTAATGTCAAATTAACAAAATTAAATTCTATACTAAAAAAGTCACAGGTACAAAAACAATTTGAAAAACTATCTTTAATTTCTATAATTTACAAGCGGTGTTTTTCAACCCATATTCGTAACATTTCAGCTCCAAGAAATCTTGCACTTTTTGAGTAGCGGTTCTTTTGATTAATAGACTCGTAGCAGCATCGACGAATTTTTCTTCATTTCTTCTAATATATAAATTGGTCTCATCGCGAAGTTGCGATATTTTAGGAGCTTTGTTTTCGTGCATTGCTATCAAATCGGTAAGATAAGGATTAAAACGGAAGTAGACGTTGGGTGGAAGCAAATCATTCAACATTGTATGAACACCTGCAAACGAATTCAATTATTAAAAAATGTCTCGAAATTATTTAATGTTACATTGACGAAGGCCTTTACATACCTTCGGTATCTGTGGCACTTTCTAAAATTTTATTAAATACTGTTCGCCATGAAACAGACGATGGGGTGACATTAGATTTGACCGATTCGGCTGCAACTGATAAAGGAGCATGGCGACCGGTACCGCAGGAAACCACGCATTGGATTTCACTATTTGGCCAAAGCAGTTTAGCTTCGTGAATGGCCAGAGCACAAGGATTATTCATTAGGATACCTCCGTCCTAAAAAATGAAAAACTGAAGGTGATTCTTGTTCTGAAAATTAATCAAAAATTATTAAAGATATTTACGTACTTGATGAACGATTCCATCTAGACAGAATTCCTCGAAGAAGGTGGGCGCAGCCCCGGAAGCTCTCACGGCTTCGAACAAAGTATATTTGCAGCTACCCAAATACTGAGATTGACGATCACAAGGTAACGCGTAATTACGAAACACGTAAGGCATTATGGAGCATTGATTCATAATCGTCGATACAGCTGCCAACTGTAAAATTATGTTTTAAAAAATTTTGGTCGACATTTGAATGAGATTGAGAACTTGAGATTTTATTCATACCTTTGGACAATTAGCATCTCTGTTTGTTTTGATCAAAGGAGTTTCGCCAATGAAACGTTTCAATAGTTGCTCGAACATGGACGTATCGTAATATGCGCGGCCCCTGGCCAAGTTGCTGACACCCCAGAGTGGACTCTGCGTGAATAATTTTGTACCGAAGTCCGTATATAAGGCAAGAGCTTCGTCTAGAGATATTCCTTGAGGTGTACCTGCAAAAAAAATTTCATCGTTATACATTTTAAAATTTATTGTAAAAAATATAATTAAAAGCAGCTTCAGAAACTTTATTACACTAACAGAAGGATCAAAAAATGACTCATGAATCATTTTCGAATTTCTTCGTACATGTGTATTATTCAGAAGATTTTTACGAAAAATATCGTATCCACGAATTTTTTGGAAATCACATTTCAACCCTAACATCCTCCCTCCCAACTTCCCTTCCAATAAATGATTTTTTAATTAATGAAAAATTTGGCGATTTTGGGTAATGGGACAGCATTGACTTTCTCCGCGCCTTCTGTCTTCTTTCAATGGCATTTCATTCCAGTATAATTTTTTTTTTCAAAAATCCCTCTACATGCTTTAAGCTACTTTTTGCATCTAAAAATTTAATTTTGCCATCAGCAAAATTAACTGCCTCTCTTGCATTCATCTGTTTTTTTGTCCTCAATTCCTTGCCTCTCTTTCAACACAAAATTGCGAAATTGAAATAAAAATAAAATAAAATTTCAGATAATCGAGTAAAACGAGAACGAATAAATAGCGAAAAATAAATTTACAAAGTCCAAAATAATTTTTCATTCGGAATTTCGGAGTGAATTACAAATTTTGTATTTTTTTTCAATGCAGAAAAAATTTCAAAAAAAGGGACGAGAGAGTTTCTAAATAAAAAATAAGAGACAATGAACAAAAAAGGTTTACCACTGAAAATGAGTCGATCCTATTTCTAGTTGAAATACCTTGTTAATACAACAACTCATTGGTTGGTTTTTGAGAAGTAATTCATGAATCTGCATATGATGATACTCACCAACACAAGAAACTAGAATTGAACCAGTACTGACGCCAACGATGTAATCAAACAGTTCGTAGATTCTTTTACCCGTCAGTTCTTCTATTTTCTTCAACATCTCAATGACAGCGATACCTCTGTAAATATCCAATGAGAATTAAAACAAGAATAATTGAAATAATCAACAAATAACTTGAGCTTTTTCATAATGCTTACCGAATACCACCTCCATCGACTGATAAAATTCTGATACCTTTACACGGAAGTGGATCAACGTGTCCTAATAAAGCGAAGGCTTCTCGTAAAACCTTATGAGAAGCAAAATCTTTGGTTTTGGCTCTAACACGAAGTAATTTCTGTATGGCACCTTCCTGAAATGATTCACGTTTTTGTAATAATCACATTCATTACCCTTTTCACTAATAATCTCACCAAAAACTCACCTTGACAGCAATTAGTTTAGCTTCACGATGTTTCAATAAGAATGCAATCAAATCTTCTATTCTTTTTACTCTCGAAGGTGTCGTCTCAGCGCAATCGATCAAAACTAAAAGATGTTTCACTCTAGACAACATACTCGTCTGGAAAATTCAAATATTTTACATTCACAATCCGAAATTTTAATTGAATACAACACGAAAGGAAACTTACAGGCGAAGACACAGTAACATTATTTCTCCACTTCGGTATAGTTTCATTACGTTTAGGAGGCTGCGGTGATACATTTTTCTGCTTCCATCCACTAATCAAAGGTATATTATAAGATTGGTCTTTAGTATCAGAAGTAGCTTGGTCTGGTACGGATTTAGGAACTTCGGTAGTAGCAGCAGCTTCGGGAATTTCTTCGATTTTGTTCGGGTGAGTCTCAGATACTTCCGGAATAGGGGTTAATGTAGGTTGAAATGGCTTCTTTGGAGGTTCAGCTGAGAACAATTCGGGTAACTTGCGAAAAACATTGGTCCATTCTTTCGTCGTGTTCTGACTATTCATGTTGATCATTTTGATATACTCTTGAAACTGGTACAGTACTTTCAAACGATTCCAGGTCAAATCCAAGTTAAACTTTCGACGTTCATTTGGAAGATGAATTTTATTCAATGGTTGGTCCGAAAAATTCGCAGTTGATAGTTTCAAAATCCTAGGATGATGAAAAATATTGGTAATTTGAACAATATGGCTACGTGAATATCTAAATTAAAATGTAATTATACAAACTATTACGTACCTGTAAGCGCATAGACATGGTCGTTTCTGCAATGTCATACTCTGTACGGTAATTATTTTAGCACTTATCACTGATTAAAATTCAAAAAAATTCGACTGAGCACTGATAACAATCGATTTAGTGTCAACGACAAAAACAATCCTTTTATACTAATTCACAGGTGTTCAATAAGTATTTACCTTGTCGAATGAGTAAAATAAACCAGAAGAATGAGATAAATAACTACATGAACTCTACAGAACGCAATAACTCTGGGAAAACAAAAACAAATCAATTTTTTCTTCGTAAATTACTTAGCAACTGATACCCTTCCTACAGCTGTTCTCTACTTCGATATCAATCACCATCGATATCGTGAAGTGAATACGATAATCGAAAGTTTCTTTCGGTGACCACGAAAATTAAATAGTGAAATAATCGACTTTCGATTTTAAACTATCGACCGAAATGCAATTTTTTTCACATTTTCTTTATCATCTTCGTAAGTTCGTACCGTGAATCACTGTCATCCAACGGTGTTTGCATCACGCCATCGGACCATTTGAAATACCCCTCTGATTGGCCGATCGCAAATGTTGTCAACAATTTTTAACCAATGACGTGGCAGTTCGTAAAAAGAGGAATTCCTAGCACGCTCTTAAATTTTGGGGATTTTACGCGCCACGATTAAAATGAAAGTTGAGAACGAAGCTCTGAGTCGTCAAAATACGTAATATGTGAAAATATTTACGTGTACTTGTTTATCGACTACAATGTAATACGTATTCTGGAATTTATACGTAAATATGTTTGTATAAATCACCTATTTATTCGAATTAGGTTAATGAAAATCTAACGACGTCACATAAAGTTCATTAAAGCTTCATTTAATCAAGCGTTCAAATTTTCTTCTCTACCGTCAATTCAATCATTTGGAAAATCTACTACGTCAAAAGAAAATGGATCAATGATAGATAGGAGAAATTTTTAATATTCCCCTATATCTGCAATGAACTCGGTTCAACGATGAAAAAAAAAACCGAATAAAAGTACAAATTTTATTAACTTTCATTCAAACGACGGTCAAAAGAATTCGAAAAAGCCAACTTGAGCTTATCACAAAGTACGAAGTACAAAGGTGAATCAGTGTCTGATTTCATACAAATAATTCGGAAACTTTTACCCATGACTAATTACAGAAGTAAAAAAAAATTAAATCAATTGATTACAACTTCAATCATTTTTGATAACTTGAAAAAAAAAACTGATTCGACAGATCTTAGAATAAAATTATTATTGTATGATATAAAATTTGAATATAAAAAAATCGGGAAACTTTTTTTAATAATAGAAGCGAGATTTCAGTGAAGATATATTCGGGGCATCAACTTCTTTCAAGGCTGCACAGTGATCGATCACAAGCTTAATATCTGAAAAAATTGACACATTTTAAATAATTAAAATTTTTTTAAAAACTCATAAATTTTTCTATTGAGCACCAGTTTTCAAATATGGATATGTTTTAGGAATTTTATTTGCCAAGTAGTTTAGATAATATTTCAAAGAAAATCTCGTATGAAATAATTTGAATTATAAGTACACTACACAGATGAATTCTTTTCAAGAGCCTAGAATTGCCCCAAAGAATTGAAAATTCAAAAACTCAAATGATATTTGGTTAATCATGTTTTTGATGGAGCCGAGTTTTTAAATTTCCAGGCAGTCACTCAAAAAATTATGTATCATATATTTGCTGTACTCTAGATTTTTGAATTTTTGTGTTAAATTAAAAATTGAACTTTTTACAAAAAATATCAAAGCGAAATTGAAAAACTGTTTTTTCAAAAATAACTCAATTTTAATTCATGGTGCGTAGAACATATTTTTCAATAAAAATAATTTTTCATTTTTTGGTTCAATTTTCACTATTTTTTTGATTTAAACCGACCCCAGCCCTAAAAACTCCATGTTTTTTAAATAAAAATTCATACTTTCTTTATCTTCATCTGATGCAAACAATATCAAAGCACTGAATCTTTTCACGTTACTGAGTCCATTCAAATAATGATACACAGGTTCATTGGCTTTTACGAATTCCGTAGCGAGAACTTCTAAAATTTGACTAAATAAATCACTTTCCAAAGCATCTTTGAAAATGGTCGGAAACTGATCTCCGTTCAACTTCTGAAATTGAATAGATGAATACAATGAAATAGATATTCTTTCAATGAACTGAATGATCATTCGTAGCTCTAGCATTCTTACTTTCAAATATTGATATTGTAAATTTGGATCAGACAAGATTTTATTCCAATTTGAGGCAAACTGCATCGAGGTTTTAGGTTCCGGTAAAGAATTTATATTAATCTGCGTGTCCTTATTGTTTGACTTAGTTTTAAAATTCGACTGAGGTAACTGAGTTGCATCACATTGTTTCGAAATATCGCTCGTATCAGCCATCTTGCTGAGGAAATTTTGCAAAATATCTATCTCCGATTTATCAGAAATCGTTATTTTATTCAATGGTTTCTGTAAACAAAATTCGTTAAATTTATTTTCAATGTTTATATAAATAAACTGAGCGGAAAAAATACGTACTTTGGACAACATATGAGGTGGTTTTTTAACAGGCTTGATAAATTTTCCTCCCAATTTAATGAATCGTTCCCCAGAAATGCGTTCATTTGTTTCCGAATTTTCCAACGATTGGTCATCAAAACTCGATTCGGTATCCTATAAAATTTCAGTCATTCAAATCTTCACAATGTGTAAAGAGGAAAAGCACCTTTTATCTACATACCGCTTTTAGACCTAACTTTTTCTCCAACTTGTCAAGTTCATCTTGAACAGCTTTATTAGTAGGTTCTAAGTTGAAAGCTGCAAGTAGATCATCGTGGGCTGCGGTATCGTTGTTCAACATCTCATGAGCTAATGCTTTTCTATACAAAGCTTTTGTATTATTGGGATCTAGTTCTAACGCACGTATGCAATCTAAGATCGTTTTTTTGGGCCTGAAATTGAAAACATCTCATCATATTTGAAGAATACGATATCCAAAGATGTCGAAAATTTAATTACTCATTTAATTTCAAGTAGCATAATGCTCTGTTGGAGTAAAACGATGAATCTTCAGGGTACAATCGGCAAGCTTCGGTATACTTTTCAATGGCTAATTTCCAATTTTGCTTCTTCACAAGAGCATTACCCTAAAACACACGATTGGAATAAAATCAAGGATATTTATAATAATTTCAAGAGTTTTGCAAAAGCTTACTTTATCCTTGGAAATATAGGCTAGATTTTTGTTTGATTCTTTGGACGGAACAGATTTACTAACAACGGTGGCCTGAAAAATAAACAACTTGAGTATCGCAAATAGTACCCGACTACCTACTATTATATTAATTACATTTCTCACTTTATCATTGAGCAATTTTTCAATTTTAGTAGAATCAGCCTTCAAAATAGCATTTTTAGGTTCAATCTTGAGCGCTTTTTGAAGATCTTCATAAGCTTCTGATAATTGATCGAGTTCTTTGAGAGCTAGAGCACGACGGTGATAAGCTTTCACATAATTTGGATCAATTTGTAAAGCTATAGTACAATCCGTTTCGGCATTTCTCCATCTAAACAAAAACCCCATCAGTATTTTCTACAAAATAAGCCAAATGATCGCTCATATCAAATTACTCCTTAGTATTGAGGTAACAAAGTGCTCTATTGGCGTAGAAAGTAGCATCTTCACGATAAGCTTCGATCGCCAACGAATAATGACGAATGGCATCAGCGTACTTCTTTTGTTTAACCAATTCATTGCCCTGAAAAAAAACACCTTTGAATAATTTGAATTTCTAGTGTTTTATCACTAAATCAACACCAACTCTTTCTTTTTCAAACAATGATTCTTCACGACTCTGCCTCTTGGCAATTTTTTCATCGTTCAAGTTCGAAGTGTCGGCTGCCTTCACCTACATGCAAATAAATTCAACCCAATGAACATTTTGAAGAAAGTATGAATAACTTGACACAATTTCGTCAACTTACGTCACTTTCGTGTTTTTCTTTAGGAATCTTTTTCCTCACAGGGGGTAACTGAAACGTTTCAAGTAAACAATATGTACGGTGGAATAATTACCTATATACCTACATTTGTGATCAATTACCTCTTCCTGATTTGGCGATATTTCTTGCAGAAGCGACTCTTCTTTTCTTTTCATATCTTTTTCCCAATTTAACAAGTCTTGGTACAAATTCTGCATTTCTTCCACATTCTCAGTAACTTTCTTCTGAAGTAAAATGGGGTCCATATAAGTTATCCGATTGATGGGAAGTGGAGAAACCAAAGGAATTTATGTTATAGGATGAAAATACGATTTCGAAATATAAAATTAATTAAAATTCAGCATTTAGAATCAAAATTTTTCAAATTTCGAACTCTGTTTATCTGTTTACTCGGTTACCGAAAATGATAACAAGGTATCGTAGTATTTCAGTGCCACAATAAATTGACAAAAAATTTTTTTTTGAAAAATTCAATGTAAATTTTTTAAAAATTCAATTGATTTTTTTGATTTTAATTGATGAATATTAATTTATTTAACAATAATTGATTTTTATTTGTATGATTAGATTAAATCAAATTTATTATCGATTTTTTTTTCATTTAAAAAAAACCATTATGTTTCTTGGCATTGCTTTATTACGGATTCCAATTCCAAAATCTCTTATCAAAAACCTTGACAGATCAGCAGACCAATTTTTTCAAAAAATACGCGAAATTTTCTTCTTTTTTGGAGATTTTCTTTCCTAAATTTTGAAAATTTTCAATTTCATGCGATATTTCCTGTACTTTGTGAACTCGTTGTGCTTGTTTTTCAATCGTTTATCGTAAAATTTCGTTACGTTCGAGGTATTCGTCGTTCGGAAACGTGCTGAAACTTTACCACCGTTTGGTGGAAATCAGTGAAAATTCAACATAATATTAGATTTATAATCTCTCGAGAAAAGTTGCGTTCAGTTTTGGAAATTGTGTAAGTATTTAAGATTACGTCACGTCTATTGATCTTGATCCATTTCTCTTTAGCTATTCATTTTCGAAACACATCATGTGTGCCGATGTATACATAATGTTTCAAAGCAAACTGAATGCATCATTCTGCGTCGTTGTTGTCGAATCATTTTCTCAGCATATAATCTGAGATTCATAATTTTTGCATATTTCATAATAAATGGAGTACTTCATCCTCACTCCTCAGTCATTATCGCTGAATTATTTTCTCAGCTTTTGAATCAATACAACACCAACTGAATGAATTACATCGCAAACGAAAAATTGTATATGGAAAAAAATAAAAGAACAAACTATAAAACATGAAATAAATAACAGTGTATTTTACAATCAAGTTTTAATGCAATTGTAGACGTTTGATGTGCTAAAAATAAACAGTAATTATAAAGCTTAATGAAAAAAATGAAAATAAATTAACTAAAATTGAATTTTTATATAAAAGAACAACTTGGAGTAACAATGCTGCTCTTTTAATAGACTAGAATAGAATTTGATGGCTTTCCTTGCGGCAAGTCACCGGGTACAGTCCGTCATTTCTTATTTTCCCAAAAAATCAACCAGTTGATTTATTTCTTCTTCTTCCTCGTTCAATAACAGTGTTCTGAGGCAACCTTGGAAGTAAACATTGTTGAAGCAATCCGCCCTGTAAAATATCCCACAAATCAGTTAATTTTTTTCTTTACACAACCATTATTTAAAACACCGTTGAAAATAAATACAACAAGAATATTACTAAATTAGATCGTGTTTTAGTGTTTCACTCAAACCCACTCGGATTGCAAATGCGACGAACCCTTCCCATTTATGCAATTCTTGGCAAATAAAAAATCAAAGCGGAAAACGTGAAAATACAAATCGAAAAATGTATTCAAAACCAAGCAGAAATAAAATTTATTACAATTGTTTTTTTCTAACATCAATTAAGGGTCTATTCACAAACTTCGTAAATAAGAAATAAGAAATAAGAATTAAGAAATGAAAAATTTTACTTTCAATTGACTTACAATTACCTCCAATCAGATATCAGAATTAACTGCATCAAAACATAGCCAAATATTTCTCACGTCCTTATTTCTTATTTCTTATTTCTTATTTCTTATTTTAATGTTATGTGAACGTAGCCTTATAATTTTTTTTCTTAGAGCTAAAAAATTATACAGATTTTGTAGATTACGAAAAAGGGCCCTTCTAGAACCTCGATGAAAATGATAGAAATCGTGGTTTTTTAAAATCACCTTCCAAAATTCTAGTTTTTTTTTTTCTGAAATTTTAGCGATGATGCGATGAACTCCTTTAAAAGCAACGATTTTTTTATTTTTGAGGTTCTAGCAAGGCCCCAATAAGGGAAGTTCATTGTACTGATTGTCAAGCAAACAAAAATTTATTTAAAATTCCTAAAAATAAAACATTTCAAGGCTTGGTATATAAATAGTATTTTTTTTCTTTGATAATTAAGCCCAATTTGTAAATCTTAATAACCAGCCATTAGACAGTGTTCGATTCAACCTAGAAATTCGACAATCAGAAAATTAAAAAAAAAATCGCTTATTAAAAAGATGATGGGATAATTATAAAACATGTTTACGAATAGTGTTACAGTACAAATGTCTATTGATGGTTGATATTAAAACTGGTTTACGCCGGTTAACCAGTTAAATATCCCTTCGAATATCAGTGCGATTTGCTCTAACCAAAAATACTAAAAATTCGCCCAAACAAATGAAAAAAATTTCAAACTCAAGAAACCGAAAAATCACACGAAAAAACGCAAACTAAAATAAAAACTAGAAATAAAAAAATAAAAAGCAAAACAAAATACCTAATTGTAAACCAACATCTATAGTTTAGTCATGTGCTTTGTAAACCCCAAGCCCGTTCAGTCTTCTTATCCATTCTTGATACTTGTCAAATTCATCGTTTAGCAGTAATACCTCAACACATCCTTTGAAGTATTCACTCGTAAAACAGTCTTGCCTGTAAAAAGTTAATTAGTTGAAAATTGCCCTCACAAGGCGTGGTAATCGAATGACTTCCACGTGGTCCCATCGTAGACCGAAATTCATACACTGATATTTACCTGCAAACCGTGTGCAGCTTTGGCTCTCTAAATAAATTATAACAGTCTTCGCATATTTGATCTATTCTAGCGAAAATGCTTCTGTCGTAAATGCCTTTACAGTGGATATCGTAGAATGATCTTTTATCTCGACTTTTTTCCGATCTTTCTTGTACTTGTTCGAGAAACGATGTCGGTATCGAGACTACTAATCGGGCTATCAACAGGAGCAGTACGGAACTGAATATGATGCTTCCATAAATTAATTTACGTTGAGGCATCTGTAACATAAATCAAATGACATAAAAATTATTACATTGTATTATTTAATACAGATGAAAATTAACCTTTTAGTGCATCACAATGTAACACGATCGGATGCAATATTCTAACTAACAGATAAACTTTGTCCATTATAAAATGAACCTCCCTATCGTATTTTTTTTTATCTCGAGTACTTTTAAAGTAATTGTTTTATCATATGTGTTATGTAATACTTATATAACATTTCGAATTCAACATGGCACAGTCGAATTCTCAGTATACCTGTATAACACATCACCAAATATAAATATTCTCAGAACACCATCGATCCACTTTTTCAAACCGATTTAATCAACGAAATCCGTCCTAATTCTCGCGCCACAAATTTACCAACGCGAAAGCGTATCGTGCTGTATAACGATTCGAAGCAGGGGTCTGATTATTTTTCCATATTGAAATAAAAAAGTCTCGAATAAGAGTTGTCAGATTACGCAAATGTTTGAATTTTTCAATAAGATTCCAATACGACATGTGCCTGTGCGACTGATCATTAATGTCAATTCTGGTATACGGAAATAAACCGTAATCATCGTCAAGGTGTCCACGTGGGTGAGGTATTCTGATTGAATCATTTAGGTACGCACGTGGTTTGAATGCCTGTCTCGTATCCGGTTGTCAATTATTACAGTTCTTAGCCATTAAACGTATTTTTAACTTGAACATTTTGTCGAGGTAATTCCCTAACGTTGATTATGTTTTAATTTGATTTCAGGTAGTTTGAAAGCGAATATTGGATTTATTTGGAGAGATTTTGGCGGTGGTCTTAACGCATCGAGGGTAAGGAATTTGGATACCAATGTATTGTAATATTCTCTTTTGAAAGCTTCTTAAAATGTACAAATGGGTGGTTGAAAAAAGAATACAGGTAGAATAAAATTACATAATATGGTACTGGCAACAAAATCCTATAACCTACCCTGATCTCTCCATTCATGTATGTAGGTACATGATAACATGAAATTTTTCCATAGTCCTTAAACCACCCACAATTACTTTTATATCGTCTTCGCAGGTGGAACCTGCACCACCCTTATCCCCTTTTATTGTGAACATCATTTGAGAAGAGATTATCTATGTTGAACCTCAAATCATTTAGAAAATTATCCCAACAACGAATAATGGAATCGAAAGTGTTCTACGAAGAATTGTACAGATCAAATCCTCCAAACCATACCTCAAGCAACTCAAAAATCTCAAAGCTTAAGGTCTTGATCTTGGACCAATTTTGAATCTATCTAAGATCTGTTGATCTAGGGAATTGATTTTTAGGGCTAATCTATGTTGAAAATCTGAAGATAAAGATAAATAGGACATTTTGAGGTAGTTGTGAAATGGTATAGTTTCTACGTTCAACAGATACTTACATGTTTTTAACATGTAACTTAAGAAGGAAGCATTTTTAAACATTTTTCATAATAACTTATTTGAAAGAGGATAAAATCTGCTTTCAAATGATATAGATAATTACTTTTTTATGTGGTGCAATTTTACAAATATTTGATTTTTTCCTCGCAAACCGAAGAAACACAGTTACAAAAAATGTGAAAAATCTTGTAAAATTGAAAACTAACTACACCTTTTGAAAGATAATTTTAACTTCTTTCAAATAATTATTATAAAAAATTAATTTATAGGGCTGATCGATCTTGAAAATTTGTAGATATGATGGGAAGATAATTTGGGGTTGTAAAATCACACATTCTACGCTTGACTAATAAATGTTTTCATCATATAACTAAAGAAGGAAGCAATTTTAGCCATTTTTCTTCATAACTTGTTTTAAAGAGGATGAAATTTGCTATCCAATTACAACTAGCGGTTACTTTGCCCTGGTGCAAACCGTGAGCCATCAATTTTATCACTCTAAAACACACCAATTTCGTGGTGTAACGTGTAGTGTGGTGTTTTTTTTACTTTTTTCATACCAAGTTTAGTCTTTTTCGACTTGATATAAAAAATAAAAAATGGAAGTTTGAGTTCAAAATTAATTTAATCTGTTCAAAGTTATCTTACAAAAATTTAATGATGCATAATTTTTACTAAAACAACCCCCTACTTTTGTAACTTTGAACTTGAATAACTTTCGATCTTACTTGAATTTATATGGGAGTGAGTGTGCATTTTTAAAATTTTTTCAATTTTTAGCTTCATATGGAGTATCTTTTTTTTGCAATTGTAGGATCCGAATGTATCTAAAATTCCACGAATTTTTTTATTGTGCACGTATTTTTCAATTTTGTGCAACCAATTGAAAGGTATTTAAGTTCAAAGTTACGAAAGTTCGTTTTCATTACAAAATATTCCGTATTTCTTCCACTTTGAATAAAAATAACTCGAATTTTTTAGTGAGGACATAGGTGTTTGAGGTAAGGAAAGTGATCTACGTGAAATTCTCTACAAGAACAAGATGAAATAAAATTGAAAAATGTGCTGGCAACCGATCATAACAGTTATAAAAGTTCGAAGTTACACTCTACATTGAAGAAGGTAACTCGAAATTTTGAGGGAGAATAGAATATGGGTGTTTGAGGTAGGTAAGGAAAAATGATCTAAGTTGAATTCTCTCCAAGATTAAATAGATTTTAATTTTGAATTTTGAAAGTTGTACTAGTATAAAGTATAACTGATCGAAATTTAATATTCAAGTTCAAAGTTACAAAAGTAGGGGGTTTGTTTTTGTAAAAATTATGCATCAATCATTGTATTTTTTGTAAGATAACTTTGAACAGATTAAATTAATTTTGAGCTCAAACATCCATTTTTTATTTTTTATATCAAGTCGAAAAAGACTAAATTCGGTATGAAAAAAGTAAAAAACACCACACTACACGTTACACCACAAAATTGGTGTGTTTTAGAGTGATAAAATTGATGGCTCACGGTTTGCACCAGGGCAAAGTAACCGCTAGTCAATTACATGATCATTTTTTGATTTGGTGCAATTTTACAAATATTTGTCTTTTTTGTCGCAATTGACAAACTGGATTGTCTACAAAAAATTGAAAAATAACCTCAACTTGAAAACAAATCCTATTATTTGAAAAATAATTGCAACCTCTTTCAAATAATCACAAAGAAAAATTTCTAAATGTATTTTATTCTATGATTATTGGAATCAGAAAATTTTTGATGAAAAACAGCAAATTATTAATGTAATGTTTAAAAAAAAATAGGAAACTAAAACATGTACAAGTGAGGTCTAATAGTTTCATACTCAATATTTAGAGTAAAGAATTATTATTATTTAATGAAAAATGATAGTTTGTTACTTAGTTATCAAATTTTGGATAGTTGAAAATTGTGATATTGTAAAACATCATAATTTTTCAACTTCTAAATTCTACTAATGATTGAAAACCTTTTTTTTTTTGAACTTAATTATGCAAAATTATTTGACTTAGACCTTTAAAAAGCCATGACTTGGTTTTCTGGTTTCCTAAAAAATCTAAAAGAAATGTAGGTAGTGAAAGATGCTCAACATTTTCTAAAAATTATGAAATATGTTACAAATCAGTGAAATTTTCTAATATGAAACCATCCGGAAATCAGTGAAATTTGCTCCCCCCTCCCCCCAAAAAACCCTCAAATGTTTAGCAAACTCCTGTAAAAAAAAAATTAGAACTCACTAAAAATTGGTAATGTTTTCTAAAAATCTACAAAAGTTATAAAAATCAGTTCATCAAATTTTCTGATTCTTGCTATACTGATTCTGGTATTTTAACTTTTTAAAAACGATTTTCATGGTTCAGAATGCAAAGAGTTTGCTGGTTTAACTCTTGAAATTTGAATTTTTGAGTTGAAAAATCAAAAAAAGATCCATTCTCTCATCCTCATCAGAAATTTCTGATTGCCTTATTCCTTAGAATTTCGTTTCGGGATTTCCTCGGTTTCAAGCTATACAAATATACATTTCCATTTAAAAATTTATTATTTTCAAAGTGTTTCTCCCAGTTTCTCCAGGGCTAATGTGTGATTTCTCACTTGCAAATACTCTACACCATCCAATCATAAAATAATACTGTCTATATGATGGTAATTCCCCAAAGATCCAATCAACCAATCCACTTCATCTTCAAAGAACATTAACTATACCTTCAACATACTTTCCGAACTAGGAAATGCATTTATCTAAGCGATTTTTTTTCCAACGTCACTGTCACAGTCGCAGATGTCAAATATCTGGCGATTGGTTCGTTTACAGTATTAATTTTCAAACAAACGTTTAACCAAGAATAAATGATAGAAAAAAGACAAGCATTAATGATGTATTATAAGAGCATTAACAGTAGGTAACTTGTCTATTATCAAGGCTGAGATCTAAAAATAATTATACCGGTTTTGCAATGGTAAAGACAGTACGGCTGTGTAACGTTTAACGTTGTCTCGATTCAGATCGTTGGCTTGGCTCGTATTTAAAAAAAATTTCAATGTGAAAATTCATTCTTTATATTAGCACCTGTATGAAAGTTCATCTTATGATGTTTGGTTTTTTCCGATGTTTTTTTTTGGCTTAAAATTGCCAAATATAACTTTTTAGGATAAATTTAAATAAAAATTATACGCAATTTATCGATTTTTTTTCAAAGTTCATTAGAAATGCTAGTTTCTGCACGTGAAAACAGTTACTTCAAGAGTACCTACGTCATTTGATAATTTAAATTATTATTTTGGATAATTTCAGGCGTATGTGCGACTTAATCGTTCACTTTATTTACTTTTTATCGACCTTCAGTACGAAAGAGAGTCATTTTTTAACTGAAATTTGTTTATTTTTTCTGAAGAAGTTCATTCACGTAGAATTCATGTTCTAATGATTAGATGATGCAGGAAATTTTTTCATACGGAAGATTACTCTAGAATAATGATCCATTGGGAATCATTGATTTTATTTCAAATTGATCGATAAGTTAAAAAATTAATTCATTGAAAAAAAAACATTGAAAACTGATTTAAATTTAATTTTTTATATCCTAGTTCCATTTTTCTCCAACTTGAATGAATAAAAAATTGAAACAGTTTTTACTCCACTTCTCAATCACCTCCGAAACACGTTCCAAGGTATCAATTTTCTTTTCTCAAGTTCAAAATATATTTCTAACAAACAAATTCTCAGTCCTATCCACGTGTAACACAAGTTTTTTTTTTACAGAAATGATCCCACTCATTTAGAATTTTTACGACCAATTTAGATTTCCATCATTTACCACCTTAATATTATTTCTTATCTGAATGAAAATTCTACAAATTTACACCTTATCTGCTCGTAGCCTAGAAACCTCTGCGTGATTATTGTTTACTCTCAGGCTTGGACGCCATGATGGTAATATCATGATTGAATTTAAATTTACTCGAAAAAAATTACCAAGATAAGATACGTACAACGCCGTTCATTTTATTGATTTTTTCTCGCATGTGTAATGGAAATGTACCGATACTTTCGGAGATAAAAAATTAGTAAATTATAAACGAGCTTATTACTGTTTATACACATTAATATGATAAGGTAAATTTCATAAATTTGACCATAAGACTATTTAGAAACAAACGAAAAGTGATAGTCGTACGTTGGCTCATTAACTGGTAATTTTTTTCCCTTTCGTTTTCGACCACTTGGAAGGACTTCCAACCTTTCGACTCGTGATGTTGGAATTCAACTAGGTAGTCAATCTATTTTTAAGTGCATTATCCCAATGGAAAAATACGCTCAATTATAAAAGTTCGAGCAAAGGTGTCAAAATGTTAATGTATTCTTTGAACTTTTATGAGACCTTGGAGCGAATTTGTTGGAAAAAATGGGATCAAAATCAATAAATTTCGATTAACTCGTACAAATTTTATTGGAAAAAAATCGTATCGATGTTTTGCTTGATTGAAAATCCAGATTCTACTAGATACTCGTATAAAATTTTTCATCAGTCTTAAAATATTAAGGACCAGTGGTTTCTAATATGAAGTTAGGGAACCTGAAGTGTCCAAAGTTAACTTTTTTGAGAATTTTCAATGGTTTCCAAAATACTTTCAATTCAAGTTTGAGAATGTTGCTCATTTCATGATTTCAACGAACAGCAGTTCTTGAAATTTCAAATTGCAATATTCATGTTCTCAAAATTTGATTTTGAAAATTCTTGGGAGTTTGATCAAGATCAGCATTCAGCAATGTTGACAGTTCTGGAAATTTAGAAACTTGAAAATCTCAAAAACACATCTAGGAGAATTGCTATCTCAATAAATATTGCACATTTCAGGATTTAAAGAGGCAGTGGTTTCCAAAATTTAAATGGAAAAATTTTCGGAATTTGATAGAAAGGCAGAGATTTCTGAAATTTTGACTAGCTGAAGTTTAATTCAAGATTTGAAATATGAATACTCTTTAAATTTTATTTTTATTTTAAATAATCCTGCAGAAATAGTTTTAGAATTTTAAGAACCAGTGGTTTCTAAAATGCCAAAAAACAAACTTGAATAGTGTAAATTTCTTTTGAAAATATATTATAGGATCAAAATATGTAGATGGGGGGAGGGGAGGGGAGGGGAGAGGGAAGAGACATCCAAAATTCCACATAACAAATTTTGCAAGCAAATTTGTGGTCCAAGGAATTACTCTTTGAGAACTAGTAGGGTCGAATTTTTTTCATTTTACAACCTGAAAGTGCAATGATTTCCAAGATATTGGTTAATGAGATGAAATTACAAACCTTCAGAATAAAATCAATTTGAAGACCCAAAAAGACAATTGTTCCTAAAATATCAAGTTGGAATTTGAAAAATAAAAATATCAACTAATTGAAGATTCAGATGAATAATGGTTCTCAAAATATCAAAGGACAAATCAGTCACAAATTTTGGGAAAATGTTGCCTAATCTTAGACTTGCCGAGATATTGCTTCCAAAAAATTAATTTCAAGGTGCAGTGGTTCCCAAAACATCATTTTAAAAAACTAAAAAATTGAAATTTTTCTATTTCAAATTTCAAAAAAATCAGTGGTTCCCAAAATATTAAATCTATTAAGAAAATGTTGTCTAATCCAAAATTTTAATAACAGTGATTCTCAAAATGTCGAAAAAAAATCCAGCGAATTAAAATAAAATACCAATAATTTTACTTCATTTTTGGATTTGAAGGAATAGGTATCGGTTTCCAAAATACCAAATTAATTGGTTCCAAAATTTTTCCCTCCCCCCTCCTCCCTAAAAATCAATGAGTCAGTGGTTTCTAAAATGACGAAAACTAAATTTTAGGGGAAAAAACAATACCCATATTTTTTGTACTCTTAAATTTTTCATGAACAGTGGTTTCCAAATTTTAAATAAAAATAATTAGTAATGGTTAATCTCCAATATTTATCGAATATTTCAATATTTGAAAGGTCAGTGGTGCCCAAAATTTCAATAAATCACCACATTATTTGAAAAAAATTTATTTCTGCCCAATAGGTACGAAAACCCGTTAACATTTTCAATTCATTCATCTCTTGAAATTCATTCAAAATTGACTTATTTTCGATACAATTTTCAAAACCACTCCCCCCCCAATCTATTCTTTATCCCTTGCCAGTTTCAAAAAACCCTCCACGAATTATATTTCGATGTTTATTTTCTATTCGCAATTCTGCTTGCGTCAGTTGGAGCTAGAAAGCAGATTCAAACATATTGTGATTTCGCTTACGTTGACCGACTGCGACGAAGTAAAATTTAAAATTACGTATTACAATTAAATTCAAACGAAAAACATACCATTTGAACGATAGCCAAGCCGTTGACATATTTACTTTTTTCAGAAGACATTTTAACGACATGTCAAATAACAAGTTAAACACGATATGGATAAAAAAAAAACAAGAAAGTGCAACTTTGAAGAAAAAAAATACAAAAAATTTAATATCTCGTAATTAAAATAATGATAAACCAGGATCGTAAATCTTTCAATTATCAAGCTGCTCGATGTAAGTACACTGTACCATTTGGTGTTACTGTACAAGCACGAGTTGAAAAATTGCATTACCGTACGTTTACTTTACCATATCGTACTACTTGGGATCATTTTTTTTACGCCATCGTCGCAGACTGGCGAAATGACCTTTCTCAAGAATACCTCCAAGTATACGTACCACATTCGCATTGAAATATGAAATCCGACTACAGCATGAGGAAAATTGCATTACTTTTTTACAATTTCACCTACGTGAGCACACCTACATAGTATTGTTTTTTTTTTTCAACCGTGATTTTTTAGTCTACGACGGCTAAATATTTACGTTAATTCGTAATTCTGAGAAAAATACACGAAAAAATTGGGTAATTGTTTTAATTACATAGGAAATGGAATATTACCGGATAAAATGTATCGCCATCGAACTCATCGTATCGAAAAGCAGTTATAATTTATAGGAAATAGCGAATTTCAATCGGCTTTACGACCAACGATCGCATTATGTCACGTGGATTAAATTATGAAATTAACGGATGCAGCATGAAGGTCGTCCGGTAACTGTAAAGCGCCGTTGTGACCAGCAGAATTTGTTTTTTCCTTACGACCTTGACCTTTTAAAAAACCCATTTTGTTTATACGTTGAAATTCATTGATCTCGACATCGGCCCGAACAAATTCTCAAAAAATTTCCCGATTGATTCGAAAAATCACCCTCTTGATCTCTGGGAGAAAATTAAAGGCAGATTTTGAAATAATATGGAAAGATTCGAGTGTGAACTCGTGTCCATCTAGATCGTGTGCCAGAAAAAGAAACCGGTGACCGGAAGACGTGACAGAATGCGTCTCCTACGTGATGATGAGTGAACAAAAGATCAGTCAATTATATTTAAACCGGGATGAGATTAATCCTCCGACTGATATAATCAAATGCCTAGTTACCAGTTCTATCTTGTGTACTTTGATTCCAACCATATAATATTCGAAAGTACCAACGTTAAAAATAACCTTAATAAAATTGCGTGGCTCGGTTCCTCTCTCGGCTCAATCGTGCGGAAGTTAAACTTACTTTTCTTTTTCTAATCATTGGTATTTTCCTTTCATCGAGTTATTCATCGGTAAAGTAAAATGCAGTCTAACCAATGGATTCCTTTTTTGGTTTATTTCGTGGTTTCCAGACAAATGAAAAAAAATATCTGAATTTATTCGAAAATCGTGTTCTGATTAACGAAATATTTCTCAGAATCGAACGAATTAGTTAGAACTAGTGGCCCGATTTTCGAATCGACGATTCCTCAATGTCTGATGCGATAATTATCGGTGAACTCGTGTAAATCCGATAACTGCGGTTTGAACGAACCTACGGTACGAGGAATTTATGCAAAATGCTGGAATTAATGGATTTACTGACCCTATATGGATAAAATACGTAGAAATGCGGAATATGATTCATTGCATTCATGAACGTATGCCAGAGACGTAGCTTCGTAATTGGACAATAAATGTTGGATCGTTTGATGATCTCAAAAATATAAATTGGTCAAATTTTGGGTTATGGACCGTTTTCCCGAAGCCTAAATCCCGAACGGACATTTTCCCGAATGGAACATTTCACGAAAAAAATTTTCACGAATCCTTTTTCCCGAATACCAAAATCCCGAATTCTTTGTTTCCCGAATAGAGAAAAACGGTTAATTGCTTTTTTGCTTTTTAAACAGTATTTTTTTTTAAATTTCGCTCGGGCAGTATTTTATTCATTTTCTTTTAAATTAATGATTTTTGACTGAAAGATCAGTGAAAAATGACTAATTTTAAATGAGATCCCCTTCCCGTATTTTTTCTCAAATTTTCAGCTCTCTTAAATTACTTCTGGGTGCACCTATGACTACTGCAAACTGAAAAAGTTCACTAATCTGCATCGATATTAATTTTTGAAAATGAAAATGCACCACAATTTCGCCATCGAAAAAAAAACTGTCCAATTCAGATAAAATTTTGCACCCATCTCTCGCTGATTTACAACTTAGAAAATTAATTTTAAAATTTTTGAAGTATGTCGTTCCACATCTCAGACCAAACGACCCCATAGAATTCGACATTCAATACAGATAATTTTCCCCAATTTCTTAAACTAATCAAATCCCACGAGAAATCGTGTATTCGATATTTTTGCGTTCGAGAAAAAATTATTCGGGATTTCTGCATTCGGGAAAAAGGTAATTCGAGAATTGTATTCGGGATTTTGGTATTCGGGAAAAGGGATTCGTGAAAATTTTTTTCGTGAAATGTTCTATTCGGGAAAATGTCCGTTCGGGATTCCGGCTTCGGGAAAATGACCGTGAACCCAAATTTTGCCCATTTCATTCAGAATTTCTCTGGAATTCAATCATTTTTCACTGATTTTCTTCAGTCATTTCTCAATGTTACAGATAAAGTGAGAAACTTTGACTAAACCTTGTTGAGAAATCATTTTAAAAATTGTGGTAAATGTTTGAATCAGAAAGATTTTCAAAACGTCATTTTCTTTGTTAAAAATTCAAATGTTCTGACAATCACTTTTTTCCCCTCCATTCCCTCTCCAGTCACATTTTTCCTATTACTTGAGAACAATATTTAAAAAGGTTTAGAAATTTAAAAAAAAGATTCAGAAAACTAAAAAAAGTTCAAAAATTAAATCTGAAAAATGTTCCCTTCCTTAATCATCCAACATGGCCATTCAAAAATTGAAAATTTCAAAAAAAGAACGAAAAAAGTTTGTATTTTCAATTTGTTATTTCTATGGCATGAATCTTGATTTTGGATATTTTTTCAAGAAAAAAAAGTTGAAGTATTTTTCGATTTTTCTTCGTTCAAACCTTTGATGATGTCGAAAAAATTTAATTTTTCCCTAAAAAATGTCACTCATTTCAAAAGACTTTTTAAAAAAATACATTTTTTCAAGGACAATTTTCCTCTTCTTCGACTTTTTTTTTTTTTTTTTGAAAAAAATCGAGGCTTATTTGGGTTTATTTTCGAAAAAATCTCAATATTTCTGCTGGTTTTAAAAAGAGATTTCATTCTTGTTGAAAAATGTCATTAATTGCAGGAAAAAAGGAGTTGAATAAAAGAAATTACTCCATCGACCAGTTCAAATGATCAGAACTGAACCGAGACTATGGCTAGGAGAAATTGATTTTGAATTTTTTCTATGATTTTTCACCCAGAGTCAGGAAATAAAAATAAGCTAAAAAGTTGACTCCCGACCCCAGCTTGACTCCGAAGTCAATTCCTATGTTGTGGTGCCTAGAATATTCAAAAATATTTGATAACGAAAATTATGTAGTGACTTGAGGAAAAGGATTCTAATATTCTATTGATTGGGCAAGTATAGGAATTTACACAGATTTGACCGAAATTTTACATTGCTCTGTTGAAATAAGTATTAGGTATTGAATCTGGAAACAATTAGTGCAGACTGCAGATATATTCTCTAATAACTGGACCCCGAGGAAATTATTTTTAGCTAGATTCAGTGATGGATAACTAAAATTATATCAGTTCCAGTTTCAGTTTCAGTTCTTGAAATTTTTTAGTTCCAGTTCAAGTTTCAGTCTCAGTTCTCAACATTTTTTCATTTCAATTTTCAGTAATTTTTGACTTTTTAAAGCTAAATTTTTAAAATATTACGAGGAATTTCTTTTTTTTTTCCTATAAATTTTTAGTGTTTTGTAAAATTTTTTGGTGTTCACTTCAAAAAAGTAACATGAAAACTAAAGCTTATGAAATTGAAACTGGAAATGAAATTCATTCCAGTTCCAATTTTCAGTTTTCAGTTTTCATCATTATTTTAGTTTCTGTTCCCCTTTCAATCCAACTTTTCTCTTTTAGTTCTAGTTTGTTTCAGTTTCAGTTTTCCATTATCAGTACTACAGTTTATGTTGATTTGAAAATTGGATAATGATCTTTTCAAAAATATCTACAAGGTGTCTAGATTAAAAAAAAAAAAGAAAAAAGAAATTAGCTAGAATTTCATTTTAACAGCAAAAATACCAAAAAACGAGTAAAAACAATTTTTCAACAAAAATTGATTTTTCTTGAATTTTATAAATCAAAGATTCTTTTTTGCCCAAATTTTAAGTGGGAAAAATGGTACAAAAATAGTGAAAAAATCTAAGAAATAGCACAAATTTCAATTTTTTAGATCCAGTAGACACCTAAAAACTCAACAAAAACTTTTGGAAAATGTTCATGAAATCTCTTTTTTGAGTGTGTTTTTTAAGAAAAAAATCACTATTTTTGATGAAGAATACATGTGAGCCTGAAAGTAGAAAACACCTTTGAGGGTCGATAACTTTGAGGTGAAGTTCTCCCTTGATTCATCCCCTTCTGAAAAGTTCAAAATCAGTATCAACTCCGAAACTAATTTTTGACATTTAAGTCTGGTTTCTTTACCCACAAATTCAATAATTTTGAATTCTACTCTTCTGTTGTAAATTTTTTCTAAAAAAGAAGGCAGAAAAGATTTTTCCAATTTTTTTTTCAAAAATTTATTTTTTTCAAGAAGAAATTCAATTTATTGAAAAGAATAGTAGTAAGTATTCGAAGAAAAAAAATTGTAATTTTGATTGATTTTACATAAATGAAGTCGAAAAAAATACATCGCAATCCAGGAAATGAAAATTTCGACAAAATTTAAAAAATTTCATTTCCACCACTCTTGAAAATTTATTTCAGGGAAAAACTTCAAAAACACCACTTTTTTCCTCCATCAAAAGATGTATTTTTCATAACTTCTCGTCTTCCTCACTACCACCCCTCGCCCTCCATAAACTCCCTTCCCCTTTCATAAATTTTCTCCAATCCGAACCGACTACACCGAAATGTCAAAATATTTCACACACTTAATTAATAGGCCGCAGACGTAAATATTTCAAGCGGTTTTACCATAAGAGTATGCGACTCAGGTGGTCTCTAATGTAATCGGTTCATAGGCAACAGAAAGTTCCCCGTTAAACAAGCCAAACAACGGCAAAATCCCGAGGTCAATTCTGTTTATCTCGCCGGTATTTATTTTCCGTCCTTATGATCCCACCGATCAAAAATCTTTTTGCGTCGGATCTTCAATATTTTTCAACCGCAAAGCAGGAAATAATTGCAGCGGTGGGCAGATGCATTTTCTTCCGGACACTAATAACGATTCCAAGACCTCAGCAATAATTTACCAACTTGGCAAATTCTTCCGAATAACCAAGATCACGGTCACGATTTATATCACCTAAACCCCAACTTGATTGACTTTTACTTTCGTGAAGCCCACGTTTCGCACCACTGTTTATTTACTCGTCTCTCACAGGTGATTAAAACGACAAATAGATGTTAATGACTGAGCAAGTTATTCGTATAGGTACTTGGAAGATGTAGTAAAACCGAGTATACGACCATGACCTATCGTGCGTCGATTATTATCCGCATAACATCTCCATACTTATCGATAAGAAGTCTGCATGTGCGAAGAATTCCATCGACAAATCATTTCCACTTTTGGCCGATGAATTTCTTCGCATAAATCTATGGTCAGCGCCCAAACGATACCATGATTCACAGCTACATCTCTATAACCATGTGTAGTGTAAATTTGACCATCCAAACGGATAATTACTCTTTTCCCGTTTATTGTAATTTATCGTAGATCGTTCAAGTGCGTCCTATAAAAAGTGTAATGTGTGTAGGCGACTTTAACGACATTTTTGGAACGTGAATGAAGTGTGTATGTGTCCTTGATAAATGGTAGTTATTTCAACGATACTTTGGAACCGGGCAGTTGGCATTGATAATTCGGTGCACTTTCTTCGTCTCGGCGAGATTCTGATAAATGGTCGAGGGAAATTTCGAGGAAATTAACGTCAGTCTGGCTGCAATGTTGGGAAAACGTTCAAATTTTACGAGTGCAACAACACTTGGAACGAAGATTTTAAATATGTTTACATTGTACGTCGCCTGCATAAATTTTCAACTCTTCGCTTTATCAACTTTGTCTCGATGCATCGTTTACCGCGCTAATATTTGTGTCAGAGTGATTTTTCAGTGTTACCATTCAAAAATGTATTCAAAATTTTTGTGTAAGTTGAAAATTTACACTGCTTGCAGATGGTAAATTTCGTAGAAAAGTAATCGAAACTATTGTCGTTGTAATTCACCGACGGTCTTTGGTGCCAAAAATTACGACCGCAAATTAGATACTTATTTTTTTCGGCTGCAGATGTGTGATGAAAGTTTATCAACAAGAAGCAATGATCGATGATTCTCAAGTTTGAGAAAAATTTCCCCTAGATGTTTGTAGGCAATCAAAAATATAATTACAAGGGATACTTTCGAGTATTATTGCGTTATCAAATCGTCTTAAGTCTTAATAAATTAAATTTAGAAAGCTTATCTAGAAATAACATTTTGATGTTTATGTTTTTTTAAAAAAAATTACCTATCTTTAGCGTATGTGTAGTTTGAATCTTACATGTTTTTTTTTTTTTTAAATTGAATTGAAAAATATAAAAACATGCGCTTTTTTAATGATATTTTTGAGATAGGGATATGGCCAGATGTGGTTTCAACGTAGATTTATTCCTGGCACTGAAAAATAGCCGATCTAAAATAGGCATGTAAAAATTAATTTCATTATGATACATAGTATTTTGTCAATGCCAGAGAAAAATATTTGAAATTTACAAGATTTTATGGTTTTTTATTTTGAAAAACGTATATTTATGACTCGATGTTTTTTTTGAAAATTTTGAACCAAAGAAAGACGTAGATTTGCTTCTCTTCGCTTTTTGTTTGAAAAGTTCTGAACTACGTATTTTGTTAAAGAAAGTAAATTTATGAACTGCTGTTGGCTGTTGTATTTTTTTTTCCAATTCGAGAAGAAAAAACGAAGCTTAATGATTGATTTCAATATTTTTATGATTTTTTTGAAATTTTATTGCATTTTTGTGCTAAAAAATATCGGTTATTTTCAGTTAATTTGTGATTATATTTGGAGGAGAAAAAATGAAGAAATATAGAAACTTTTTTTTCATTTTCAATTTCTGTAATATTGTTTTTTTTTTTTACTTCAAGACACGTTTCAGGTTCCAATTTTTCCTTCAAATTATCACACGAGTTCGATAATTCTTGTAAGTCATTCATTCGTGTGTTTTTCACAAGAATATGTGACCTTCCAAGAAAAAACCGACCTTCTGTCCGAAAAAAAAATTGAAAAAAAAAGTGTCCCAATAGTAGTATAGAAAGACCGTTTCTGGGATTTTATGGTGACGTCATAGGTAAGTAAGGTATTGGTGTTGTAAGATTGATGGCTGATGGATGGTGACGAGGAAGGGTGGTGTTTGTTTACATACATCGAAGTTGATCGCGACGTCGATTCGTTCTGCCCGCGGGGCAGTGGAAGGCAGCGGCGGTGCATTCTATGTCATCTCATTTTATCGACTCGATTATTTCAATCACGTGTGAACGTAATCTTATTACTCTCATTTTTACCTTGAAAATGTTTCACTAGTCGTAGGTACGAGATGGTTGTTGCCATGGTTCATTACCTGAGTTCGGTTATTTTTTTTTCATTGTGATGATGGATTCAATGTCAATGCATACTTACGTATTACGCGTACATAATTTTTTTCGAGAGTGAAATTGAGAAAAAAATGTAATTTCCAAGTTTTTTTAAAAAACAGTTTATTTATGGAATAATGATGACAGTGATTAGTTAATTAATTTAAAAATTATGAAAAATGAATGCAAGTTAACTTAAAATGTAGAAATAGGATAATCCAAATCAATTTGCACTCCAATATGATATCGATCATCGTTAATGATGATCACTTGAGTGCTATAATTGTTTTCTCCATACATGAAGAGTGGGGCATAAATGGGGTAAAGGCAAAAGAGTGACCCAAACTTGCACCCGTCACAGAACATAGTATCTTTAGAGTGCTGCAGGCGTTCCCACAGCATTTCCAAACTTAATTGTCCTATCCAGGTATTTATTCTGTACCTGGAATAATTATTGTACTGTGTAATGAGGCGGGCGCAATGGGCGCAATACGATTTTGGATATTTTGGATCGGCAGCATTGCGGGGGAGAGTTGAAATATAATTATCATGATGATGAAAAGTTATGAAAACATACTTAATCATATAGAATTCGTAAGGAAAGTAATGCCATACGTATTGATATCCTTGAGGAGAAGTCAAGTAATAATGAGCCATTGGATCCATCATTATAGGTATTTGGAAACGGGTAGGATGCAGTGCCACTAGACGATTCCACAAGTATTCTTCGTCACACAAGAGGAATTTGGCAACAGGATGAATTATCCAATTGGGAACACCATCAATAATTTCTGTCATACGCACATATTGACTGCCACTGCCTAGCGTTTGTTCTTCATAACGTAGATCCCAGTGGTTCATTAGTCTTGTAATTAATGTCCTAGGTAGGACAGGGCCGGAATGAAAAAGTAAAATTTCAAATTTAGAGTGTAACTGTTCAATAATCGCGTCAGCCGAAAGCGTTAATAAACTGTTCATTTTGAAAAAAAATTTATAAAAATGAAAAAAAAAACACCAAAATTTTTAGTAAGAAAAAATTCACTAGTCAAATGATGGGATAACTGGTAAGTAGGTAGTTGAAAAAAATAACTGATTTATAACTAGAAGGCAACGCCAATTTATTTAAAAAATATCAATGCGATTTTAAGATTGGAAGGTGTAAATGGGAAAAGGTTTCATATCTCATTTTTGTTTGAAAAGATTAATAAGTGATGAAATTGACAAAGCAATCATGTTGACTGAATGGTGGACTATAGGTACCTATGTACTCTGCGGGCATAAAATCTTGGACATGTATTGTGATTACAATAATATTGCATTATGAAAATGCATTATCTAGATATTTTTTAAACAGAAAAGTAATCATTTTGGTACCTGAGTGAAGGGAAGGTCAGTATTTTAAAAAAAGGTAGGTAATGAAATAGGTAATTTGTTTGAGTCATAGAGGTGCATTAATGAAGCATGAAGGCGCTGAAAATTGTGTATAAAAGGTACTGCACTTTGAGTAAAATTTATTATTTATCCGCCGTGGTAGTACCATTTTGGTGTGTTTGCTATTTTTGTGTATCAATACATGTGATTCAGTTTTACAGTTCTGTTTTTTTCATTACTGAGTTTTTTTTATTTTTTTGGTTCAAATTTATAAAAATATTAAAATGAGTTCTCAAACTGGTGCCAATACTCAAACTTTGGATTCAAATGAAGATTCTCAAGTGGTTCTTAGTCAAGCTGAGGCTGCTACTTCTTTCTCTACTCCTCAAAAAAGAAGAGCATCTCCGCCTAGAAGTCTTGCTGTGGGTCAGTCCAGTAATGTCAACAATGTTTTTTTGGCAATTCGTATTTGTAAAGAATTAATGTCTCTGGATGATTTGGTGAAAATTTTGGGATATACTATTTTATTGAAATACAATAAAATGAAAATCGAGGAGAAGGTAAGAAAAAAAAATGTGTAAAATTTTCTCCCCCTTTAGAAAGGGAAATTTTTTTAATTTGTGTTTTTATTTAATTGTGTAGAATTTGAAAGAAAAATTTCTTATCATAAGTTCTCCATTCAATATCGGTGAAGATAAATTCATGGAAAATTTGAAGAAATGGTCCGGTATTGAGATGGACCAATTTGTAACGGTAGAGAAGCTGGATGATTATTTACCGCCTGAAGCTATGGCCACAAAAATTAAAATACAGAAAAAATTCGGCGATTCAACTTCCGATCAGGTGTGCTAATGGATTTTTTTTTTTGTAAAAATTACTCAGCCTATAATTAATTAATTAATTATTAATTTTAGATATTTTATTCGCTTGTTAATTAGGGGTTCAAGTGCGAAGTGTGTGATTTAACATTTACTAAAAAAGGTGATTGGAATTCGCATGAAAAATCGAGGTTACATTTAGAAAATGTTTTGGAAAAATACAAGCATTTTCAAAATGTCGGACATTTTGTTCTGACAGGTAAATCAGCTTTTAAAAATAGGGTAGCTACTATAATTTTTTTGAATAAATTTCCGGAATTCACAATTGAGCAGTTTTTTCAAAAAATTAAAGAAGATTTTTCAAAAAATTTAAAATCTTATTTAGAAAAAACCATTTCTGTGAAAGTAAACTGTAACCTTTTTGTTTATTATAAAAAAATGACTGGGGAGGAACAATTGTTCAATTTGAACACTTCAAATGTGAGCTTTTTCAAAAATGATGATATCTCTTGGAAATTTGAAAATGAAATTTACCCCCAGGTAGATATTCAAAATGATGAACTAAATAAAGGTGGCTCCGGCTGGATGTTTAACTCTGTATCTGAGATGGAGGTTCGTGTGAATAAAAATGATGTAATGAAAAGAGCTGGTGTTTTTATTGAGGCTCCTCGTTCGTTGAAATTGAAAAAAGCTTTGATAAATGTGAAGAACAATGATGATCGGTGCTTCTTCTATTGCATTTATGCGAGATTTGTCGACTCTCAGCCTCATTTGGTCAAGTCATACATAGATATTGAAAAAGAAACACTGGAAAAATGGAAAGTAAAATTTGATTTTAGTCGAGTTAATTTTCCAGCAACTTTGAAGGATATAAAATTTTTTGAAAAATGTAATCATTTTGTTTCTGTAAATGTTTACGTCTACGAACAGGGTAAAGTTTTGCCAATAAAAGTCTGTGAAAAAGAACAAAAACTCCATTATGACCTTTTAATGTTGAAACAGGGGGAATCTTTTCATTATGTTTACATTAAAAATTTCAGTAGGTTGGTATCTTCTCAGGTGAGTTCTAAACAGCATGCTGTGGCAGTGTGTAAAAGATGTTTATTTCATTTTACTGGAAAAAATAAGAACCAAAAATTGATCGAACATAAACGATTTTGCAATGAAAAAATGATAAAAGGTCCATCTAGATACGAGTTGCCTAAAAAGGGGGAAAATATTTTGAAGTTTAAAAATTATAAGTATTCAACGCCAATTTCATATATCGGATTCGCGGATTTTGAATGTTTACTCAAACCAATTAAAGCTCGCTCAGATTTATCGAATAGTGCGAATCTTAGAAAACTTCAAGAACACATTCCTATTGCCTTTTGTTTTTACATAGTGCATAATGAAGATATTTTTAAAATCAAAGAAAATGGAAAAATGCGTAAACCTAAAGAACCCGTTTGCTATGTAGGTAAAAATGCGGCCGAAGTATTTTTCAAAATGATTGAAAAAGTGGGGTTAAAAATTAGAGAAAAATACAGAAAATTTCCTACTCTTGATCATTCTACTCTGCAACCATCGGATAAATTTAGATTTTGGAACGATCCTTATTGTTGTATTTGCGGCAAAGAATTCAAAGGTAAGGGTAAAAAGTACAGAGTGCACCACCATCTCCACGTTGCGGGGGGAGGGGGTAAGTTCTTAGGCCCCGCGCATTTTGGGTGTAACCTTAGAGAAACCGTTCCAAACTTTTTACCAATATTTCTTCATAATCTATCTAAGTACGACGCCCATTTAATTTTAAGGGGTTACAAAAAAAATACTTCTGAAATGAAGGTAATACCTACCAGCGAGGAGAATTATATTAGTTTCACAAAAAAAATCGCACCATATTTTTCAATTAGATTTGTAGATTCGTATCGGTTTTTATCATCCAGCTTACGTTCATTGGCTGAAATTTTACCTCAAAATGAAATGATACATACCAATGCTTATTTTTCCCAGCCTGCTCAATTTGAACTAATTACAAAAAAGGGTTTCTTTTGTTACGACTATTTGGACTCTCTAGCTAAACTAGAACAAACTGAAGTTCCTTCAAAACAAAATTTTTATAATAAACTGAATGACGAAAACATTTCGGATGAAGATTACAATTTTGTGAAAAAAGTGTGGAGTACATTCGGCTGTCGTAAGTTGAGCGATTATTTGACCATTTATGTTATCTCAGATTGTTTATTACTTGCCGACATTTTTACAAATTTTCGTAAAATTAGCTTAAAGAATTATGGTTTGGATCCTTGTTACTTCATTTCACTTCCTGGTTACGCTTTTGAGGTAATGCTGAAGATCACAGATGTAGAATTTGAACAGCTGACAGATATCGATATGTTCTTGTTTTTTCGAAGTGCTCTAAGAGGGGGTATCACAAATACGATCGTTAGGTACGCTGAGGCTAATAACTTACATATTCCAAGTACTTTTCGAGCAGATAAACCTCCTTGCACAATATTTTATTGCGATTGCAATAACCTATACGGTCATAGTATGGCATATAATAAATTACCTTTGAGAAATTTTGAATGGGTCAGTAAGAGAGAGGTAAGCAAGTTTACAGCAGACTTCATATTAAATTTAGCGGATGACTCGGACGAAGGTTATTATTTGGAGGTTGACTTAGACTATCCAGTAGAGCTACACGATGCTCAAAATTCATTTCCATTCGCACCTGAAAGAAAACCGCCTCCAAATTCGAAAATTCCCAAGCTCATTTGCTCATTAGAAAATAAACATAATTACGTTTGTCATTATCGTAATTTAAAGTTATGCTTACAACACGGATTGATTTTGAAAAAAGTTCATAAGGTGTTAAAATTTTTTCAAGAAAATTATTTGAAAAAATACATCGATTTGAATACTGGATTGAGACAAGCTGCCACTTCGGAATTTGGGGTAAATTTATACAAGCTTTTTAATAATGTTTTATTTGGTAAGATTTTACAAGACGAACTTAAAAGGGTTAATTTCAAATTGGTGTGCACCCCTCTCCAATTTTCCAGGGCAGTCGCCAAACCCACTTTCAAAAATAGCGTAATTTTTTCAAAAAATTTGGTGGGAATTCATTTTCATAAGGCTTTAATCAAATTGACTAAGCCAATTTATGCCGGAGTCACTGTATTGGAACTTTCGCGAAATTTCATGTACCAATTCTATTATAATGATCTTGGAAAAATTTTCTCAGATATCGATTTTCCAGATTTATTATACATGGATACTGATTCCTTTATTATGAATGTGAAAACAGCTGACATTTACCCATATTTGAAAAATAATCCCGAATTTTTTGATACCTCCAATTTTCCTCCAACTTCTGATTGTTTTTCATTAGCAAATCGCAAAGTCCCAGGGAAATTTAAAGATGAACTAGTTCAAAAGCAGTGCGAAAAATTTATTTCCCTCTCGCCGAAGGTATATAATCTAAAATTATTCGACCGAGAAATAAAAAAAATCAAAGGTGTGAAAAAATCTATAGCTGAAAAAGAAATCACATTCGATGATTTTTACTCTTGTTTGTTCGAAAATATTACCCTCGAAAAAGAACAATTTTATATACGTTCCTTCAAGCATAAAATCTATACTATCATACAAATGAAGAAAGCTTTATCCAATGTGTGCGATAAACGTTTTTTTTATGGAGATGGTATACGTAGCTACGCATTTGGACATTATAAATTATCGGAAGATCCTTCCTCCAGCAGTGAAGAAGAGTCCAGTACAAGTGCTTAATGGTTGTACAGCTTTTTTAAAACTTTACCTAGATACTTACCTAGTATTTTAAGCTTTTTTTTTTTTCATCATCAAATACCTATCCAATCATAAGTATTGCACCTATTTGTAATGTAACAATTTATGTCAAAAAAAAAATAAAACGTATTTTTTCTGTTCCTTTTTTTTTATTTCATTTTATTTTAAATTAATTGATAAAAAAGAAAACAAAGTTCAATCGTGTTATAAAACAATAGCGACGTCCTCGTCATCGTCGCTTATGATATTTGCTTCTTCGTCGCTCGTAATATTCGCGTCTTCATCGTTCACATTACCGTTGACGATCGCTACCGCGTCATCACGGTCGTTATTCGCAGGCGGCGCGGCTTGTCTAGCCTCCTCGGCTGCTGCACGTTCCTCCTCTTCAGCCGCAGCCCGTCGCGCCGCGGCTCGCCTATCCATCTCTTCATTCAATTCTCTCCGTTCTGCCAAACAATGAAACATTGAAAAACATAAACGAGATCGGTTGCAGTTGGCCTAGTTGAATAATATTTCCCTGGCCCCCCTCCACCCACCAACTAGGTTCGCGCTGTGTACAAAATTCATTGAAAATTTTTTTTCTTTTTTTTTTAATATACACGCGAAAGAGACCTGCGGCTATAGGTAGATATAACTCGATCAAGTCGTCGTATATTTTTCGCGCGTGCAAGAAAAAAAAAAATAGGAATGAAACTTCTCAATGGAATTTTGTACACGGCAATAAGGTAGCGGTGTCTTATAAAAAAATTGAGGAAGTTGTCGCGAATTAAATCTCTTTTTTTTTCTGCCTAGAGTGGTAAAAATTTTTTCGCGATGTTTTCAAACGATGTTAAAAAATCAGAATTCAACGAATTTTTTTCCAACTTTTATCATTGCTTGAAAACATCGCGAAAAGATCGATTCCTAAGAAAATTTCGACCACTTCGAGTAGAAAGGAAAATTCAATTTTCGACAATTTTCTTCTATATTTATTTTCTCCGCACATCGTTTCTCAAAACTAGGAAAAATTATAAAAGCTGACGATTTTGTTTCGTTTTTAGGAACAAATTAATTTCAATTTTTGGAAAAATTAAATAATAATGAAAAAAAAAAGCAGCTACCTATGTAATATACTATGTACATAGAACTCGAACAAATTTTCCCTTGAAAATAATAATCAAGGTTGAGCCAGATGAAAAGCGGAGAGGAAAATCCCCTCGATAATAATAATTATGAGAAAAAATAATGGCATAACTGAAAAAAAAAAACATCGAGAATTTTTCAAAACTGATAACCATTGTATTTAATAATCATCTTGGAAAATCGCCACATGATTAAATATTTCGGTAAAAAAATCCGTTGGTTTCAAAATTCAAATTTTCAAAATTTAGACATTTTTTCATCTTGTCAACATTATGGAAAAACAATTTACGTATTCGTTGATTTTTTTTTACCTATCTAATCGACATTTTAGAAACGATATATGACGTTATGCGATCTCGATTCATCCGTTTTTTTTTGTTTTCTCAAATTTCGGTTATCAAATTTACATTTTAGAAACGATTTATTACGTTACGCGATCTCGATTCTTTATTTTTTTGAAAATAATTAATTAATTAAAATTTGAATGAATGAAAATTGAATCAAAATGTTTCAAATGTGGAAAGAGGAGGGGAATCGAAAACATCGCGATCAAGTTACATAGCTATTTCAAAGAAAAAAATTATCAAAGCATCGTTTGGGACTTCGATAGTTTTGTAAATACATCCGATAATTTTTTTTGTGAAAATACTCAACACTGAGGAAAAAATACTACCTTTTGATTCATCTTTAAAGCACTGTTTGATAGGATGAAAGGATAATAAACTTAATTCCGCATTTTAAAAGCCAAGTCGTAAAAAAAAAATGCAAAAGCCCCTGAATTGTCCGAGTCCTTGAAAATAAATAAATAAATAAATAAATGGGCGAAAATTACGAACCTTCGATGAGTCGATTGACCTGGTTTTCGATAAATCTTTCAACATTGGGCTCTTCCAACCATGGTATAAGATCATTGCGCCTTAGGTCTCGAAACCTCACCCAGATACCGAACAACTCCTCATAATTAAATCCACCACCAAGCAACAGTTGGTGGCGAAGATGTATTGTGTTGAAGAGCCGGGTGAGGTAGTTTTCGGATTCGTGGGACATTTTTGATATACTTTTGCCAAAAAAATTGAAAAAAAAATGAAAAAAAAACGTAAAATTCGCGAAAATTGAGAAAATAAATTGATAAATTGCACTATAGGTAGGTACACTTCACTGCTGCACTGTAACAGGTATATGTACTTGTAATATGGCGAATATGGCGACTATGAAAAGTGCATTGTGGAAAATGGATCTTATATATCTGGTATCTCTTTTATTGTTGTGCAAAAAATTCCGTTTCTCCAACTCAAACGGAGAAATTTTCAAATAACTATACATGGCATGCACCTTAGATCGTGTGCAAGAATGAATTTGTCACACTCTAGCTAAAATGCATAGATGCAGCGTTCGTATACCTAACATCACGCCCGGATTGTATTATTATTTTGATTAATTTGAAAGGAGGAAAAAAAAAAAAAAACGTCAGTCAATCTAACGTATAGAATAGGTACCATTTTTGTAATGGTTTAATAAGTAATAGGTACCTACTAAATTGCGGCATACGTAATAACCATATGGAAAATAATTATCTACGTAGTAGGTATTATTATTCCGGATACCCGAGTACCTATAAATAAGCCTGTATTTACCAAATGCAAGTATAAATCAACTGATATCTCATCAAGCCAGTGAGACCTCATTTGTGAATTGTTGTTTGTTGGTACTTACGTAGGTACCAAATTTCGCGAATTTTTCGATTTTTATTTTTACCAATAATTAATTCAGAATGTTGAAAGTGAAGAAAATTTCCAAGAACGCTGTTTTGCCCAGTAAAGCATACGAATCATCAGCTGGCATGGATTTATATAGGTAAATTTTTGCATTCATTATTTCGCATTATTTTGTCAGAGAAAATTCAGTATTATGAAAAAAAAAAAAAAAAAAAAAAGGCAGCTAAATTGGCAGAATAGACGTTTGTAAAAAATAAGCTTGCAAAAAAAATATTTTTTTTCAGACAGGGAGCTTTTAAATTTCCAATTTATTTTTTCAACATTTTCATAATTTTTTTTTGTACTTTTTTTCACTTCGAATCGTTTTGCTGGTAATTTTTTCCCCAAAACGAGATGGAAAAGAAAAATTTAAAAATCAGACTTTTAATTTTTGAAGAAAAAAAATATTTTTGAGAATTTTTTCTTCCAGAAAAAAATACATTATATTTTCAGAGAATTTTCGCTTTTAAAATTTTTTTTTCACTTTTAAAAACGATTTTGGTTTTTGCAGCCCTTACCACTACACAGTTCCGGCGCATGGGAAACAGTTAGTGAAAACCGACTTACAAATGGAATTTCCCCCTGGAACTTATGGAAGAATCGCACCCCGATCCGGATTGGCTTGGAACGCTCACATTTCGGTCGGAGGTAAATAAATTTACCCCTCCTCCGCTGCTCTCTTTCACACATCTCCGAAACTTTTTTTTTTGGTAATTCTTCTCTCTCTCCATTTTTTTTTTCAGGTGGAGTGATTGACCCTGATTACAGGGGCAACTTGTGCGTGGTTTTGTTTAATCATGGCCAGGAAAAGTTCCAGGTGAAGCCCGGAGACAGAATCGCTCAGCTGATTTGCGAAAGCTATGTAAATCCGACCATCGTAGAGTGCGAGGTGAGTTTCTTATCCGCAGAGGAGGAGGGGGAGGGGTTTTTGACGTTATTATTCGAGCAACCGCGTAAATTAGTATTATTATCGTTATTCCGGGAGGAGCCTTCCAGGACCTCTTATCGATATTTCTGTTTCCATCCCCGCCAGGAATTGAGCCAAACAGGGAGAGGTGAAGAGGGTATGGGATCTGCAGGCAGAGGTGACATTATCGCCCCTCCTTCTGTCGCTACTCACAGTGTAGGCAGAGGCAGCAGCAGCTCAAAATTAGTGTCAGCAGAGGTAGCAGCAACGGCGGCAGGGGCCTCGAGCAATCTGGAACCCAGAGCGGCGGAAGAATATATTTTAGACGCGGAAGGTTTTTTCGACGAAGTAACCGGTCGTTATGTAATAAAAGAATACGCTTACGCGAACATTCGGCGCGATTATTTAGCCGAAATGTTTCTAGTCAAGGAGCCTTATCCCTTCGACCAATTGTCAGATTCGAAAAAGACCGCCGTTACCGGGCGTACAAATTATATTCACGGCATTCGGTGGGAAAGCGGATGTATGACAGGGGAGACGGCGGTTATCATCATGAAATCCAGGATTCCAGCGACAGCCGACTTGATGGCTCACGGAAAACTGAAATGCCGAATTTTTTCGCAAATTTTCGGCAAACAGGTGAAAAACTTGGAAGAGTTAAACTGTCCGGATGCCTACAAAATGGAGTTCAACGACGACGACAAAGAAAACTGGATAAGAGACTGCGATATCGATAATCACGCGAAATGTTCGAAAAAAGGCGATCGTCGCGCGTTTCAATGCGCCTTCGAAAGAGCCCAAATATATAGTAAATGGTACTCGGATCGGTACGGGGGTGTTCCAAAAGGACACTACCGGCGGTCCAAGTTCTGTTGTTATTTGGGCTGCTTCGATCGCTACGACGACACTACCGAAGTAGACGGGTTGGCGTGTTACGATTGCGAAGCGTTCGGTCGATGCTATTGCTCTTGCGTAACTCACATGTATAAATATTAATCTAAGTTTTCTCGCTTTATAGTTACCCATGTATCAACCTACCTACCGTTGTAACTCGAAATAATCTTAATAAAAAACAACTAAAAAAAAAACTCGAATACCTTTATTTATTTATTTATTTATTAATTTATTTACTCGATACGAAAAAAGGTTTTCCTCCCTAGGGAGCTTCGCTCCCGCGGGAGGAAAAAAGCAGGGAGGGGGAGGGGCCGCCCTTTTCCCTAGGCGGGAGCTTCGCTCCCGCCTTAGGGAAAAGGTGCGGCGTGCAGGGGCAGGGGCGCAGCGTGTGGGGAAGACTGAAAAAAAATCGAAGTAATCAAACCATGGAGCTTTCTAAAATCCATTCGTCGGCGCTTTCCGGCAAACCTACCCATCTGACTAAAACTTTGTTTCCGCGACGTTTCAAAATCTTCTCTACCAAATGTAGACGTTCGTTGGGCGCTGATTTCAATTCTTCCGCGTAAAAACAACCTTCGATTGGCTCGCCGGTGTCCGATTCCAATAGATACGTGACAGGATATGTGGTCCGAGTTACTCGACGTACTTTGAACACCTCGTTAGACCAATTTTGACCGTATCCTTTGTGGAAAGTTCCTCTGTAGGCGGATATTCGTACCCAGTCCCCGACTGCGAACTTGGGTGGGCCGGTTAAAACTGAAAACTTTATTTTCGGAGCCGTAGCCTTCAAAATATTTTTCAAAACCTGCGTTTCGTTGGTCTCGTCCACGTCGATGGGCCGAAATTTTATCGTGTGATGGGGAGTACGATTATAGCGATCCGCTACCCTGCGATAAATGTTGGCGTACTCGTAGCTACCTCTTCTGGCCATCTCGCGATAAAGCAGAGTTTTATAGGTGCGAGCCACTCGCTCGACTATTTGAGCTTTCAACGTCGAATATGTGGAGAAATGATTGACGCCGAATTCTTCGTATACTTGGGCGCAATTTTTATTGAAAAATTCTTTGCCGTCGTCCGTTTGAAAATTTCTCGGCGCCCCGGCTTTGAGAAATATTTTCTTCAAAGCGGCCGCCGTTTCGGCTCCGCTTTTCGTCTTCAATCGTTCCGGATACAACATTTTACTGAAACAATTAATCACCAACAAAATGTACGAGTACTCGTCGTTCTCTTCCCGATGTTTCGCCATATCGATCAAGTCTCCTTGGTAAAGGTCGCGCAATGATCTAATCTCAACCCGTCGACGAAGGTAATTTTTTCTAGCCGGACTATACAATTGATCTACGAGGTCAAAACGCTGCTGCTGCTTCTTTGGCCGTCCTTTCCCCCGGGCAGCCATGCGAATGCGGGCGCGAAATTAATAAATACCCCTTTCCCCCAACTCTTCTAGAATAGATTGGATCTCGTTATGCAGTTCCGGCGAATTATTACCCGCTAATTGAGCGCCTTGAAGTAGCCTGAGGCGTTCTACAATCTCGTTCAAATCGTCGTAATACAAATATCTAAATTTACGTCCGCTATTATTCGAATCCGGAATCATATAATTGGGAAGAAGCGGCGGCGCCACCGCGTATTTATTCCGTTTTCCACCCGCCGCCGTCGCTACACCTCTGGTGGTTTTGGCAGCGTTGTTGTTGTTTATTAAGCTTCGACCTCTTACCCCACTGCCGCCTCCCCTTCTACCCACACCTCGGCGATTTTTCATCAGCCCAGTTCCACCCTGTAGTGGCGGCTGCTGCGACGGAGGCGGGGTTTGCAACTGATTGATAAGTCTACGTCGATTTTGACCAGCTGGAGTATCCCCCATTTGAGCGGTGGCGGCCGGAGTGTAAAATCTCTGATCCGGGGAAGCCTGGTGGGCGGGAGTCACCGAACCAGAGGTCAAATCTTTGATGAAGAAAAATTTTTCTCTTCTACTGGGTACGTTTTTCCAAGAACCGTCGGATTTTTTCGCGGCGCCCGTACTCATCATGATATCTCGATAATCGTTTCTGTCTTGATTGGTAAACATTTTGGGATCGGCGATCTTACAAGTCAACAAATGCTTCAAACCACTGGACAGGTCGTAAACAGTACCGTCGGCCAATACCAAAGTTGCCGCATCTAGTAAAGCCACATTTTGCGGACCGATGCTGTACTGATTATTCTTGGCGTCGTATTTCAAACCGTAAATAGTATCGTGGAAAGGGGGCATATCGTTTACAAATTGAGGGGCGGGAGAGTCTGTTCTATCGGCGGCGGCAGCGGCAGAGACTGCTGGTACCTCTTCATTGTCAGCGACTGGATGTTCTTCATCCTCCGGGTCTTCTTCACTCATCGTTGGGTCGATATTCTCCGTCTCTGCTTCGGCATCTTCGGTTTTCTTCTTCTTTTTCACACTTTTGACGCGTTTATTTTTCAAAATTTCTTTCAAATTTGATTCTATGGCGGTTACCGGAGTGACAATCGGAGCTAGAATCTTTTGCTCTTCGTCTCTGGTCGCCTTCAAACTAGCGTATTTGGAACGTATTTCGTCGGCGATTTCGCAAATTTCATTCTTTTCCAAAATTTCCCGATCGATATTTGGTTTGGTAACATCGTGTACCGAACTCATGTTGCTTGAGCGCGCGCGTCTTTATTTCACTATTTCAAAACTACGAAATGATGAAAAGAACTGCGAAGCTTCCCTTTATAAAGATTTTTCTCCAAGTCCAACACAACGAAACCAAACGGTGATCGATTCCAAGCGTATTTACACACGCTAAGGAATTTGTCAAACGTTAAATCGTCGGTGCTCAAATGATCGTCGTAAACGTGTCTCAAATTCAACGCGTCTTGGCGAAATAATATCACAAAATTGGCGTTATCTCTAATCAAAGCTTTACTTATACGAGCGTAGCTTTGGCAGAGTAGAAACACCGAAACGTAACGATGTCTAGCCATCGAAAAATATTGTCTCATTCTTTCGTTTAGCTCGTTCGTCGAGCTAACATCGTCAAAAATCACCACGCTATGCGGTTTACATTTATCCGGAGTGGGTAAATCGGCGCTACTGGTAAAACAGTACAATCCGACCTCTGGAATAAGCCGGAATACTTTCCTCAATTTTTCGTACTTTGTCTGGTACAAACTTTTGCTAACCAAGTATAGATTGGCGAATTTTAATCCGTTTTTATGACGCAACAAAGTAATAATTAAGTTTGTTTTGCCGCTGCCGCTTTTTCCCACCACTAAACCTCTGACACAATCGGGAAATAGGGGGCCGTGGATTCTCCTCTCTTGCTCCGACAAACCTGCTGCTGTGCTACCACCTCGTTGAGGTTCGAAATTAGCCGTATCAATCGGTATCTTAACTTTTTGTTCGATTATCTTGAAATCTGCTGTCGAGGAAGACATTTCTCTCGAGTCTGGTTTCTCAAAAAAAAAACCTATAAATAGTGGAACCTCCTCGAGGAACGCTTCATTTATATACGATTCGTTCCTAATGCGTCTCAAACATCGAACAAAACAAAGCAAATTACGAAAATCCGGGTTTTTTCGTCGTTCTCTCGTCGGTAAAGGGTTAATTAACACGTTAATTAGTCACTCCCCTGACCTCACCATTTACCCTTACTCCTACTTAGGGCCCGGGACCAATATCCGCAAGAAATTAGCGGCTAATGTGCCAGCGCTAAACCCCCTCGACGAAGCCGCCAAACAACACGACATTGCCTACGACCGTTATCGAGATTTACCTAATAGACACAAAGCTGACAAGCGTTTGGAATACGCCGCTTGGGATAGAGTCAAGGCCAAAGACGCCTCCCTAGGTGAGAAAAGCTTAGCTTGGTTAACCACTAACGCCATGAAACTCAAACGGAAACTGGAAGGCGGAGGGCTCAAATCTCGTCGCCGGAAGCGCTGCTGTAAACGTAAGAAAGGTGTTAAACGGCGAAGAAAGGTCAACAAGAGGAAGAAAAATACCAAGAAGACCTTCCCCTTTACCAAAATTTTGAAAAAGGCCCGCTCCGCTATAAAAGGAAAGAAACTGGGAACTAAAAACAATGAAGACGTAACCGGTTTAGTAAAAAGAACTCTGGCGGCTGTTAAGAAATACAAGCCGGACCAGAAGCCCCGCAAAAGGATCATACCAGTACCTCAAGTAGGCGGACTGCTCCCTTTGGTACCTATACTGACCGCGCTCTCCCACGTAGGGGCATTAGCCAGCGGAGTTTCATCCATAGTTAGCGCTATTAGAAATATCAAAGACGTACGAGACCAGTACAAAGCTCAAAAAGGTAGCGGTATCTCGTTCAACGTAGATCGTCAAATTGGACCGAGAATACAAGTAAAAAACCATAAAAAAGGATTGGGATTGGTAATTTCGTAGCAGCGTACAATGCCTCCCAGAAGAAGAATGAAAATGCCCTCGGCCAAGAAACCTCTCGATTCCGAACAACTGAAACGGCTCGTCCAAAAATTCAAAATCAAATGTTTCAGAGGGGTATTCTCCAGGGATGGGCTTCCAAGAAAACCCCGAAATGTGGAATGCGGGATCGTAAATATGGATAGTCGTCGAAATTATGGCACCCATTGGTGCGCGTATTATTACATCAAAAATTTCATATCCGTGTATTTTGATCCGATGGGATGTATACCCCCTCCTAAAGAAGTTGCCAGATATCTGAAAAATGTAGCTACCGTTTACAATCACGATGCCAAGCAAAAACTAGATACCGTTAATTGCGGACACTTGTGCGTAAAATTTTTAATCTCTATGGATAGGAACCCTCCCACTAGTTTAAGTAAATTACGTTTTTGAATGACACCCCAAATTCACATAAATATACTGATACTATTCCGAAATACCATAGTCTTTGTTTCATTTGTTTCCGCCGCGGGGATTTCCAGTTTACGTTGAATGGTTACTCGTGTTACACCTGTTTGTTCTCGCTATTCTCCTGGTATAATTGACCTTGAAGTGACCACAGCCGGCGAAATGTTATTGAAATCGTACGTGTTTACAAATTTAAAAGAATATTACTTGGAAACCGGATTACAAATCGAATCAAATTTCACGCCTGTCGTACGCATTGCCACGCTCCAGGCGGGTACCCAGAATGCCGTTGTTTGGACAATTTACACCGACGAATGGTTTCTGCTCATGCGTAAAGAATCCGACCGGATAATGAATTTCTTTCACGCGTTACCCGGTACTGGCGCTTCATCTATACTCGACGAGTTAATCAAAGTAAATGACATCTCGATAGGCCGATATAAATTTAATTTTCGCGAAAATGAAAAGGACATTCTTATTAGTAGTAACTTATACGACATACAGCCGGTTTCCTTAAACGCGAATCTATTCAAAGAAATGATACGTCTTTACGACGTCATATCTAATCATTTGGAGGTTTTAAATAAGTATCACTTATTCGCCAAATTCTCCTTTTCGCATATCGTTAATGCTGTTTTTAAGAAAAATGAAAAAAAGAAAACCATCAACTCTTCGGGTTCCCCTTCTCTATCAGATGAAAATTTGAAAGATATAATGCCCAACAAATCGCCTTTATTCAAAAATCTCGACGACGTTGTGTGTCGTCTAATCATCGCGCAAATCAAAACACTGGCAGCCGACAGAGTATATAAGCAGGCGCTGCTTATGAAAAACTTTTATTCCACTTATTGGAGTACCGGTGATTACTTTGTGACCATTTAATTTTCAATATACCTTAAAATATTTTACACTATGTGCTTCGGTCGTTATTTATCCGGTGAAATGCGAAAAATTTTATTCGTCGATTTCAATTATTATTACGGCATAAGAAAAGGAGAAATCGTCATCAAAGAATTCAGTTGTCTCAGTCTCGATGGAGAATTTAGTTTCCACGAAATTTTATTACCTCCCTTTTCGGATACGTTAATTTGTTATCAAAATCGTAACGCCAACGATTGGTGTACTCGAAATCTCGGCCGCCTACCGTGGAACTATGGTTTAAAGAGTTACGACGCCACTATGAGAGAAATATGCAGAAAAATCGTCGAAGAATACAAACCCGCCAAGGTTTATGTTAAAGGAGCTGAGAAACGCAAATTTTTAGACAATTTTTTAAGCAACGAATACTATCCCTGGAGAAAACCTGCTCAGCCTGAGATAAATACTGTACCAGAATCCAACGGAGATGGTACACCTCTCGTTGTCGAAGCCATGACCGAATTTATCGATATACCGTCGTTCAGAGAACTCAAGCAGCAATACAAAGGCATCGCTCAACTATTCGGATCCTGCTACTTCCACAATGAAGGATGCTCGGTCACAAATTTGAGATTATTAATGCACTGGTTCCTTTTAAACGTGTATCCCCCCAGCACCTATGTGTAAACCTACGAATCTTTACTATAAATACCTAGACTCTAAGCTGTAAATCATCTTATTATTGTTGTTTCTCTTCCAGAGATAACGATTATTATTTTTTTTGGCAGAAAATAAAAATGACTTCTTACAGATTGGTTTTTGTTAAAGACACTCCGGTGTTTATTCATACTTTTTTCCCCGCCCTCCATTTACCCCCTTTACAAAAGTACGAGCTGGCGGTAGTGTCCTTCACTTACGTAGATTCCATAAATTGGAACGACTCCGCTATTCCTACTCAGAATCAAAGCATGCCGCAGTACTCTTTTCCGCTTACACCTCCACCATCTCCGCCACCCTCTTCAACTACCTTTCCTCAACTACCCCCATCCAATGTTACTCCTTCGCAAGTTAATTCCCCCACACCTGGAGGGACTCCATCAATTTCAACAAGTAACCCCTCTGGAACAACTGGGACTCCCTCAATACCTGGAAATACACCCTCCAGAACAGGAGGAACCTCCTCAACTGAAGAAAGAGGAGGAAGGGCTCCTCAAACACCTGCAAATGTCCCCTCTGGGACAGGAGGAACTTCATCAACTGGTGATGGAGGAGGGGCTCCTCCAACACCCGAAAATACCCCTTCTGGTACAGGAGGAGGAGCTCCTCCAACGCCTGGAAATACCCCCTCTGGAACAGAAGGGGGAGGAGGGGCTCCTTCAACACCTGGAAATCCCACCTCCGGAACAGGAGGAACTCCATCTAATCCATCAGGTACATCCAGCATACCACCTCCACCTCCCCCACCACCTGCTGCAAGTCAGATTAGAGAAGTTATAGAAGAACACTCGTCAAAAACTGTGACCAGATTTTACCCAAGACCTGGAGATGCCCCACCACTAGCTTCAGATTCTCACATCTTGGACGAAGCAGCTGTCGCTTGCACCGGTAAACCAATAAAGTTTACAGATAAAGGTGAAGCCTATTGCGAAGTAGATGATCCTCCTCCTCCCACACCTTCCAGTGCTCCTTCAATCAGTGGTATTGATGACATAGAGGCTTCTGTGGCTTGCACTGGTAAAGCTTTAAAGTTCACCGATAAAGGAGAAGCTTATTGCGAGTTGGATAGTCCTCCTCCTACACCGGAAAATAATCGCTCAAAACGGCAAGCTGAAAGCAGTTTACCAGAATTGACTCGTTCTAAACGGCAAATAACATCCGCTCAAACTCCCACGCTTCCGCCTTTGCCACCTTTGCTATTGAAAACTATAAATATCAAGTGCGATCTAATTTTATCTCATTGCTTCGAAAACGGTAAAGCTACCCGTATCTTACACTCTTTCACCGCATTGAACTCGAATCGAAGACACATTATCGAAGAAAAACCCAAAAATTTAATCTATCTCCCTCTAATAACGAATAACCACAGAATACCTCAAGAAATAACTATATCCTCCATTGGAATAAGAATAGACGATTTTGGTGCAAATCCGATCCATTTTCGAAAACCATTCATGTTGGTTTTACACCTGCGTCAAATTACTTAAGGCTCTCTCATGATCGTATATAATCGTGAGAACAAAGGAAGATTATCATCCGCCGCATTTACCAAGGCCAAACCTAGAAAAAAATCTGCAAAAACCTCAAAACGCAAAAGAAAACGTACTGGAGCTGGAAAAAAACTCTCCAATAGGAACTTGAAATTCTTACATTCGCTGGGACTAAAAATCCGTCAGCGTAAACGTCGAGCTAATCGTTAATTTGAAACGCCTTTTTCTCATTGCACTCGTAAGATGATTGGGGAAGGCAATCTCGACATTTTGGAACCAGTATCTTTTGATAACTCTATCTCAAATTGGTCTTATGTAACTTTTAAAAGTTTCAATTCCAATAATTTGGGATATAACGATGAAATTCGCATACCGATATTTTCTAAGGAACTTATTACAATTCCTCATCACTCGTTCATTTGTATCGCTGGGCGAATTGAGCGAAACAACAGCACAACTTACGCACATCCTATAACGTATAATGGAATGATGCAATTGTTCACCAGTATTTCGTACGAACTAAACAACGTTGTACTCGATCGAACTCTTAATGTCGGAATAACATCTACAATAAAATCGTACTTGTCAAAAACTATGGCAAATTCCAAATTTTATGAAACTTGCGGTTTTCATCACACAGAACATCCATATGCCTCATCCTACAGTATGACATCAAGCCAAGGTTACTTTCAAATCTACATTCCTTTGAAATTTATTCTTGGGTTTTGCGAAGATTATACAAAACCGATAATAAATTCTACCCAAGAACTAATTCTAATACGTTCCAGAGATGACTCCAATGTTTTCATTCACCCAGGGCCAGTAGCTGGGGCTGCTGATACCGCCGATCACATTAGACATGTTGATCCTAAAATAACCTTGTCGGAAGTATCTTGGAAAATACCGGTGATTACACTAGCTGATTACGCCAGAGTTCAATTACTCAACATTGTAAAAGACAACAGAAAAATAGACATATCATTCCGTACCTGGGAATATCTAGAGTATCCCACATTACCACAAACTACTCAAATATCTTGGCCTTTACGCGTATCTCATTCTCTACTCAAACCTCGGCATGTCATTATTGCGTTTCAAACAAATCGTCGCAACACTTATTCGGCTAACGTTACTCGATTTGATTTAATCGATTTACAAACTATACGGCTATTCTTAAATGAAGATCAATATCCTCAAGAAGCGCTGCACTTGAATCCCACTTACAAGCAATATGAAATTTTGTACCATATGTTTAGTCAATTTCAAATGTCTTACTATGGTAAACCTAGTCCTGAACCATTTGTAACATCCAATCATTTCTTCAATGGCGACTACGCTTTTCCCTTAATTTATTTCGACTGCTCGAAACAAAAAGAAACCCTAGATTCAACAGGAAGTGGACCAGTAAATATTCGAATAGACTTCACTTGCAGCGCAAATATACCAGCCAATACCACAGCGTATTGTGTAATTATTTACGATAGATTATTTTCCTATTACGCTCTAAATGGAACTGTGAAACAAGTTTTGTAAGCAAAATTTTAAAAATAATAATAAACGATATTTTTTTCAAACTGGGAAAATTTATTTACATGAAAAAAAATTACATATTTTACACTTATTCGGAATCTGATGATGTAAATGAAATATACTCGGATTCGGTGGAATCTGACGAGCTATCATCTTCATCGCTACTACTACAATACATAAAACAATGTACGCACACAGCTTTTTTTAAGTTATTGAAAAAATTTGTCTGATAACATCTATGGCAGCTACATTCCTTTGGTTCTGCATAGTATTCCTTGAAGAAACAAAAACTTAGATACTTTTCTTCTGGTAATATATCAAATCTTCTGGAAAAACATTTACTCTCTTCTGGGCACTCCATCAAATTGACTCGACTCGTTTTTTTATCAGAATCCAAAAAATACAAATAACATCTTGGTGAGAAGTCTGATTCGCCATCCCAAAAACTCCGCGTTTCCATTTTACAACTATCATTTTCATTACCATATTTTTCTTCTGCATTTCGGTACTGGAAAACATCTGGATCAAATTCTACCTTTTCAAACGATTCCCATTTACTTTTTCTGCAACACATCCCACAGGCACAATCATCTTTATCAGCCAGCAAAAACATTTTTGTAAAACACAAATGCACGGAACTTTCTTCCGGTTTCAACTCCACCGCACCAGATATACGATTTTCATTATCATTATACTTCATAGACGCGGCACGAGTCACAATATTATTCGCGTCTAAGAAATAAAAATTCAAAACCACTTTACTCGACGCCATTTTTATGCATTAAATTTTTACCTAGCAGTGATTCCCATTTATACTTTTCTTTCCTTCCCCTACTCTTTACCAGAAACAGGAAAATCTGATCTTAAACAGCTAACCAAAAAACAAATGCACAAATCAATAAGAATGCCTCTACTTAAATTTAAATTTCCCGCCATTCGCAATTACCTCCATACATTGGTCAAATCGGTTTATATAGAGTTAGAGGCAAAGAGGGGAGGTAGGTAAAAAAAATAAACACCGCATCGCGAAAAATTAACGTAATTACTTTCCATCAAGTACCATTGTTAAAAAATCAAATCAATAAATCGAGATGAGAAAAAGAAACGCCACCGACGCCCGAGGGCAGAACAAATCGACATCGCGAATATACATCACCCTTCCTCTTCATCACCCATCAACCAACACCAATACCTTACTTACCTATGACGTCACCATAAAATCCCAGAAACGGTCTTTCTATACTACTCCCAATCAATCCAAAACCATGATTATCATTTGTTTTGGATTGATTGGGACACTTTTTTTTTTCAATTTTTTTTCGGACAGAAGGTCGGTTTTTTCCTGGAAGGTCACATATAATTCAACTAATTGATGAGAGTAACGATAAAATGTTGAAAAATAAATTACAGGTGTAAGTTTTTTTAGTGAAATAATTTTTTTTTGGTGTTGCAACATTTTTTTCGTGTTCATTTGAAAAAAATCGTGACTTTTAAGAGGTCTTCAAACCAGTTTTTCGAAGTTTTCTCGACACTTTACTGAAATTTTTAACCAAATCTAAAATCGAATGATAGACTTTTCTTTCAAAATATTGTTTTTGTTACGGGGTGGGATAGGTATGGGGGGGGGGTGTCTTTCCAGAACCAAAATTACTTCGGAAAATTTTTTCAAAAAAATCAGCTTCAATTGTCTTCCAATTTTTTTTTAAATTAAGAAAACGATTGCTATTGCTTTTGAAAAAAAAAACAGTAAAACCTGAAGAAAGCAAGGATATTTTTTTCAAATTTAAAAAAAAAAAACTTTTTTCAGAGCCCAGAATCAGCTTCAATTGTGACCCAATTTTTTTCAAAAAAAATTAAGAAAACGATTGCTATTGCTGTTGAAAAAAACCAGTGAAACCTGAAAAAAGCAGGGTTATTTTTTCAAAATTAAAAAAAGAAAAGAAAATTCTTTCAGAGCCCAGCCCGTTGATACCAAAACTGTTTTGAAAAATCATATTTTCAAAGTTCTAAAAGAGTTTTTTTGGAGGGGGGGGGGGGAGACAAAGCATGCAATTATTGAAGTGAAATGGCAGGGGGATCAAAGATAGTTTTTCTTGAGTAAAACAGAACTTCATCTCAGGATTGAAAATCTGAATAATTTTTTTTATACTGATGATTTTGCTCTTTGACCAGATAAACAATCTTTTTTTTCAAAAATTTTTTTTTTGAGATTTTTTATATTACCTAATTTTTACAAGTTTTCTAGACGTTTTCTAAGCAGACAACAAAACATGGAAGAGATGGAGGTACGCGAAAAGAGATGATTTTTCATTTTTCTCCTATATGGTAGAACATTCAAACTTTTTTGGAGAGCAAAAAATTTTTCAACTGTTTTTCTGGTTCAGATCATTTATCAATTTTCTAAATACCATATTATGGGACTTTTGTAAAATTAAAAAAAAAAAAGAAAAATTTTCTGCACTTTGAATAAAGTTAGAGCCAATACTTGAAAAAAAACTCATTTTTTGAGACCAAAAAAAAGTACCATATTCTATTTTTTAAACAGTACGTTGGCCTATTTTAAATTTATTGAAAAAAAAGTGGATTCACTTCTTTGACCCGGGCAAAGGAAGAGCGAAAAAATATTCTCAGCGAGCAAAAAAAGTAACAAAAATAGCGAGGTATGCACATACTTTTCCTTGAATAAAAAATACTCATGCTTCTAAAATAAGTAGTAATTAATTATTTTCATTGCTGTTTTAATCGATACCCATTAATTTTTGAGTTTTTCCCCTTGAAAATTCGCACCATTTTCAAATTCTCAATGAACCCTGTTAGTAAATCTTTTTTTGAAAAGCAGATTGCATCAGCTAAAACAGGATTTTTCAGTACTGATAGATATCCTGTTTACGTTGTATAAACGTATGTGTAAAAAAGTACAATGAACCAGCTTGAGAAAAGCAAGGACAACCATGTAGAAAAATCACGTTTTCAAAAAAATTTGAAAAAGTACGTACTTACTTTTTTTTGCAAAGATAATAATTTTTTTGAATTTTTTTAGATTTTTTACTTGAAAAAAAAATTGAAATAGAAATTACGATTTTCCTATTTTTTCCCCGATAAAAGAAACCCTGTGTTTGAAATTATTAATGAAGAATGGGAAAATTTCAAAATTCCTGATGTTGTTCCATGTACATCAAAAATATTGGATTCCTAAAAATTACTGAAAATTTGACGAAAAAATTGCTTCTCATCAGAATAATAGAAAAAAATCAAAAAATGTTGGTATATTGCACCATCATTGATTGTAAGTTGTGCACGCAATTCTATGTACCTGCATCTATTGAACTCAATGAGCAAGTTCCGCTCGTAGTATTTCATCATCTTTATGTCCGGAAAGATAAACAATATCGGTTTTCTTCTTCCATCATAAATAACTTCTATTAAAAGCATTCCGATATTCTCCCTGAGTTCTAATTGGTTCCCAATGCCAATCGATGTGACATTTATAAATGGAATTTTTTAAGCCCTATGTGCGAAGGTCTAGCAATACACAGCCAAGAAATTTTTTCACCCATCAAGGTCCATTGTGGACATTGCCTTAGCGAAGTGGTAGCTCTCATCAAGGGCAATTTTTCTCACACTCGAGTGAACCTTGTGCGCCCCATTATCTTGCATTTCTAATGATTTTCGGCGGCTCGGGCAAAAAAACTGTACATACCTTGGTTAATAATCTTGTTTTTTAATTTCATTTTTTTTTGCGTCGCGATTTCAATTCTTTCAGTCGTCTGTGTTCTATTCAACGACGCATATTTTTTATCCCAACGTCGAGATTTTTCTTAAGGTCAAAAAATTTCAATCTGTGTTATCAGTCTGAGATCATTAATGGCTTGTAGTACACGAGCCATACATTGGTGGTGACGGATTTACCGCCGTGTACCAGATGTGTGTAGTAATTGCCTGGCTACCTTATATATTTTCACCAAAACTTGACATCTCATAGACGTGTTAATTGAACGCACCTGTTTACGTATTTATACGCTTTTAATTTGTTCGTTGACAGAATTTATATTACACGCAGAGGAAATCGTCTGCGTCTGGCCGGGTCATTTGTTAGTCAGCGTTCACGTCTGCGGAAAATTTTACTCTTTCATGTACACTTCTCGTCGCTGTGTTATAATTCGAACCATCTAGAATGTTTCCTATAATGACCTTTCATCGCTCTGTGCCCCTGTTTTCCCCCTCACCCCTTCGTTTTTCACTGCCCAATATTATATAATATGGCGATGTCTATCTGTAACATGACGTTATACAAAACATCGGTGCTTTTTATGTGTACTAGGTACCTTCTGCTTGTACGAAAAAAAAAATCAGAGTGATGAAAAGTTTTAATATTTATTTAATACACGTGTTTTCCCATTGGCTTTGTTTTTAGCGTCTTTTGAAACGTAATTGTGTTCGATAAGATTTCATATCTAAGAGTACTTTTTTCCCCCACCATTGCGATAAAAATGTTTGTTTTATGACATGTAAGGTTTGCAATGTTGATAAAAATTGAGACTTCGCTGTTTCCCAATGTACATTGATTATTTTGGTGATCGGTTTCTGACGTATTTGGGATTTTAAAAAGCATTTGAATGAGTCTCGATAAAAATGGTTTGCTTTTCTTTATGCGTTTATAGAAGAATTGGAAAATTTTGAATGGTTCGGATGAGTTGATGAATTTAGTGAAAATTATTTAAAATCACAAAAAATAAAAATTGTAATGCACGAAGAAATTGGGGAAAAATACCAAAAGAAAACCACTGAAAAATTACTGAATATAAGTTGCAAAAAATTTTCAAGTTGTAAAAAACATTTCAAAAATCAGCGTGAAAAATTACTGAAATTGTAGAAAAAATTACAGAATAGATGAAGAAAAATCACCGAAAACTAGTGAAAAATCGATGAAAAATCGCTAAAAATCAGCAAGTGAAATTGTTAAAAATTAGTAAAAAGTCATCGAAAGTCAGCAAAATCATTCGAGAATCAGTGAAATCAGTGAAAATCAGTAGAATTATTAAAAGTTAGCGAAGTGATTGAAAATCAATGAAATTACTTAGTTAAATCATTAAAAATTAGTAAAATTGCTGAAAAAATCAATAAAATCTCTAAAAATTAGTAAAAATCACTGAAAATTAGCGAAAATTATTAAAATTTACTAAAAATTAGTGAAAATCACTAAAAATTAGTGAATAATTATTAAAAAACCCGTGGAAAATCGCTGAAAATTAGCAAAACCTTTGATAATCAGTGAAATCATTAACAATTAGTAAAAAGTCATCGAAAGTCAGCAAAATCATTTAAAAATCTAAAAATCAGTAAAATCATTTAAAGTGAGTGAAATGATTAAAAATCAGTGAATTTGGTTGAATCATTAAAAATTAGTAAAATCGCTAAAAATCAGTAAAATCTCTGAAAATTAATGGAAGTCACTGGTAATCAGTGAAAAATCGCTGAAAATCAGCAAAACCTTTGGAAATCAGTGAAATTACTGAAAATTAGGAAACAGTTGTTAAAAATTAGCAAAATGAGTGAAAATCAGTGAAAATCATTATAAATTGGTAAAAAATCATTGATAGTCAGCAAAATCATTTAGGAATCAGTGAAATCATTTAGGAATCAGTGAAATCAGTGACCATCAGTAATCATTGAAAGTGAGTGAAATAATTGAAAATCAGTAAAATTAGTTGAATTATTAAAAATTAGTAAAATCCCTAAAAATCAGTAATATCTCTGAAAATAAGTGAAAATTACTGATAATCAGTGAAAATTTTCTAATCATAATGAAAATATTTTTAAAATTGCTTAATTGAAAAATCACGTTGGAAAATTTCTAAAAAGTGGTAAAAAATCACTTGGAGTTGGAAATTAGTGGGAATTACTGAGAATAAGTGAAAATTACTACAAAATCAGTGAAAAATCTCTAAAAACTGGTAAAAATTGCTAAAAATTAGTAAAAATCTCTGAACATTTGTGAAAATTTTGAAAACCAGCAAATCACCTGGAGATCAGTGAAGCTTTTGAGAATCAGTGAATGTCACTGAAACACTGAATATCGATGAAATCAATAAAAATCAGTGTGAAAATCATTAAAAATCTGTGTAAAATCATTGAAGATGATGAAAATTGCTTTAAAGTGAACGAATCATTTTGGGAAAACACTAAAGATAAGCGAAAATCGTTTTAAAACCATGAAAGCCCATTGAAAATTAACGGAAATCCTTCTTTAGTAAACGAGACAAAAATTTAAAAATTAGTGTAAAAATTAGCGAACAATCACTGCAAAGTTTGTAAAAATTGCAGCAAAACATTATACTTACATGAATAATTGTTTAAAAAAAAATTCTCCAAAGCATTATCTATTTATAGTAAAGTTTTTTTGAATCAGTGAAAAAATCATAGAAAATCACTAAAAAAAATTGTAGAGATGGGTAAAAAAAAACTGAAAACAGTACCAAAAAATGAAGTGTTGACAATCTGTGAAAAGCTATTAAAAATAATGCAAAATTACTAAAAATTGTAGAAAATCACTGAAAATTATAGAAAAAACTCACTAAAATTGCGGAAAATGGATGAAAATTTGTAAAAAAATTACTGCAAGCCCTGTTTTTACTAGTTTTATCCAACTCCTCTCCAAAATTGTATATCTATGCGAATAATTCGAATCGACTTCAGGTACAATACCATTTATTTACAAAACCCGGAATAAGAAATGAAAAAAGGTCCTATCTCTATGGCTTTTTAATTTATTTCTACGTCTTTTCATTTATGAAAAAAACCCATCGCATTTAGAGCATACACAAACGTATTTCATTCTACGAATCGGAATCAAATCATTCGTAAAATCTCTTTCATGATTTTCACCTACGATAGCCTTTGATTTTGGTAATTGGCGAAATATTACGCATTTAACCACCAGGTGAAAACATTTGAACCAAAAATGGCGCCCGACGTGGTACGTATTACCGACGTCATTTAGATAAGAATAAAAATTCTCTCTGATCCAATCCCTGAATGAAATATTTATAACGCGAATTGTAATGAGGTGTACTCGAGTGCGAAAAAAAAATCAAGATAAGCCTACCCACTGCGAATATTTCTGTTTATCGGTTCATCCGATTGTAATTTCGTAACCGAAGATTATCGACGTAGTGGAAAATTTGCCCCAGGGTATGGTTAAATTTAGCTCGCGTATTTACAATGTATGGTGTATCTGAAAAAACAAGCCTGCCGATAGAACCATTTCCGGATCATCAATTTAATATGACAGCCTTGATTTTATGACAGGTACGAGTGTTTTGAACGCTGTTGAACTTGTTGTCTCGTGGCGAATTGAATTTTTCCTACTCGGATCACCGGATATCCGATTTTTTTTTGGCTGCGTTTCTTCGCCAATAAATTTGGCCAAAGTCGTAGAAAAAATTATTTTACGGTAAACATATGGTCAAGATTTGCCATACTGGATGATGATAGAATTATATAAACGTGTCACAAATCAACACTTGGTTTTTTTCATTCCAAGTTCATTTTTGTTTCGTCTTTTCTCGAATTTGCACACGTCAATTTGTCTGAAGTGGTTTTCAAATCATTTTTTTGGTAGATTTTTTGGAGCACCCTGTAAATACATAATTTTCTATATCTTTTCGGTAGCCTTGTAATTAAAAATGTGTACATGTGTTGGTACCAGCTACCTATGCACCTATTTGTACGTATTATGAGGATTATTCGACAATGATGTCATGTTTGAGTACATATTGATATTTCGATAAGTGTTTCAGCGCCAACCACTCGATAAATACTTTCAACTTCGCGGAATTTTTTCGAGTTCATTGTTCACGTATGCAATATGCATGTGATATTTTCTACTGGTATCCGCCTTTCTACGTCTTCTGAATTTCGTGCACTCGACACTCGTCCTTGTAAAAATAAATCCAGGTACCATTTACCCATTACGCCAATTAGGTTGAATTGGAATCGTACTTATTTGGTACCTGCATCGATTTATTCACACCTGCTGATTTTTTTTACACACTGGAAGCATTTAAAATGAATTTTTCTTCATTTCCTGTTCAAAGCACGCGGAATTGCGCCGCGTCTCGATGTTGTGGCACGTTAATTAAACATCACGAATTAATGTATACGCCGCCGATGATTTTAAATTCCTACATAAATTTACTCGCCCTATCGAATATATTGTACGATGTGGTCGTTTGACAAGCCCCGTGATTTCTCAACTAGACCATTAACCATGCTGTTCGATTGATGATGACCTTGAAATTAGAACTGTGAAGCTTCTCAATTTCCGCTTGTTTGCAAATCGTCCGTCGATCGTCCTGAGACGCTGAACTTTTGCGTTATTGTTGTTGTTTTTTTTCATAATTAGGAGTTGATGAATTGGGTTAATAATGTCGAAGGGTTTGACTCGGATGGTCGGAATATTTTTGGATTTTCTTTTACGCTTCAGAGTGTTGTGTTTTTTTGTTAGTGGTGTCATTGACGTGATACCGAAGTCTTCGGAAGCACGATTGAGAAGTCTGTAGGAGATAATCTGTGTTTAATTGTGAATGTTTAACGTCGATTGGGATAATTACTATAAGGAGAATGTATTCTGAGAAAAAGAAGAGGAATATTGCATGTTTCATTGGGTATTGTCTTTGTGAGTTTATTTTTTTGAAATCCAAATTAAACTTTTTTGTAAAAATCCACCAAATACCAACCTTTCAATAAAAATTTTCTGGTTTTTTATTGTACTTTTATGCAGATCGTAAAGAACCTATACCTTTTTCCAAAAGTGAACAACTTTCTTAAAAAACATCAAGTTTTAATGAAATTTTTCATAACTTTCAAATTTTTTCCTTTTCTAGTGACATTTTTTCAAAATGTTGCAAAAATTTCCCCATTTTTCATAAAAATTTTCAATTTCCAGTGAATTTTTTACCCATTTTTAGTGAAATTTTCAATTCCTCATGAAAATTTTCATTTTTTGGTAAAGTTTTCCCATTTCTAGTGAAGTTTTTTATTTTTAGTGTAATCTTCATGTTTTTAGTGATTTTTTTAAAATTTGTAGTAAATTTTTTTCAATTTTAGTGAGATTTTTCAATTTTTAATAAAATTTTTTCGATATATTTATTGGGAAATTCTTTCAATTTCTAGTGAAATTCCTTCAATTTCTAGTAAAATTCCTTCAATTTCTAGTGAAATTCCTTCAATTTCTAGTGAAATTCTTTCAATTTCTAGTGAAATTTTTCCAATTTTTAGTGAAATTCTTTCAATTTCTAGTAAAATGCCTTCAATTTCTAGTGAAATTCTTTCAATTTCTAGTGAAATTCTTTCAATTTCTAGTAAATTTTGTCCAATTGTTGATGAAATGTTTTCAATTTCTTGTAGATTTTCTTTTCAATTTTTAGTGAAGTTTTCCTATTATTTAGTAAAGTTTACCTGTTTACCTATTTCTAAACCATTTCTGGTGAAAATTTTTAATTTCTATTGAAAGTTTTCATTTTTTAACAAAGTGTTACTACTTCTAGTGAAATTTTCCGATTTTTTCAATAACATTTTCCAGTTTCTATTGAAGTTTTCCCACCTCCGATATAGTTTTCTCCTTCATAGTTCAATTTTTGTGATATTTTCCAATTGTAGTGAATTTTTTTCAGTTTTAGTGTGGTGAAAATGTTTTTTTCCCTGTTTAATTTTCCGATATCTGGTAAAACTGTTTATTTTCTGGTCATTTTTAAAAAAATATTTTGCGAATTTTCCCATTTCTTGTAAGTTTTTATTTTAAAAATACAGTATAGTAAAATTTGTCGGTTTATAGTAAAATTTTTCAATTTTTAGCAAAAATTTTCAACTTCTAGCAAAATTTCCAAGTTCTAGTGAACATTTTCAATTTTTTAGTAAAAATTTGTCAATTTTTAGTAAAAATTTGTCAATTTTTAGTGAAAATTTGTTAATTTTTAGTATAAAGTTGTCAATTTTTAGTGAAAATTTGTTAATTTTTAGTGAAAAGTTGTTAATTTTTAGTGAAAGGTTGTCAACTTTTAGTGAAAATTTGTCAATTTTTAGTGAAAATTTGTTATTTTTAGTGAGAATTTTTAGTGATAATTTGTCTATTTTTAGTGAAAGTTTTGAAGTTTTAGTAAAAATGTTTAGGTTGAAGTAAAATTTGAAGATCCGGTGAAAATTGTTCCATTTTTGGTGAAGAAATTTTCAGTTTTTAGAAAATTTTTTCAAATTGTAGTGAAATTTTTAATTTTCTAGTGGTATTTTTCAAGTTCTAAAGAGTTTCCAATTTTTAGTGAAATAATTTTACAATTACAAGTGAGATTTTACAATTGCTGGTGAGATTTTTCAATAAGGAAATTCATCAGTTTTTTGTGTAATTAATTTGCTAATTCCTGGTAAAATTTACTTTCTTTTGTGAGATTCATTTCATTTGCTTCAGTTTCTTTCATTAGAAGTGACCACTTGCAGCAAGATTCATCGATTTTTAGTACATTTTTTTCTATTTTCAGTAGAGTTCTCTGATTTTCTAAATGGATATTGTCATTTTTCAATAGGGGATGTGTCTGAATCGAAATTTTGAAAACGTTAAGCCTTCCAACATATAATTTTTCAATTTTTGGCTTCAAGTACTGGGACAGCGATTTCTTCAAATCAGGAAGGAGATCAAGTACTGTAATGAATTAAAAGATCATCTCTCGTTGATTTTATGAAAACAAGAATCAAATTGCTGTATTTTTTTCCTGACCGTGCTAAAAATTTCTTCAAAAAATCCATCTCATCACTCGTATTATACCCATTCATCCTCCAAGCCAACCGATTCCATTCTATCCCAAGACAACTGCCAATTCATTAGATTAAACTCCTCTTTATTCAGTCATGCCCATGACTCGTCACAAGCCTCTAGTTCGATCACGTTCGCACGTAATTGAAAAAAAATCACGTAACGCCATCGCAGCTTTTAACCCGACTATTCGCCCTGGACACAGCCACAATTTCGCAAAACTCAAACGTCAGCCAACAGTAGAATCACGATCGCGAGTCCAAGTACTGTAATCATCGTCAAGACCTACACTAATTAGAGGGGAGCGCAGTACAGCCGCCGAATTATTTTTAAAAAGGTGTAACTCGAATCTGCGGTCAACCTATCCAATCATATTCGCGCATACGAGAATAACCATTACCCTAAGGTAAATTACGGTTCATTGCAGACACGATCGCAGACACGATTATAATAACCTCTCTTTACGTACCAACGAGGGCGATACCAATGTGTATTCTCATTACGTCATTGCTGGTTCTAATCACACGGTGCATTTTTAGCGAAAAACGACATTCGCTCCAGTCCAATCCGCGAACATTGATTAATGGAATTCTTTTGCCCCTTCCTGAATAGTTTTATAAAAAATCAACTCGAGTACGAAGTCAGGTACGAAGACGGTTTTAAATTACCGTGCACATTGGCACCGCACGAATACTATTGCCAGACTCGACAACAGGTGTGTCCCTTTCATTTCGTTGGCAAATGCAACAAAGAAAGGTACTCGTGACTTACGTATCTTATTTCAACCGCTGCAAATGGATTCCCTGTATGCTGAAGAAAGCACCTTTTCTCAGATAAGACCCGACTAAATTTATAATTATAGAATTTAACCTAGCTCGTATCAATTCGGCGAACGTTTGTAAAATTACATCCATATCTCGAACTATTTTTAATATTAATCCATTGATACCGCGATGACCTGCTAATTTATCACCTTCACGCCTCCCCATATTACGCGATTATTCGCGAATTAAACGTATTATGAAATACACATAAAAGCTCCACATGCGCCAAATATAGTAAACCGTTCGAAAAAGGTGTTGTAAAAAATCGCAAAAACCATAGTCGAGCCATTCTGAATCTCAAACGACCTTGAGTGATAAAAATAATTACAATTGTGCCGCGAGGAAGTGCTCGATCACGTGCTCGAAAAAACGTATTAATTACATTAACGCGTAAATTTCGTATGGCCCCGGATCAGCCAAGATTATCGGCAGGTCATCAGAATTAGCATCGGGTACGTCGATTGGTCGAAATTTTAGAGAAATGATGTTGTATCAGCCGATTTGCATTTTTATAGGTCATTAAACCCGAACGTTAATTTCTTACACGGTTTTGTGTAACAGTAACTTGCTTTAATTTTACTCAGAATTGCACGAGTCGATTCCTCCTCACTCGTGTAATTATGTACCTATTTGTACACATCTTCGGGCATTCTATCTGAGCTTTATTGATACAAGCTGGTATCCGTATTGAAATTTCAAACTCGACTTGTTAGCAGGAAAATTTACACAGACGGCGATTTTGTAACGAAAAATTAACAAATGGAACAGGAAACTGTGATATTCGTTTGTTTGACATTATTGGGCTTTGTTGATAGCACATGTCTTGTAAACAGCAAACATTCTCAATCGATTACGATGCCCCATTATACTTCGGTAAATATTATTGTTTTTAAATATTCGCCGTGTGTGATTATTTTTAGCGAGTTTCCAGGGTTTAAGGGGAGTATTAGGTGTATCGTCTTTATCGAGAATTTTATGACAATTCTGTTGTAGAATTAGAAATGTAGATTAATGAAATTGCAAGTTATTTTGGCTAATCGTAGTTTTTAACAAAAATCACAAATTTCAATTATTGGGATTTATAATTCTTTTTGCTGAAAATTGATTAATGCAAACATTTTTTTTCTTTCAAAAATATGTGCGCAGTTGAAGAAAGTTATTGCAATCAATTTTTTTCGAAGGATAATGATTGCAATCAATTTTTTCAACAACAGTGTTTTCAATCAAATTTTTTGCCAAAAATAGTGATTGCAATCGATTTTTAATCAGAAATGTAGTGATGACAATCTACCAAAAAAGTGACTGCTCTGTCATTTTGAATCAATGGAAAGTCACTGAAAGAAGTCAAAATTGCAGCACAGTTTGAATCGGTGACTTTTTTTTTGATTTTCAAGGAATTTTCGCTGATTCTTCAAAGATCTTTGCTGTTTTTCTGCAAATTTTTGATATTTTATTCACTTTTTAGTGCATTTTCACTGATTTTCAAACTTGATTTTAGTGATTTTTTCCTCTGATTTAATACTGGGTTGCAATTTGTGTTTTCAGTGATTTTTGATTATTTTCATTGATTTAAAAAATGAGAGAGTTCTGTAAACTTTTTTTCAAAAATTTCGACAGTAATCAAATTTTTCCTTAAAAAGGTGTTTGTAATCAATTTTTTTACTAAAAATGTGTTTTCAATCAATTTTTCACTAAAAAAGTGTTTTTAATCAAATTTTTCACTAAAAAGGTGTTTTTAATCAAATTTTTCCTTTTAAAAGTGTTTGTAATCAATTTTTTACCAAAAAAGTGTTTTTAATCAAATTTTTAACCAAAAAAGCGTTTCAAATCAAATTTTTACTAAAAAAAGTGTTTTAAATCAGATTTTTGCTAAAAAGGTGTTTTTAATCAATTTTTTTGCTAAAAAGTGTTTTAATCAAATTTTTTACCAAGAAAGTGTTTTTAATCAAACTTTCTACTAAAAAGTGATCTTTCTTCTGTCAAAATTTCTCCTATAGAAGAGATTTTTAGTGAAAATTTTCAGCTGAAATAACAATTGCAGTCTATTTTTCAACAGAAATATCACAAAAATAGTAATCGCACGTTGTTCCTCGTATTTCATTGATAACATTTTTTTTTTTTAAATAATCGTTTTGGAGTCTTTGGGATTTTGTTTAGTGTTTGCCCCCCCCCTCTAATCGTTTTATAAACAACAATATTTTTGAACATTTTTGAAATGGAAAAAAATTTTGAGAGAATTCTTTTGTACTTTAAAAATCAAAAAATGCTCCTCGTTTATAATTGAATTGAAATTATCAAAAAACCACAGGAAAACATTCAGAATTTCAGCATAGTAATAAATTGTGAAAAAATTGTCGAAAATTCAGTGCAAATTCACAAAAAAGCTAGTAAAATATTTGAAATTTTTTTTTGAAAAATCAGCGAAAATCCGCTAAAAATTAAAGAATTTAGCTTATTTCCTCTGTGCTGCAATTGTGAATTTTTTTCAGTGACTTCACTGATTCGAAATAAAAGAGTGGCCAAAATCGAATTTTATGAGAATTTTCTTCTCATTTTCGAATATTAGATATTTGCATCTGAAATATAATTTTAATTTCTAAAAAAAATTATACAATAAACGTTCTAACTGATGACTAATTACTAATAAATTAATCCATATTTTTGAATTTGAGTAGTGCATGCATATTTTTTTAAACTTTTACAAAAATGAATAAAAATTTTCAAATTTTTTCCCCATTTTACAAACCATTGAATCCCATTATTTCGCCCTCATCCGTTACTTAAAATTACCAATTCGAACAAAATCCGACCCACAGTAAATTTTTTTTCTCAAATAAGGCGTTTCTCGAAGAAAAAAACCTTCCTCTAAGCCATAATGAAAAAAAAATTCAAAGCTCGTTCAAAATATGGAATAAATTTGCAAATCATCGCCAACCGGTTCATTAAGTGGTCATCTTAGGTAGTAATTTAGCCGGTCATCGATATCTTGAAAAATTTGATAAAATTACGACCCAACAACGATATAATTTAAAAAGTTTGAAGGTTTTACCACACCTTGAAAAAAAAATGGTTGGTAAATTTCTCAGCCATCTTCAAGCCTACCTAGAGTACCTACCTATATAATTTTATATTGAAAAATTTTCTACTTACGTTTTCTTTGACTGGTGAAAAGAAATAACGCTAGGCAATACCGGCGCTTTTTAGTGATTAGGAAATTTGCGCAGGTTTTTCACGAATTTATTGGAACACTGAACCGAGAAAACTTTTGCCACAAAGGGATGCGGCGCGATCGCGAAAAAAATAAGTTTTTTACGAATTGGCACGAAAGTAAAATCAAGTTTTCGAATGATGCAGAACAAAAATATAATTACAAAATACGTCCGTATTACATTGTTTTGAATTTATTGTCATCTTCGGTAATGCATTTTGTTGGTTTTAAATGTGAAAATTTACAAAATGAATTGAACTTGGTAGAACTTTAACGCACTTTGATGGACGGATGAAGGAAAATAGCGAGATAACCGAATAACCGAACCGCTCGAACAGTTGAGACTCGCGAGAATATAGGATACAATGAGTAGCGCGGAATTCGTTCAGTAAGTAGTAGGTACTTGTTACTAGTCGCTCGTACGAATGGCTTTTGAACATGTGGTCGTGTGGTCGACGACGTTTTGTCTGGTATCGCGACCCCCCATCTTCTACTGAACAGCTACGTCATGCGAAACTCATTAGTTACATCATACGATTTGAATAATTATTTTTTCGATATTGCTTATACCGTAAGTTAATTTTTTACTGGCGCGAACTTGTTTGTAATACGCGCAAATTTTGATCGAGATCGTTGATTTTGATTACAGAATTGAAGAATTTGCCATTTCAAACGAGGATCCGATGAGATAGTGATCTTGCCAGAACGTCCAAGCAGGATTTCCGAGTTAAAAGGTAAAGACATTGGAATTTTAGGCGTTACAATATCGCTACCTGTAAATTAATCGATTTGTCGTGATTTGAGATAACCATATAGAAAGTATTAGCTTCGTGATGACTTTTTTTTTTTTGCCAACACGAAGGAGAAAGCTTCGTAGGAGGATTAGTATTAGAAGGCGTTTTGCAAATCGAATGATGTAATTGGCTAATTAAGATCTGAATTATTTTTATAACCTATCTGGTGTGGTTATTGAAATAAGTTTATTTTTATATTGGGAATGGTGTGTAGAAATAGAAACACGTGTTTTAATCGAGTTATATGGGATGGGTTGTGAATTTGTTTCGTTTTACATTGAGAATAGTTTTAGGATTTGAAGTATATACTCTGAAATTGGCGTTGAAACGTCTTGAGAAATCAAACTGGAGTAAGGGTTATTTGGAAGTGTGGTGAGGGGAGCACGAGGTGGATGAAGGAAGCATCTGAAAAAATATTCCAAGTTTTCGTAATGGACTTTTACAGGCGTCTCAAATTTGTGAACAAGGCTGAATAAGGCTGAAAATTTTTCCAATAAGCTCAGTGTTCTTTCACAAAAATTTTCTGTATGTAAAAACAAAACTGATGGCATTTCGGGTGTTAATTTATCTTGAAACATATGCCTTGGTATCAATTTAATATTGAAGACATTAACAATTTTTCCACTATTTTGAAAAAGAAAAGAAAATTTTATTTCATCAACAAAAATTTTATCAATTTTTTCAAATAAGATCCAATAAAAGAATTCACAGGCAGGGATAAAACATCAGGATTGTTGCGACTTGCGAGGGTAGATTTTTTGGTAGGTAGAGCAATGACTTGAAAAATGAACCAGAACTTTTTTTTTGGTCATCAAATTGAATTTATATCATTTTTTTGAAAATTTTTTACAGCAGTGCTGCCAATTAAAATGTTATCAAAATTGCGTTAGTCAAAATCAAAATGTAGTAAGCAGTCAAACTGTGAAAATTTTTTGATATTTTTCATCAAAAACTTTTAAAAATGTGTTGATCTTGATGTTTTCATAATTATAATTTTTAAGAAATTGTAAAATTTGCGATTTTTCAATTCCTTTGTAGAGGATTAAAATGGTATCTAATTTGAGGCCAATGGTTCAAAGAGGTTTAGAAACCAAAATTGCATGGGGGGGGGTGTGGCCGTTCTCAGTAGACGACAGTACCCGAAAAGGACAAAAAAATAGAAAAAAATCTCCGCATTTTAAGGTACTTCAGCTCCATCTCTCTTTTCTCTAGAAAGGCTCTATATTTTTCAGGAGGTTTACTAAAGATACCTAATCTATCTCACAAATTTTTGTCAAAATCCAGAAATTGAAAGCGCTGTGTAAAAAAATGAATTTACTTACTTTCAAGTATTGGTAGTTCGTAAAACTTTTTGAAATACTTTCAAAGTTATTTCAACTATCGTCAAAAAAGTCCATCAATCGAAATTATTTTCAAAAAATTTGTGGAATAAAAGATGAAACAATCATCATAAAACATCTCTTTTAAAAAAAAACTTGATACCGTCCAATCAAAACCATTTTTGGTCCTCTGAGCCGGATTTACTTTTGAATTTTTTAATTTCATGAATTTTTAAGAATAAAGTAATCCAGTCCATTCAAAATCATTTTTTGGTCCTCTGAGCCGGATTTACTGTTGAATTTTTAATTTCAGGCAGTCCAAGAGAAATGTAATGCAGTCCACTCGAAACTATTTTTGGTCCTCTGAGATGAATTTATCGTTGAATTTTTCAATTTCAGGCACTGGAAGGTTGGCACATTCTTTAAAATTTTCCAATTCAGTTCTTGGGGAGATGATTCTATCTAGTAATATCTTGTAAATTCTACAGCTTTGAGATGGCTCACGTTATCTTTGAGTTCACATTTAAAATTGACCTTTTGTCGTATCTAAATTTCAAATTTTGTACCTAGTTCTCTTGAGTAATATTTCATTCTTTGTTGTTACTGGTTTCTATTTGGAGTCTTGGTTGAGGTTTGATGGTACATCGCCAATATTCTAAATTTTCAACATTTTTGGACTTTTAAAAATTTACCTGCAATTTGACAAAATTATTGAAATTTGGAGAAATTTAGCTTGTTCATAAATCCACGATCATTTCCCTTCCAATCTTCAAGGGGGAAGGAGGTTGCAATTTTAATAAAATTGTGATTTTTTGGGTTAAATTACTCAACTTTGAAGGGAGGAGGAAAACTATTTGGGGAGGGGGTCTGAAAGAGAATTGAAACGAGATTCAAAAATGATAAATAATTACAGTTCGAAAAGATGAAAATTGAATTTTGATGGTGAGAGCTCAACTTTCACGATGAGTGCAAAAGATGAAATCCACTAGCTAAAAATTTTGAATTACTGTAAGCAGCCCTTTTCACCCTTATTGAGCTGAAATTCAAAAAAATCCAAAACATTGAAATAATCTACTGATTTCTACTAATTTAAAGGCACTTGATTTTTCGAATATGTTCTCAGCTTTTTCATCCGATCCTTCCGATCCCTCCCCATTTGTTTTCTTGAAGGGGTAAAAATTCAAAAAATTGAAAAATAACGTGTGACCATTTCTTTGGTAGGTATTTGAGAGCACCGAGTTCGAATATTTGGTTTTTTTTTTTGGATTTGAACCTTAATGCTTCCTTAGCTTAGCCCCACTCCCCATTTTTGGGAAAATGAGTTATTGATTCTTTCTAATTTGATGGTGTAGAATTCGAATTTCCACTTACTTTTTGATTCGACTCTCGACTCCCTTCCCTCTGCTCTCAGCTCTAACCGAGTAAAAAATACGATTTTTGGGATAGGTGGTCGGTCAATAGCACTTGGTACTTTCTGATATTACGTTTAAAAAAATCGAGTACGTATTTTAAAAATTTCTCCCCCAAAAACTGCTCATTTTCGTTCCAAAAACATTACTCATACCAAAATTTCCCGATTTCTATAGCTTTGTTTACTAATAAATATTATTTCATAAATCAACGTGTAAGTTTTTAGGCATCACTGATAACCAGAACTGACGTACTACCTTGAATGGAAAATTTCCATGACACCTCAAATGATTACGAAATCCAACTAGTAATTTGGGTTCGTATGCGGTTTTTTTGAAAACTTCGTTTCTATTTCTAGAAAAAATGTTGGCTACTATGTAGTTTGATTCCAACCTTACCATTTCATCATGCTGTGATTCTCTACCCAATTCATTCATTTCATGATCAATCAACATGATTCATCCCCTAATAAATTCATAGTTCGATTTACTTTGCGTAAAATTCGATTAATGAATGAAAATTAATCACCCAAATTGTAAATTTCGAGAAATAATTAAACACTCTGTAAGATGCACCGTTTTTCAATTTCCATCCCCGAAATTCAGCGGAATTTTATACTCGTTTCTTTTTCGAAGTATTGAATGATTCTGTAATTTCAAAAAATAAGATTCACGTATCTATAATCATCTGATGCAATAATGATTTCAATATTTTTCTCGTACTTGACACTTATCGATCATAATCAAAGATTTTTTCCGCCGCTAATTAGTTTCCTTCTTTCGAGCATTTCCTCTTTTCCGAGTAAAAAATTAATGCAATTAATGCTGTAAAATAATCTAAAATTTTTTGCATGGGATCTGGGTGCTCATTTTTGCACAATTTTTTTATCGATTCTCTGATTCTCAAGTCAATCTCATAAGATACATGAGAATACTCGACAAATGATACTTTGAAATTTTCATCTCACCTACGCTAAATAATCCACGATCTCGTTCCAATTCTCGTAAAAACTGAACCGGTTTTAAACGATGGGGTTTTTCAAACGGGGACAATGACGAATACCTTTTGGGTAAGGATTTCTTACACCGGCGTAACAAAGAAAACTATTGGTAAAATGGACATGACTTTGAATACAAAACAGGGATAAGAATACGACCAAGAATAGTAGCACCTCGTACGATAAAATGTGCCTTTTCCAATAAATCACCAAAAGAACAAATTAAACGCCGAACTACGTGCGTAATAATTGAGGTTAGTCGAAATATGTTAACAATTGGTAATTGTTTTCTCGTACAAAACCCACCACGATATTTTTAAAATAGACGTGATTTTGTTATTTCGTTTGAGATTTTCGAAAATAAATAGAAATTCGAAGGTGTGTCGAATGTTATCAGCGAATAACGTATTGACGTAGTGATTCCAAATTTATTAATGATGCTGTGAATCATCCGTTATTTAAGTATTTTCTTCGCCTTAAAAATGCAAAATGAGTCGGAGTTCAAATTTTATCATGTTCCGATTCGATTTATAACACATTTATCGCTCACAAATTCTAAAAAAAGGGTTCGCTCATCAATTCTTGATATCGTTTTCTTATTTACTCTTCAGTTTTCTATTGACCCACTCATTGCAATTTTATGTTGCTATTTAATCATTCGGAGAAAATATTCAGGTGTTTTTCCCATCGAGTTTCCTCGAAATCTGAAAATACCTACGCTTTTGGCGGAAAACCAATAAGTACATTGAAATTCGTGACTGAACTCTTCGATCCGCGTGCCATTTCGTACGTCAAAGCCAGTTGCAGGTATCTAAAAATATTTCAATTTTTAGCTCAAAAATGAATGGTGGGCGATTCTTATATTTTTTCCGTTCGAAGCGTTGACGCGATTGGGCCTGACGATGGGCTCGAAACATAGTTGATTTTAATTTTCCAATCTAAACAAAAGCTATACAATTTCCCATGAGAACCTATTCGATATTTTCGTTAATTAAATTCAATCTTGCGAGTATTTTGGCTTCATGTTAGGAACATACGTTTTCTTTCACCTGAGAATATTTTATTATCAACCGTATTATTTTATCGAGTGATTTGCAATTCCAATCGTTTTTCTATTTTTGGCAAATTTATTTTAATGATGTGGGAATCGATTGGATATTTTTTAATGTGATGATTTTGCTGAAATTCTGCATAATTGAATATTTTTTCAACGTATAATTTTAGCCAATCAAAATTCTCTCAGGGTGTCTATTTTCTGTAAAAAATAATCTGGAAAACCTAGAAAAAAATGGAGAATTTTATAAATCTGGAAAAGTCAAAAATTACCTACATGTGAAAGAATTTTGAAATTTGTGGAATTTTTTAAAATTCAGAAGAAGGATAAAATCATTTAAAAGTGTTTTTTTTTAGGTAAGTAGTCATTTTATTTGTAAAATTTCCAGAACATTTCACTTTTGGGAAAAAATGTTTCTTGCTGTCACTTTTTTCTACAGAATCCATTTAAAATTCAATTTTTTGGGAAACGTACTTTTCGAAAATCCTGTGATGAGGAAGAAATGTCACGATATTGAAAATAAAAAGGAAGGAGATGGAAAGAATTCGAAATCATGGGTCACATTTTATTTGGGAAAACCTCAATGACAGAAAATAATAAATTTTCAATTTTCAATAATTTTTTTTCGTTTTAATTTTCGCTTCGCTCGTTTGAACTCAGCTCCTCGATCATTTCAACAAAATGATAGATATTTTACCCTCTCATCAGTTTTCTTTTATTGGTGAGGCACGTTTTTTTTAGTGAGGGGATGAAGCAGTTTTTAAATTTTCTGTCTGAAAAATTCAAATTTTCATTAACATGATTCTTTGGATACCTTGATTCTGCTTTGAACTCGATTTTTTTTGAAATTTTTGTTCGTATTGGGTATACAAAAGTTCTCAAGTTTTTGTGCGGGGGAGAGGGGCGGTTCGAAAATTTTTCGAATTCAATTTGAGTCGTTTTTGTGTCCTCAAAAAAGAGCATCTGAAATCGTGATTTTTGAAAAAAAATCTTTTGGCATCATGCAGGCATCAGAGCGAGATCACTTTTATAGTATCTGGTTACTTTTTTCATTCTTAGTTTTTATTTATTACTATTCGCACCTCAAAGTTACTGGAGGTTACTTTTTTGCATCTCTAGATTACTTTTTTTTTTGAAGAAATTCTGATCACTTTTTAGATCTTTTTACCTTCATTTGCTAAAAATATTTGAATTTTAATTCCAAATTTTCTCAAAAAATTTCGCCATCGCCTTGGCTCAAACCAGATTGTTACATTTTTTGATAGATTTTTAATTTTCACTTTTTCTTCCTACATAATTCATTGAAAATCTATGCTTTTTGGAAACTATTTTTCAGTGAGCTGCGAAGAGAAAGAAATGCCATGATTTATTGACTACAAGGGGTGGGAATGGAACAGGATTCGAAATTATTGACCATGTTTTGAAAAATCAGAATGAGGGAAAGTGATGAATTTCATATTTTGATGATATTTTTTCGCTAGAATTTTTGCACTTGTTTCGTTCAAGCTCAACGTGTTATTTCCTCCTCAATAATTTTTTTTATTCAGTGATACAAGCTGATAAGATTGTAGAGACGTGAGTGGATTTATGAAATAAAGGCTTTTTTGGATAGGGGAAGAGGAGGGAGAGGAACAATGAAATATAAAGAAATTTTTAAATTTTCAACCCAGAAAATCTGAATTGATATTTTGTGGGGTATTTTGTGAGGGAGATCATTACCCCACCCATGCCCCAATTAAAAATGAAAAATCTGGTAAAAAATTGAGATTTTTACTCAAAATTAGCAAAATGGTGTCCATTCTTCGTTTATTGTCCTTTGAGCCACGAAAAAGATGAAAATTAATTTTTTTGGTTGTGGGGTATTTTACGAGGCAAATCATTACCTCGCTCATACCCCAATTGAAAAATGAAACTTTTTGGCAGTAAAATAGTTTGTGGGAGGCTGACCATTTAAAAATTTCTGAATTTTTCTCAAATTCTCCCTGTACTTGCTTTCAAGCCGAATTTCAGGAACTCCAGAGTTTTCACCCATTTTGTTCTCAAGTTGCATTTCATTATTTTTTTACCCCTCCTCCTCCCCCAGTCTGAATTTTATTAATTCAAAATTTTTCTGAAATAATTCAAATTTTTATAGTGAGGAGTAAAAGGATGGGTTCAAAAGTTTTCAAAGTCGAATTTGAATCTTTTTTTTTAGCCAGAAGAGGAGCATCGAAAAACCCTCTTCAAAAGTAACGAGTTTGAAAAAAAAATTTTTAGACCCCCTTTGCATTTCATATCATTCTTCTGCCAAATTTCGAAATTTCTATCCATCACGTTAAAAATTACCTCTTCCATGGTTCACGAATATCTTATTTAAAAAGTTTGGAAAACTTCGAAAAGTCAGGGAAATTCAGTTCTGAAATGTTACGGACATCATGCTTTTCCTCGACGTATCATCCTAGTCAATTAAAAATCAATTTTTTGATCAATTTTTCCTTTCATGGAGATCAGTCAACCATCTTAATTAGAATTTACCCATACCCATGTATCAGTTTCGCTTTTCATAACGAATACTGATCTAATTAAACGGATTATTTCATCGTTTAGTCTGGCTTTGATGGTTGGTTCGTAGCTGCAGGATAAATCATCATTTATGGCAAACGCGTTGCTATTTCTTGAGGAATTTTTGCTGTTCGTGAATCGAGAGAAAGTGCATTGTGTTATACAAGCGTCTGACATGTGATCGAATAAATCACTCGAGTCAATTTTGGACCATAGATCATTTTTTAAACTACCGATATTCATTTATCGAGTGAAAGGTTCTGTGTGATTGACCGTTTGACAAACTGGTTTCTTCGAAGCCTCGTTTTTCTTGAATTTTCTCCAAATTTACGCGGAAAAATTCTCGATCAAATTTTTTCCATCTCGCGTAATCAAATCAACTAGTCGAGTATCAGGATACAATGCCTCGGATCATTTTGAGCGAATAAAGTTCACAATGGCGTTTCTTTATCAGCATACGATTGTATAAAAGTAAATAAGATTGGGTATTTATCAAACTTGTGAAACTGTCCTCGAGGTCGATGAACTATTCGCAGCAAATGTCGTCTATATACTTAATCGAAACGATCGTTGATAATTCGAATGTGTAATTAATTCGCGTTTACGTCGTAATTTTAAAAAATATATCTATAGATTTACACAAGTATTAATATGGGTTTTTGTCGGTACAAGTCATTTTTCAAAAATTTTCTAATCATTGCCAACCCGAGTACTGATTTTTTTCGGTTGTTAATTACTTACCGCTTGCCCTTAAAATTTACTCGGTAATTTTTTAATTCTAATACGGGTCGTGTAATTAATTTTTTTTTACATCACGCGATAAATTTTGAATTACGTACGTGTTTTTATGTACTGTTATCTATTCTCGTTGCTTTTTTTACGTTTTTTTTCTTTTTGTTTTTTGGCGATGATATTTTGTAGTGATGTTCGGTCATCCATGGGTTTGTAATTCAAGGATTATGGAAGTTCCGCTTGTTTTGGAATAAAATATTAAATTTTCTAATGATTCGATGAATTTTTCAGTTTGGAAAATCCGTGTGAAAAAATAATATAGCGGATGTGCTTAGCTACTGACTTGTTGTACCTTGTAATATCAATATGATAATTATGATTGTAAAGTTGCGATGGTTCAGTTTTACTGATTTTTTTTTAGATTGAAATATGCCGGATAGTGATGACGATGAGTTGAGAATTGAGGAAGTGAAGGGGTATTTTTCATAATTTCCTTGAATAATAATGCATCATCGTTACCGAGGAGGCAAAAAATTGAACAATGAGTTGCTTCGCAATGTCCTTGGAGTTTTCCCCCATTTTCGTGGAAAATTTTGATTTTTGTCTTACTTTTTTACTCATTTTCTCAATCAAATTCAGGATGGAGAAATATCTTGAATTTAGCAATTTTTTTTGTTACTACAATTAGTATTGATTTTAATCATTTAAAGAATTTCATTCTATGGCTCAAATTATTTTTCAATCTTCTCAAAGTTTTGATGTCCAACAAAAAGTCATCTGTTATCAAAATTACGATAGAAATTATATTTTATGATCTATTATAATTTTGACGGTAAGTCTAAATGATGAAAATTACTTGACATTGTGGAGTGACGCGAAGGTGAGGGGGACGAAAATTGAAAAAAAAATCCGACGTAAAAATTTTCTCAACTCAAAGGTCAGTTTTTTTTACCAATTTTTAAAGAAAAATTCATTATTTATGCGAGTTTTCCCATTCGAATGTAATTTTTTCCAATTAAAAACAAAGGCTAGATTTCAGTCTGGCTCACTGAATTTAATAACCCGACTTTGTATTTGTTTTCATTTCACAAAAAAAAATTCAAAATTATTTCATAATTGAAAATTTTAGTAAATTGAATAGCGGTGAAAAATCATTAAAATTGTGAAATTATCAACCGCAAAATCATCTTCTCTTAGATCATCAAAAATCGAAGTGAAGAAGGAAAGAATTGACCTCGAATCGAGCATTTATGGATAAATTCTTTAAAAAATGAAAATGTGACCCTGCCGTAAAGAAGGGACATTGTGTAAAAAAAATCGATGTCTTCATTTCTATGTGTTTGGTCCGTCAAAAACAAGAACTGGATCACTTGCTCGAAAAAAACCTTCATTTTTTCCTCAGTGAAATGTTTTCTGAAGGGGGGAGGGGGTCAGTTGTAATTCGTGGAAGAGTAAGGGGGGTCTTCGCCTCTTGCTTTTAGAAAAAATTACAGAAATTAAAAATATGAGAAGAAAAGTCTTTCAATTTGCTATTATCAACTTGAAAAATAATGGTTTTGAGGAGAAAATTCATTTTTAATTCTGGTCTGGTGCAGATTTCTTGAAATTTGTGACAAGGGAATATATTATTTACATGATATTTCAATTAAGAATCATTCTGTCATTTTGAGCTATGTTGGTGGGGGAAGGGGAAGGTTTCAATAATTTCGAAACAGAAAACATACAACTGTAAATTTTTCCCACTTTTTTTTGAACCCTATTTCAACTTTTCTCGTGAAAGAAAAATTTGTCTTCTTTCTTTGACAATACTGCATTTCTAGTTGGGAAAATCAGATCAATTTGACTTGTTTTTTTAAAAAAATGTATTCGGAATTTTTCATAATCTAAAAAGAAAATAAAATAAATTCTTATCAAGCTGCATAGAAATCTTGACTTATTTCACTCAATAATTTTTGCGAAAAAGTTGTAAAATGTTGGAACACAGCGCAGCGTCTTGTGGATTAAGTTGAAATTCTTACTATTTTCTGATTTTTTTTTTGCTATTTTCCTTACTTGAAATTTATCCAAAAAAACCACTGTTTACTCTTCGATTAAAAAATTGTGAAAAAGAAGAAAATGTGAGATATGTTATTTAATTTTTATTTCGGATTCAGGACTGAGGACTCATTTTTAGGGAGGAATCTAAAGTGAGATGAAAGGACAAAGAAAACTTATCACAATATCACATCGAAATATTTATTTTGATAGACGAATGAAGATACACGTTTTGTGGTCTGATTGTAATCTGACAAATTGAAGTGCATTTGGGACCCTGCCGTAAAGAAAGGACCTAGTATAGAAAAAATCGATGTCTCAGTTTTTACGTTTTTGATCCGAATGACACAAAATCTGGACCAAACATATAAAAATTGAAACATCGATTTTTTTTACCCTAAGTCCCTTCTTTACGGCTGGGTCACATTTTCAGTTTCTCTTATTCATAATCAGTAAAAATCATGAATGCATGTGCAAAATTGCAGCTTAAGGAAACACAAAAATATTAGCCAAATTGACTTTGAAATCAGTGAAAATTCACTGGAAATGTAAATTCTAAATTTGGGTGGTTAATTTCACTGATTTTTTTCCTGTTCTGTAATTTTATCTGTCGATAATTTTTCATTCTGATTTACAGGGCTTCGGAGTCACACTGACCCCAAAATTGACTCCAACTCCGACTTGACTCCGGAGTCTAGCCGGAGTCAAGGAGTCAATAGTCCAAGTCTGAAATTGACTCCGGAGTCAGGAGTCAATAGTCCAAGTCTGAAATTGACTCCGGAGTCAGGAGTCAACTTTCTATCTTGACTCCGGAGTCAAGCTGGAGTCAGGACTCGAAGTCTGAAATTGACTCCGGAGCAGGGCATAAGAATCAGCAAAAAAGTTGACTCCTGACTCCAGCTTGACTCCGGGGTCAAGATAGAAACTAGAAAGTTGACTGCTGACTCCGACTTGACTCCGGAGTCAATTTCAAACCTTGACTCCTGACTCCGTTTGACTCCGGAGTCAAGTCGGAGTCAATTTGGAGTCAGTTTGACTCCGACTCCTATGCATTGCCCTGAATATTGTGACTAGGACATAGGAGTCGGAATCAAAATGACTCCACATCAACTCCGACTCCGGCTTGACTCTGGAGTCAAAATAGAAAGTTGACTCCTAACTCCGGTTTGACTCCGGAGTCAATTTCAGACCTTGACTCTTGACTCCGGAGTCAATTTCAGACCTTGACTCTTGACTCCGGAGTCAATTTTAAACCTTGACTCTTGACTCCATTCGACTCCGGAGTCAAAATTTGACCTCGACTCCCTGACTCCGGCTTGACTCCGGAGTCAAAATAGAAAGTTGACTCCTGACTCCGGTTTGACTCCGGAGTCAATTTCAGACCTTGACTCTTGACTCCATTCGACTCCGGAGTCAAAATTTGACCTCGACTCCCTGACTCCGGCTTGACTCCGGAGTCGGAGTCAATTTGGAGTCAGTTTGACTCCGACTCCTACGCCCTGCTCTGGAGTCACGAGTCGAAGTCCAAAATTGACTCTGGAATCAAGCCGGAGTCTGGAGTCAACTTTCTATCTTGACTTCGGAGTCAAGCTTGAGTCAGGAGTCAAGTTTTTTGCTGACTGCTATACCCTGCTGATTTATGATAGAGCAAATCAAACAATTCTATAAATTTCTCTCATTTTACCCCCCTCCCCTATTCCCACTCACCAGTTATAATCCAATCATTTCAATAAGAAAAGAGACGTATATCAATGATCAGAATTATTATTAATGATAATTTGCTTGATCCCAAACATCCAAAATTATTCAAAATCTCTCTTGTGTTATATTTGAAGCACCTTTATCGATAAAAATTCGCCAACTCCACGTCTACAAAAACTCTAGACGGACTTGAAAACACAAACTGTAACATAGTTAGGTGTTATTTGCATTGGTTCAAGTTCTAAAGGACTACACATACCGTATTCGTTCTGTTAATCGTACAAACGTGTATAGATTGGCTCATCCTGTATGTTTAAATGGTACACACTGCTTTGTGCTTTTCGAGACCAAACGATAAGTTTTACCTCTAAAATGCGCCATCTTGCAACTTTTTTCTCAATTTATTCGCTCGCCCTATAGATTTTGTGGTCGACTTTTGAGCTAGATGTGGGCTGCAGGGGCAAATTTAGAGGAAGGACTGAATGAACGTACGATAATTTAATCTCTATCGCGTCGCGTCTCTTCAATGTAACATTTCTTTTTATTGCTTGTTCCGCCGTGTGGGTATATTTTCTGTTAATTTTTTTTTGCATTTCTTTTGCGATGTCTTAATAAATCAGCGAAATTGTTTACCTCGCGGAATTGTCACAACAACGGTTGTAATCCTCGTGTGATTTCGAATCTACCAAGACGTAAAATTTTGGCTTAGAATATATCTTTTTGTTAGTAATTTCAGGGTCATGTCTATAAGGTAGTTTAGGTCTTTCACCTTTTGCGTGTATTCGACTCGAACGTTAATTACTTTGGAGCGACTTAACTGGCACGATGTCAAAGTGTGTTCTGGATTTCTGGCACAGTCGCATTCAAATCGCCAATGTAAAACCGATTACACGTAATTTTTATAAATTCGATGTAAATTTGAAATTTTGAGCTTCTAAAAGTCGCCTCGTACCAGAATACTACGACCTTTGTGGATTTATTGCCATTATGATTTGAAAATCTGGACGGAAAGTTCCACAACTAGTTTTGGTTTTACCCTGTAGGTTTATCTTTTCATAGTGTTGCGATGATTTATGCAAGTGTGCGTGTTTATCTATAGTCCGAGCATGTTAATTAGCTCTTTTTACGTGGTTTCTCGCTGCGAAGATGGTTCGCCCATTGATCAACCAGTTATATCAGGAAATTCCGAATGGCGAAAAATGCTTAAAATTTTACATTTCTCGGGTCTTCCTAAGCGGGCGTATTAGGTCTGTGTATTTTGTACGATGATGGCAAATTGGATTTTTTTCACGTGGACGGTCAAGGCGAGTAAGATGTAAATTTATTGTTTGCAATTGAATAAAGCGGCAGCAAAAGAAAATAGTTATTAGCTTTTCCGGTTTCCTAAATTCATATTGCTCAATTCACCTTCTTCGTTTGAATCCTTCAGTGTTATGAATGGCGTTATTTTCGTATAGCGCACTACTTCGCAATTGAAGGGTTGCTATATTTATGGCGTTGGTGGATTTATACGTGGTAAATTGCGGTGCATTTCATTCATAATTTCGTTGTGATAGCTTCGCCAAGAAATACGAGATAGTATATTATGCAATGAGGGAGATAAAGTGATTTTCGACGAATTTTGAGGTTTATTGCCCGAGCGAAGCGAGGGAAATAATTCAAAATCGTCGAAAATCATTTATCTCCCGAGTTACATAAGATATTTTTTGTTGTAGTGTGAGTAAAAGGCGAGTTTGAGCACTCGAGCGATTCGCGAGTGTGAGTAAAAGTGCACTTTTACTCACACTACGATGAAAAAATGTTTACGCGATGTGGCTCAATTAGTGTAGGCAAATAGACAAAAATGTTGGCCAGCAAAGGGATTGTACTTGGTTGCTTTTCTCGTCAAAAGTCACTTTTGGTTAAATTGTTTTCATCAAAAGGTCGCTTTTGGTTACTTTTTGAAATAAAAAAAAACGGATCCAACGTACCTAAAAATGATATTTTTTTTTTCGTTTTTCAAAACTAAAAAAAAGAGTTGAAACGAAGTTGTAATTTTAGTCGTTTTTCAAAGAAACGATAGGAAACGACAGCTCCAACATACGTATCTAAAAATTATCTTTGTTTGTTGTTTTTCAAAAATAAAAAAAGATTCGAGTCGGAGTTGTAGTTTTAGAGACTCGAAACATTTTCAAACTGTCGTTTTTCAAAGAAACGACAGGAAACGACGAATCCAGCATACCCAAATATGATCATTTTTTGTTGTTTTTCAAAAATAAAGAAAGATTTGAGTCGAAGCTGTAATTTCGGGGACTCGAAAAATTTTCAAACTGTCGTTTTTCAAAGAAACGACAGGAAACGACGGATCCAGCATACCCAAATATGATCATTTTTTGTTGTTTTTCAAAAATAAAAAAAGATTCGGGTCGGAGCTGTAATTTCAGGGAGTCGAAAAATTTTCAAACTGTCGTTTTTCAAAGAAACGACAGGAAACGATGGATCCAGCATTACTAAAAATGATCATTTTTTGTCATTTTTCAAAAATAAAAAAAGATTCGAGTCGAAGTTGTAATTGCAGATTATTTATGAACTTTTAACGTTCCATGAGAAACCATACCTTGAAGTGAAAAACATATTTTCGAAAAAAAAAACCTCCAAAATTGGTCGAAAAGTTGATTTTAAGCACCCTACTTCCTACTTATTTGTTTTCTGCCTCATACGAGTGTTTATAAAGAGCAGTGTTTAAAATTTTTTGAATATTTAAGATCATTTTCAAGTTTTTCAATTTTTTTGCACTTGAAACTTGCACCATTGAATTTTTTGTGTCATCATAATTTCGTTTCTACATTTTCGTAGAGTGATAAGAACTGAAATATGTAATGAAATACTCGAGAGAACTTTCTCTCGACAAAATATTTTCATCCTTTTTCAATTCCGAAGTATCATAACCCTGCAAGTTTTTCAAGATCTTATTTTTCGTCTGGAAACTAAACTTACTTTTTAATAAGCTGTGATCTGCGATGAGAAAAGGGTGCCTCGATGCATTTGACCTCGATGTGATGTTGAAAAAAAATCAGAGAAAATGAAAGAGAATTCGAAATTATTGGCTACATTTTGAAAAACTCAATGAGGAAAAATGATGAATTTTCAACTTTTGAAGGTTTTTTTTTTGGCAAAAAATTTTTCTTCACTTCGTTGGGGCTGAGACACATTGATATAATTATTTCAATAATTATTAATATTTTACTCCACATTCATTTTTAATTTATTTACAAAAACCGTGCGCGGAATTCGTTAATTTGAAGTACGTGTTTTTTTGGGGGGGAGGAAGAGGAGGAGGAGGAGGGGGATGAATTGTGAACATTTTTTCAAAATTCAAGTCCAAAAAACTTGGAATTTTGATTCACATGATTTGATGGATACTATGGCATTATTTTATATATTTCATTTTTTAAAGCTTTATAATTTTTCTTTAGAATTAGGATTTTTTGTAGTAACTTCAAATTTTCAAAATTTTATTGGAGGGGGAGGAGGGAGAAGATGAAAATTTGAATAGTTGAATTTGAGTACGTTTTGGTGGCTTGAAAAGGGGAATTTAAAAATCACGCAAAAATAAGCAACTCGTGGTAGGTATTGGGAAAAAAATTGTGGAACTACTTGTTTCAAATCATACTTTTACCCAAATACGTATTTGACTAGAAAACCCCTTTCCCCAGTGCTTCATGTACATAGATCATTCATAAAAAGTTGAAAAAATTTCAAAATTCTAGAGAAGTGGTCACTTCTTTCATTATTAGGCCACTTTTTTGGCAACTTTTCCACTCCCAAAGGTCATCGGAATCATCTTTTTTTTTGGAAAATTTTATGTACGATGCTTTTATAATCGATAGGTAGTGGTCTTCTGTGTAATTCTCAAACCACTCTACAGATCCCTTGCTAATTTTTAAGAGATTGACACCTCCCCCCCCCCCAAAAAAAAAGACCGTAGTTTAGTGATTTCATTGTAAGGTAAAAATAACTCAATACCTACATTTTTATTTTACCCTCAATTTCTCGCATCTTTTAAATAATTGGTTTAATGCATCTCCCCCCCCCCACCCACCTCATCCTTCAATCCGTTTCACCAACGGCAATTGATCACTTTTCTTCATTGATGTCTCTTTTTTATTGTATATGGCGAAATCATTTTTTTCTAGTTCTTTCTTCAATTTCTCTATTTGTTTCAAAAATAATGGCAAAAGTTTTTATATTTTTGAAAACCTCGCCATATTTGCATGAATCAGTTTTGAAATTTAACGAATATCAATTCCGTAAAACCACTTCGAAGTTGTAACATTTACTAAGAAAAAACTAGAATTCCCTTTTCAGGAACACCTGATCGGCCGAAAACCAACATTCAATCCCCAGTTCCCCACCCCACCCCACCCCGTGCATTTGTTTTACTTTAATTTCAAAACGAGCCTTCAATCTCAATTTATTTTTCTAAAAAGTTTTTCCCTAAAAAAAAATGCTGAATCGAGGCTCAAAATTTCTCAATTTTAGGAGCCCCTGGAAAAAGTTTGAAAATCGATCTCAAAAATGTAATGGTCATTTTGAAGTCAAGATAAAGTTTACTTTCAACTGCATGTTTTAAAAATTTTTCATCTTGAGACTTTTGTTTCGACTTTTTCGATTTCTAATATTGAAGGGGTGCGGTGAGCAATGAGCATGTGCCCATAGGGAGGGGGAGAGAGCCAGGCATATGTGTTATCACATTTTCAAACCCCATTTGCTTCAGAACTTTTTTTTTTTTTTTTTTTTTTTTTGACTCCACATAGTCCCCGCACCTAGCTTCCCAACCCTGCCGTAAAGAAAGGACCTAGTGTAAAAAAAAATCGATGTCTCATTTTTCACGTTTTTGGTCCAAATAACACCAAATCTGGACCAAACACATAAAAATGAAGACATCGATTTTTTTCACACAAGGTTCGTTCTTTGTGGCAGAGTCACTTCTTCGCTAGTAATCTTACAAAAAAATTTCAAAATTGGGTATACAATTAAAAAAAAGAGTTATTTTTACTTTAAAATTGAACCTACGTGAAATAATAGAAGGGAAACTCTTTTTTTTGTTAGGAAATGAAGTTAAGAGTTAAAATCTCAATAAAAAATTAGCAAAGCAGGGCATCTGAGTTGGTAATCTCTTCAGCGTAACATAGGGCATGACTCTTGAAAATTTCCATTTTTCCGTAACAAAAGCTTTGCTGGCCAAAAATGTTTTTCCCCCTCAAAACGAGGCCAATTTGCCAACACTAAATAAAAAAATATTTGATTGACGTAGATTTTCTTTCGAATCGAATCTTCTGTGGGATTTACCTTATTCAAAATTATTACTAATTATACGAGGTAATTTGGTACGTCCACCAACATTTATAACCTTCGTTTTAAAATAATTTTTTCTATGCTAGTGAAATTCATCATCCGCGTAGTTCTGGGTACCTCTGGCTACTTATATGTTTCATCGGAGTTTGACGGTAGTGCTCGGTGCGTGTACTACAAGCTAATTACAATAGTTGGAAATTTGCCTGTAGAGGTATTATTTAATCCTAGAATTTGGCAATGACTATCCCAAAGATCACCTGATTCTCAAAAACAAAAATACACCCGAACCAGCGGTCCCGGACCGGGAGCGTTCAACGTAACGTCTGCACACCCTCAACTCTCGACACCTACTGACGTAATTGGCTACGTTGCGCATGCGCGTCATCACATAATACAAGTCGGCTCGTCACCGATGACGATTTCTCGCGAAGGTGTATCCGTAGATGTTTAATGACGTTAAATTTTGACGAGTTATGTTTGTTTTTTTCAACACCCTTTACGTAGGTATACAAAATTACTATTATCGAGACTGCAAGAATGTTGTGTAAGAGAAAAAAACCGGTGCGAATGTCGAATATCGATGCCGGTACGTTGTAACAGTTAAATTTTCTTAATTAGGCGTAATTTTGAATACGAGTACGTTGCAGTTTTATGGCTGGTGGTATAAACCACAAACATTGATCGTACGATACCTTCTTGGAATGATAATTTGACGTTTTTTTTTCTTTCTTGGTTTCTTTTTAAGTTCATTGCGACTATTTAGACAATTACGCGTTATGCGGTCTAGAATGAGATTTAGTTCTACGAATCGCTGATTCGATGGAATTTATAAAGCTACCTGGTGCCAGGCGATTACGAGTTATTGGCGGAATTTCAGCCATGCGAAAATTTCGTTTATCAATTGGGTACGAAAGAAGGCGTTGGTACGTGAGCCTTCTCACGTATTAAATTGATATCTTCTGTTGTTTCGTCGCTAATTATTTGCTCGATCGGTGCATTTTTTATTGCAGATTTCGAGCGCATTGACTGCATGTCAATACTGAGATACTGGGAATAGTTTCGAAGAAATGCTACAGTCATTTTTTTCCTGGTTCGTTTATAAATACCTATGATCATCTTATATTGGCTGTGTTGGCGAAAATAAATGTAATCGTAAAATTCCGATTACGATGAGAAATTTTCTATGCTCGAGTACCTTCCAATAATCCTTATGGTTTCGTTGAATTATCACGTAGTGGTGCTGGGATTACTATAAATATGCATGATTGCTGTGTGATTCAACGTTCCAAGTTGGCTTAATTTTTTTACGACGATGTACTTGAGGGTTCCATATCCGTACTTGGTCGAATTGTGTTTGATAAGGTTTTGAAAAATGTCGAATTTTAGAATTATTTGATTCATTGTGCGATATCTGGGTATGTAGGTACTTAGGTAGCTAATATGGAATGTTGTAGTGTGTGGGAAACTGGGTGTTCCGAAAAGTTGACCGAAAATTTTGTAAAATTAATTTCGCCATTAAAAATGGAGACAATTTTTCTAAAATTCATGCCTTGGCAAAAATAATTGAAAATGTCACCAATTGTCTTGCAGAAATTAGTATTTCCATTTTTCAGCTTTCAATACTGATTAAAAAATTTGAAGTAGGTCAAAATATTATGAATTTCAATTTTTTGCAAAAAGCAAGAGGGTTTCATGCATATGAAAATTTAAATGAGAAGTCACAACATTTTGCAATTTTTACTTTGAAGTCATCAAACTCACGGAGTTTTAAAAAACTATTTCTCATTGAAAAATGGATGGCATTTTTTTTGTTGCTGAAAATCTCAAATCCTTAAGTATGTTTGGAAAGGAATTTTTTATTACAAAATTGTATGAAAGAAGTGTTTTTTTACTTTTCAAACAGTATTTTTCCAAAAAATATTTACTTTCGCTTGTTGAATTGCTTTATTTGAGAATCAGTTGATGAAATGATTTTCACTGAAAATCAATGATTTTTCAATGATCTTTCAGTTAAAAATCATCGATTTTTCTCATTAATTCTCAATTTGTTTGAAAACTCAGTAATATTGATTGGAAGGTTAGTGAAAAATCACAAATTTAAAATTTAACCCCATCCCTCCTATTTTCTCTTGAATTTTCAGCCCCTCCCTTAATTAATTTCTGAATGCGCTTAGTCTTCTCAAATTGAAATTCAGTTGAATTTTGTGAACGTTCCTTTTGAAAAAATTGAATTCTGATTTGAAAACTTTCAAACTGATGATAATAAACTTCTTTTCAAAAGAAAATTGAAAAAAAAAATCAACTGGAAATTTTCATTTTATCTATTTTTTTTTTATGGTCAGGATTTGAGATCTGGCTGTAGGGAGGGGGCTACGGAAGGGGATATTTTTAAAAGTTTTTAACATTAATTTTCTGGAGAGGTTTTTTGTTGGAAATGCTAAATTATAATTCGACGAACGTATTTTTTATTTTTAACTTTTCTCCATATTAATTTTCTATTTCAATAAATTAAAATCTGAATGGGAAATTTTCAGAACTAAAATAGGTAATTCTATTAGTGTTTGCCATGATGTAGGTAAGTAAGATTTCAAGAATAAGGGTGAACTACAAAAATTATTTTTGGTTTCAAATATTTTTGATTTCTACAAGAAATTAGCTTATGAATTCAAAAAAAAGTTGGTTTAAAAGCCAGGTCTTACTCTCGAGTGCTCCAATTTTTTCAATTTTTTTTTACTGATTTTGATAAAAAATTTCTTTTATTAGAAATTCGAGAAAATTATTTGAGAGGTTTTCTTGCTCTGAAGGACCTCAGATCCCAGAAATTGAAAATTTTGATTCTTTTTTTTCAATATTCAAATTTTTAGGTGATCATTTTTTTTCCTATAATAATTTCTCATTTGCAAATTGCAAATGTAGATTTGAAAGAGAGAACTGCAGATTTTATGCAATAATTGAAATTCAAGACTAAATTTTCACTTTTCAATTTTTCTTTCATTATCGTACCTTGCCTACCCCATTAATTGATTTTTGCTCAGTCATTGGTAATTATTCAAAATTAAAGAAAAACACAATTTATTAGGTATACCTAAAGTAATTTTTTTCTTTCAATTTTTTTTATTAATTTGGATTTTTTGCCCATTTGAAATTTTATATGTACTCTCGGATTGAAAACCTTGATTTTGAAAAATTTTCCATGTTTTCAATTTACGAATTTGTGTATTAATAACTCACCTCATAGACTTTACTTAATATTCATACGTCATCAATCGACCATTATTCTTCAAATCGTGAAATTATCATGACATTTTAATCGCTGTAAATCTAAAGTTCAAGACTTACGAGTAGGAATATTTTCATTGCCTTGACTCTCGCGATTCAATTTAACCGGCTAGAACGTTTGATTAGCCGGTTCGAGTTTTCAAACAATCCATGTGACCAGTTTTTCGATGTTTTAATTATATTACATGGTAAAAATAAAATTTTTTGCTTCGAGCTAAAAGGCGTTACTTCCACACGCAATTGTTCATTAGCTGATCTTCGAAGCGAGAAAAAATTGTATACACTTAATTTTTTAACGAATTGCGTCATCTTCAAATTTTCTATTCGTAATTGTGCAATCAGGCTATTCTTTTTGATGGTATTCAGACGTTTCACGGTACGATGACTTTCCACATACCGCAGATAATTTTTTAAGCTCAATGACTTGGCGGTAATTTATTTGATGTTAAGATGTTTCTCAGCTGAAGATTTGATTAAAATTACTGATTGTTTAAAAATTTACCTCCGGATGATTTCTTACTTTTTTAAGTATATTTTTTTTGTTCAAAATTTTAGCTAAATCTATGAAAAAACAAGACTTTTTGATCAAAGCATAATTTTTGAAATTATTTATTAATTTACACTGAAAAAAAAAATTATAAAATTTATCCAAAAAAAAATTGTGTCCCAATTCTCAAAATAGGTAAAATTTATTATTTTTCTGAATACAATCTATTTTTTGGGGTACAATTTATTCGTTTTTTTGACAATTTTGTTTTCTGATGAAAAATATTATTTTTTAGAACAATCTTCACCTATTTTGTGAATTGAGACTCGTCATTATTTTTTTGAATAATTTTTATCATTTTTGATTAAAATTGATCATTTTGGTAACATTTATTCATTTTTTTGATAAAATTTATTATTTTTTGGGTAAAATGTATTTCGTTTTTGTAACTTCTGTTTTTTCTGTGTATATTTTTGCTTTTCCGTATCTTTAAAATTTTATCTTTTGATGCAGCCTTTAAATTTTTTTTCAATTTTTCCTCTAAAATTCAAAATTTTATTCTCATTAAAATGTTTTTTATTTCATTTCCCCTCGAAATTTTGATATTTCGATGAAAAAAAAAAATTAATTAACCTATCGATTTTATTCTACTAATTCTTACTTGACACTCGACTCATAAATCTTATCGATATGCATCAAAAAAAAAGGCCACTCGTAAATCTCAAATTTCGTCAACACGATCATAAAACCTCCCCCTGATCCCTCGAATGACATTGAATGACCCAAATAAACTCTTATTTTCCCCAAAGTGTCACATTATCAAAACGCGAACCAATTACAGCTGCGCTATTGAAAACACCTCCACATACGCTGACGCCGAAGTTTTAAATCATTCGCGTAAAAACTCGAAAAAACTCTGAAAACTGCAGGAAATCGACCCGCTTGCTTGATAAAATGTAAAAAAAAACACGAAAAATTATCGGTAACCGGTCGAAAACGTGATTTTTAATTAGCAACGATCACTAGTCGATGATGGCGATTAAATTCGATGCAATAGAACCGATTTTCAGCCTCGTACATTATTTTTACGCAGCTGATTATGCGGTTACCAAAGTAAAGCTACATCGCAGCGGCGAAAAGTTTCGCGAAATAAAGCGTGAGAATGGAGACTATTGGCGATACTGGTTATTGCCGCGGATGTACTTTTCGTTTATCGTGCCACTTTTTTTTCCTCCAGTATGAATTTCAAACCGAGCCGATCGCACGAATCGTTGCAAAAATACGAATATGGTCTTGGGTAGTGTGGATGCAGTTATGGTCTGGGAAAAAGACACATTTGTATCGTGGTGCCATCAGAAACTCTGGCGGCGGGTAGATACTTCCATCTATGCAATTCTGATTTCTCTTTCTCTTCGAGAATCCATACGGTTGTGCACGTTTCTCGAATACTAATCCAGATGGTTTTTATTATATCATTTCATCCGAAGACGAATTTTCCTCTTTTTCCCCTTCTCCTTTCGGTCTGGGGTCTGAGTTAATTATCCATTCTGCGAGGAAAAAATTCTTACACCTGATTCGTTGTATTAGTCGATGGAATTCACAGACTTCGACGAACCGAGACATTTTTTTCAATCTCGTTCGTGATTTACCACCCGTCTCTTTTTTCATTGTCCCCAAAACCAGATGATACCTCGTGTCCATTCATTTTAGCCATTGTCTTTGGAATTAATGGAATTGATCGAATCGAACGTTCTGTATGAATGGAATCCAAAGAGAAGCCAGGTAGCTGTTGCAATGGGACGTGTATTTGACATTGGTATTCGATTCGAGGTAGGTCAAGGTTCCAACCATTCGCCACTATTTTCCTTTTAACAGCTGAATATACGGTCGTATAAATTTTCGTATACCAGTAATTTCAATTTCACATTGTCCTTCAACCTGATAGTGACAACCCTTTGTGCCTGCGAGAAGGTGTAAGAGGTATACGAACTTGTCCACTCATTTCATAACCAGACAACAAATCCGTTAACTTTCTTATATGGTATTTCAGGTGGTGATATTGCCCTATGCAGTGCCTATGCGGTGGTCGTTGGGTAACGCGAAAAGTCTACTCTCAGATGGTATTACATTTTCGTTTGCGAGTCTTTGAGCTTTTTATTTAATTTTGTTAGAAAGATGGCCTTTTAAGCGAAAGGCATGTGTGGGAAAATTGATAAAAGCACGAATATTCTATTTTGGTCTACGAGAGGGTTTAAATTTTGGTAATTTCAATGAAACCGATGGAATTCTAAGGAATAGGAATACTTGACCTTGAAATTCAATTTTTATTCTACGATATATTTTTTTGTATCGTTGATTATTCAGATTTAATTTTGGGATTTCGTGTTGATTTGTACCAATATCAATATTATTAATTTAATAGGTACATTTTTTAAGGGATGTGATCTGAGAATTGATGATAATAATGATTAAAGGAAGAATTAAGATGAAAAAGCACAATATCAAAATGTTGATTCGAATTATGTCTTTTTTGCAAATATGCAAATTTTTAAACTAATCTCCATTTTGTTGAATCATTCTTCAATTTTTTTTTTTTTTTTGTTGAAAAATAACTTCTCCGACGTATTTAGAAAGAGGTGAGGAGAAGGTTGATTTTTGTCCTCGTGCTCTTTACCTAATCAGTAATTCTTATGGATAATTTTTCATTCATATTCTCAAAAATATCAAGTAGTCAACAACAACAAAAAAAAGCCGAAGCAAAATTGAATGGAAAAGAGCCTTTACAGTTTGCAGTTTTTCTGAGAAAATATAAGAGGTTAAAAATGAGTTTTGATTTACTTGGGAAGTATCCCAATTCGATGCAAAATTTTAAACCAAACCGAAATAAATCGGAAGTACATCTTAAAAGAATTCCTAATCCAAAATTTCACGTGCTGAAGTTCATTTCTCGAATTTTGAGGACTTTTGATGTATCAAAAATTAAAATTACTTCATCGCTTTGCAAAGTATGAAAAGGGTGTGGCCGGGTTAGGGGTGAATTTGGCCCTTGCTCCGATTTTCACTTTAACCCCCTTAAGTGGTGCCCCTTGATGCAGGGTCATTCCATGTCAGTTCGTACGCAAAGTGGTAAGGTGGGTCGGCGATTTTTCTGATTTTTTTTATGTGAGTAGACCTCGATGAAAGATGACGAATGCCGCAAATCGCAGCCCCCTAAGTCTTTTTGGAGGGCAGCCACGAGCATTCAAAGTTTTGAGGTAAAGTTGGATATGGTAAATTTTGAGCGTGGATAACCTGAAAACTATGATAGGTAGAAAGTTGAAACTTTTTCCATTGTGTAGGGCCTTTGGTGAGCTTTTCGACGATTTTTTGAAAATCAGTGTTGCCACTTTTTTTATTAACAAAAATCAGCTGTAAAAGTTTAAAAACGACATTTCTCTATCAGGGACATCTTCGAAAAATCTGAAAAAATTCTCCAAAGTACAACTTTACATGCTGATTAACATATTAAAAAATCGAGCTGACGTTTTTTCGTATTCTCGATTTAAAAAATTCCAAAGATATGAAGAAAATAGACTTTTCCTTTTCAAAGGTCGAAATTGCGTAAAATTTTCATATTTTCATCAATTTTATACCATATTTGAAGAAAAAGTCGGTAAAACTATTCAACTCCACTTACCACCCTCGAAACTTTACTATAAGTAGACTTTTATGCTGATTTTACTTTGTTTTGGTATTTTTTCATCAATTTTTCAACATTGAATTCATATTTAATTTTTTTAATCATTTTTTAATTAAAATTTTCCAATTTATAATTATTTACACAAGTTTAGTTCATTAAAAATAATCAAATTCATTTTTTATCGCATGTATTAATTGCCAATACATGCAAGTTGTAACTTGTTTCTCCTCTATGAACTGTAATAATACTGTAAATCATGGAAGAGGTGGTAGCATAATTCAGGAGCAACAAAAAAAAATTTGGACGTGAAGTGTTTTTCTTTTCAATTTTTGAAGCATAATACTTGATATTTCTGCATATTCGCGCATATTCACGGGTGTTGGGTGGAGTTAGAATGCTTTTACCGACTTTTTCTTCAACAATGGTGTAAAATTGATGAAAATATGCCAATTTTACGCAGTTTCGACCTTTGAAAAGGAAAAGTCTATTTTCTTCATATCTTTGGAATTTTTTAAATCGAGAATACGAAAAAACGTCAGCTCGATTTTTTAATATGTTAATCAGGATGTAAAGTTGTACTTTGGAGAATTTTTTCAGATTTTTTGAAGATGTCCCTGATAGAGAAATGTCGTTTTTAAACTTTTACAGCTGATTTTTGTTAATAAAAAAAGTGGCAACACTGATTTTCAAAAAATCGTCGAAAAGCTCACCAAAGGCCCTACACAATGGAAAAAGTTTCAACTTTCTACCTATCATAGTTTTCAAGTTATCCACGTTCAAAATTTACCATATCCAACTTTACCTCAAAACTTTGAATGCTCGTGGCTGCCCTCCAAAAAGACTTAGGGGGCTGCGATTTGCGGCATTCGTCATCTTTCATCGAGGTCAACTCACATAAAAAAAATCAGAAAAATCGCCGACCCACCTTACCACTTTGCGTACGAACTGACATGGAATGACCCTGTAAAAACATTCTAGAAAAATTTTTGACCCCCCTCCCACCCCTCCCTTTCGAAGATATGGCCATTTTATTGGCTGATTTTCAAGAATTTTCAATTCCAACGGAAGTGAACGAAATTTTCTGTTCTTTGGCACAAAGTTACATCTAATAGAGGTATATTTGTGATAATTTTTTCAAAAATTTTGGTGCACTTCTTTATGTTTTTTCGGCTATTTGAAGTTTTTAATCGTAAAAACCACCATATAATCAAAGAGCAACCCCCCTGGAAAAATTCCTAAAAAACGTGTTTTTTCATGTAGAATTTCGCTGCGCATTCGGTTTTGGCCGATTCTTTGAACTAAGGCTCGAAAAATGCGAAAAACCGTACAGAAACGTTGTTATTTTTGCAGATTTTTCTATGTTTTAGCGTTTTATGCAGAAAGAAAAAGTCAAATGAAAAAACCAATACCATATTCGTGTTCAGCAGGTCAAAATACCCCGATCAACTCCCTTTTTGCAAGCGTTTTGCTTGAATTTTCAAAATTGATTTTTTTCACTGATTTTTCATTGTAAAAAAGCTGAAAAAGGGCGAATTTCGAGACCCATTGAAAATTCTTGAAAATCAGCCAATAAAATGGCCATATCTCCGAAAGGGAGGGGGTTGGGGGGTCAAAAATTTTTCCAGAATGTTTTTATTTCAAGGGGTACCACTTAAGGGGGTTGAAGTGAAAATCGGAGCAAGGGCCAAATTCACCCTTAACCCAGCCATACCCTTTGTTCTAATTGACAAAAAAATCTGAAAATTGGTGTGCCTCATTTTTCACATCCTGATGCCGATCCCAACCTCCAAAAAATTTGAGAATTATTTAGCTCTGGAGAGACGTTTTTTAAGGGGGTTCATGTGAACTTAGGCATAAGCACCTCTAATCGCGAATTAATAGGGCTGTTGAAATGAAACTGACGTCACATTTGAACTGGTGGGAAAATTTTGAATTTTTAAAGTTTTTTTTTCTTAGCTACAAATTTTATTATCACAGTTGTCATAAAACTTCATTTTTCTGGCAATAATTGATAAATTTATGAAAATTTTTTATAAATACGCACAAAATGAATGATTTTTTCTTTTTCCCACCAGCTCCTTATCATCTTTTTTTGACAAGGATGACGTATTTCCAAAAGCCCTATTATGTCGATTCAGTCGATTAAAGCTTTATTTTCTAAAATTCCAAACTTGGAATTTGAATCTAAGTACATATATTTTTTAACAACAAAATTTTCTGAAAAAATTTTCATTTTCGACGTTTTAATATGGGGAATTTACAATTATTTGGGCTGAAATTCATACGATGTATTTTTATGAGTTTAGCTCCAGTGTTGGTAAATTTCAAGATTTTTTGGAGTTTTTCAAACGTCTTACACTTCCAATTAATTTGGGAGATCAAAAATACAGTGGTACTGAATTTCAGATTTTTTCGTCGATAATATCAAAATTTTCATATTTTACAGGACGAAGAAATTTCCTGAAATTTTAGATCAAGGGTCACGCTAGTGACCCACCCCGCCCTACCATGTCAAAAACGTAAATGAAAACGTCGGAACTGCGTGACACTCAGTTTTCTCTGAGTACTTCGAACACAGTTTCTGTGAATTTTTTGAAATTTGCAATTTTTTTTTTTCCAAAAATGACTTAATGAATTTCAAAAACGTTTACGGCAAAATCTTTTTTTTTTCAAATCTTTTCTTTTAAATCTAAAATGAAATTGATACATTAATTATTTGCAGAGATATGAATTTTGTTTTTTGTTGAAAAACTCTTATTTTGGTAGTTAGTTGAGCAAAAGTTGAGCAAAATTGGTTGGGTCAAAATATTTGAAATTATGGGGATGGGTATTATTCATCCATGCGGAGATACTGACGGAGCCGGATTTTTGAAATTTTGATAATTGATCTCCCCCCCCCCCCACTTGAGGGCTCAGAATATGAAGTTCTTTTCATCTTCATTTCTTTTATAAATTTCTCTATTTGATTTGTTGGTTAAAATCTCTTGATTATGATATTTTTGTTGGAATCCTAAATTTTTTCATTTATGGGTCAGATATTTACCCCACCCATACCCCAATCCATGTCCAATAACAAGCAATATGTACCTCATCAGAATAAAATTTTCTAGAAAAGTGCTCGAAATCTCTTTTAAATTGAGTATACGTGGGGGAGAGGGCGAATTTTTGATCAAATTTGGGAGCATGAAAAATTGTTTCAAAATGCCATGAAAACCATGAAAATGGCATGAATTTTCATTTTCTCGATCCAGCAGACACCATAGTACAGTGCCAGGTTAAAATCTATTCCTAAATCTATGATTACCGAGGCACCACTTGCAAAAAAAAAATACTTATCTATTGGACAATGATCCACAGTGCATTTACCCATTCGTCGCGCTTTGCGCATTTCAGCACGTCTGAATTTAAAAATACCATCTATACCGCAACCATCTGATGACCTTTCATTAAACCATCGCAGCGTCTAACTCTAATGAAACAATGCGACAAATTATTTCTCGGGATCAAGCTGATGCCGAATGAGTATATGATGGAATGCGATCGGTAAGCAAATTCCTGGTTGAATTTGCTCGGTATCAGTTCTTATAGTAAATGGATCCGCCGCGAAGCCGCGACAGTTTGTATTAGCGGTATGATACAGTCGACTGGTCGTAGGAATTTAAGTAACTTTTACAAGAGGAACAATAGAATTGTCTTACCTAGAGTGCAATTTATAAATGTACTCAATTTTGTTTAAAAAAATAATAATAATAATAATAAATAAAACAGTACCCATAACCCCTCGAATGGCATGTACTGTTCTTTTGAAAGTTGTAACAAGGTGATAATTCAATTAGCATGGTGATTTAGAATTTGAATTTCACATCGAAAGGTTCCAATTACCGAGTCATAAGTACATAATAGGTACTTGATTGGGGAAAAAAGATAATCAATGACTCATAAAAATGTCTATAAAGAATGAATTGTGATAATTATTCTCCTAATATTGTTAAAAAAATTACTATTTTTAATCTCCAACTCTTGTATTTTTTCACCTAATTTGTCCAAAATTGGAAATAATGGTGAGATTTTGCTGGTACCATATTTGAAAAATTATGAATTGATTTCACTGTGATGTGAGGAACGATTATAGGTATATTTTTAGGAAATTTCCACGATCTATTCGTATTTTTGTATCGGCTGCGTTATCAGCGATATGAGTTGGTATTCTTTTAAATTTTTTAAAGATATTGTCAGGTCATAGGTTTACCTATTATAAACTTTGACCTTTGTGATGTATTCCCATTAATGTTTAACGCTTGATAAATTGTCTATTGTTATGAAATGATCGATAAAATTTGAAATTTTGTGAATTGATTAGGGAACCTAGATACTTTATTTTAAAGAAACAAAATCCCAATGGAATTGTAAAAAAAAATAGCTACTTACTTGAAATTTATTAAAATATCGTATAAGAACAGTTCATTGGTAAAAAACATTCAAAATGTATGTTGGTAAAAATAATATGAGACCATTCAAAACACAGTCAAATCAAAATTATATATTGAAAATGATTTGAAAAATTTCAAAATGTGTCAAAACTCCTCAGAATGTGGCAAATACCTTTCCATATTATTCTCAATTATTTTGAGCTGATTTTCCAAACTAAAAATCATCCCTCGATTTTTCAAGCTTCCGTGGCTGGATTGATTTTTGGGCGAATTTTCACTCCTAAAATCAGTACACGATTTTTCTGAGCTTCTGAAGCTGGATTTATTTCTGGGTTGAATTTTGGTATGAATTTTGGGCATAATTTATTATTTCATGATCTTCCCAGGATTTTGAGACTGGGATATCAATTGGGATAAATTTCATTCCCAGAATCACTACACAAATTTTCTGAATTTCTGAAGCTAGGATGATTTTTGGGCTGAATTTTGGTGCGAATTTCCATCCAAAAAGTTATCCCACCATTTTCCAAAATTTTGAGACTGGGATATCAATTGGGATGAATTTTCATTCCAAAAATCATTGCGCAATTTTTCTGATTTTCTGAAGCTAGGATGATTTTTGGGTTGAATTTTGGTGCGAATTTTCATCCAAAAAGTTATTGCACCATTTTCCAAAATTTTGAGACTGTGATATCAATTGGAATGAATTTTCATTCAAATCATTACGCATTTTTTCTGAATTTCTGAAGCTAAATTTGGTTTGAATTTCCATCCAAGAAGTTATTCCACCATTTTCCAAAATTTTGAGACTGGGATATCAATTGGGATGAATTTTCATTCCAAAAATCATTGCGCAGTTTTTCTGAATTTCTGAAGCTAGGATGATTTTTGGGCTGAATTTTGGTTTGAATTCCCATCAAAAAAGTTATTCCACCATTTTCCAAAATTTTGAGACTGGCATACCACTTGGGATGAATTTTTATTCCAAAAAACATTACACAGTTTTTCTGAATTTCTTAGGATGATTTTTGGGCTGAATTTTGGTGTGAATTTCCATTCGAAAAATTATCCCACAGTTTTCCAAAATTTTGGGACTGGGATATTTATCAAGGTGACTTTTCATTTCAAAAATCATCCCACGATTTTTTCGAGATTTTGAGGCTGGGATATTAATTAGAATGAATTTTTAGTCCAAGAATCATTACACGATTTTCCGATTCCGAGATTTTGAAGCTAGGTTGATTTCTGGGTTGAATTTTGGTATGAATTTTGAACTGAATTTTCATTCCAAAAATCATTACACTGCAGTTTTTCTGAATTTCTGAAGCTGGGATGATTTTTTGGCTGAATTTTGGTGTGAATTTCTATCCGAAAAATTATCCCACCATTTTCCAAAATTTTGAGACTGGGATATCTGTTGGGATGAATTTTCATTACAAAAATCATTACACAGTTTTTCTGAATTTCTGAAGCTAGGGTAACTTTGGGGTTGAATTTTGACGTAAATTTTCATCCAAAAAATTTTCTCATGATATTTCAAAATTTTTAAGCTGGGATATTTATTGGGATGAATATTAATCTCAAAAATTATCACACGATTTTTCCCAGATTTTGCAGTTAGAATGATTTTTGGGTGAAATTTTGGTATTAACTTTCATTCTTAAAATCATTCTAAGATTTTTCCAAGATTTTGTGACTGGGAAGTTCATTGAAATGGATTTCCATCCCAAAAATAATCCCATGATTTTTCCAACCTTTTGACCATTTTGGAATGAATTTTCATCCCAAAAATCTTCTCACAATCTTTCCAACCTTTTAAAATTATTTTGAAATTTTTGATTTTTTTCAAAGTTTTAAAATTTTTTATGGAATTTCAAACATTTATATCGCAATCTTAAATTATTTTATATTTCTATAATATCGATTTTTTTTTCAATTTTACAGTCTTCTGATTGGGAAATGAGTTATTTTTTGTTTTGTGCATAATTATTTTCATCTTATTTTGAAAAATTTCGACCTACCTGTGTAAAAAAATTTGAAAACCGGAAATCAAGCCATCTACCTAAAAATTCATATTCAAAATATAATCCGCAATCATGCTGGTCCATAAAATAGGACCACGAATAAATTAATTTTAATCATTCAAAAAAAAAACATAATGACAAAATCGATCGTTTTAGCATACTGTTGCACTTCCTAGAAAACTTCGCTGTGAAGTATTAAACCTTGACGACGATATCCTACATTTGTTTACCTGGCCACCTTTTTTTTGGTTTACTCAATCGCCAAATTTAACCCGTCTGTTTGTATCCGAATCCAGACTATGTATAAATGTAAAAAAAATTCATCGCTCCGAATACTAATTATCATCAAGTCATACTTATGTATACAGTTGAAAAATAAACACCTATACGATAAACATGATAACGAACCTAGATCCTGGTAAGAATATTAAAAAACCATAAGAAACTATTGGCATATTATGTCACTTTTATTTTTATAAATCCGTATGCCTCGGTGAGGGTAATTAACATCCTGTCTAGACGAATTCGTGCCAAAATGAAAAATTTCCCTACGAGTTTTTTACGACCTTGAATAAAATAATGAAAATTGCATGCGAATACGATGCATAATGTGTACCATGTCAGTGGTACTGATGTTTGGTAAAGTTTGGCAGGTCGTGATTTAACTTTGATGCAAATTTCGTTACAATCGACAATTACCTGACTGTGTTGCCGGTGGGTTTGTAGGTTTGGATTTTCTTCCAGATGATTTATCAGCTTAGACAGGTATCTACGTAGTATAGAATTGATTGGATGGAAACCCTTTTGAATAGTATAGCTGTGAAGTGGAATATTTTCACGAAATTGAGTCGAATGAAGAAATACCCATGAGAAAGACGGATATTCTCAGAAACGCTTCTTGATACATAATTTGTCTGTCAAATTTCAATTCTCAGAAATGTTGGCGGTATTTGTTTACATAGATGCTAAATATGAATGAGTCTTCCGTTATCAACGAGCCTCACGTGCAGCCGAAATTTTATAAATTTTTGCCTATGTACATATTAGACATTACATTTACATTTACTTGATAATTTGAATCCATTCTGAATGAGTAATTTATGAATAATTGAGGTTGACATCTAAGTGGAGAATTCTTGCAGATTTTCTATTTTATTATGAAATTAAGGAAGGAGGATGTTGGAACTGTGTGCAAATCGTGTCTGAAAAGTGATAGTTTGCTTGATATGAGAGGATACTCGCTTATGAGAGTTACAAGTGGTCCTGATGGTTCCTGGTTTTAAGCCTCGAGGTGGTTAAAGTTTAATTTCCTATTCGAGGTGTGTGTGGGTAATATTTTGTATAGATTTAGCAGGAACGTGTGTTTGGTTTTGTCGTAAAATTTAAAAAATTTTCGTTCATTTTTGAATTTTTTTAAAAATATTTTTCGAGCAATTTTGAGTTTTACAAAAATAACTGGTTTTATTGGCGAATGGAGTGTAATTGACGAGAAAACGAACCGAGGAAAATGATTGAAACGTAGTGAAAAGTGAAATTTTCCAGTTGAGAATTTATTTCATTTTATAAATCTATAATTTGGTCAACTTTGGATCAGGTGTATTTTCCCTCCTGCTTGACCCATCATCCGAAAAAATTGCATTTTGGATTTCTCAGAAGTTAATCAAAAGTGCTGAAAAGAACCGTACAAGAAAAGTATTCCATTTTAAATTGAAATTTTGAGCCAAAACAAAAATTAATGGAAAGTAAATCATTAAAGAATTCCATTCCATATCTAAAATTTCAGGTTCTGAAATCCATTTATAGAACTTTGATGAATTTTTTGAGATCTCAGAATTACCTCATCGCCCTAAAGGGTATGAAAATTTGTTCTAATCAACAAAAAAAGCTGAAATTTGGTATATACCGTATTTTTAACATCTCGAATTGATTAGAAGCTGTTTCAAGTCGTTTCGAAGACTCTTGAAAATTTTGAAATTTTCCAGCACCAGAGACAAGATTATAAAAATATTTTATATGAACTTTAGCACCCATGAGTTCTTACTGGGATGGTATAGGGTGCCTCATGAAATGAAATAGAAATAAAAAAAGGAAATAAAATTCGTATTTTGAAATTTTTTCATAAAAATTTTCGTTAAAAAAATATGAATTCGAACTTGTAACGAATTTTCGGAAAATTGTACTTTAATGGATCAAATGGGTCACAAATATGGGTATCTAATTCACGATTATTTTTCACATTTTGCAATTTTTTATCTTCAAAATTCGTTTTTTTGAAGTTTGAATCTAAAATCAAGGACTTTGAAATCTTACGAGACCAAAAAGTAGTGCCAAATTCGTGTTTTATCATTTTATGAGCCAAAAATCTACATTTTTTCCGATTTTACCTACCTACCTTACTTAGAGTAATCGCAATAATACCTCTTCAAAAAAAAATCTAAAATTAAAATTTTTTCTTGAAATTCTTATGCTCTTGTCTTTAAAATAATAAAGTCAAAAGAGCCTTTCCTAATAAGATGGTGAAATCGGCCCCTACACCGTTTGGGCTGAAACTCACCCAAAATGTTAATCTCGATGTAAAACATCCCCAAAAAAATTTTTGGCTCGATACCCCCACCCCAACCCGAGTAAAATGGCCGTAAATGCCCGAAATTCAAAAATTCGTAGCTTTGAAAGGGGCGGTTCAAAATTTTTGAAATTTTCACAGAAAATAGTTGGTGGGTCTGTGTATATGTGATAATTTTTACATTTTTTTTTTCGCATATTTGGGGGGGTTTTGGGGGGGTTTGAAAACTTCAAAAATTCGTAGAAAAAAAATCGGGGGGGACCCCTCGCTGGAATTTTTTTTAAAAAGTTGGTATTACCCTTAGGTATAACATATATTTTTTTCAGACCCCGTGAGGGGGTGCAACATGGTCAAAAAAATCAAAAACTATGAAAAAACGTGTTTTTGACGTTTTTCACCATTTTCTCACCTTTCAAGGTCAATATTTTGGAGACCAATTAAATTTGGTTTAATAAGGGTCCAAATATTCCAAAATGTAATTTTGGAATACTCGAGCCTCAAACAGATGATAATAGCATCGCGGCGTATTCAATTTTTAATGATAGGTATATTAACGTTAACGGAATAGGTACTGAACTTTCCCCATTCACCTACACGCTACTTTGTTGAATTTTTTCAATTACTTGTTTAACCCTGTTTTTCTCATACAAAGTACCTAATTCGTCATAAGAAGCAGAAAATGTAAGTGAAAACATCCGAAATACCATTCTTGAACTGAGTTCCAAAATTGATAACATCGGGTTTATCAATAGGTACCTACTTGAAAAACCTACTCGTTTTTTCGGTCGAAAAACTCCCAAAACTACCCCAATGGCACACCCGAGCGCTAGCTTCGGCGCTAGGTACCTACTTAAATACCTACTCGTTCTTTTCACTTGTTAAACTCGTGAAACTACTTGAACGGCGCACTTCATCATTACTTAGATTCGTCAATAGGTAGGTAGGTAGGTAGGTAGGTAGGTAGGTACCAACTTGATGGCGTTAGATTCGTCAATAAGTACACCTTCTTAAAAATCGCAGTAATAATTTTCCCTAGAAATGCAGGAAGCTAACTCAAATGGCTCACAAAACTTGGAACATTGGTTTCATTGATGAGTAGGTAGCCTAGGTACCAAACCCTTTTCATTCTGAAAACTTGTGAAACCAACAATGACGAATTAGGTACTTTGTATGAGAAAAAACAGGGTTAAACAAGTAATTGAAAAAATTCAACAAAGTAGCGTGTAGGTGAATGGGGAAAGTTCAGTACCTATTCCGTTAACGTTAATAACCTATCATTAAAAATTGAATACGCCGCGATGCTATTATCATCTGTTTGAGGCTCGAGTACTCCAAAATTACATTTTGGAATATTTGGACCCTTATTAAACCAAATTTAATTGGTCTCCAAAATATTGACCTTGAAAGGTGAGAAAATGGTGAAAACAACGTCAAAACACGTTTTTTTCATAGTTTTTGATTTTTTTGACCATGTTGCACCCCTCACGGGGTCTGAAAAAATATATGTTATACCTAAGGGTAATACCAACTTTTTAAAAAATTCCAGCGAGGGTCCCCCCGATTTTTTTTTCTACGAATTTTTGAAGTTTTCAAAGCCCCAAACCCCCAAAAATATGCGAAAAAAATTGAAAAATTCTCACGTATACATCCTACCCATCAACTATTTTCTGTGAAAATTTCAAAAATTTTGAACCGCCCCTTTCAAAGCTACGAATTTTTGAATTTCGGGCATTTACGGCCATTTTACTCGGGTTGGGGTGGGGGTATCGAGCCAAAAATTTTTTTGGGGATGTTTTACATCGAGATTAACATTTTGGGTGAGTTTCAGCTCAAACGGTGTAGGGGCCGATTTCACCATCTTATTAGGAAAGGCTCTTTTATATTTTTCTCAATGAGAACTGAAACTTGAAATTTAAAAAGAAAAGTTTGCTTCGAAAAATTACGATTTGCATGACTTTTTTGATGATATTTCCTTCTCATACCAACTCGACAAAAATGATTTTGTTATTAAAAAAAAAAAAAAAAAAAAAACGGTCTATCATTGGAAAAAGTTTCAGGGTATCTAAAATTTTTAGCACATTTAAAATTTTTTTCAAAAAGTTTTCTGGAAGGTTTCAACGTTCCTGTCAAAAGTAGGTAAATTGTCGAAGTCTAAAACTCTATTGTTTTAGCTTAAGATATAATTTTGTACCAAGTTAAGAAACTATCGGAAAATTCAGTTCATTAGAAATAAATTTTCTAATTTAATATTTTAAAATTTGAGATATAATCTTTCAATTAGGACCTCGGTACTTTCTCATTTCAAATCAGTGAAAAATCACTGCAAAAAATCGAAAACTACAAGACAAGGAAGATAAGCAAAATTTTTTAATTTTCAGTGGATTTTGGCGGATTTTTCGAAAAATTTCCGATACCTATTTTACTGAATTTTTAGTGAATTTGTTTGCTTCCACTGATTTTTTTCACTGATTTATTACTTTTCTGCAATTCTGACATTGTCCAGTAATTTTCATTATGAGAGATTACGCCTTGAAGATATTTTTTCTTCTCCCCGAAGATTTGCCAAACATAAGAATTTGTTCCCTTACCATGATTTTTCGTAAAATTTTTGTCCTAGTTTGGCAAAAGAATAGAAAACGATTATAGATATTTCAACTAATGAAATGAACAATATTTTGTTTTTTTGTTTCAGGTGATTCTTAAATTTTCATCGTTACAATGTGAAGTTGTGAATTGAGTGAGTAATCATTCACGATCATCTAGAAAATTTTTATTTTTATACCTAATCATTCAGTGAAGTGACGTTTCACCATTTCAGAAAATTCTTTCAAAAATAATTAGTTTAATTTTTCGATTTTTTTTTCCATTGAGTGTATTTTTTTTAAAGCTCCTCACATTGCCCTTGGAAAAAAAACTATGGGTAGATCCAAACAAAATATTGGTAGGAAACAAATATTTTGAATTTTGAAAAAAAAAATAAATGGCACCATCATTTAGGTTATCTAGATCTCTATTGAAAGAAATTTCAGATTATATTAAACCATTGAATGTAAGCCTGGATACAGAACCTCCTCCCCTTCCTCCCCGAGACAAAAATTGATTTTTGAGTTGCTCCTGATTTTGGGTACCTATTTCAAGAAGAGTAGATTCGAGAGGAAACTTCAACCAACTCAAAAACTAATTTTTGACCCCTTATTGCAAGTTCTATATTCAGGTCCACGTTTATGCTGATTTAAAAAAAAAAAAAAAATGAAAATTTGATACAATTTTTAAAAAAATTAGAATTCCACAATTTTGTATCATATTCTGAAAATTTTCAATTCAGTGTTTCCAAAAATTTCCATAGTCATTTTCCAACTTTTTTATGGTGAACGTTCAATTCATTCTCAAAACATCATATAAGTACGATCATTTTTAGAAAAATAATCCAATTCCTGATTTCTGATACTTAGCTCAGAATTAATTTTATAAATTATAAATCATATTTCAATTTTCATCCAGTCATAAATTATTGATAGCGAATTGAATTCTCGATAAAAAAAAATTGAAAAAATACACAGAACAAAATTTAATCTCATTTTCGTAAGATTTTTTTTTGTTTAAAAAAAAAACTCGACGAATTACGAGGTTTTGAACATTACCCACAAATAATTTTGTCTTCCCGTTAAAAAAAAGTAATGCAAAGATGACTTCTTTCAAATGTCATTTTTTTCTCAACTAATGTTGGAGCAATTTACTATCAGAAAGATGGTAAAAATGGCACTAAACATCCAAATGCACATTTCCAAATCGCATCGAACATATTTTAATAATATTTCACTCGGATGATTTTTCTTATCGAGCTGTGTACTTGAAATGATTTCAAACACGGTGCCAAATGGTCTTCTATGACTATTGTTAAGTACCACCAGACAAATGATTACTTGAAGAGAACAAGCTAATGTTCGTTTTGAAATTGGTCCAGGCTTGTCGTTCGTTGTAAGCCATGTAAATTTTCGCCACACAAAGTACCTACATGCGGACCTGATTGCTCTAGATTTTTCTTCTCCTTTTATTCCAACACGTGCATATAAATTTATGAGACGATTTTGAACTTAGGCCAAGACCAGGTGTCGGGATGAATCGATTCGAGCATTTAACAGTGGAATTTGTTAATAAACCAGTAAAACTCTTACCTTTGGGTGATTTTTCAACTGATGCTGGAGTCGTGGAAGAAAGAAGCCGGCGCGAATGTCACGATCGTAGGTACTAGCGAATTATCGAAAATAACGTTCGACTCGGAAAAATATCTTATTTATCAAATTACAGGCTGCCCGCTGAGTGGACTCGTCAATAAGGGAGGTTATTAAGTATTTTTGTTGTGTTGGCCGGTGACGTAGACGATTTCTGTAAATCAACCTCAATTTGTCCATCCGACTCCTACATATCGCTCCTCGTTATTGCACAATTCTTTTCGGCGCTGCGGATAATCTTCAACCCTTAATTCGTTAATAGCGTCGTGTTTTTTTTTTTATAAAAACGACGCCTGCGACGCGAGCCACGACAAAATTGATCCTTTTGAACGATACGCGCGTATGGCGTATTTTTAGCTTTCTTTATCAATCGGAATAAAAAAAATTTGATTTTCAGAGCAGAATGAGCTTTTTTGTTGCCTCGTGCGAGACGCTGCGCTGGTGGGTGTCTTCGCTCGTGTATCGTTTTCTTATTCAGTCTCTAGGCCTAATCGCGTACATCCTTGAAAGAAATTAAAATTTTCGCGCCAATGTTTCCGTCTTGTCGTACAAGTGTTTGTTCATTTCCTGAATGGCGAATTAGAGTCGCGTAAAATAGAAAGTTATTATAAAAATTGCCGAAACAACGCCAGCTGGCAAATTTTGAGTTTGGTCGGGCCTGGGCCGACGAAAGTGACGTATGAATTGTGCGTACATTGTTTAATTTACGGCCATTTTGCGTCATTGTTTATAGATACGGGTTTTAAGTGTTAACGAGATGTGTTGCTTTAGAAAATTGTCGGTTTTGGCTCATTTATTAATGTAATTCTCGTTTGTGCGGTTCGCGCCGACATTAAATTGCCTATGTAGGGCGATTCTGTTTCAATTTGTTGTCGATTATCGGTGATTGAAAGATGGTAATAAGCGGTTGTCACAAGGTTAATGATATCGTCTTCTTCTGTCCCAATGACGTAAGATAAATTAAAGGCGAATTTACTTCTGTCTGAATTTTTACCAATTATTGATTGGATACCAGGAATGCTACGCTGCGGCGTAATTGTCGTTGTCTGGGTGTTTTAAATAGAGGTTTGGGAGGGAAATATTATTGGAAGAATGGTTGGAAATATCGCGAAAGTTGTTGAAATGCGGCGAAGAATGGGTGAAATGCCGCGAAAATTATTTAAATTATCATAACTGAAGAAATGATGATTAAAAATTGGTTATTTTGAAACAAATGTGAGTAAGTTTTTGATAAAGAGACGTGAACTATTGCAAATTGAGAGCGTCTGAGAGTTTAAGAAAAAAGTAAAAGGAGGATGGTTCAAAATTCAGTTGTTTTAGTGGCGCTGGCGTGGTCAGAAAATTCTCTGTAGGCGGATAATAAGTGATACGCAGATTTGAGCGAAGAAAAATAGGAAAATTTCTGGATTTTTAGAACAAACAATAATTATTCTATTAGCCTTACTTACTTTTTAAATCTAAGTTGGTCAAATTTTTAGTAAAATTTAAACTCTTTAAACCAATGAAATGAACTTTTCAGAAAATCTACCTATAATAATTCACTGATTGTTTAAGTCAGAATTATATCAACTTTTTTTTTTGACGAATGTGGAATTTACTAAGAAATGTATTTTTTATTGAAATATTAGTATAAGTAAAAAAATATTTAATTTTTAATGAAGGTAAAAACCGAAATTTCATCAAAGACTCAGAAGCAAAAAATCGGGGCCAGCGAAAAAGTTCACTCCTGACCCCTTCTGAATCCAGAGTCTACCTAGGAAGAAAGTTGAACCACTGACTCCGGCTTGACTCCAGAGTCACATTCACCTTGACTCTTACCTCCATTTTAACTCCAGAACCACTTTCAAACCTCGACTTCTGACCCCACCCTGACTCCTAACTCTACTTTGATTTTGGAGTCAATCCATGAGATCATCGACAAGGAGTCAATCTATGACCTTGAATATGGACAAAAAGCCAATCTACGACTTTGACTCTTGACAAAAAGTTAATCTATGACCTTGACTCTTGGCAAGGAGATAATCTATGACTTTGACACTTGACAGGGGTCAATCTATGACCTTGACTCTTGACAAAAAGTCAATCTATGACCTTGACTCTTGGTAAAAAGTCAATCTATGACCTTGACTCTTGGAAAAAAGTCAATTTATGACCTTGACTCTTGGCAAGAAGATAATCTATGACTTTGACACTTGACAGGGGTCAATCTATGACCTTGAATCTTGGCAAGGAGTTAATCTATGACTTTGAAACTTGACAGGGGTCAATTTATGACCTTGAATATTGACAAAAAGCCAATCTATGACCTTTACTCTTGGCAAGAAGATAATCTACGACTTTGACTCTTGACAAAAAGTTAAGCTATGACCTTGACTCTTGGTAAGGATATAATCTATGACTTTGACACTTGACAGGGGTCAATCAATGACTTTGACACTTGACAGGGGTCAATCTATGACCTTGACTCTTGACAAAAAGTCAATCTATGACCTTGACTCTTGGTAAAAAGTCAATCTATGACCTTGACTCTTGGCAAAAAGTCAATCTATGACCTTGACTCTTGGCAAGGAGTTGATCTATGACTTTGATACTTGACAGGGGTCAATCTATGACCTTGAATCTTGGCAAGGAGTTAATCTATGACTTTGAAACTTGACAGGGGTCAATTTATGACCTTGAATATTGACAAAAAGCCAATCTATGACCTTTACTCTTGGCAAGAAGATAATCTATGACTTTGACACTTGACAGGGGTCAATCTATGACCTTGATTCTACACAAAAAGTCAATCTATGACCTTTACTCTTGGCAAGGAGATAATCTATGACTTTGACACTTGACAGGGGTCAATCTATGACCTTGATTCTACACAAAAAGTCAATCTATGACCTTGACTCTTGGCAAGGAGTTGATCTATGACTTTGACACTTGACAGGGGTCAATCTATGACCTTGATTCTACACAAAAAGTCAATCTATGACCTTGACTCTTGGCAAGGAGATAATCTATGTCTTTGACACTTGACAGGGGTCAATCTATGACCTTGACTCTTGGCAAGTAGTCACTATGACTTTGACTCTTGACTCGAGTCAAGCCGGAACTTGAGTCAATATAACATCTATTCTCTGCTCAAATATGGCAAGGGGGTCATTTGGCATATTCTGGTGGGGTTGAGGGATAAAATATACGACTTTTAAGCTACAAATCGTATTTTCAAGTTTTCAACCGATTTTCATTAAACTTCACACATAGTCAGAGGTGCCACAGTAGTTACATTGAAAATGTTCAGATTTTACTGATATCTGTAATGACTGAATTTAACCTTGACAAGTTACTTCAGAGAACAAAATTTTGGCGGGGATGTGGCAAGCAATTATTTTTTCCTGGTGTCTATTTTCTGAAAAACCGAGAAATGACAGGAAAATTTGAAATTTCCAGAATTTCTGCTATGATTTTTGTAAAAATTTAAAAGAAGAATGAAGTATCTGAAATTTCTTGAAAAATTGTTCTGAAAAACCTGGAAATGTCAAGGGAAATCATTCCTATGATGGAGTGGACCCCTGTTTTTCTAAAAATTTCTGAATATATTTCACAACTTTCAGATTTTTTTTCGATTGGGCGGTAGAAGTTTGTCGAACATTCAAAAAACCAGTGTAATTTTAATCTTTAAGTCCAGAAAGAAATAACAAGCCCTATTGCTTTTTACTGGAATTCACTCCTTATGAAAGAGAAAATATTTTTGCACCAATTTCGCTCGAATTCACATGGAGCGTTATTCAGGTGTAAAAGTACTCCTAAAAAAATTTCACTGCCCTTGAGCTCAGGGAGCTGAGCCATCGTTTTTCAAAGTTGGACATTTTTTACTTCAACGATAATAAAACTGTCTCAAAATTTTGATTTTTAAAAATTTGAGATTTTTCATGTACCTATAAACTTTTTCATTTGATTGATTCGTGCGAACAAAAAAAGGCACCTCAAATCTCTTTGTCGAGTTTAAGGGGAAGGAGTTCGAACGCCCTGATTCCCTCTTTTGAGCGTGTCCATGAATTTTTTTCCGATTTTTTTGTTAGACTAATTTTAGAATAGCTATTAGTTATAGCTCGATAAAAATCTCCTTGAGTGCGCCCCTGACTATGAAGTACAACATTGTTCAGTATTGCACTCAAAGAACTAATAATATTATTCTAAGAACGCAAAATGTGGATTTAAGAGTAAACTTATGTGACTAATGCCCTCTTATATTTTGCTTTAAAATAATGCGACAAATCCTAAACGATAACGAAAATACAAGATCAGGCAACGTTATATTTGTATCTTGCCATTCTTGAGAACCAAAGAACGCCCAAAATCAACAAAAATGAGAAACATTGATTTTTACAGGAAGACCTAGTGACTTCAAGGAAGAGATTCTATTTCCTTTGGCTATGCTCAAATTTACAAATATGGGATGGGAAAATCCATAGACGCATCCAAGGGGGGGGGGCTCAGGGGGCTCGAGTCCCCCCCCTTAAGCCCGGAAAAAATAATTTTTTGCTTCAAAAATGAGAAAAAAGTCAATTTTTTTGCTCTTCAAAGTATATTTTTTCAAAAAAATTTTTCAAAACTTGACTATTTTTGATTGATTTTTCAGTCAAAAATCACTAAATTCTCAATAAATTCTCTGTTTGTCAGAAAAAATTGACGATTTTTGATTGAAATATCAGTGAAAAATGACTCAATTTGAAATTTGACCCCCTCCTCATTTTTTCTCAAATTCTCAGCTCCTTCCTTAATTAATTTCTGGGTGCGCCTATGGGAAAATCTACATAGCCAAAGTGTATAAATAACATGAACTCACCTTAATACACCAAACCGATATAACTGATCGAACAAGGGTGGTGGGGACGCACTGCACAGTGCAGTAAGATTAATTCACGAAATTACGATTTCACCAAACCAGCTCCAACATCTGACGTTTGTCAGGTGTTGCGTAGGTATTGGAATATTCTATGAATTTTTTTTCTGCCAGACTTTTCCATACGTGTTTGCTGTATTTTGGTGAGTTACATTGTTGCAGAAATTTAAGATTATCATCAAGGATGCCAAGATCCCCCTTAAGCTTTTAAAGAATTACATCCCCCCATTTCCTTTCGCACCTCTCCACCCCAATTTTTACATCTCTAATTTTTATACGACTCTCAACAAATAAAAAAAAATTTTACCTCGCTTTTGTTTGCGGTAATTCCAGCGATGCATCGACAGATTGTCATTTTAGGATAATTTCAGAGTTGAAGGGCACTTGCACCCCCCGCCCCCTCCCAAAAAATTAATAAATAAATTGAAGAGTTCTCTTCTGAGGATTCAGGTGTCTTGGCATCCCTGATTATTATCAGAAATAATTAATCCATTTTATTATTTTAGTATTTTTAGATATTTTTAAGTAATTTTACTTAAATTTTTCCTAAGCACTGAAATTAATTCATTTAGCTTACCACAATACATGTGAGAAGTCTGAGTTTTATCCAGACATAAATAAAGCATAAGATAATGTTGTAACATGCACAAGGTTGTATTGTAACTATCTGATAATTGACCAATACATTGATTTTCAGATTTATTTACATGCATTATTCGCTTACGATGTCGTACTGGTGAGGATTACTCGTTCCTGTGTCTCATCATTTTGCAGAGTCCAGCAGCTTTTAGTATTCAGGTAACTTGAACACGTAACTGTCATTGTTGTGGATTCCATTGCCAGTGATGCTGTGTTATCATCTATGTATTGTTTTTGAGATATCCGTTCTAACCAATCGTTTTGACGCAATGGGTACTAATTTTTCAACTCAAAATTACTGATTTCAAATTTCTTCAATTCTGAATTTTGTTTAAAAATTGTACCTATCCCACAATAAAATTTTCCAGCAGCTTATACCACAATTTTCTCAAAATTTTCTAATTTTGAAATATTATGTAGGTGCGTGAAATTGAAATTTTTGCAAATTCAAAATTTATTTTGAATTGGAAGAAATTTTTAAAAAATGACAATTTCCAAAAAACGTTGAAAAATCAGAGTTGGAAAAATGTCGAGAAAATTCAAGAAGTGAACTTTTGGTGCCTAACTGCCTATTGAAAATTTTTTCAACTCTAAAATTGTTTTGAATAATTTGAAAATTTGTCTTTAATATTTTTTTCTCCTGTAGATATGAAATTCTTTCGATTGAAAATCTATTAAAAATTTTTCCAATTTCGAATTTTGAAAGAAATTTTCAACTTCGTTTTTTGAAAGAAATTCTATAAAAGAACAGTGTTTAAAACAAAAAAACGTATTGAACATTTATTTTTTCTCGTACGAGGTACGACTCATGACATGAAATTTGATAATATAATAGTGATGTGATTTTGTTTCTTTTTAGGGTGCAGAAATTATACGCCAGTCAACTTTATTCCATTACTTGTGCTTGGTTCTCTGTCATCGGAATTATTATTCATTTACCTCACAGTCAGTTTATTATTTGGTAAGAATTATACATAGAGTACATTTTTCAGATGAAGCTAGATGATATCGGTGATTAAAAGCGTCCAGATATGTCTGATTTGAGATGTATTATAGTATTAAGTATCTTTAGTATTAAGATTAGTGCAAGCTGAAGATATTCCATGATTCCATGCAGCATGAGCATGTACATGAAACAACCAATGATGCAAAAATAATGGAAAAACAAGTTTAAAGAACATATAGGTATTAAGAGGGTGCTCTACGTATTGCGGGAATTAATTCTGGCCTATCTTCAACTTAGAAGGCGCAACGTGAATTTTCGTGTTTTTTTGGATTTTAAACGGCTAAAATGATGAAACAATGAATGAATATGATTTTAGAACGTAGAAAGAAGAAAATAAAAGCATTCGCTAGTTTCAATTGTCATTATAATTATTTTTATTCAACTTAGAAGAAATGTAAGATTTGATGACGGTTTTTACAGGAATTCTCAGAGACTACTGAATCAAATTTGTTGAAATTTTAATATGTTGTATAAAATAGCATTTCTGACAGGCTGACAGAGCCCTTTTTTCGATTTTCTAAAAAAAAAAAAATATTAAAATTGAAATATTTTTCAAAATTTTGAAAAAAATGAAAAAAGGGCTCTGTCAGCCTGTCAGAAATGCTTTTTTACACCACATATCCCAATTTCATCAAATTTGATTCAATAGTCCTCGAAAAATCGTGTAAAAACCGTCAACAAGTCATATGTTTCTTTGAATTTCCATTACAATCATTATATTGGCTACTGGAACTTTTCAATAGTTTTATTTTCTTTATTTTACGCATTAAAATCGTATTCATACATTATTTTATCATTTTACCTCATTACAATAAAAAAAAAACGCAAATTCAAAACGTAATTTTCGCCTTACAAATTTCATTCGTATGCAACCCGCAATACGTAGAGCACCCTCTTAAATAAATTTGCAGAACCAATGACGAAAATGTAAAAAAAAATACAGAATGGAATGAGGAAAATATTGAAATGTTATAATATAATAATAATGGTCCTCATTTTTGTGTTGAAAATTCTAATTTAATTTTGGCATTTCAAAACTCCAAACTGACATGCACCAATAAAAGTACTGTAGAGATTATCTGTGTGAAACCTGTTACATGTATTGTAAACTCCAGAGTCCAGAACACTTTTAGACATGGGGTATTCAATTGATTGAATTAAAAATAACTGAAAAATTCAAGATTTCTTATCTTCAAAGTCTGAAAAGGGGGTAAAAAACCGAATTGTACGAGGTGAGAGTGAAATAAAAACAATGTTGAATTTTCATTGCCCTAAAAAAAAAATAAAAAAAAAACATGAAAAATGAACCCATTCGTAATGAACCATTACCTATTTATTATTTTTCATAATTTAATTTCAGCTCTTCAATTTTTCAAAAAACCATTGTTTTAGATTCTCCGAATCACAAAATTTTGTCACACTGAAGCACTGAAACCTTGCATTATTAATAAAAAATTCATTTCTATTTTGCAGTAAAAATTTTAATTCTATGTTCCAGGGAAACATGGCATTTGTTATGATTATTGCTTGTCCACGTTGCCAGCAAAATTTACTGGATAGAGGACCCACACTCCAACCCGAAGAGCTGGAATCAATTCTTTCACTAGATTGTAGTCATTTAATTCATGGTAGCTGCGGTCGCCATATTTGTCTCTCATCTCCGCTTATAAATGGAGTCCTGTGTCCATTCCCTGGCTGCCAAAAAATCATAAACATGATGAATACAAGAGTTATCACACCATTCTGCCAAACCCAATTGCTTCAAGCTCATATAGTCACCCAGGATACCTTAAATCACTCAATTAACCACAAAAAACGCAAAATGGATCATAATCCAACCGCTGACGGTGATTTACCTGACACATTGTCTACAACGCTGCAACCTCTCATGTCAAGTACCAATTCATTGACCAGCGAGCCGCCAAATATTCCATCAACTTCCACCGTACCGATGTCAATGCCTATAGAAGATAAACTCCCACCGTGGATACAGCGAAATAAAGAGACTGTGAAAAATGAAAGCATTACAGAGGACGATGTAAAACCAGTCACTCAGCCACAGCCATCAGCATATCCCAATACCATTGGGTCTCACCAGAACACTTTCACGCATGAAAGTATTCCGGCGAATAATGTGAAGCCAGTCACACAACCATTGGTATCCGCAAAACCCAATGTTATTGGATTTTACGAAAGGATTACAACACCAAATACTACTAATTCCGGCCATGGGAAATCTACTACTGCGAAACATCAAATTACTGATGCAGCATCGTATGCTGAAACAATCGCTAAACAGCAGACAAACATCCTATTTCATGGTACGGCAACACCTCCAGCTCATCTTATCAAAAATCAAAGCACCGATTACCCTCAGATACCTCAAAACAAAGATCATCAACAGAATGAATCATCAAATGGCAAATCTAACAAACAACCAGAACAACAAAAAGATGATGACAATGATCAATCTAAAGAGCTGCAGCAAGACGATAAAACCCACAAATCCACATTATCTCCTTCCAGTGCCGACCACCTTGCAGCTACAGTTGTGAAAAGCATCCTTGCCAAATTTATGGCACCTTTTGAACCCACAGGCTCAAGTGCAAATAACTTGATGCAAGGTAGCTATGAAGGTCACCTGGTTTACTTTGCTCATGAACATCTCCTAATGGGCGATGGAATTGTATTCAACGCTCTCAAGACTAGCACCTCAGGACGGAGCATTGCAGGTGATATTGAAAACTCCCGGTATTATAAACCAGAGATGACCATTTTACAGATGACAGAAATTGTGGATGCTATGCCAGAATTACCACTAAAATTACTCATCAGTGTTGGCAGCTATGAAACTAGACAGCTGTCTTTTAAGTTATCGACAATGGTTGAACAGTACCGAAATCTATTGGACAAGCTCTTTAGGAAAGGAGTACGTGCGCTCATTGTTTTGCCGAATATCATATTTAATGAAGCTCTTCCCATACGGAATTCTTTCAATGGTGTCTTGATGCGTCAAGCTAGCCTCAACTTGTCATGGGATTATCTGTATGCCGGCGGTATTATGAATATTCCGGGAATCCGTCCACCAACTGTGGCCAAAGATCGAGTTTTCCACAAACCCGCTGAATCACGCCAGCATGCACGTTACATAAAGGATCTGACAGAACGCCATGGAAAGAATGTCCGGCGACGCTCTTGAATAAAATGCTCAGATTCGGTTACTTTCATCTTCTCCATCAAACATGGAAGAAAGATGGAATTGACTTTTACCTGGAGTTATCTAGTAAATCAAGATGGATTGTACATACCTAGGTTGTTGATGAGCCTAGAGACTCCATTAAATATACTTTTCAGTCGCTGACTCTATATTTTGACTTTTACAGGAAACCAAAGTAACCATTTTCAACTTATTTTAGGGAAAGCTGTTAGGTATTGTTACCAAGCAATACATTTTTCAATGTTGGTAGGGCAACTCAAATCCTAGTCGTTGGTTATTGTTCCTCTTCCGAATTGAAGTCTAAAATTTTCTAAAGTCTAATTTTAAGGCCAAGTTGTAAATTTTTTTCAAAAAACTTTTATTACCACTTTACCAGTAGGTATAGAAATTTTTTGTTTTGTTCGAATTATCAAGTACCTAGTTATATTTTTTATCAATATTATTCCTGGAGTAGGTCTATGTTTTTCTGTACATATTTTTTAAACACATGTTCATTATTCTTATTTTTTAATAATTTTATGCCATCATTAGGTTAAGGTATTTCTTCTGTGTGTGTTCCTGTACTTGAATTTAAGAAGGAAAATTAAATAAGTATTAGAATTAAAATTAATATAAGAATTTTATTTAGGTAGGTAATAAGTACACAAATTTCAGTTCAATTTCATTTTTAGTTCATCCAATTTTATACTTAAACCAATAATAACGAGGAAACATTTTTATTTTTTAGAAGAATTGAATTTAGATAGAGAATTTTATCAAAACACATATTTTTGTGATTTTTATACATTTTTCTCACTACTGTTTTTTATTTTTTCTGTATTTTCTATATTTTTTTCAATTTTTTGCACCCATTGCGCCCATGTTCATCATGTTTGTTTTTTAGATGCTGAAAGAGAAACATTGCCAATGCCCCACTGTAAAGTGGAGTAATTTTTCAGTTTTTTTTTTCAGTCTTGAGGATTGAATTTTTTTCATTCTCTTCAAGTTCTATCACTATCGTGTTGGAAAAGTTGGAAGGCATAGGAGATGGAACTATCTCTTATCTACCTGATTTATTCTTGGTGGCTGTGGACTTACCTGTACAAATTTTGGAGGTTTGAAATGTCTGAAAAATTATAATGCAGGTTCACTAAAAATTGAAAAATTTTATTGTTTTTTTTTTTTTAAATTCGATCTCGCTTAAAGGCAAGTTGCTCTACATGATTCCCTCGTGAAAATGAGAAATCTGAGATCAATGGAAGAGCCTATTATCGAGTGAGCTATAAAAATCTCAGTTCTTTGATTTTCTAAATCCATTCCTGGAATAATTTTCATCCAAAATGTACATTTCAACTTTCTGAGGTGAGAAATTGAACCAAAAAATTGGAAGTTTTTCAACTTTGGCTGGGAAGGACAAATTTTATTAAAACAGAAATTTGTAAAAAAAAAAATTATGAAAATAAAATCCATAAAGATTTTTATGAAGAGAAAATCAGTAAAAGTTTTAATCAAGAGGAAATCAGGGATGAATTTCACTGAATAGAAATCAATAACTACCTTCCTATCTCAGTGAATGCGAATTCTCCCGAAATGAAATCAGTGGCGAATTTCACTCGAATTAAATCAGTGACAAATATCTCAAAAAAAGAATCAGCAATAGAAACTTATCAGCTTCCTGCAAAGAATGAAGAAATTCACTGAAAAGCAATTACTCAACTTGATGTATAATTTTACTGGACGAGTTCTTCACTATGGAAAGAAATCAATAGGAATTTCACTAAAAGGAACCAATGAAGAATTTCACTGAAAAGTCAAAATCAACTTATTTTTCTGATTTTTTGTGAATTTCCGCAATTTTTTATTGATTTCCAGAAATTTTCCAACTGATTTCTACCCATGTTATGTTTGATGATTTTCAGTCTTAAAAATGAAGAATGAAGTAAGTAAGTATATGACAGATTTTTACGATTTTTAAGCAGTCGAATCAATTATAAGACGGCAATAAAATTGCTTCATTTTAAGGATCATTTTAAGTTTCTCAATTTTATCTTTTTAACCTTACAGAAATTTTAATATTTGTAAGCCGAAAATGACTGATATGCAGTCAGAGATACAGAACCAAAAATTGATGAAAATTTACCCAAAAAAATGAGTCAAATTCACCAATTTTTTTAATCCATTATTTAAATTATTTTACATTTATCTTGATATCTGTACTTTGCAGTCCTGACTGTATCAGTGATTTTCATTCATTTATGATCATTGATCAATGATCATGAATGAAAGAATATTTGGTTATCATCGAGATCTCATTTTGGATTGTTTTTTTTTTATTTTATCAGTATTTTCAGTTGGAAGTGCAATGATACAGGGTGTTCTTGAAACCCAAACGCAAAGCAGAAAAATCCAGTTTTTTCCCCTCACATTCTATATTTACATTTTGATTTTAATTGTGTAAAAAGGAAAAGTTTATTCTCCTTTCCTTAAATGAATCGATGGAATGATTGAAAAAGCCCTACTACAGTCCTGTTTTTGCATTATGAAATTTTTTAGACTACTTTTCAAATCCAAATTTCGACAAAAATTACTACGAAAGATATTTTTCGCTATTTTGTGTCTGGGTTTCAATTCAACGTCCTGTAAAACACCAAGATTGCAATAGTATATTATGCAATGAGGGAGATAAAGTGATTTTCGACGAATTTTGAGGTTTATTGCCCGAGCGAAGCGAGGGAAATAATTCAAAATCGTCGAAAATCATTTATCTCCCGAGTTGCATACGATATTTTTTGTTGTAGTGTGAGTAAAAGGCGAGTTTGAGCACTCGAGCGATTCGCGAGTGTGAGTTCACACTACGATGAAAAATATTCAACATTGTTCCAGTTTATTGTGCCATACTGGCCTTTTTTTAAAAATAAAATCAACTTTTTCTTAAAAGTTTTCAAACAATTTTTGTGAAATTTGAATTTTTCTTACTTAATTGTGTACATTTTTGAGAAAAGAGGCCATTTGGTCCCCCATTTCAATTTTGAGTTATTAGCAATTTGGCATATTCGCCATCATACATGAATGAGCTATTTTCGAGCCTTTTTCGCCATTTCGATTTTGGAAGAGGAAATCTGAGGATGTCAGAAAATTCCAAAACTGAACATTTTTCAAAATCTTTTTAATTCATAAAAAAAAAAAAATCAAATAGGTTCAAATTTCTTGTGGTTTTTATTCAGTTTAATTAGTCATTTTAAGTTGGACAAAATTGAAAAAAAAAACTGAAAAAAATTAAAATACTTTTTTTTTCAATTTGGATTCTTGAAAAAAATCAAAATTCATTTTTTTTGAAATTTCTTCCAATTTCAGAGCTTTTTTGATACTTACTTAATTTAAAAATAATTCCCATTCTATTTTAAACATCTTGATGTTATTCAAACTGTTTTCTGACTAACCAATTAAATGGATATCTTGGAAAATGAAATTGAAAAAAAGTGGAAAAATCTAAATTGGAAAAATGTTTAAAAAATCTGAGCTCAGTTAACTTGTTTTAGGATGGAATTTTAGGTATTTAATTTGTTCATTTTTTTAACACAAGGTAAATTTTACCAAAAAATTGGTACTTGAAAAAATATACCTAAATCTCCGAAAAAATTAATAGAAGTTCGACTATTCAAACTTCCATTGGAAAATCGCCTCTGCTTTTTCGTGAAAAATTGACCAGTTTATGGAGATATGAAGTTGAATATTGAAAAAACACAGTTTTGAGAAAAACGCTTTAAAATTTTGGAATGAAAATTTTCTATCAAAAAACATATTTCTGGGTCAAAAATTCGATTTTTTCATTGCATTGGAATTTTTTACCCTTCAAATTGGCCAACGTTTCAAAAATAACAACGAAATTCCCAAAAATAAATGAACAAATTAAAATCGATGATTTTCTAAAAAAAAAAAAAAGATTATTATTTCGACTTCGTTCACGATTCTGAATCATCACACCTGATAGTCAAATAATTATTGTACGAACCCAGGAAAAAATTAATTTTTGACCTACCTAAATTATGTCTTGAATTTTTCTCGAGTCGAGATCAACTTTTTGACCAAAAGATTCCTTATATTAAAAACATCCACAATTTATGATGCTGAAGATCCAAGATTACTCAAGATAAAATCCCAACAAATAAAATTACGGTCTTGCGAATGATTTTTTTTTATTATCATTAATGCAACGTCGTAAAAATTGTTCTGAATTGAAAAATATTTTGCTATAAAAGCAAAAAAATTGTTATTATTGCAAGATGCAGTTTTACACTTTTTCAAAATTGAAAAAAAAAACGTTACCCAGCGAAGTTAACATGTTTGAATGAAAATCTTTGTTTTTATCACTTCTTGGGTATGAATTGCAAATTACCCATTGGTAGTTTTCCATTTACGTATGTAATCCTAATTCGACATTTATTTCTGTCATTAATTATCATCCTCGAAACGAAAGTACGAAAAAAAACACTAGGTATTTAATTCAAACGGTAATTTAATGACAAATTGACTCTTTCATCTACAAATCCTACGGATTAAATTACTATTTATAGAGAATTTATCAAAATTAATCGTCACCAATTTTACACGAGACGTTGCACTTGAAAAAAAAAACACTCGATGAAATTTTCAATCTTGTCTGCATAAATTTACGTAATAACTCCACTTCTGATCGATTTTGTAACCTCTTCGTAGAAAATAAAAAACCGAAAAATTTAAATAAAAAACATATCTGAATTTAAATTCAACTGGAAACGCAGATATTATTTTATTATCCAAACAAACTGCGGTTGGTATTGAATACCTCTATACCTACTACGGTGCATTAATTACAAACCAAACGAGAAATACGCGTGTAAAGTGAATGCGCCGTACGAAATTAATTTTTGTGGTTTGTATGTTTCTGCGAATGATTCTATAAACAGATTTCAGATTTATATCTAACGAGCTTTCAGCATGATACGAGAAAAAAAATACCAGATTTCTGAATACCACAAGTATAGAAATAGGTATCGGGTACCTATTTCTAGTATCTATACCAGCGATATAAAAAACCCAGCTGGGTTTCGCGACCTGATTCAATGCCATTGAGGTTTTTTTTTAGAAATAGGAAAAATTTTCCATGTACGAGCCCTAAAATCGTGACCATTTAGTTTAGTTTGATATCAAAAATATACAGGTGTCCATCAACTTGGAACAGATGCGTACAAAATAAATGTTGGTACTTACGAACCGGTCAATTTATCAAATTAAATTATAATTATATGGTTAATGACATACCAAGATCATCGTATACCAATGTAGGAAGCGTGATCTTTGAGTATGCTCTCGGCGTAAAATAATTCAAATTTCTTTACCACCATAATCTTAGGATTGATCTTAGAATTTATGTTTTATTTTTATATCGCGTTGATATCAATGTGCTTAGAATGACAACGTTCAAGGAAAACTATAAGCAAGGACATGGTTGTGATTTTTCTCACTCTAATATTTTCCAATATTGATGAAACCGAACTATAATAGGTCAATTTTTCATTGATATTTTTCTTTACATTATCAAATGATAGAGTAGCTATGGAGATGGGTAGGTCTAGGCATACTCATTGGAAATGAGAATGAGAATCTTGAATTTTAATAAATTTACTTAATCAAGATTAGAAATAAAAAAGTTCTCTTAACAAGGTTTTCTGTAACCTTAGCTCATTTTAGTATAAATGATGATACCTATTCTGAAAGGTAATCTTTTGTAGGTAGGTAAATTATTGTTCCATTATACCTGACAGGGAATTTCCCACTTGTAACTGGTTATTATTTAAATTCTTCCTGGATCTGTGAAATAAAAGCTAATACGTGTACGAGTTATCAACCTAAACAAATTTCAACGTAAATTGGATTAAGCAACGAAAAATCCAAGAATATCTCCTTTCTCTAATCAAGTCAAGTCTAAAAATTAACACTGAAGCTCGAGGGTGTAAAGAATCTCCCTTCTATTTTTTTTTTTTTTTTTTTTTTTTCATTATTTCATTCTATGACGTCAAAAGTTTCAAAACTTGAACTGGTTCGGTACGCTGTTTGAGTAAATCAAATACATTGCGAGTGGATGAATCATGGCTGAAATAAATTGAAACGAGGCATCAATCAAGAGTGAAATGTATGAATCGAAGACGTAGACGTGATCCAGACGAAAACTACGTTTTTAATGGTAGTTTACCCTTTAAGTGACCTCCTGATCAAGTCCAAGGTTACTAGAAAAGTATGAAAGATGTGTCTATTAAAAATAACAGTTTGAGGTCTGCAGCCATTAATCAAAAAGATTGAAAATGTACGTTCGTGTCGTAGGACGTACAAATCAGCGGCGTGTAAATTTTGTGTACCTAATCTCGATATTTCGAATCTATTTTCTTGATTTTTCCATAAAATGGAGTCCAATTAATTGGAAAATTGTGGGAAACATCGAAGGAGTTTGGGAGTTTCAATTCAAAATTGGGGAATTTTTCTGAAGCTGTAACATTTTGCCAAGGAATCTGAAGTATTTTTCAATCTTACTCGTATTATTTGAAGAAAATGAACGAAATGATTTATTTTCTACTTTCTGGAGTTTCGATGATTTCTTTAATTGCAGTAAAATCAAGAATGTGATGATTTTTGGGGGAAAAATTTTTTAGCTTGCTCATTTCTATCTCAAAGAAGAAAACAATTTTTTACAAAGGTACTTCATACCTACTTATCTGATGATTTTTTTTTTTCAAAATTTGAAAAAAAAAATATGCTTTGTTCTGTTTTCTTGTACAAAAAAAAAACCTTTTTGACTACCTATGTTGCCTGTCTGTCCAATGTTTATATCATTTTTAGAAAAATACGTTAAATTTGGTCGTTCTTTTCGTTTGTTTTTTTTTTTACATCAAAAATACTTTTTCCTGCTCTTTTTCCTTTTGAAGTCGTATGGAAAACTTGGAAAAAAGAAATAACTTGATGTTTGAAAACAAAATTAATTTTTTTATTAAAAATCTACCTGTGCGAGATTTTTTTTCGCTTCCATCTTCTAGCGAAAATAATTAAAATGCTCAGGATGACAATTCTCCAAAATGCATTTGAAAATTCAGTTTTTCTTTTAGAATTTTTCAGAAACTTTGGCACTGGGGTTATTTTAAAAGGTACTTTTAGTTACTGGTTGTTTGGGTAGTTTCAAAATTATTCAGTGGTCCAAAATTTCTTTTTCAATTTTCTAGTTCCTGAATGATTTTGGCGTTATTTGTGGAATTTCGACAATCCTAGTCTAAATTTATTCCATGTACCAATTTTTTCAACTCTAAATGTTTTTGATTTCTTCAATTTAATTTTTTTGAAAAAACATGTATCCAATAAGGTAAAATTTCTCCAACAGTTCAAACTTCATTTTTTTTTCAAAACTTGTGCAATTTTTATCTATGAAAATTCTTTTCATTTTCTTTTATATTTTTTACATATTTTTTAAATTGAATTGCACGTTGACAGAAATTTCAAAAAATATGAGATTGAAATTTTTTCAAAAAATTGTTGAAATTGAAAAAAGCGAAAGAAAATGTTGCAATTATTGAGAAAAAATGTCAAGTTGAAGGAAATTTTTAAAAACATAAGTTGAAATAATGTTTAAAAAAATGTACATATTTTGGAAAGTTTCAGTATTGAAAATGTTTCCAACTTCAATTTTTTAAAAGGTTTTCCAACTCTTGAATTTTTTTAAAATATTTTTTTCGGTGATGATGAATTTTTTCCAACTGAATATTTTTCACAAAAATACTTTATGGTTATAATTTGAAACATCAAACCAAATATTTATGATTCAAAATCATAAATCAATTTGCTGATAAATTAACTACAATCAGGCTGTTATTGATCCTCTCAATCTCCGTATTTTCAATATTTTAGGTCAAAATTTGATAAATCTTTTTTATAACTCCTGCGGTATAATGTTTGTATAGTATGGAACTAAAGTTCCAAAAATTTATTCGTCCAAAGGGTCCATTCGCCCATTTTCTCCGGGGGCCCAGACAGCAATTGCCTATTTTCCCTACTATTAAATCCGCCGCTGGACACAAATCTTTTTTAATCTGGAAAAACGCAAAAAAATAATTATTTTCTGGTATAAAAGACCCGTCATTTCCTGTCGTTTCCTCGAAAAACGACAGTTTGAAAATTTCCCAACACACTGAAATTACAGTTACGACTCAAATCTTTTTTATTCTGAGAAAACGACTAAAAATCATCATTTTTTGGTATAAAAGAACCGTCGTTTCCTGTCGTTTCCTCGAAAAACGACAGTTTGAAAACTCTTCAACGCCCTGAAATTACAGGTACGACTCAAATTTTTTTTATTCTGGGATAACGCCAAAAAATCATCATTTTTTGGTCTCAAAGACCCGTCGTTTCCTCGAAAAACGACAATTTGAAAATTCTTCAACACCCTGAAATTACAGCTACGACTCAAATCTTTTTTATTCTGGGAAAAGGGAAAACGACTAAAGATCGTCATTTTTGGTGTAAAAAACTGGTCGTTCCCGTCGTTTCCTCGAAAACGACAGTTTGAAAATTCTTCAACACACTGAAATAATAGTTAGAGATCTAAAGATTAGGGCCCACTTCTCAAATCTATACACAGGTGTAAAGTACTAAGATTATCTGAAATAGTTGATAAAATAGTGGAACTGAAATACTGAAAATTTATACGGCCCAAGGGTCGATTCATCCATTTCCTCCGGGGACTCGAGAGACAATTGCTTCTTTTGCTTACTACATATTAAATCCACCACAGAAAATTGGGAAAAGATCTGTCGAATTGAAAATTTCAGGATTAGTCCAGCAGGTTCAGTAGCATTTGCTTCAAATAAATTTTTCAAAAATTCTTCTCAGTGTTGAAAAAATCAAGTGATTGTTCGAAATCTCCTTTGAGCTGATCATTCCAAAAAAAAATTCATACTGGAGGAAAACAATTGAATTCTCCGAATCTGATGTCATTTGATCAGAAAGAGGTGGGGAAGGCACACATTACTCTCTCATTTACGTTTCAAGAAATCCATTAGAAAAAATAATCAGAATTGCCAAACAATAATAAATCAGTGAAAAAAATTACTGAAAAATCTGTAAAAATTCATTGAAGTCAGTAAAATATCTGAAATTGGCTGAAAAATCATTTGAAATGCTTTAAAATATCAACGAAAATCTACTGAAAATCAAAGAAGTTTTCTGTTTTTTCCTGTGACAATTTTCACTTGCTTCAGTGAGTTCACTGATTCGATATGAGAAAGAAGGCTAATTGACGATTTCTTGATTTCTCGAAGTTTAGGTAATTCTACCTTCCTTTAAAACTCACCTTCTCACTTCTACTTGGATAGATATTTTTCATCTTCTGATTTTTTGTTGAAGAATATTTATTCAATTCTTCAAGTTTTCCATTGAAACCAATCGATTACTGGAAAAGTTCACTTTAATAGAAAAAATTCCAATGAAATAGTCTTAATCCTAAAATTATTTAGTGAGATTATATCGTGCATCGAAACCTACCTAGCTCATAATACATCAATGTATATCTATAAATCCCAACATCCATCGAGTTCTTCCCTATCCCAGCTTTCACGCCAATATTAGCATGACTCATAGATACACATTTAGGTCCAGCTCCAAGTTCAAACGCGGTAGAGATAATCGATCAACATTATTTAATCGTTTTCCAGTATACCTATTACAACGGTCGAAATTCAACGCATTCTGACACGAAGAGAAGGATATCCAGCAATTAATTTTCGCGTATTTAATCCCCAGGCTAAATTTGACTCATACTCCAGCGATGACTCATTGATGGTAGAACCAGCCGAAACAGGTGATTCAGGTAGTGCGAAAAAAAGAGATCACGAGATAAAAAATTTAATTGCTGGTCCAAAACGGATTGTAATTCGCGTAGCGAATTCATACGTAAACGATACCGCAGGCTGGCAATCTCGCCAGGTGTCAGGCACACCCATCTCACAAGTGGTATCTAAATGGTGTCTCGATACCGGCGATCGTTCGATTTTGGCACGATTTTATAAATTTCGCGATTTTATCGAAATCGCAAACTCTTACTTAATTTGCCTAACTATATTCAAACCAGCACTTGGCACCTGGGAATCTGATTTTATTGCAGTTTGATCCAACTGCACCTGGCCGTAATAAAATGACGTTTGCATAAAATTGCAGTAAAATTTAGAGATAAAAATTTTACCCGGCTTAAACTTTATCGAGTATTTTAAACAGCACAAGTAGGTATTCTGAATTCTCGTACGACTATCAAGTTTACCTTCGCTTTTATGAAACTCGAATAGTTATACCTGTCCGTTGAAAAAATTAGAAACAAATAAACCCTCAAGTTGTGCTACTTAAAAAAACACGATAATTACAGTTACACGAACCGTATTTTTCTATAGTTTACGTATTCGTTTTAATTTTATTATAATGTCGGCCAATTCTAATTAAGCACCTCGATATTTTTTTCACTTGTTCTAGATCAAAATGGAAACGGTTCTGATAAAGGTTCTCACCGAATATGGCACTTTGTTAGCTTCATCTCCTGGAGTAAAATTAAAAGAGAACGTTTTGTGTTACGCTGGTCCTCTGGCTACGTTACCTAATATCATAGACAATGGTAGTCCCGTACCGGTCGAAGTATTCCAAAAATATAAATACGAAATGGTCTCGTCTTCTGTGCCTCGATCCATGGTGGATTTCGAATTCAGGCAGATTCATTGCGTTGCCACCTATAGCTGTGATTTTATTCGTGATACTTTGGATAACGATCTGCAAGATATTTGTTTCGGCAGTGAATCGAGCGCTGATAGGTTATCCAGTAAAAATTTCAGCCTAATTTTAATGTTCAGGTAAATGAGCTTTATTTTCGTAAAAATTTGTACTATAAATTTCTTCCTCTGTGCTAAAAAAATGACTAAAATTGATGAATTTTATCTACAAAAAATCCCAAAAATAAATTCCATCCAAGAAAAAGATGGAAAAGATGAAAAAAAAACATCCAAAAAATTGAGAAAATTTATTCTAAAAAAATATATTTCAAAAAAATTACTTTTTTGGAATGAATATCCTCGTACAAATTTGTATTGAATTTCTTCCTCTACACTAAAAAAATGACAAAAATTGATGAATTTTATCCACAATAAATCCCAAAAATAAATTTAGAAAAGATAGAAAAAAATCCAAAAAATTGAGAAAATATATTTCAAAAAAATTACTTTTTTGGGATGAATATCCTCGTACAAATTTGTATCAAATTTCTTCCTCTACACTAAAAAAATGATAAAAATTGATGAATTTTATCCGCAAAAAATCCCAAAAATAAATTTCATCCAAGAAAAGGACAGAAAAGATTAAAAAATCCAAAAAAATGAGTTTGGGATTTTATCCGCAAAAAATCCCAAAAATAAATTTCATCCAAGAAAAGGACAGAAAAGATAAAAAAAAATACAAAAAATTGAGAAAATTTCAAAAAAATTATACATTTGATAAAAATTTTACCAATGGGATTTTTTTTTAGAATTTTACTAATTTTGTGAATGGGGACCCATTATTAGTTTTTTTTTTTTTTTTTTTGATAAAATTCATTTTTTGTTTTTTCAGCGTGTCTAATTTCTTCTCTATTTGCAGCCTGAATAAAAAATGTGAAAACTTGACCGAAATCCTCTACGAATTCTACGATTATTTGTCACCATTGAATCGTAAAATGATCGGAAACGCAGTGATAATATATTCGACGCCGTTCAGAAATTTATTTTTATTCAATTCTCAAAGCAATGGAATTATTTGTAATTTATTCGGAAGAAATGACTGTTTATTCCTTACCGATGCCAAATTGTCATCTGGTTGCGAAGGATCGCCAGTTTATTCGTAAGATGCAAATTAATACCAGTGGTAAATCTCATTTCAATTTTTATCGCAGTATTTTATTTTGAAACAGGTTGCATGGTGAATTATTCGGAACGGTGGCCAATGTGTTTACTTGGTGCAAAGGCGAATGGATGGGATTTACTTTGGCTATTCATTTTCATCCAGTTTTGAAAGCTTGGCTGAAAATCGAGGAGAAGAAATCGGTTACGAGATTACGAGACATATCTGTTTTGAGGAATAGTTTTGTGGAAGGTTATTACCTTATTATGTTGCTGATAGTTGAACAAGGATTTGGCAAGATGAGATAGGTAAATTCGCGTAGGAACCTTTTTTTACCTTGTTTCCCAAAAAATTGATTGGGATGCTGTAAAATATGATTAATTTATTATTAATCCCAGAATGACATTACTACTCTTCCCAGAAAGTTGTGGCCTGAAAAGATATGATTTTTGCATTTCACTTATTATTTCAAGTGTTTTCAGTCAATTAAAGCAAATTATTAGAAACTTCCCAAATTTTCATTAAAAATTGAATTAAAAATGATCAAATGGAAAATTCAACGTCTGATCTTATCCTTGACTGATGATTTGTACTGGAAAGTGAAACATTTTTACGGGGGAAAAAATCAAAGTAATGCAAAATTGGACATTAGAATTATTATTTATCAAATTGAATAATTATCTTTTTTTATTTCATTTGGGGGACCATTTTTCATACAATTTTCAAAATTTACTTGTTTTGCTCATTCATTGATTTTTCATAATTTTAAAAAATTCAAATGAAAAAGTGAATTTGAAAAAAGAATTGAGCATTCCTGGCTAACTTGAGCAAAATTTGCATTAAAAAAATTACGCGGTGGGTTCAATTTTTCATATTTTTACAATATTTTACCAGAAATATGGGAAATTTTCTCTTTTTTATACTGAAGTACCAGTTAACAAAAAAATTGTATGAGGACGATCTTTTTAAAAAAATTTTATAACACATTTTACAGTCTAAGAAGTAAGAAATCAATTTTTTCAAAATATTTTATTCATAAATTTTTTTAATTCAAATCCCCCAAAAAATCCCTACTAATGTGAAAATACAATTTTCTTAAGGTATGTAATTAAATGCCTGAATTTTTATTTTTAAAATCCGCCAACATGACTATTTTTTGGTAAATTTTTCTTGATTGGAAAAACACTATTTTCATTCATTTGTCAACTCCTTGGCAAAATGCTTCAAAACTTGACTAAAATTAGTATTTTCAGTTTTAAAATTTGTAATTTTTGAGAAAAAAAATTGTCAGTATACAAATTTCAATTTTTAGACAAATGGCTTTCAAATTTTAGAAATGAGAAAGAGGATTTTCTATTACAATTGTCATTTTCGAGAACCTTCGAAGTTTTCACAACTCTTTAAGGTCATTTTTGAGATCCAAAAAATTAAAGGTTCCTATTTGTATTTGTTTGCATTCAATATCTTTTACTACTCGTAAATTTTCGTTTCGATTAATTGAAAAGTGTGAAAATTCATTTTTCTGGGTTTATACCTCTCTAAAGATGGATGGGAATACAATTCCGAGACTAAAAATAATTATTTGCTGACCTTATCGTTGTGTGTTTTTTTTTCAACGAAAAAAACAAGTAAAGAAGTTTTTTTTGGCTCAGAAAACATCCAAATCAGCGATAAATTTCAGACCAGAACAAAAATATGCCCATGTAAAACAAGAAACTCCAAAAAAATTCAAGTTTCAATTGTCAAGGTTTATTTTTCGAATTTTGGCGGATTTTGGAAAATTCAATATTATCTCATGGATTTGCAAAATATGAAAAATTTAGTCTAATAAAAGTAAAGATCTAAAAATTGGTGAAAATCCTTACATCCCCTATTTTGAACTTCATAAATTGATTGGAGCTGATTTCAAGCCTCAGATTTTGATATCTTTCTGCTTTGAAACAAAAAAACAAAAACAAAAGTAAAGAAGTCAAATAAAAAGTATGCCCTTGGAAACGTGAATTATTCATACAGATGATCTACTGAATCGATTGAAGTACAATTTTTCAAAAAGTTTTACTCGAGTCAAATCTGTATTTTTCTTTTTCAAATTTTTGATACCTAAAAATTTAGAAATGCACCGATTAACTCACTTACTTTTCCTTTTGAAATGGATTTTCAATTTTTCGAAATCGTTGAGAAAATTTTTAAATGAGTACTTTCTTTTTTTCACTCATTTTTCCACTTTGGAGCTAAAATTTTAGAAAAAGTTTGCCTTCTTATCTTTCACAAAAAATTACTTATGATCTAAAAAATTCGTACAAAGATAGCTCCAAAGTTCAATTTTGAGTAGAAGTATTTTAAACAATTTCTCAGCGATCTATAAAAATTGAAATTACGTTTCAGTAGGAAAATTGGTGAATTAGGCAATCTATTTGCTAAAAAGGAATAAAATATGCTCTATTTTAATCATTTTCCACCTTCCAAATCAATTGGATGCAGTTTCGAAAACTTGTACATTTTTTGAAAGCAGCTCCAGTTGATAATTAAGTTGATATATTCAAAATTCCAGTTTTCTGCCTCGATTACATCTAATTTTATAGTTTGCACTTTTGTAGGGCAATGGGGTAATTTTGAATTTTATTTTGATATTTTCATTTTGTTCATGGTTTTAATGTTCGTTCGTTGATAAGCCAATTCTTGTCTCACCTTGCCACAACCTTTCATTAGAAATTGTGAGCCTATTTAAATATAATAATACACAAATTTGAGGATTATTCAAATACCTCCTAATTAACCCTCGAAGTGTACACTTCAAAAAAATTCAAATGGTACACTGTGGTGAATTTCACCACCACACTAAATATATTACTTGCGGTCAGGGTAAAACAGCGGGAATCAACGAGAGTAGTGGCAATGTGTAGTCCGAACTATTTAAAACGAAACCTACGGTCTAGCTCACATCTACCAGCCCATTTTACCATTTTTGATAGACGTAATGCTACGTTTAAAAAAACCGACCAACGAAATTCACCTTAAGGCCCACTTTTCGCAGATTGAGTCCATGAGAATCAATGGACAAATGTAACCTTAAGGTTTGATTGAAGCATGTGATGAAATTTTATTAAATTCAATGCGAAAAATAAAAAAATAGCACTTGAATAGGTTCGTATAGGCAACAACAAATACGTCCTCGAATTGTGCGTAAGATGTTCTACTAAGCGCCCCTCCCCTCGTCAGGCGAACAGTTACACGCTCCACCCGCGTAAACAGAAACCGGTATTGGTGGTGAAATTCACCAAGTGTACCTTTAGAGGGTTAAAATGACGTTACACTTCACAGAAGTCGATTCACTCGGCGTTGTTCTAATATCATCACCAGGAGTTTGGGGTTCTGGAATCGTATTCGATATAAATTCAGGTCTTATTCTTACCTGCTCCCACGTAGTTTCTTTCGTAAGTATATAAATTACGATAATAAATCACCACATATTTTCATCCAACGTGTTACTAATTCTAAATAGATAATTCGAAACGTACAGTAATTAAAATGCATTTTTTCAGTCCACCAGTACAAATATTCTCGTTGAATACAAACGCAAAAAATATTACAATGCGAAAATATTATACGCAAGTGCTGAAAATTCACCTTATGATCTTGCCGTCATTGAAGTTCCGCCATCGAATTTTAAAGAATGTACTGAATTCAAAGCACCATTAACTCATTCCAATAGAGGTATTTTTAATTAATATTCGCATTGCATTTCCTCAATCTAGCTTGGTATAACTATGCGATGATATCATATCTAAATACGAATTTCACTTTGTTTGCAGGTGATCAAGTTTATACCGTTGCATATCCCTTGTTTTCTTTTAAAAATCAAACCATTCAAGGACCCTCAGTTACCTACGGACATGTGGCTAAAGTTTACCCTAGGACTATGATTATTGCTGCATGTGCTTCGAATTCGGGCTCTAGCGGTGGAGCTTTGATTAAAAAGACTGGCGAATTGGTTGGAATAATTTCGAATAATTTAAGGGTACAAGATTTACTCGTACCTCATATGACGATTGTGATTCCTGCGTCGGTTTTTATCGGTCCGTTGAAAGATTATATTCGTACCAGAAGTAAGTCAACGATGTTTTGAAATTGATTGAACAAAATAACTCATGTGGTTTTGAAATATATCGATTTTCTGTTTACAGATATAAATCACTTGAATCGTTTAACTGTCAATGACGAGTATGCAAGACGTGTTTGGAGATTGGAAAATAAGTCTAAATTGTAAAAATTAGGTGCAGATGATGATGATGGATGATGGAGATTTTTAAGGAAATCAATGACATACTTCACTTCATTTTGATAAGGAACCTCCCAAAGAAATTTTGAGCTCCTTTAGTCTAAACAAGTGTGAGGCCAGAAGGAGAAAAACTCACAGTAAAATGTCATTTAAAAAAAAAAAAAAAAAAAAACGAGTTTTTGCCTTTTTTGGTAGTGCAACTTTCCGTAACTTTCAAAAAAGTGTGACCTGTATGCTCTTACCCTCTAAAACAATGGACTTTGAAATTGAATATAATTTTGAGGGTTGAAAAGTTGCAGATTTTCATTACTTTTTTAATTTTTACCAAAAAAATTTAAATCGCTTGTTCAGACTCCTCAAAATCGGACCCAAAAAATTTTGGTCGCCTTCTTGCTTCGAATAATTTTTAATGGCAGTATTGTCAGCTGCATTTATCTACATCGTTCATTTAATGACTTGAAAGCAAACTAAAATAGTTTTGTGGAAATGCATTTTTTTTTTTGAATTTTTTGTGGTAGGGCTGCTAACTTGAATTTTATAAAAATTTCATAAATCAAAATACAGTAATCGAAAAAAATTGGTTTTATCCTTTTATCCCATGTGTTAATTTAATTGTGGTCTGAATAAGCGATTTCAGCTTTGAAAAAAAACTGAAACTTTTCTGATTCCTAATGTGTCATTTTTCAACCCCTTTTTGGAGGTCAAAACAAAAAGTGATTTCAAATTTCGAGATCAATGGGACAACAAGATACGCGTGCAAACTCAAATCATCTTATTTTTGTTTCATGAGATGATCGGAAAATTGGAAAACCTGCACCAGGAGTGCCACTCAAAAAAGGAAAAAAGTCGTTAAAAAAAAATACCGTCTCTTATGACTTCTGCACAATGTTGCAGAAACGAAATTTTATTCCGGTTTTCTAATCTTTGAAACAACTTTTTTTTCAGATCATTTTCATCATAGAATAGGGGAGGGGGGAATAGAAGAGCCAAAAATCTAAATTTGGCTGTTTGTGTATAGGTATTACTTTTTTTTTTTGGGAGAAAAAGTCAAAAAGTTCATCATTTATTTAAAAGAAAGTTATGCATTTGAAAAAAAAACACGTTCAAAAACACTACAAGTTTACCAAATTTCGTTTTTTTTTTCATCGAAGAAAATTTTGGAACTATTGTAAAAAGTGTTCTTATAATTTGTTTCGTTTTTTTGTTTTCACAAATCACAATAATTCTGCTTTTGACTTTTGAGGTATCTTTACTCTTACTCTACACCTCATGTGAATTGGGAACTAACGAGTTGATTTTTTTTTTCAAATTCGTCAAGATAAGATCTAATGATCCAAAGTACCTATGGTTTCATTTTTGATGAATTGTATTGCATTTGCATTCTTATGTTTTATTTTATTTATCGATTATTCGGTAGGACTGAATATTTTATTTGTTATAAATCTTGTACAATGTGTGGTGTTAATGTGTTCAATATTATTGATGCTATTAAGTATTGAGAAAATACGTATTATTTTTAATTTTAATTTAAAATCATTTTTCCAGATGATTAATTTTTTAATCAGTTTTTCTTTCTTGGTTAATTTAATTTATTAAAATAAAATTTTGATCCTTATTTTTAGTTTTTTACAAATTATTTTAACGATGTTCTGAGATCATGCTATCAAAATTAATTCAAAAATGAGGGAAAATGGAAAAATATTTAATAATCGGCAATCGCAAAAAAATTAAAAATTAAAAACGAAAAAAAAAATTAAAAATTGAACGATTTCACTATAACACAATGCCTCGACGTTCGTTTCGCTCTCTTCTCGAATCCTGATTCGTGTACTTTTCGTTCACTTTTTTCACGAAAATAATCCAAAAAGAATGTTCAATTTCGTTCATTACATTTTCATTTTTTTTATCGAATCACGGAGTTGATTTTTGCCGCCTTTTTGCATTATTTTATTTTATATTTTCTTACAACTGCCAAAAACTTATCACTGATCCTTACATCCTCCTTATCCTTTTATCTTCTATCCTTCATCTTCAGTTCCTCACATGCTGTTATTCGTATTTTGTTAATCTGGTGGAAATATGAATGGTGTTTTTCGTTAAAGTACATACTTGTATTTCTACTTGCTGACTTGTTTTCAAACTTCAGGAGACAGAATCCATTATAATGTCTGAAAAAGGAGTTCAAGGAAAGGGAACGAAAAAGTCTCAAAAACGGCGTCTAGCTGAGGAAGTACCGTTACGAAAATCCCCCAGGTAAAATCAGTTGAATTCTTTTCTAATATCAAATTATTCTCGCAATGAGGTGGATCCCTAAAATACAAAAGTTTTACAAGTTTATATTGGATATGAATTATGAAATTATTTCATGTCATTCTTTCAGATTAGCGAATATCAGTGCAAAATCAACCTCAGCTGCTAAACCTGCCGCAGAAAAACCCAAACAAGCTGTAGTAAAAAAGCAAGGGAAAAATTCACGAGCCACAAAGAAACCAAAGGCTGAAAAGGAAGAATCGAATGATGTAAGGAAATGTGATAATATCGTTGATGATTATCTTACCAGTTATACTGCGCATAAAAGAATTTTTTATTGACCTAAAGTAAAATAACTATGATATTCATTTCATCAAGAATATATTTCTCTTGTAATTTGTAAATCAAACTATCAAAATTGCCACTGAAAAGAGACGGTTTAAATGAGGGAAAATTGTTGAAAAAACTGACATATTAATTTTTCCAAGTTCTGTTATAGTGATAGCTTGTCGATATTTCAAATTCCGCTAAAATTTCGCTGAAATTTTCTACATTCCACTTCTATTTTGTACATCTCTTCAATCTGTTTCTGCCATTTCCGCCATACATTTTTCGTGTCGTAATATTCGGTTCAACCGGCGTAAATAAATAAACAAAAACAACTGATATCTATCGCCCCTCTACCTCCCTGCCATCTGCATTTTCTGCGTTTAATGATACAGCGAAACACCAAAAGTTGAAAGTAAAATGGCATTGAAATTGAAAATCTGAATTATTTTACCGCTTGCAAAGTACCTTTTTGTCGCTCAACCATATTTGAATACGAACAATCGTGCATTATTTTGGTGAATTTACACAGCTGTCAAATAATTCATTTTACTAGTAAGTTTATTCCATAAGTATACGTTTTCTCACACTGTGCAATGATAATAAAGTCATTTTTAGGATGGAATAATATCTTGCACTATGTGGAACCTCAACTATAACTTATTTTATATTTGTATCGCTTTGTTCGGCGTTATTTTGAGCTATGTCGTGTGGCAGTTTGGTTTCTTCGATGTACGTATAAATTATAAATTTTCCTGTGAATAACGATGTACTTTTCCTTCTTAATGTTATAGCCTATTATGTAAAAAAGCAACAAATGAATTTATAAATGAGCAAGGCAAATATGAAGTTTATTAATATCAGATGTATATTTAATAGGACGTTTTGTGTTCGTGTAAGTATTTGTCGATGATAACGATATAACATTCCACCTTTCTGTTCATTATCACTTCCTAACTGCTCACTAAATTGGTAGATTTTGAATTAATTATGCTTCTTGCTCCTGTACCGATAAAATAAACGTTTAATTTTGAAAAATTATCAAAGTATTTCGTAATTTTGTCGCGATATATTCATATTTTGCAATATTTCAACAGGTTGTATGCTATAGCTGTTGAAAAATGTTCCACTTTTTGGTTTTTTTCCACAAAATTGAAACAGATTTTAATAATTCGGTTTGCCGGCCCCGTCGTCCAATACCAATCGATACCTCCGCAAAAATTTGAAACTACAACGTATTTTTTCACGTTAATATCAAAATTGCTTTTGAATTATTAATCGGTCTCGCGAGACAATTACTATTATAATGTAATTTGAAGTTACAATTTGTGATTTATAATGTGTAGGTACACGATATGCTCGAGTCTAGTAATTTGTTACATAATATTACGCAAGGAAAATTTCGACCGCTAAATGATACTTTAAAGATCAAATTTTATTATTCAGATTCATTACCCAAGTCAGTAATTTGTCGACAACGTTTTTAAGGGACCTTGTTAAAATATTCAAAATATTTTCAAGTTTAAATCCCATGTATTTTTAATTGCCTACTTACACGTATCATTTCCAATGTTTCTTGGGCTTATATTGAATCACTCATTTGTGGAAAAAAGTTGTTACAATTCGTGTGTGATTTTGTTTGCTTGATAGGCTTCAGATATGGCCGAACAGCCGGAATTCGATTGGCAGAATGCTAAATCAGTCCATGATTTTACTGTAAAAGATATCAAAGGAGAAGAAGTACCGTTGTCGAAATATAAGTGAGATAATTTGTCCTCGTTTATTGCATTTTTTACGAATTAAATCTAGGATAAGATTTTGAATTGGTTATAGGGGATTTGTTTTGTTGATTGTGAACGTTGCTTCGAAATGTGGACTTACCTCGAGTAATTATGCTCAGCTGGTCAAGCTGGATGAACAATTCCGCGATAAAGGGCTTAGGATTTTAGCTTTCCCTTGTAATCAGTTCGGAAAACAGGTAAAATTCGTGAATTTGTTTGAAAATATGTATTTCGTTTGATTATTTTAACCATATGTATCGTAGGAACCCGGAACTCCTGATCAGATTTGCGAATTCGTCAAAAAGAAGAACGCATCGTTTGATATTTTTGAGAAAATCGAAGTCAATGGTAAAAATGCTCATCCTCTGTATAAATTCCTGAAACATAAGCAACCTGGCACCTTGGGAGAGTACGTATTTTGTAAACATTTTTTTCTAAGAATTTTTCTGATTGAATTAATTTTTACTTTGTTCTTGAAACAGCATGATTAAATGGAATTTTTCCAAATTTATCGTCGATAAAGATGGTAATCCAGTGGATAGATATGCTCCGACAACATCTCCCGAGGTAAAGTTTCTCATTAGTTTTGAAGTAATTTTTCATGAATTATGGTTTCTGAGGAAATTTTTGTGGTGATTTTGATTCAGAGATTTATTTTCAGAATAACATAGCTCAGGCTGTAGAGCAATAATTATTTAAATCTTTTAATATTTAAACCTTCTCACAAGTTTTTTTTTTAATTTTGAGAATTATTATTTTTTCAAAATTAAAAATAGTATCTGGAACGATTTACTCATTATGGGTTCATTATTTGTAGTTTCGTTTCCAAAAAATATGATTCCGCGAATTTTTAATGAAAATGAATTGGAAATCTCATTACTTTCGTTTTTGGAAATTTTGAATAAATTTCGTGGAATGTCTTTAAGTTTTAAAATGAATGAAAATCAGAATTGATGTTTCTGTATTTTTGCAATATTGTGTCTCTCATTATAAAACTTGAATCACTTCAAAAATTTCCCAAATTGTTTACATTTAACAAATGCTATTATAGATTATCAAATTTAGCTTTTTTTAAAAAAATATATCCATGTTGAAATATCATAGATCTTGAAATTTTTGTTTTGAAAATTGGTCTGAAAAAAATCAAATCAAATTTATTGAAAATTATATTAGATAAATTCACAATTTTTCCAATCTTTTTAAATTTTTTGTCTTTAACGGTTCATCAAAAAGTTACATTATTCTTTATTTTTAATTGACTTCATATTAAAATTTCCAGTTAATTTATTGAAATATAAGTGTACTGAGCAGTTTTGAAAATAACATAAAAAGTTGAATTTATTTTGATTTATGGAGATTTTGTAAAATCAAGTGGGAAGTGGTTCTCAAATCGCTTGAAAATTTTTGATTAAAAAGATATCATTAGATATTAAAATATTAGGTAGGTTAACAATTTTGAAAAATTTAATATTATATTTTATTTAAAAAAAAAAAACATGATGCCTGTTTCATTGCTTCTGAGGATTTTTCTATAAGAGGAAACTCGTACCATAATATTTATTTCATTAGAAATTTTTAATTTTTGTTTTGGAAGAGGTCAATTTAACTTTTGCATTTCCATTTGGCCATTTGCATTTGCTTAATTGAAGATTCCGATTAAATTATTCAATATTTTTCTGATTCTTCAGAAATCATTCGTCCGATAATATTTGCTAAAATTTGATTAATAAAAATTCCTTGACTTGTTCATAGTGGAATTTTTAATCACTAGCTGATGGAGCTGAAAAGCTGAAATTTGACTCAATTAAAGAACATGCCACCAACACCTCAGAACTGAATTTCTTACTGCCCAAGCTGATTTTTCAATTCTTGGAAAATTTTTGAAAATAGCTTAACTAGGCTATTTTGGGTTATATTCTGAAATGATCTCCTGATTTGATTTCGATTATTTTCTAGTCGATTTAAAGCCTGTAGCAAAAGTCAACTTTTCTTTGGCACTCTGAAACTGTTTCAAAAAGCTTTCCTTGTCCAGCGTTAAAATTTTAATTCTGAGCTACTGGTAGCATATTTTTTCAGTGAGCCAAATTTCGACTCATCAGCAAAGACGAATTTTACAAATTCCCTTATGAGTAAATTTTAATTATTTAACTTCAATCAATACCTACACATTTTTTTATTCATCAAATTAATTTTTCTCTTGTCATTTTACAGTCGCTGATTCCAGACATTGAAAAATACCTGTAAGAAATAAAGCAACGTGGAGTTTATTGTATTGCCCGAAGAATAATAATCAATGGCAATAAATTTTAATCGCAGTTTTTTACGTTTAATTTTTGTTTGGGGTGTGTTATTGTATTCATGATTTTTACGTTATTCAAAGTTCAGATATTGATACTTAAACAACGAAATTTTTTTTTCTGCTATTCTGAATAATTTCTGCTTGAAAATAAAGTTTAATTTAGAATTAGAATAAGATTCACTTGTTTGATTGTTTGCATCATTTTCGCATCAAAGTACCTAGGTATAAGTAGAATTAGTATTACTTGAATTTTTAATTTTTAAAGTTGTAATGTCAATTTCCATTCGTGTTGAAGTACAAAAAATGTGTGATTGAGAGGTTTTAATTATTTTAAATAAACTGAGCCAATTTGATGACCGAAATTTGTTTAAAAATTCCAGCTGAACATTTTTTTCAGTTGAAAAATATTGAGAAAAATTGTTTAGACGAAGTAAATATTAATACTTAATCAATTCTAAATTTAAAAAATTGGTAATAAAACTGTTTTAAAAAAATATTGAAGTTCAATCATCTGTGCTAAAATACAAAATACTTGATTACTGCAATAAAAAATTGGATGAAAAAAACAATCGTTCCATGAGATTCTTGTTTCATTCTTTCGATTTCCGGACTCAAAAAATTTTTCCAGCTCTTTCTTTTCGACTTTGGCACTTTAAATCGAAATTTTAATTTTTTCAATTGCCCCGATTATATTTTGATAGTCCAAAAATCTAATAAATCCAATACCTAACTTTAAGTTCAAATTTTTTCCATTTCTTTATTTCTATTTTTTTTTTTTTTGAAAATAATCCAATTTCAGTGTATTTAAGAATAAAATTTTGTGAAGAAATTCTCTTAAAATCTTTTCAATTTTGACTTTATGTTTTTCAATTTCATATTTTATTTTTTCAAATATTTTCTAATTATTTAATATAAATAGTTTTCAAAAAAATTGATATTATTGAAAACAAATTTTGAGTTGAAAATCATGAAAATATACGTATGAAGTTGAAAAAAATTGAGAATTCAAAATTGAAAAAAATTGATTGCCTTACTAAAATATTTCCCATCCCTAAGCATGTATGTTTTCAACTGTAGAGTCTGATTTCGATTTTAAATTTTCTTCAACTTAATTTGAAAAAAAATTCAATTAGTTTTTTTTTCAAAAAATAAGTAATTAAATTTTTTTTAAACTCAATTTCATTTTCTCAATTGTCTATTAAATTCTCTTTTCACTTCTAGACCTGGATCTTTATTCTTTGGCTTCAAATGGTTGATCGATGACCGATTAAGATAAGGATGTAAAAAAATCATTAATTGTCGTAGAATTCCGTTAATTTAAAATGATAACGTTGATTTAATGAGAATTACGTTCACAATTTTGAAAGTACAGTTGTTCGGCAGTCTTTATTCGTATGACGTCGGCTGAATAATTTAAATTTGATAAATCAAGTAAGTACTTAGATACTAAAAACAACTTCATTGCACCGTAATATTCTTGATTTATCTAATTGATTGGTAAGTTCAACAATTTGCGTTAAGCTTTTAATTAGAAATTGCTCATTATTTAGCACCTATTCAGTAAATGATATTGCTGAATATGACTGTAGCTCCAATTCCTATGATGAGGTTGATAAAGTGTTTAGTAGGTACCTATACCTACGTATAACATAAATTCATCGATCTTATAACAAAAAAAAAATGAAAAAAACAACAGAAATAATTTTTAAATTGTGTTTATGTTTTGGACTGTTCGTAAATAAGTAAAGTTGAATTCTAACTGCGGGATTCAATTTTGTTGTTAATTGTGAAATATCATCGAAGTATTGTCGATTTTACACTCGACGAATTCAACTTTCAATATGGATGCTAAACGTAGGTATTGAAAGTTGAAAGCTTCGGTATCATTATAACGAAATACTACATTTGAGATTTGATAAGTTTAAATTGAATTCTATCTGTATGGATATTGAATAAGGTATTACGATTATTAGTAATTCCATTTCCAAGTATTATTGCGTTGTATTCAATGAATTCCCTTTTTCTTTCCTATTGTTTGCGTTTATTACTCGATTCTTAACTGATTTAATTTCATATACTCGTACGAATATCGGGTAATCGTATGCGGACCTCGAGGAAATAGAAGATCAATAATTATGGTAAATGGTACTTTACAGCTTTATTTTTTTTCAGAATTTTGCTTCTCAGCTTAAAAAATTTCCTCATTAGTTAGACCAAAAGACCAATATATATTTTTCTCGTGTGTTGCATAAATAAAAAATACAGAAATAGTACGCTCCCCCTACGTATGCAAAAATATTGACGAGGTGTTCGAAAATTTGAAAGTGCAATTTAAATGGAACAAGATTGATAATAAAAAATGAAGTTTTCAAACAGGGAGATGAAGCAACTCCTGAACGAGCAAAATTGCATCTTTAGCAAAAATAGTTGGGATTGAATCAGAATTTTTTGAATTATATTTTTGTGAAAAATTATTGTTTTGTTGAAAAAAAAAAAAAAAATGGAAAAAACCGTATCTGCACTTAAAAATTTGAAACCCCTAAAAAAATCCATTTAATTTTTTTTTTCAATCTTCCATGAGTCAAGTACCACCGTTCTTTTATAAGAATGGGTACAATTTTTTTTTAAGTAAGTAATAAGGAGATGAAAAAAAATGAACAGCTTATTGTTCGAAATTTTGAGCACCTCTGTCTGTAACTTTAACGCCCCTCAAATGATAACCACCTGAAAAAAATATATATATTTTTTCCAGTTATTTTTCTTAGAACTTTGATTATAGTTTTGGTGAAACATTTGGAGCAAAATTAAGTGAAAGAGGAGCAGAAGGAATAGCTCGCCTCCCATTGATAACAAAAAATGAATTTTTTAGAAAAAAAAAATCAATTTGAATGGAAAATTTCTTTAAAATGGTGACTTTTTTGAAAAATGTTCGTTTTGAATTGGAGAAAAATTGAACAAAATCATATTTCAAGTCTAAAAAATTCAACTCCTTGGGAAAATTTCAATTTTTTGTCCTTTTTGCCCCTTCAATGAGTCTGTCCATGAGAGTAAGTACCTACTATCTTTTTAGTTTTTGAAGTATAAAAATGAAATTATGGACCAAACTGGGGAACGTGGTGAAGGTAGGCAACGGCAACTTTGCTCCCTTCAATGATGGTAAAATTTGCCTTTAAAGACAAAAAATTGAGGTTCAAGTTTGAAAATTTTCAAAAACTATGATCTTGACCTTGATCATAATGAGATAAAAAAAAACAGAGGAAAATTGTGCTACAGGTTGAAAAATTCCAATGTGGTGAAAAATTTTCAATAATGGAATTTCGCTACATTTGCTCCAGTAAAAACGCCAACTATGCATAAATGCACCCATGGGAGCTTAAAGGTTTGCGAGTTTCCCCTTCTCCAGCTAGGAATAGGAAATTTTCTCATCATACAAGATACAAATGTAAAAAAAACTGAGAAAAATGCATTTTTTTTTACTCTTTAAACATAATTTTTTTCAAAGATTTTCTCTCACCCTTCGCTTGGACAGTATTTTTATCGTCCTATTTCTAAATCTGAATCATTCTTTATAATGACATCCTGCCTCGAGTATCCGTGAAATTTTTTTCAAAAAATGAATAATTTTTCACTAAATTTCTCAATCATTTCCCAATTTGTCAGAAATATCAATAATTTTGCTGAAAGATCCTCAAAAAATCACTGATTTTCAGTTGAATTCTTTTCACTGATTCTAAAAGGTAAATTTTTCAGATTCAGATTCAATTGATTGTTTGTTTCAAAAAATTCTTCAATTTTTTATTTTCAGATTAAGTAATCTATTATTATTCGTCTAGGTATTGAAATACCCTGACTACATCAGCAGAGGTTCAAAAACTTTTTAAAAATGGACACAATAAAACACACACAAAAACACTTTACCTAGGTAGGTACCTATTTTCCCAACATTTTACAAAAACAATTTTTTACCCATAACGTTAAACAAAACCCCATTTTTTTCGTTTTTGATGTTCTTTTCGACATTTTGAAAGTGAAAATGTGATTTGAGATTCAAATTTCAAAACTATGAGGCGAAATTGGATTTCTCGGCCACAAAAAAACTGAGGTGCTATAGAAAAAGGAGTGACACGATAAATGAACTGGTCTCATTTTTCATTTTATGGAATCTTGACTTGAAATATTGAGTGTTCATTTTTTTATTTCAGTTTATGAAAAAAAATTGAAATTTTTCTCTTGCTCTTTTGATCACTACCTAGTTCACATTTTGAATCCCAAAAAAATTTTAAAATAAAAAAAAATGGTTTTATTAAAATCGAAAAATAAATTGTAAAAGAAAAAATAAAAACAGGAACAAAACCCAGAAAGTTTTCCATTTTGGAGCACCACAATCTTTTCACCAAGATTCGACCTCTCTTCCTATTTTTTCTCGAATTCTCAGCCTTTCCCTTATATAATTTCTCAAAGCTCTTATACAGCTATACTTTCGATATCGGCTTCAAACAAAATAAACTCCACTGGTGGGTCTCGATAGAATCACCAAGTACATAGTTTATTACTAATCGATCATATTTTCAGTTTGTTGATACTATAAAACCTTTCAATCAAAAATTTCAATTTATTATCGATTTCAACACGTTATTAAGCATACTCTCGTTGCCAGTTTCACAATATCGTGTCAACGGCGAAGATTCATTAAAAACGTATGTAACGGAATAATTATTACGTACAAAATACACGTCGTATTGGTGTAATATATTTAAAAAATTATTACTCTGACGTACTCGTGTGTGTATTTGAGTGGTGTTTTTTTTTTTATTTGACGTGGTATGGCTTCGTACGCTATGTATTTACTCTCGCATAAATTGATAATTACTTATTTGTTTTAATTATTGTATGTTTCGCCATAGTAAAGCTAAAGGCGAATACGCAATAGTTTTGAGGACGCTTTAAACCCAGCGGAGAAGATTTTATTACGGAGATGCTTTTTCAACCCATTAAATTCTAAAATTACCGATGGAATTTTCAAAACTTGATACATCATTTGACTCATGTGCTTTTATCCCATAAACTTGAGCACTCGTAACACGCTAATGTCTCCAATAAACTTAATGGATTTTTTTTCCCCGACCGAGTTTTTTTCCCCTAGATTAGGTATACCTGCTTTGATGAGTTTTTTTTTTTTTTTTAATTAAAACCGTTCCAATATTTCGATAACGTTTTTATTAATATTTAGCATTTTTTATGGAAAAATAAAGGTAGCGATGAAACATCCAGGTACCTTGAGCTACGCGAGGTGATCCGTTATCTGAAAATTAAATCGTATTGATATTTAGCATTTAGCACATAGTTGCGTAAAAAAAAAAGGGTTTAGAAAGTAGGTATTTATGTCATAAAAAAATATATGAAAGATGGTTAAATTGTACGAAAATAACAGGGTGAGCTTCTACATGAAGCTACCTCAGCTCGATTCTCATTTATTAAAAATAATATAAAGAACGACCGCGGTACGGTTATAAATTTAATATTTACCCTCGAGCTATGAAACTAATTTTCTGTAATTGAGTTTCACAAAGGCGACGTAAACGTATCTGGACTCTGAGAGATCGTCTGTGTGATAGTTAATCGTTCGAAAATATTAATTATTTGAGAATTAATTCGATTTTTACATGTTCAATCGGCTCCACTTACCAGTTGTAATATTAAATTAAAACTTAGTCTAATTATCATATTGTGCATTTAAATTATGCAGTCTGCTGGCCGATCGGTGGGCATTTCTTTGGTCTGTGGGATTTCTATGATTCTCAGAGTGATTCCTGGCGTAGTTTTTTTCTCTGGAAATTAATTTGATATTTTAATTTAATTCGGAGGGGTGTAGTGGAAAATTACCCGAGTTTATTCTCATAGGTACCTAATTGTTTTTATAATTATGCCTAGTTGAACTTTTATTATTTGTGCCATTTTTTTAATGATGGTATTTTTTTTTTCAAAAAAATTAACAATATCAGCATAATATTTACTTTAATTTCCTGAAAAAATACCGTAATATAAAATATTCCGAAGGTATTTATAATAATAAATGTTTTTTTGAATATTTTAAAAGTAGGTAGAAGTGTCCACGTTAGACCTACTACACATATGTTAGATGAGGGATAAAAATATCAAGATCGATTGGATTTTAAATAAAACATGTTTTTTTTCATTCCACTTTATACAACGAATCGAACTATGGCGCGAAATCTATCATATTTTTATCTCACATTTATAACGGCACTGTCGAGTAATTACACGTTTTAGTAATTAATAATTCAGTAATATAAAACCTTATTATAAAAATTGCAGGGTTCCTTAGTTAAATAAAAGGAACCGCTGCAACCAATTAGATATGAACCGGTTATCGTAGCAGACGAAAATAATAGAATTTTAAATTGTTACCTATTTTATAACAGATAAAGGAAAGTAGGAAAATTCGGTTTTTGTAAAGATCAACGTAAGGAAGATTAACCAGATACCTGGATATTTGTGAACTTGGATATAGAAACCACTCTTGGACGCCAAAAATTGGTTTTTGGGTTGATACTGATTGTGGGATTTTCAGGGAAATTTCAACTTGAAAAGCATTTTTGTCAGATAAGGGCGGTTATATTATTCAGTCTCACACTGACAGATATTTTTTTTGAAACAAGATTTTGTAAAAAAAAAAAAGAGGAGGAAGAGGTTAAAAAATTTATTACTTTCGATCAGAAACAAACTCCTCTCATATTGCAAAAAAAAAACAAAACACCAGCCATTATTCCATGTTGAGAAAAAAAACCTGAACCATGCACAGAAAAAATATAGGTACCCACAAAAAAGAGAAAAAAATTGGAAAATCTCCAAAAAACAAGCAATATTTACTTGAAAAAAAAATTCAACCCATAGAAGAAACCAAAAAAAAAACAATTCATGTTAAGAAAAAAATTCAATTGAATTGCGATAAAATATCTTCAGAAAAGAGTGAAAAAATTCTAATATTCGAGCAAACTTGGAAAAACACTTTACTTTTATTAAAAAGAAAACAAATTGGTTCAAAAAACCAGGAATTTTTGAAAACCCACCAAAAACTAGATACCTATTTCTGTATTTTATTATCAAGAAAGGAACCCCCAAAAAACAACTATCAAGAAAAAGAATACAAAAGTTCGAGGAAATCAAAAAACCACCTCATTTTAAAAAGATAAAACACATGGGTAACCAGCAGATACCTACCTATAGGTACATATCGAAAAAAAAATAACTAAGCAAAAATGTCAAAAAAAAGCGAAAACTTTTCAATACAATTTAAGATCACTATTTCATTTTCTGAAAAAAATTTCTTGCGCAGGAAAAAATGTTAAAAACTTAGATCCAAAAATTGAGAAATTTTTTTTAAAAAATTACAAAATCCATTAGAAAAAAATTGATATACTTTCACCAGAAACGAAGAGCGCTTTATGTTCAACAAAAAAATTCAAGAAAACCCCAAAAAGTTGAAAAACTGAAATGAAATGAAACATGATGGGGAAAAAATGGAAAAATCAATGAGAAAAGTTATTATTGTCAATTTCATAAAATTCTAATTATGAAATAAATAATCTGAGGGGAAAACTTTCATTTTTGTGTTTTTTTAAAAATAATTTTTCCATTTTCTACGAATTTTTGACTCATTTTTCAAAAAAATAAGTAGTAGGTAGGTAGTAGGTACCTAATAATAAAGCACAGATTGGTTTTTCCATGATGTTATTGCCAATTTTTGAAAATTTTTAGATTGAACAAAAATATTATTTTCTACGAGTTGAATTTTATTAGGTAGGTAGGTAATTATTTCAAGTACCAACTTTGGTTTCAAAAATATTCCACTATTACATCTCGTCAAGATTCCTTTAAAATTCAAATATTTCCAAAAACTAATATGAAATGAGGAAGGGAAATTCAAAATATCTTATTTATTCAAAAATGGTAAAAATTTTCGAGAAATAACAAAAATTATTGAAATAGTTACAAAATCGTTTGGATTGTTGAGAAGTGAGAAGTATGTTTCAAAAGGATGAGAAAATGTTTTACTTGTGAGTTGGGAAAATTGAGCAATTCAACACATCAGTTGGGAAAATTGGGCAGTTTGGAATTAGTCACTTTCTCGACTGAAAATTCATCATTTTCCCAACTGAAAATGTATCATTTTTCCAAGTTGGAATCTTGGAAATCAATAAAATTTTCACTTGTTAGTTTAAAAATTTCGCCTCTTACCCTCCCCCTCTCAAATTACATCAAATAAGAATTTTGAAAGCCCTAAAATATGAAAAAATGGCTTTTTTTAGACATTAAAAATCCAATTTTTTCACAGCTTCACCCTCGCTTCGCTCGGGTATAAATTAAATTCTTATTTATATGCACTATTTGAGGTGATAGCGCCAAAAAAAAGTTCCTTTTTACTCATTCCTCATAAAATTTTCCTGGTATTCTAAGTAGTTGTATCCATTTTAAGTTGAGAATTTCATAAATTCGAGTTGGGATTTTCATAAGACCCCCCCCCCCCTGGAAAATGCCTTCGGTACATCACTGCTCATTCCGGAAATTCGAAAGGTTCCTATTTTCAAATTCCTCGAAACGTATGAATCATATTTAAAATGAATTTGAAACATACCTATCTATAAATTACATCTTTCTTCACACGGTTTTAATTTAAATATTTAAATTCGTCATCTCACCCAATATGATATTACATTACCCTATAACTCTTCCATAAAAAAAAAAAGAAGATACGAAACATAGGGAGCAGAACATGAATCATTTCATACAGCAATCAAAAACGGATCATTTCCGAACATATGGTGCTCAGAAGTACATTACAATTGGTCCAAGTTCGAGCCATGTCATTAAATTTTTGTCGTGTTCATATTTAGAAAATACGTATTCTAGTCGCTCCTTTAATCCTTTGAAACGATAATGGCGTTATAATTACGGAATGTAAAAATACCCTTTCACATATTTCCAATAAAAGCAAAGCAAATATGTACATTTGGAAAAATACAAAATGAATAATTGTCGTCGGGTACTTACGACCTTGAGGTTCAAGCTATTTGACGTCGAATCGTTAAATTTGTCTTTTTTCTTTGACATCTCACAATGAGTTACTGGGTAGTCCTTTCTTGAAATACTGAATTCCGCCTCGAGTGTCCAATTCATTCAAATTCCATTAATGCGAATTTGTTTATTTTTACAAATTAAATGACCATTGACCGTGTACGGTTCTGAAATGAAATAATAAAGAGAATTTATGATATGAAGGTAGTATTTTGTTGTGCTCAACTTGATTAAAAATGAAATTTGATGAATAATTTGTTAAAATTTCGCTATACTTGAATTTTTTTTACAGAAATATTAATAGATAGGTTAATATACTGGTGTGGCGTATTTTTCCTGTTCATGAACTTTCATTTTGGAAAAAATAACAAAACAAGAATAAAATATTCATTATTTTTGCAAATTATATGTATCAGCCAGAATAGGTAAGGCCATAGCCTCACTATTTCAAAATGTGTTTGAATTTCCGTCTTGTTCAAGTGGTACGAAACAATTATAATGAAAATGGAAAAAAATATTGAATTTTTAAAAAATGAAAAAAAATTTAAATATAAAAATTTTATATTTAATTTTTTTTCATTTTTTAAAAATTCAATATTTTTTTCCATTCCCTATTGCGAAAAATTTGTAAGTTTTCATAAAAATTCAGAAATGGAAATATTAATGGATTGAAACTAAAATGTAATTTTGAATCTATTTTTTTCATTTGGGATATCTTTCAAAACAATTTCAACATTTGAAGAGTTTCGTTACAAAACGCAACATCTCCGAAGACCTGATTTTTGGAAAATTGCAAAAAAGCTGTCATTCAAAATTGGGTTGGGGGTTTGGCTCGGGCGGTCTCATTGGAAAGCTTAGGACCCCAGCTACATGTTTTGGGGTCATTTCGCACTTGTACTTCAAGGAGGGTTGGAGGGGAGGGGGGCAAAAAAAATATTGATTCGAAACAAATTTTTTGTTGCGTTTTGAAACGAAACTCTTCATTTTTTGACGAAGTTATGGTGGAACGTTGAAGGAAGGGGAGGGGAAATCGAGATAGACTATCAAACCTTGAAAACTAAAAAAGACTCAATTGAAAACCGAAAATCTAAATTGTAAAACTGAAATTCTTAGACCAGAATTATGTTAAGCTAATGAAATTTTATTGTAAACCGTTGAATAATATTTCAAAAATTTGTACTTATTTGAATTTCTACAATTTTTCAATATTTATTTTGTCAAGCTTTATGAAATTTGAGTAGGTACCTACCACGTATCTAAGAAAATCCCTAATTTTTCAAAGTGTAAGTATCTGTTTCTCAGGACAGGCAAAATATTGAAAAATTACAAAAGAGTCAAATTCAATGGCCATCGTTTTTCGAAAAAAAATTAAAATGATTCCGGAACAATTTTGAAAATTAATGCTATTTTTTGAAAAAAAATTTCTTTTGATGCCTTCATTTGTGCAATTTTTCTAGTTTAAACGATATACTTACCTAATAATTTTGAAGATGCTTAAAAATTTTGTCAAATTTTACAATTTTCCATAGCTTGAAATTGAGCCATTCAAAGCGTAAAATTTTGAAAAAATAAAATTCAATCCCGACTTTTTATTTCAAATACTTACCTCATGGGGGAAGCCCTCCCTTTCGGTACGTCCTTGGCACAAGGCTCAAAATTGATTACCTACCTAACTTTTTTGCCGAAGAAAAATTGTCATTAGATAAAAATTGCAACATATTCGTGTTCTCAGACTGCTTCAATACGCCTCCTGTTTATGATCAAAGGACTCAACTTTGAAAATTCAGCTTTGAAGCAGTTTCAAATTTCAGCTCTGGGGCGGATTCGTCTATTTTAACCGCCGGTACCCTTTCCCTTCGTTCTTCTTCCCTAATTTATTTTGTGTTTTTCGAATAATTTTCACATCGTTCTGCCCCGATATTTTCATTTATTGCTTACGCAGATGTCCAATAACTTATCATACTCTGCCATCTTCAGTTGTGTTTTGATGAAGTGAGGATATGCTGCCGAAATTAGAATTGCTGGCATTTTTTTGACATATACGCGGGTAGTACGATTTTCACAAACAGATATTTAGTTTTTCTTCTACGTCAACCGCTAAAATGTTACCATAAATGACGAAAAATTAACCTTGTAATAATTTTCCATGTTTTTAAATTTCGCATTTCCACAAGATTGCTTTCTTTATTAGAAAAATATATCGAAAAATATACGTAAATAGGTAAATGAACAGTTTCATTTGCGTCATTCGTATAATCTGTGCCTATGTATGACATTACATGACATGGGTAAAACAATTTTCACTTGAACGATTAACTGATGGATTATTTTGTATGATTTATTAATCGATTACCTATTTGTTTAATGAAATCATCATTAGGTAGGTTTAGTTCGTACAAGAAAAGAAAAACTGACGAATTAAACCAGAAAATTTTCAAAAAATTAGAAAAAAAATATCAAAACTGAATAAGCTATTCGATCAGACGATATAGGAACAGTCTGCGAGTCTAAAATTCCCTATTATTAAAATACCTATGTAATTTCCCGGCGGAAAGGGCTCGAGCAGCCTTTTTGGCTGATTTTCAATACAGTAGTAGGTTGAATTAAACACCCCTTAAGGCACCGCTGTCGCCATTTCACGAACAGTTAATCGAACCAACTTCCTCGACAAAACCAGCTACTGGAGCTTCGATTAGGTAAAGAATAAGAAAAATCACCGGTACCTGAAACTGAAATGGTTATGTAGTTCGGCGCCATTCAACGTACAAGAACGGTTAATTTAAAAAGAGAAAACTTAAGAAACCATGAAAAATGTAGTGTGTTAAATCTCTTTATTTCGCGGTTATTTCCCATTAACGTAGGTACTTTCATCTTTGGTATACCTTTATTTTATATTTTTCATCCTGCGATATAATTACAACGACATGTAGGCGAATACTGTCAAAAAAATTCCCACAGTGGTGAATTTTTTTCGAGTACCTAGGTTTTCTTCTGGTCTTAAGTACGTGGCTGGAGACCTTATACAGTTTACATATGCTTCTATATTTCGTACCTACTACCTATGTACTTTGTATAAGGCGTATTTAGGGTATTTATATTGTTCAGAGAGTACTTTTCACTGCGGCTTGTATAATATGGGCTGCTGAATTCCACACCAATGAACCAATATAATAAGGTGGATTTTTAACCGCGGAGTGAGACCGAGTTTAAGTATTGTACGGTTAATTTAGGGGTCAATTTCGATGCGACGAATAAATTCCACCAGTATGTCGTTTTTTAATACTCGGGTTTACCTGTATTAATTAATAGATTTTATGTACCCCCTCTGATACCTTTGAAGGTATTTTGGGCGCAGAAAAAAAAACGGTAATGAAATAGGTGCCTACATTCGATTCCAAATTTACAATGTGAATTTTATAGAAAGGAAATAATGGAGTGGCTCGTTTGGTTTTTTTTTTCAAAAAATAAAATGAAAAAGGGAGTAAGCGGAAATTCGTTTTTAAACTTTCAAAAATTCTGGTAAAAATTTCAACCTTCTCTTTTTTATCTTAAAAATCACTTTTGTTGACTACCTGCATTCAAAATTCCAAAGTTTTTTTGAAGGAAAAAAAAGTAAAAATCATAAATTTGGCTTTTGAACGAAAGATTTTTTTCGAATAAAAAATTCAGGTATTGAAATTTTTCATTTCAGATGAATTTTCTTTTGTTTAAGTTTCTTATATGTATTTAAACTTTTTCCACGATTTTTAATATATTTCCAACAAAAGAAGTAGGTATCTACCTATTTGAAAACCAGTGAGCAGTAAAATTTTGAGCCGAAACAAAAACAAACTGAAAATATATTTTAAAAAACCCATAGTCAAAATTTCTAATGTTGAAGTTCATTTCTCGAATTTTAGCTAATTTTTTGAAATTTTAAAATTACCTTAAAAACGAAGTCATACTTAGGTCCCTTTTCACATCTACAGTTTTTTGACTTATACCATTTGTAATTTTTCACTTTCCTGACTTAGGTATATCGTTTGTAGGAATTATGCTTCATTTGGCGATTTGGCATTTTATTTTTTAAATATCTTTACAAACTTTAATAAACAAAACATTAATTGTTACAAAATCATAATTTAGAGATGATTTATTTTCTTGAAACGTCGTCAGCGGTCAGATATGTACTTTGTTTGAAAATTGCTTGGCAATTCTAACGGAAACATTGAGAGAAATGGACCATCTGGCCACGATGACCATTCTCTCGGTGGGAGGAATGCCTCCCGCAACCCCTCTGGTTTAACCTCAGCCGTCCAGAGGGATATCTGATATAACTCGAAAGAATTAACACAGTTGAAAACGTAAGAAGAATATATTCAAATGAATATGAAGACACGGAAAACTTACACGGTTCGGGATTTCTCCGGGTGTTTAGTACGCATGAGGCGGCTCAGCAACGGAACGTTGCTTCGCCACCTCGTACCAAGCACCACTGAAGAGCTGGCTCGTAGGTTCGTTCCATCGTATCGACGGAACGACCGAACTACTGGTGGCGGCACCTACCGTTTTACCACCGCACACGTACCGCGGCGGCGGGGAACGGACGGGCCAAGTCTCCCTGTGACATATGCCCCCTCGGGTCAGACAGCTGCCGAGCAACCGCCGACCGGTGGATGACACTAGTCGCCAGAGAGGAGCCGGACCCGGCCCGAACCCCTGCCCCCTCGGGTTGACCGCTGGGCAGGTGGGTGGTCGAGGTGTCGGACTCACCAGTGTCCAGTTCATGTGTTATGGCGGTATCGTCATAACGAACCGTGAGCCAGTTCTGGTTATCAATGTATACATCGTAACGATGTATCTCGTATCGTATCGATACCGAGCATTGACCAGTGGTCACAATATCGGTTTCGATACTTGTGTAGGGTATCTGTAAGATTCCACCTATTACTTTGGTTTTTAGAAATATTACTATCTGTAAGACCGTAATAAATGCGCACATACACAATCGTAACGATTCATGTATTTTTGGAGAAAAAACAAAACAAGGGACGAAAATCAAAATGCATATTAAAAATTTCAAATATATGTACAGACAAATTATAAAAATTTACGGAGGGCTTTTTTGGGTTCTTCAGGGCGATAAAGCGAATCCAGACGTCGATGAAAGAAAATCGGAACTGGGATTACAAATTTTTGCCTCCAAAAATGAAAAAAGTAAATAAAATAAAAGTAAAATAAAAAAAAAGAAAAAAACTTACGTTTTAGGTAGAAAACGGTCGCGTTTCCAGCAAAAAGAAAACAAAACAAACGACTTATTACTAAAACATACGAAAGTACAAACATAACAATACTGGTACATGATAAAAAAGTAACTTTCGTTTCGTTGCTTAAAAATAAAAATTCTGGAACTTTGATCGACTGCTTCGACGAGAACAATATTTAAAACTAGTACAAAAGGAATAAAAAAGAAAAACAGTCTTCGAAATTTCTTAATAAAAATAAAAAAGTAAATGCAACAAATTGCAAAAGAACACAAAAAATATTAAACAAGAATATACCCGATTCGGTATCGAATCCGGGTATCCAAAAAAGAAAAGAAAAATATTTACAAAAGATGAAGAATTTTGGTGCTATGCCCGGCTCCCATCGGTACGATGCAGAGCTTTCATACGTTGCGGTCGCGCAGATCGTATGATTTTGAACTCACGCTCAGCTCGCCGGCGATCCAACTTTACAAGTAAAGTGGGCTGCGTTGGCCTGTGCCAAGCTCAGCAAAATCGCCGGCCTACAACTCCGCTCGTGCAGAGAGGGCTGCGGTGAGTCCAATGGTCGAATTTTTTTGGGTGGGCATAGCACCGGAGTCGGTTTCGACATTTAGCACTGTTTAATCGGTTTGCGATTCTTCCAGTGCTTCGAGAAAAGCTTTGAGCTTAATGATTAGAACTTTAACCTCCGGAAACGGATGGCTAAAAAGCCCATTCACAATCGTCGGTTCGGTCACGAGCGTCGGCGATACATCGAAAACGTGGAATGTGCCGGTTTCCGCAGCCTTAGCGGCCAACCATTGGTTGACCGCAAGACGCGTATCCGTACATCCGTCGAACACGATCAGAGGGAGCACGACTATAAGTTGCGCCCCCTTGTCACGGAGAAACGAGAGGAATTCCATGATCCGGGCACAAATTTCGTCAGCATCTCCCTCTTCCAGTGTGGCTTCGTTCCCGATAGAACACACTATACGCGGCGGTAACGTCGGTAACTCGGAGAGGGAGTGCTCGAGGTCATCGATCGATATCACGGCCTGATAGAAGCGAGAGGTCGAAAACGTGCGCCCCCACTGTCTAGCGGCAAGCTGGTTTCTCGCGATAATTTGAGGGAAGCCTTCTCCGAAAATGAAGAAGGTCCCTAAAAACAGTCCAAGCTCGAGCGCGTTATCGTTCGCGCGGTACTCCGCGCGCGTGAGCAGCCCGGCGTTCACGTCGGGCAGCACGATGAACGGTAACGCCCACTCTTTTACTACACGTTCCTGATCCGGTAGAGCCGGTAGCGGTTCGTTCCGGGCGCGCGCGAGCGTCGTCGCTACTGCGTCGCGTTCGTCTTGCACCGGCGGCGGTGCCGCGCGGTTCTGGTTTGGGCATAAGCCGCGACCTGCGCCACGCGGTGGCGCTTGGCGATCGACGCGCGACGGGTTTGTTTTGACGCGCTGTTGGTTTGTCGGATTCGAGTCTGCGAATTTCGATTTTTTCTTCGGTATAACCGGAGATGACGATTTCGTCGCGTTTTTCGCGACCGGCGCAGGCTGCTTAAATTCAGACGTCGACGGTTGCGTCGTACGTTCAAATACTAAGTCGTTGCCGCGCACGTAGCTTTTCACACCGCCAGCGGTATCGCGGGACTGGTGCGTAGCTGTTTTCGCGGCGCCATACAAATTTAACAACGGCGAGTTCGACTGCGTCGTGTCCGACACGGTGGGTTTATTTGCCGCTGCGGCGTACGTCGGCGGTTGCGTCGACGTACGCGTGGATTGTCGATCACCCGAATTACGACGCGTTCGCGGGTCGGTATAGCCATGAGTCGGTAGCGACATCGGCATAGTCGGCGCGGCTGCCGCCGGCGGCGTCGCGGACGGTAACGGCGGTAACTTTTTCGATTTTTTGAACGCGGCCATATCGAATTCGGGATATTGTTCTTTAATCGCTGCGATGAGATCAGCGTTAATCGCGGATAACTGGCGATTTGTTTCTTGCGCGGATAAATTAATCGTGTCCTGCATCACCGAACCCCTCATCGATACGGTGAGGTCGTGGCGAAGCAGGGTTACTTCAGCTTGAGCGCGTTGCAGCTGGCTTTCCAGCTCGCTACGGTCAGCGGATTCGATCACCGTAGTTGTGCAACGCGTAAATCCAGACAGAGACGCTAGCGTTTTCGCTTCGTCTAAATTTACAATCTCCATACACGTTAGCGCTTCGTATTCGAACACGCAAGTGAAGATTCGAAGCTGCGGCGTCGTTGCATTCGAAATCGGTACCAACCCCGGCGGTTGCGTCGCGGGTTGTATCGGAGTAATATCTAAATCGCTAAAGTCGTCGGTATTTCCGGTGGCGGTAGCGTCATCGGTTTTAGCAGCGGCTTCGTTGCTTTGTTCGGCTGTAGCTGATTTCATCATGGCGTCATCGCCGTCTTGGTCTGGTTTCGATACAGGTTCAGCTTGAGTCGTAATCGATTCTTTCAACTTAGCCTGTTCGGCCAGATAAACAGCGCAGCCGAGATGATATAAATGTGTACAGTTGGCCGGCATGATCGCATGTTCGACGGTTTGGTTTGCGGGTGCGTATCGCCCCGCTTCACACAAGTTGGTTCTGCAGTACGTGCATAATATTGAACGCACATACGGCATGCTGGTCTGTAATAACAGCGATGTTTGAGTATAACCACTCATCTATAGCGCTTCGTAACGAAGCTACTATTTGCCGGCGGAAAACAACACGCGAAACGAAAGCAACGAATATAAAAAACCTTACCTTACAATATTCAACGTGCTTATACAATACACTGTACAAAATAGCAATCGATCAACCATTGTTGTCGATTACACACAAGAAACCGCACTTATGAAATTAAAATCAACGTAACGTTGATATTTAATAATTAAATAACAGTACAAAACAGGAATATCACACGAGCAGTAAGAAAAAATCACATTGGCTGATGGAATACTTCGCCTTAACCAAGCTTCAACTTTTTACATGTTTAGCGTACCGCTACAACGAGATGGAATGAATTTTGCCGTAACGTTGCGTTGTGGCTTCGGTTCAGTTCAGCTGGCTGAGTGCGCGCGCATCAGCCCACTCTATCGGTGCGACGTTGCGATGTTTACTACGGTACGCAGTGTTACCATTCTTGTAATTTCCGAAAACGTATTCGCTTTCAGTGAAATTCAAGAAATGGAGCATCGCAACTTCGAGCGGCAATTTCTTTTTTCTAGCTCGTGTGCTGCGTCGCAAATTAATTGACGGATCGTCATTAATTTTCGCGTTCGCCGTTTTGTTGTTTGATTTTTTCTTTCTTTGAGAAAGATATTTTTCGGCTGCGTCGCGTAATCCATCGTATCGATGCGATGACGTTTCGGCTGCCGCGTCACTGATGATTTTATCGAGTACCGATAAATCATCTTTTTTATTTGTTGATTTTTTCAACTGATTCTTTATAGAATCTGTTGTTTTTTCAACAATTAATTTAGCATTTTGAGGGGACGTTTTTGTTCCCTCTTTTGCTATTTCAGCCGCCACCTTTGTCGTTTTCGACCTGGTGACGATTCGTTCGTTCTTTAATCGTTGTTCGATTTCGTTCTTTAACGAATCTGCGGCTGATTTAATTGCAGATTCTCTCACCCGGAGCGGTATTCGCTCTTCGGGAGTGATTTTCTGGTATTCTGAGTAATAGCTTCAATTTTCTCTTCGATGCTTTGGTGATTGAGCATTGAGCGTAACGCTGTGCTCGACTTTATTTCTTCTTGCTGTTCAGCAGAGAGGAAAAGAGTCAGTTGGCGGGCGCTCATGATTTGACCAATCGAGTCGCCCATTTTTTCTACAATTTTGTAGCTATTTTTTTCTGGCGAATGCGCCACGAAAAATGGTCCGCTACGTTTTGGGTACAGCTTTCGAGTTGTACCTTTATCGTAGCTTGACCGCTTGTGTTCAGTGACAAACACCATGTCCCCTACTTTGAACTGAGTAGGATCGTCATGGGTTTTGTTGTAATTGTATTCGTCTCGAATACGTTGTAGGCGTCTACGTTCGCGTATGTGCGCCTCGACAGCTTGACGTTGCGTCATTTTGTCGATGTTCTGGTTGACGTACTCGCACGTATAAACTGCTTTTTGGCCAGTAAATCCGCACGAGCATTGTGTACATCGTAGGATCGAGCACGTACATGGTACGGCTCGAAAACCTCGAATTTTTCAACCAAGGCAATGATTTCTTGGAATAAGTCTTTATGAAAGACCATTTTCCTTTTGGAATTCTTCCAATTGTTACATTGCCAATGGTGCCGATACTCGCGAAGGGCCGAGGCTGCGTACTTCGAGTCAGTGAAAAGTTTAACTTTTTTGACTTCGTTGTACAGCAGTATCTGCAGCGCCACTTTCACGGCAATCAGTTCGGCTAAATTATTTGACATGGGATACTTTTCAACTGATATTCTCTCGGAAACGTTTTATCAGTTTTGAGCGAAAAGCATATCCCTATGCCGCCGACCGCGTCTTCGCGGCCGTTGTTCGAGCAGGCGCCATCCGCCGTAACTCGTACATAACCATCGTCTTCGATAGTTAGGTCCGACTCTTCCAACTTTAAAGTTGTAAGGAGTGGTTCTGAGGTTATTGACTTAACTTCATCGTTCTTCTGTTTTTCAAGCAGAACTTTAAGTTCGTGCTTGAAATTGAAGGGATGAAGTTTGGTAGGTATATCCTTGACGGTGACGTCAGGGATGCCCCAGGCCTCATTCGGCTTGATTCCAAGAGCATTGGGAGTGTTGTTGATTTCACTCTCAATTTTCTCAATGAAATCGTGCCAGCCAAAATGGGACTGGAAGGGGTCATGGAACTCGTTCATCTTCACCCGTAGCTTGTCCCCCAGGGTCCTCATGGTCCTTTCGACCAAGGAGGCCTGGGGATTATACGTAGTGGTGAAGGCCGCTTTGATACCATGAGCCCTGAGCATCTCTATCCAAGTACTACTTGCAAATTGTGTACCGTTATCGGTGATCACTTTGCCAATTTTGTACTGTGGCTGGATAGAGTTGATGACCGTTTTCATGGCCTTCATAACTTCGGCCTGTGTGGCACCCTTTAAGGGCCTTAGCCACACTCTGGACGAAAATACACATTTGGCCACGAGTAGGTACGCAGGGTCCTTGTAGTCGTGTGCGACTGGACCGAATAAATCCACTGATAATACGTCAGCGATGCGGTACGCTTCGACTTGACCGTATTGCAGTGTTTTTCGTCGTACGTAATTTTTATTGACTTTGCAGATTATACACTGATTACAAATCTCCCGAATGCGGTAGCACGCGTTCGGGTGAAAGTACAATCGTTTGAAGATTTGTTCAGTTTTTGCCGCGCCCACATGTCCGTATTCGTCATGTAGGTAGTCAATTACATCACGTAGCAGAGCAGTAGGTAGGTACGGTACGCTCCTACCATCACTGTGTACTCGTAGTAGAATTGGGCGATCGTTACGATCATTTTCTACTTTGTATACTTTGCGACAGTTTTCAATGCGTTTTCGCATTTTGGCGTCTATTTTCGTATCGGTGTTCAAGGTCTTTAAGATCTTTTTGCACGTCTCGTCAGCTTGCTGATAATGATGTATCTCTCTTAGAGCCTTCATCAAATCAGGCACAAAAGTTTCTGAGAAGTCCACCGGATACGGTTCAAGACTGGTTTCCATTACATCGTGTTCGATGTCGAATTGATACACCGTGATCTCCGGAGCAGCTACAGTCTGTAGGTGCTTCGTCGATTTCTTGATGTCGTAATGTAGTCTGAAACAGTTGAGTTCGGTGATCCAACTCGCCGCCTTGCGGTGAGTTGAGATCATCGACACAAACTTGTCTACGATTGGTGCTAAGTTGGCACGAACGTGTACGTTCATGTCAAACACCCACAGTTTGAGTTTACGTATCGTCGTCACGAGACCTATCATCTCGCGATCGATGAGCGTAAACTTTTTCTGGTGCGGCTTTAGAGCATACGAGGTGTACATTAAGATTTGGTCTTCGCCGTCGATGTTCTGATATACAACGGAATTCGTTGCGTCATCAGAAAGCCACGTATCTATATAGATATCGTGATCCTTATCAACTTGGCGCAAGCGAAAGTCTTTTTTGTACTCCCGCTCTAGCTCTTCGAAAGCTTTAAGCTGTTCGTCTGACCAAGTAAACGGTACGTCTTTCTCGGTTAGTTTGTAGAGGGGGCAGTGATCTGCTGATAATTAGGTATGAACCGCTTATATAGACCTGTAAGACCGATTAAAGCGAGAACTTCCTTCTTATCTTTGAGCACTACTTTGCCCCTCTTGGTATGCTTGCTCTTGAAATCGTCAAATTTCTTGATCTTGTCGCTTTGTTTAGCGATTTGATCTTGAGCAAGCCGATACCCGAGGTGGTTCGTTTCCTGTTTAAACAGTGATGTTTTCTCAGGATTGAGCCGGAGGCCATGTTTGAGCAGCAGTTCGAGAACGAAGACAACTCTGTCTTCCATTTCGTCGAACGTGTCCGCAGTGACGAGCACGTCGTCTGCGAACGTCTGCACACCGGGTGTACCAATCGGTATCACCCGGTTCATGACCTCTACAAATTCGGCCGGAGCGATGCAGATGCCATACGGCATTACGTTAAACTCATACACCGCTCCCTCCACCTGGAACGCCGTAAATTGGCGAGATTTTGCTGAAAGCAAAATCTGCCAAAATGCGGCGACGAAATCGAGGGTGCTATACCATTTAGCATTCGTGCTATGGATGATATCCTCGATTTCGCGAGGTTCTGTAAGAAGCCTCTCCAGATGGCGGTTCAATTCGTCCGCATTTAAACACAAACGCAACTCTCCGTTCTTTTTGAGAACCGGAGCCGTCGTGTTTATATAGCGAGACTTTGACGGCCGAATTATCTTTAGCTTGAGCATCAACTCGACAGTATGTCGCAGTAGATGCTTTAGCTTGTTTGGTGGGCGGTATTTTTCGCCTCGCCATTTCTTGAGGTGTTCTTTTTCGGTGTTAAACTTAAAGTCTACAACCCCACCGTTAAATTCGCCGGGGTACCTACTGAACACCTCCTTGAGTTGGGAGATGCGGTCAAAGGATTGGTCAGCTCGTTCTTGAGAGACCCTTCCCTTGCTGACGGCCTCTTGGAGGTCATCTCTGAGCTTCTTGAGGAACCGTTCAGGCCCGTCATCTCGCTCCTCTTCGGTCAGCGGTAAGCGTTGATCGATGTTGGAGTAGCTCGACGTCAGGAGTATTGTTTCTCGTTCGTACTCTTTAAGAGGCTCGAACTTGAAAACCTCCGCGTCTTGGTACGTACCCTGTTCGAGGAACTTCAATACTGAACGTTCCCCTCCTGGTTGCCGGCAGAAAGCGATTCCTTTCTGCTGGTCCAGGTCAATTTTCAGTATCTTCATCGATAAGCGACCGATAATGAAAATTTTGCCTGGTACGTCCATGACGAAGAAAGGCATGGTCATGGTGATCTTGTTGAATTTGAAGGTCACTTGTACTAGATGCGTCATCGTTCTAGCAAGTGCCCCATTCGCCATCTTTAAGATGACGGGTCGTTTCAACAAGATGTACCTTATATTGTTGTCACACCTGCGTGTCAGCATGTTGACCATCGGCTTGGAAATTACGTTCGGCAGTGCCCCCGTATCGAGTTGCGCTGCCAATTTCGTATCCGGGTAGTCAAGCTGTATTGCACACGTCGGGTCGACGGTTTCTGCAGTCACAATCTGTCGGCGTACACTGCGGCTCACATCTTTTAGAGTCAAGCTCGCATTTTCGACATTGTCCACAGTTTGAACCGGCGGTACGCTGGTTTCTGTGTCAGTGTCTGTTTCCACCGACGTGTATGGGTCGCGTGTGGGTGGTTCATCGTCTTCATCGGATTCGATGTCTGAACCCCAGTCATCGTAGTCGGAATCGTAGTCCGAAGTCGGTGACTCGATGCCCACATTCGCTACCATTGCGAAAGTAACTTTTGTGGTTTTGGAGCGCGGCGTTTTCGCAGCTTAACTCCTTTCAATCTGACTTTATCAGCTGATTCGTTTCCACTGTCGTCATCTGACGGTGGTGTTGGCGGTGCAGGTGCCGGTTGCTCTGTCAGTGGCGGTTCCGCCACTTTCTCAGGCTCTGCTACCGGCTCTGCTACCGTGTCGGGTTCCTTTTTCCGAGTCAGAATTGCCGTCGGACCTTTCGGGGGCTGGGCACCGTCCTTGTGTACTGATTTGACCCCTGACGTGGTCGTCATGATCCAATCAGACTCTTGGTACGGTACTTTCAGCGGTCCCGTATTCCTAGAAGGCTGTGTCGTTGCGACATGGTTTGCTAGCTCTTTAAAGAGACTAGTCAGCACTTCTGGGTACATCTTATTGGCAATAAAATATCCTGCCTCTTTCGAGAGGTAGAATTTTCTGTACTCAGGTAGGAGCTGGTACTTGTCGTTGACCGAGGGGCGATCGTATCGTTCACCACTCTCATTGGTCACCGACTCAGTTTTCAGAAATCTCAGGCTCGTTTGAGACCAGACTTTAATTCTGGTATCGCCTTCTAATTTCTTGTACATTGACCTGAAATTTCGTATTCGAGTCAGGTCTACGTGTATCTTGTCTTCCTGTCTAGGTAGAACAAGTGGAAATAGGAGCACGATGCTCTTGAACCCTTTTTCGAACAGTACTTCAAGTACCTGTCGAAGTTCTTGTTCAATGACGTTGTAAGGCTTGTGTGAATAATTAAATTCAAACAGTCCAGCACTTACAATCGCCGCATCTTTTCCTTGAAAATCGTGTTTCTTGATCTCGGTGGCGAGTTGTTCAAGAGAAATACGACTGCTGAGATAGGACGGTAATACCATCGAGGTATTGTTTATCCTTTGCGAGCGACAAATTGGGCTAAGCCATCGCCGATGAGCACCCTCCCTTTAAGGGTCGGAGCTACGACAATTTTGGGACTAGGTGGCCGCCCTGCGCTTCCTAGTCTTGGCCGTTTCCCTGGGCCTCATCTTGGGGCTCCAGTTCTACGGCTTGTAAATCCTTGACCTCGTCATCGTGATCAAAGTATACATCGTTGTCAGCCGTGGTTTCCTCCAGGTACCACACTTGGTGGAGCTGAGGGGGGGCTGTGGTCGTCGGGGGTACCGGCGTCGGTTTTGCCCCTGTCGCAGCCGGCGTCGGCGCCGGTGCGATGACCTTTCGTCCATCAGACCACTGCTTCAGTACAAACCGGTTGGGCCCCCCAGCGGTCGGGTTCGATTGCTGATATTGAGGGGGTCTAGCCGGTTGTGCACTCTGCGGCGGTTTATTTGTGTATCCAACTAGCGTTCGTCGAGTTTGCGCTTGTGGATTTGGTGTTTGATTAACCGGTTGCTTGCGTGGCGCAACCACCGGTATTTTGTATTGAGGTAGCGGGTCGCGCTGATCCTCGAGTCTTTTTAGAGCTCGCTGATAGCGAGTTAGACTCCAAGTGTCCTCCTCATCGATGCGTGTTCGCAGTTCGGTGGGGAGTTTTTGCATCGTCATGTCGATGGCGTCCTGGACAGAAATGGTGTCCATTTTGGTCAGAGTGCGGAGCCACTTCCGGATGTATTGAATGAGCTCCCTCGTCGTCGAGGTCCGCTTTATCTCCTCCGGGAAGTGAGCCCGGGCCGCAGCCTGGTCCCTCCTGGTCCAAAATTCCCTGAGGAACTCTGTCCGAAGGACGGACCACTTGGTAATAGTACGGTGATTCTTGGCCCACTCTCGGTTTATGTCGATAAGGCCACAGAACACTACGCACATTTGGGCCCCCACGACATTAGTCTGGGCCATATAAGCTTCAAAGCTTTCCAGAAATTCGAGGGGGTGAAATCTATCTTCTTCAGTGAAGACGATTCCGTTTGCGCGCAAGGATTCCACGGTTCCGGGAGCCCCTTGCGTATGCCAGTACGCGGCCGCTCGTGGAATTCCGGGTCGTGATCGAATCGGGAACCACCAGCGGGGTCCGGATCGCCGCCATATCCGTAACGGTCACTTGAGCGGCGTCCGCCGCTGCCCCCTAGTCCCCCTTCACGGTCGTATCGGTCGTGGTCACTTTGATAACGGTCATCGTGATCATAGCGGGGGGCACTGGAGCGGTTTCGGCCTTCGAGCTGTCGTCGTAACGACTCATTTTCCGCTCGTTCTAGGCGTAAGGACTCAGCGAGGTCGCTGAGTTGTTGCTGAGTCGGCGTAAATTGCTCGGATCTGTGAGATCTGGCCGCCAACCCTTGTATCGCGTCCGCTGTGTGGTACAGGGATTGCTGCTGTTGACGCAGCGCCTCATCCACAGTATTGCAACGGGCGTGAATATTGCTGTTCTCCCTCTCCATCCATGCGCGCATCGACTGCATAGCTTGAGAAATCTCAAGCAGCGCTTGTTCGCCGGGTGGGAGGGAGTAGGTGTCAGGTGAGCAACCCGCGACGCTCGGCGTCGGGCCTCTGAAAGAGGACCCTCCACCGGGGGCTTGCCCCTCATGCGTCGCGTGGAAGCCACTGTTCACAGTCTGACTAGTAGCCGGCGGTACGTACACGTACTTGCTACTACTGGTCGCCGGGATGGATCCAATCCTACTCGTCGTCGAGTAGGTAATGGCTGCCGTGGTAACCGCATGCGGCACCGTGCGGCTCGCCGTAAACGACGCGCCGGTAGGTACCGACGTTACTGGCGATTGGAAACCTATTTGCCGAACTGGCGTGCTCGCATACGGATTCGGTTTATAGGGTACCCTAGGTACAGTCGTACGCGACTGCCTATTTGGTGGGTTTTGTTGGCTGGTACCTATCTGGCGTAGATAGGTAGCAGCCGTCGTTGTTTGTGATTGGGTAGGTACACACCTACTTGAGGTTTCTGTCGGTTCGACTGTACCTACCCGATTTCCGTGAGTTAGGCGTGAAAGCGCCTCCAGTGAAAAATCTCCGGTCGACGGATACGTCTGGCCGGTAGGTATCACAACTCGATCTGCAATTAACGACTTCATCATGCGTCTCATATATGATTCGCCTGATGAAATATTATTTGCATGTACTTCAGCGGTCACGCTGAGTACGTTTCTTTGCGTCGTATTCGCCGCATTGAAATTCGAGTCGAACTGCGGTGCCGTAACGGCGCCGTGTTCATACGGGCCGATTCTGCTCAAGAAATCCATCGGGTTCGATTGAATTGCAGGTGGTGCATTGTAATTACTGTTAGCAATTACAGTCTGGTCGCCTTCATCGTCCGTTGTGTACTGTCAGCAGTGCCGGACCCACCATCCTGAATCGTAACCGATTCCTGGCGTGGGCCGGTCACCTGCGGCATTGGTGTTGTTTGATGACCACCAAATTCTACTCCTCCGGTCTCGGTAGGAGGTTGCTGAGTTGAGTCGTGCTCAAATTCAGCCGAATTTGAGGGAATTGCGTCGTTATTCGACAACAATTTCCTTCTGGTCTGTTTTTTGATAACAACCGGATTCGATTTTTTATCTCTTTTGACCGCAAGTCGCTGCGAAGTGCGTTTCGCAGCATCGCCGTACTTGTTTCTACCAGACATCGCTGGTAGGGTTCAAAACGTGCAAAAAATTAATTTGGTATTGAATCTTGAAGATTTAGTCCCAATTAATTTTGATTAATTGCTCACAGTATATCTTATAGACGTACTTGAGAAATAATCGTTAGAAAAAATATACCTTTAAGGTATTTTTCAAAATAGAAATTAATTCGTGGTCGAATTTAATTCCTAGTTAATCAGCAGCGGTATGTCTTACAGACGTACTTGCTGGAAAATCAGATCAACGTAATGATATATCTAACAGATATATTCAGTTGATTGGTTTGTGAGAAATCAATTCGTGTATAAATCTTAAAGATTTAACCGAATTTGATTTGAAAAATTTATAATGTGCCCGTAAATCTTATAGATTTACTTGAAAAAATCGTACTAATTCAATACTATGTCTCAAAGATGTAGTAGAATTAGTTGGTTGGGTAAAATACTTCGCGAATAAATCTCACAGATTTATTTGCTAGGTAATTTAATCCGTAGTATATCTATAAAGATGTACTTGAAATGTATCCGATTAATTCAACACAATATCTTAAAGATATGTTTGAATTAATTTGCATACCAATATTACTCCGCAGCTGAATCTACAAGATTTATTTGCCTAGTAATTTTTTAGCGTTACGCTATTTTATGTGTATATAATTAGACGTGATCGTTTATTTCATACACTGGTATGATTTCTTAAAGAAATCTATGCCGAGCTAATGGCAGTATTATCAAAATACGTTGAATAGGGACGCGCGAAATATAACGGCCAAATACACGACGTGCACGGTAGCTAGGAAAGAATTATAATGCGGAACGTGTTCGTTCGTTGCTTCCAGCCGGCTACCGTAGCCGAGTCCCCACTCTAGCCGCCATCTTGCCAACTATCGAACCGACAGTCGGCGGTCAGGGCGGGAGGGTAACGGGGAAACTAGCAGCTGCCGTTTCGACACGCGCTCCGGTCACGTAGGCGATTTTTAACTTAGAAAAATTTACACTACGCGAAAACGTATTTTAACTGTCTAAAAACTCCGCGAATTTTACACACGCACGAACACACTCACGAATAACAAGAGTAAAACAGCAATAACACTCAATTAAAAAAGTAAAGCCACGGAACTTACGTTAATAAAACTTATTAAATAATTAAATTCGCGTCAAGGCGAAAGTCTACTTACGAAAATAGTTAACAAAAGGATGACGACAGGACATCATCCCCGGACCTCCAGCGGCACAGGACTGGACGCCCTTTCGGGGGGTTTTTGATTTTCATTGTGGGTAGCTAATCCACGAAAATCCAGCACGTTTAGGCGCCAATGAGAGAAATGGACCATCTGGCCACGATGACCATTCTCTCGGTGGGAGGAATGCCTCCCGCAACCCCTCTGGTTTAACCTCAGCCGTCCAGAGGGATATCTGATATAACTCGAAAGAATTAACACAGTTGAAAACGTAAGAAGAATATATTCAAATGAATATGAAGACACGGAAAACTTACACGGTTCGGGATTTCTCCGGGTGTTTAGTACGCATGAGGCGGCTCAGCAACGGAACGTTGCTTCGCCACCTCGTACCAAGCACCACTGAAGAGCTGGCTCGTAGGTTCGTTCCATCGTATCGACGGAACGACCGAACTACTGGTGGCGGCACCTACCGTTTTACCACCGCACACGTACCGCGGCGGCGGGGAACGGACGGGCCAAGTCTCCCTGTGACAACATTTTTATGGCTGACTTTATGTCTCAAAAAATACCATGACCGACATTTTCTTAAAATTTTTCAAGGTCAACGAACTATCATTAAGTCAGTAATGTGGGATGACTTTTCATCCCATCCCAATATTCATCCCAAGCTTTTTTCCAATTCTTAAGTCTGGAATAAATTTTTGGATGTATTTTCACCACATTTTTTTTTATTTTCATCTCGATTATTCATCCTAAATTTTTTCTCGATTTTTTGAGCTAAGGACGAACTTGATAATCATCAAAAGCTATTTTTCTCATTTCTAAGACTGGAATGCATTTTCGATGATTTTCCATCCCAATAATCAACCCAAGCTTTTTTCGTATTTTTAAACCTGAGATAAATTTTTTAACATGGATATGTTTTTTCCTCTTGGAGGGGGGAGGGGGGTCATTCCAAATTTTTTAAGACGCTATTTTGCGTGACGCCAAGTCGAAAATTTATAAATTTTTATATTTTCGAAATTAATTTAATGTCATCAAAAAGTCAAAAACATAAATTTTTTGTATTTCCGAAATTGACTAATTATCAATATTATCAAAAATGTCAAAAGCTGAAAATTGACTTGATATTAGAAAGTCAGAATAACAGGAAAAACATCAAAGAGCTAAAAAAAATTTAAAAACAAATTTTTATATTTTTTTGAAATTAACTTGATATCAGAATTCAAGATGAGAGGAAAAAACATCCATATTTTCAACATTTCCTTTCAAAGGAAACTTTACTTCATTTTGATGAAATTTTCATCCCGGGCTTTTTGCGAATTTTTATGCCTGGGATAAACTTGGGATGAATTTTCATTCTAATATTCATCTCATGCTTTTTTTTCTTCTTCATTTCCACCCAAGAAATGTAATATTTCGAATTGAAAACATTTCTCTGCTTATTTACCATGAGATCAAGTGTCGATTTAAAATATAGAATTTTAAAAATTTTTCATTTTTTTTGGAAGGACAAAAGGTATTTTAAGGTATTTTTTGAATTTTCAAGCCAAGGACGAATTTGAGATGGATTTTCAATTTCACACTTTTTTTTCGAATGTTTAAGTTTGGGACGAATTTTGGGATAATTTTCTATCCCATTATTCATCCTTAGTTTTTTTCCGAATTTTCAAGCTTAGAAAGAACAAGGGATGAATTTTAATTCCAATCCAATAATTTCAAACAGGTGTAGTGGAGCAAAACAAGTTCATCTCACTGAGGCTCAGTGAGAGAGGAAGTGGTGTCATATGACGTCAAAAGTAATTTTCATCCCTAACTTTTTTTTTCAAAATTTTTGAATTTCGGATGAACTTGGGATAACTTTTTGTTTTCATCCTAAGCTTTTTTCGAATTTTCTTAGCCTAGGGAAGTTTTCAGATGAATTTTTATCCCAAAATTCTCTCACACTTTGATAAAAATGAAAAATTCCTCAAATTCTTGATCTGAATAAACTTTTCATTTCATCTCTCTTGTACTATGGTAGAGGATGAAAATGGTACCTATCTAATTTTGGGTGTAAAATCTGGATCCGGACCCCTTCGACTCCCCCTGGCTACACCACTGGGAAAGTGACTGAGATTCCAAGCAGGTGGAACTACCTAAATGTTTTTTTGAAAATATTCAATTTTTATGTCACTCAACTTCATTTACTTTTGCGGTAAAAAGATCCTGAATGTTTTTAAAACATATTCCACTCAAAATAAACAACCATACCTCTTGAATTTTTCTCAAAATCCAGTATATTTTTTTATCCACCCGTTTGTACCCACATAATATAATATTAATATTTATTACCTACATATTAAAAATCGTATGCACATAATTTCGAATATGACGTCACATTCATTGTCATTCAATTCCCACCTCCGCCATATTTTTTCCCATATAAAATCCAATCGTTTAGATATCGAATCGAGCAAACGAATTCCATTTGATAAATCAATTCGAAATCAATGGGATTTTGAAAAATTGAAAACATTTGCTCCATTGTTAAAAGCAAACACCATAAAAAAAAACATTTTGAAACGAACGTAAGCACCTATAATTTTTCCAAACACTCCGAAGCTTTCCATCATTTCATTATTTATGAAAAAAAAAATCCACTTTGTAAATACAAAAAAACCATCACGATTAAATAAAAGAATTAAAATTTCGCACCCTTCCAATCCCTTCAGCTTGCTTCGTAGAAAAACACTAGAAAACACTCGCATCCGAAATTTTCAAACCTTAGAGGACAGAAAAACCAGGCTAGTGTAATTTTACATCATCGATTTCGTACAATCGCGTTAAAAAACAATAAATATTAATTTTTTTTTCTTGTTAAAAGTAATTGCGCGTACGTGTCAACGACCTCAATACGAAACGTCATGTACAATACGCACTAGCACTGCGTGTGCAAAAAGGGTGCGTCACTATTTAATCTAGTAAGGGGATGCATAGAACAAGTCCCCCTGCCCTGGACACCCTTACCCAAAATGTTAAATGTCATTATAGCCCTTCCATGGCAGCCTTATTTAGCGTATTGAGATCAATACTTTCGTTCATCCCGGGCCAATACTACACTCACCGTGTAAAGATTTTTTTCGGCCAAGGAAACGTTTCCAGCAGGGGGTTCCGGCTCGTTTTTTCTCTTTCTTTTCTTTACAACTTGGAATTTTCTTTTCCAAACTCGAGTTTGGCGGATTCATTTCCATAATTGTAATAAGTGGTACAGCGAGATGAAGTCGGAGAAATATGAATTGGAAGTTTGTACATAAAAGAGCTTTTTTTCCTTTTATAGGCGTTAAAAATTTTTAGATGTTTTTCTCGTTCGCGTTTATAACGCTTTATCGTTGGCATTTTTACGATTTTTGTATTCCTTCAATTATAAGACAAATAAAATTTAACTGCCGCGTTGTTAATATCGCCAGTTAAAAATTTTATTAATGTCATTGAAAAAAAAAAGGGCAATTTGAAATTTTATTGTGAATTTTTATTACGCGATAGTATCGTTGGAAATGTGCGAAACCGCGGCAAAATTTTACTTTTGCTTTAAGGCAGCGTTGCCAACTGTACGGAAAAATCCGTATATGTACGGATTTTCGGGATGTACGGATTCACTGTACGGATTTTAGTACGGATTTTCCAAAAGTACGGAAAAAGTACGGATTTTTTGGATTTTTGGATAAATATAGGAAAAAACGCCAATTTCTTGTGGAATTTTTCAATTTTTTAAAAATTTTTTGCTCTTACTGTGTTCGGGCAACGTTTTCCCCCTATTTTTTCCTATTTCTAGTGAGACTTACATTCAAAAGGACAAAATTTCCTTCAATTTCCTTCAAAATGTCACGATTCCTTCCTTTCCATTTGTGAATTTTTTTTGATCCAAGTCAGGAAAATTGTTCAAGTTGGAGGAAAAATTGCTAAATTTATGGGAAAATGTTGAAATTCTGCATTTTTTGGAAACGTCCTAGATATTAATGTAAGGTTTTACATCATTTTTCTAAAAAAAAAAAGGTCATCAGTTTTTGTACGGATTTTTTTTTAGCGTACGGATTTTTTTTTGGTTTTTATACGGAAATTCCGACTTTTTGGTTGGCAACACTGCTTTAAGGCGTGAAAAAAGTCAAAGCAGGGGCGAGAGGGATGACAGCAGGGGAAAAATCCCAAGATTTACGTATTTACGTGACGGTAATGGCGAGAAATCGGGTATTACATCAATTACCTAGGTTCGGTGTTCGGTGTTACGTGAATGATCGTCTGAAGGTTGTCCGTTTTCAACCTGAGACTCCCAAGTCGAGACTCCGGAGAACCAGAGATGATTTTGGTCTGTATATGTAACTAAGGTCAATCAAACACCCTCCCCCGAGTTCAAGGCTGCTGTTGCGTCGAACTCGCGGGCTCGTAGTACGTGTTCGCCGAAAAAAGGAGCCAGCAGCGAGAGGAGGAAAGAGAACGGAACCGAGCTTCGAGACAATTACCTCCTCGTTGTTCTATTATTTTTTAAGGGGAAACGTTTCCCCAGCGATTCGTTGATTTATCATCGTTTCCCCTACCGTCGTGCGTAATCGTTACGAGTTCGGAAACTGATCAGTGGTTCTCAGCGTTGCGTTCGTTACGTTTATGTAATTTTTTATTTGTTCATTGACGCGACAACACCGGTGATGGATTCTCGCTTTACAGCTATTTCTAGGTCAAGCTTGCTTCAAGTCGAATTGAAATCGAAATCGTCTTTATTGAATTTTTTTCCCTTTCAAGCAGTTGTACAAATAGTGTGCCTGAAACAAACGCTATGAGTGTCGAATAATACATAATTATTTACACAGCACACACTGCATATATAAGTATGGTGTACTATGCTTACGTCGTCCATTTTTTTATTTTCGCAGTTCAAAGATTTTTTTTATTTTATAATTTATTGTACCAGACAATACCTATAGGTTTCTATTATGCATTTTTTTTCTCTCTTCTGAACTACTTAAAGATTTATTAACGCTTTTACCAACCGATCGATGTAATTGCATAAAGGTGTAATTAGAGAGAATTATATATTCCATGCATTATACTAACTTACTTACTATTATATGTAAGTTTTAATTAATACAAACCGTACAACTAAATACATACGAATGGTTTCTTTTAATGACGTAAGTATGTGTATATTATATTGTTGCAGAAAACTCCAAGTTTTAATCACTTTTTCGAAAAAAGTTTGAAGCTGAATGGAATTTTATCAATATGGTGTCAATGGGCCTTTAGGGGAGAGGAGGTATTAAAATGTTTTGATAAAAAAATTTAAATTTAAGAAAAAACTAAAAAAGTATACACAAATATCAAATAATTTGAAAAAAATTGAAAAAATCTAGTGCTATGGCATTTTAATAAAACGATCATTAATAACTTTTCTCAAAATTGATAATTTTTTTCAAAATCGATAATTTTCTGAAAATCGATAATTTTCTGAAAATCGATAATTTTCTGAAAATCGATAATTTTCTGAAAATCGATAATTTTCTCAAAATCGATAATTTTCTGAAAATCGATAATTTTCTCAAAATCGATAATTTTCTCAAAATCGATAATTTTCTCAAAATCGATAATTTTCTGAAAATCGATAATTTTCTCAAAGTCGATAATTTTTCTTAGAATTGATAATTTTTCTTAGAATTGATAATTTTTCTTAGAATTGATAATTTTCCTCAAAATCGATAATTTTCTGAAAATCGATAATTTTCTGAAAATCGATAATTTTCTGAAAATCCATAATTTTCTGAAAATCGATAATTTTCTGAAAATCGATAATTTTCTCAAAAGCGATAATTTTTCTCAAAATCGATAATTTTTCTTAGAATTGATAATTTTCCTCAAAATCGATAATTTTTTTTAAAATCGGTATTTTTATTTTTTCTCGAAATCGATATTTTTCTTAGAATTGATAATTTTCCTCAAAATCGATAATTCATCTCAAAATTAATAATTTTTCTCAAATCTCAAAATTGATGTTTGATAAGTAATTTTTTTTCAAAGTTCATATTTTAAAAAAATCTATAACTCATTGCAGAATGTGACCCTACCGGAAAAAAAGGGCCATATGTAAAAAAAAAAAATCTATGTCTTTATTTTCATGTGTTTGGTCCAGATTTGGTGTCGTTTGGACTAAAAACGTGAAAAAAGACATAAATTTTTTTACAAATGGTCTCAATTTGAAGTTAAATGAATTAATGAGAGATTTTTAGGTAGGTACCTACAAGAAGTATTTTTTACGTTAATTAACCAAAAGAAAAAATGGTGAAAAAATCCACCACCCAAGAATTTTTCACAGTTTGAATTTTTTGTTGACTCTTTTTTATAACTTTTCACAATTGAAGTCAATTTTCTGGACAAGAAAAGGTTAAACGAAAAAATGAATGGAGCATGAATTGTAGAGCGTAAAATTTCCTTTCTTTGACTTCGAATTAATTTTTTCTGAAGAGGCTTAGCTTTCGAGATATTTTAGCTGAAAGCTGAAAATTAAAATTAGACTTTTTTTTGAAAAATTAAAAATATCTGAAAAACTAAGCCTTTTAAGAAAAAACTAATTGGATTCTACTGAAAAGAAATATTACGCTTTATATTTCAAGTTTCATTCATTTTCTTTTTTTTGTTGAACTGCTTTTTTGCTCAGAAAATGGACTCCAAGGGTCAAAATTTGACTCACAATATGGAAAACAAATTTCCAACAAAAAATTCCGATTTACATGTAAAAAGTTCCACAAAAAAATATGGATAGAAAAATGCTAAGCCTCCTTTAAAAAAACTGATTGAACACCGCAGAAAGGGAATTTCATGCTCTACAATTCACGTTCTATTCATTTTTTTCATATAACCCGTCCTTTGATTAGAAAATTGACTTCAATTGTTCAATTGACGTAAGTTTGCAAATAGAAGTTCAATAAAAATTCAAATTTTGAAAAATCCTTGGTTAATAAAATTTTTTTACTTTTTTTTTGTGATCAGCACAAAAAACTACCATCCAAGAAATCGAGAAAAAGTGGGAAGGCGGAGTGGTTCCAAATTTCAATGAAGAAATTGACTATAACTTCTCATTTCAATGTCGCTGGCGTATTCAATGAAAATATAAATAGATTTGAGCAATGAAAAATTGAAAAACTGCTGAATTTTTTGAAACAAAAACAATCAATACACTCTTTAAATAGGAATCAGTGTAATAAATTTGATTAAAAATCATTGATTTTTCGCTGATTTTTCAGTCAAAACTACTGATTTTTCTGACAAATAGGGAATTGATTGATTTTTGATGGAAACAGCAGTGAAAATGCAAATATTTGTTGAAAAAGCATGTGTGCAGAGCAAAAAAATGCACTTTTTTCGTATTTTTATGATAAAAAAGTACCCTTCCCAAGCTGTGGAGGGGAGGGTGGGGGCTCGAACCTTTAAAATCTCCCTTGGGTACTATTATGTACATATGTATGAAATGAAAAATTAAAAAAAAAATCATTAATGTATATCAATCTATAGAAAATTTCAATATCTACAAATCCTGCTCTAAACACACTCCATCTTAATCCCCCCATTCAGCCGATGAGCCGAAAAATTGGAAAAACCGCCCAAATCGCTTGTACAACAATAATGCATTTTTTTTTCATTTCAATTCCACTTTTACCTATCTTTGTAGCTTATAAAAATGGCCTCTAGAGATCAGCCATTTCAAATTGAGGATTCAAAAAATGGAATTCCAGTAGAAATTTCAACTCAATTTTATGTGTTCATCATTTAAAAAAGAAATGAACATTTTTTTTTTCAGTTGATGGTTTTGATTCCCACAGTATACGTACGACAGTTCATTTTTTTTCGAAGTTTAGCTCAATTAACGATTATTTTTCTCCACCTGGTAAGTTCAAGTTAGGGAACTAGTTCAAGTTATTTTCTATGGCAGCTTCGGATAGGGGTAGGTAGTTCCAAACTCAATGGTTGAAAATTTTCGTAAATCAGAATTGCATTTTTTCCATTCATTCAGAAATTTCCCCAAATCATTAGTTCAAAATCAATCTAATTCAACATCCACCTAAATATTGCTTCTATCAATACAGGTACCCAGAAAAGTCATTAGAATTACCTCATGAAATATTTGAATATATTTTACGAAAATGTCACAATTCTAAAAATTCTCGATTCTCGTCTATAATAATTTATAGCCTATACCCTAAATCAAAAGATTCATCATGTTTATGAAATAAAAAATCCCTTCGACATGCATCACAACGCTATGTAAAGCCGACGCCGAAAAAAATAAAACTTCGTGCCTGATATATTATTTTTTCGCGCAAATTTAGAACACTTCGCGACGATTTTATGTTGACTATTTTTTTCGTAAGTAAATTTTTATTCGCGGCATCGTCACAGGTTTGTGTATTTATTCGATGAGTAAAGATGGAACGATAAAAACGTACGTCGAAAACACTTGTAAACGATTCCTAGCTGGGTAAAAAATATATTTAAAGCACTGCCGAAGCTCCGTAAAGTTGAACGTCTACATATTGACGTATAAATCGTAAATTTACGCGGATTACGTTACAGAATGATGCTTCGTTCCGAACCTACGATTAAATTCAAAACACAACCGCGATCGCAGCAGTGAACGCTGTTAATGAATCGAGCAGCGCCGTAGTTTGGCTATCACTGCCGCCGTTAAGTTCTTCAATCTTCGTTGTCTTTGTCGGCACTGCACCTTGCTTGCATATTAAATTGGTGGGGTATACATAAACAAACGCTGACCCAAGGAGGACGCGGTGCGGTACGAGATCAGCTGTATTCGGAGTACTATCTTTAACGAGCGGTGGGGATAAATTGCCTTAACTCGCGCTTGTTTCCTGTTCCTTTCGACGATTTTAGGGAATGAGAGTGGCTTCTGAGTTCTGCGTGCGTGTTCAGTGCTCTACGTTGGTCGCCGTAACGTGTTGTGTATTCAGTTCGTCCGTCGGTCGTGGCTCGTTCGTTGTGTTGATTTTAGTTTTTTTTCACAATTCCAATGTGTACAAGAATGCGTTTGTGAGCACCGTGGTTTGAAAATTTTTCACCTCAGTGGTTATTATGTCCTCGAATCCGAAGAGGTATTGCTGTTCGCGGTTCGGTTTCGGGGCATCGCCTTCTGAATTCGGTGGCGTCGGTGGATTCTTATTCGGCAATGCGGCTTCGTCCAGTTACAGGTGTGGTGGCCCACGTAATCCCGACTCCCTGTTGGACATTACGGCCAAAGTGGTCGCCGAAAATATACCATTCCAGCGGATAGAAGAGAGATATGACCGGATACCGGAGCCTGTCCAAAGAAGGATCATATATTGGTCGTTTCCTCGTAATGAACGCGATATCTGCATGTACTCGTCGTTATCACGAGTACCATCCAATACCTCGTCCAGTACGGAACATCAAAATTTAGCTTTCTACAAAGGATTAAAATTACTCGAGAATAATTGCGTCGATAATGTCCTCCAAGTTGGTAAGTAATTTTGATCAAATTGCCCAATGTGGTCTTTCGTACCAGGCTGCCTGGTAGAACCGAGTTTAGAGTGTTTTTCTTTTCCCAAAGTGTGTCGTCGAGTACTGGTTTCGTATAACGGTACGAAAACAACTTAATTATCAAATTTCTTATTCAAATTAATGCCCGAGCCTGTGTTTACCACGTAGAGTTCCCTTTATCGTGGTACGCAGTTTAGCCGTGATGGCCGATGATGGTGGGTTCTGGGATGGAAGTTGGATTTTTTTCTCTGTGAATCATTCCTCCAATTTTGTCCAGAAAAAAGGGTCAAAAATGGATTACAGCAATTCTACAATGAAAATCAACTCCAAATTGTTCAAAAAATAGTGGCTGTAGAATATTTCCACCAATTCTAGGAACACTTTGCTAATTATGAAGAAAGCTATTTAGCTTGTCAAAAGTAATTGGATTGATTTACTGTTCCCTTTGGTTTTCTATTTTGGTTCTTTAATTATTATTTTCGAAGCTTTATGGACCAAGGTTGTGAACCATTGGAAAAATTCATGATTCACGTAGTGTGTTCGAAAATATCGCCATTTTCTGAGATATATTAGTTATTCGCAGATGACTAGATCGATTTATTGGTCCTGGTGGGAAATCCATATCACATGTTTTGGTTAATTTACCATTTTTCCTGAACATTTGTTTACGAAGATTGTGAATCATTGAGAATGAAAAATGACGATGTTTAGTGGGATGTGTGTTTGAAATTATCACTGTTTCTGATTCTAAGATTGAATTCTTAGAGAATCATTGATAGCTTGATTGATTTATTGATTTCTGTGGAATTGCATGTTTTTATTGCCTGTAGCTTTTATCTGAAATTTGTGTACGAAGGTTGTGAACCATTGAAAAGATTTGTGTTTCAACTGTTTTATGAAATATGTTTGAAGTTCGAAGTTCTTATGGTTTCTGAGATTATGATTGCTGGTTTCCATATTTTCATAAATGCGAGTAAACTTCTTGGGCTGAGCTCTGAATTTTAATTCATTTTTTCAAGCTATTGAATAGAAATTTTATGAGTCTCAACATTAAAAATCATCATCTTGAAGATCTATAATTATTTGATTCGAATTAAAAATTTATGAGTTTCATGCTTCTGGAAAAATTGCTCTGAAATTAACAAGGTATTTGGCGAGAGAATCTAGAATATCAAGTATTTTTTTTGTTGAATATGGCTCTTAGTTATTGAGAAATTAGTCTGACTAGATCAATTTATCGATCCCTTCGGATAATTCTATCGCATGTGTTCGTTGCGTTGAGCTCTTTTCTGAACGTTTATGTGCGAAGATTGTGAATCATTGAAAACGTTCATAATGACGGTTCATGTAATGCGTTCGAGGTACATAATAATTGATGTTTCTAAGATTTAAATCGGTTTAAGTATTGATGCCTTCGGAAAATCCATATCGTATGTTTTCATCGGTTAGCTCTGTTTTGATCATGAAGATGGTGAACATTGAAAACGTTCAGTGTTGTATAAAATTGGCTTCAAAATTTATAAAAACAATAATGAACGTTTCATTCAAGATTCAAATTTTCTCAACTTTTTTTTCCAACCCTGAATTTTTTTCAAAATTTTTTCAACTCTGAAATTTTTTCTATTTTTTTCAACTTTTATATGCATGTTTTTACTTCTTACCATAAATGTGTCAAAAAAATGAAAAAATCCAATTAAGATGTTGCAAGTTGAATTTGTTGAATTTTTTTACTTTGAGAATTGAAAAATTATTTTCAAAATTTGATTTTTGAAATAATTTTAAGTGCTTTAATTCTAAAAAAAAAAGTGAGAAAAAAACTTGAAAAGCTCAATAATTTTTCAGACAAGAAAATAGAAAACAGTATTTTGAAAACATTCGATTTTTGAAAAAAACATGAAAATTTGGACTTGTAAAAAAAAAGATTGAGAAAGCTGCCTGAATACAATTAGGTTGTGAAGAAATAAAGGTATCTTGATGTGGTGTGTCAAGTGAGCTCTTATTCCATATCCTACAAAATTCAAATTCCTCTACGCAACCCTTCCTAACAGATCTGAATTTTTGAAAAATGTACTTTTTTCACACCACCTCCCCCCCCCATCAAAACATCCATCTCTATTCATCTTCATTTTTAAGGGGAAAAAATGACAAGTTTCTGGTAGAGAGCTTTGATTTCTTCTAGAAATTTGGAGTTTATATTGATTTATTGTGAAATGAAATTTGATGCTGAAAAAAAAAAGATATTCTGATTTCATGTTTTCAGGTGTTTGAACTTGGTCATTTTTTATTTTTTCTGACAGGAGTCATTTTTTCTTGTTCATTATACTTGTTTTTTTGGGGGGGAGGGGGGGGTGTGATAATTTTTGAAAAATTTTCCACTAAATTGTAGAAAAATTCAATTTTTATTAATAGATAATGAAGTTTACCTTTTACCCCTCTCCTCTCCCTTTGACCAAGCTCTGATGATTTTTTTTTGTTTTTGAAAATTACTTTTTGATTTCTTTCTTTTTGAATTCTCTTTCAAGGGTTGAAGGGGACTAAAATTTTAATATGATTGTGTTAAGTGTTAAGTGTCAAACCATTGAAGATCAGATTGAAAATTGATTAAAACTAAAATTTCAAACCCATCCAAATTGATGTTTTTGAAAAAATTTTAGAATATGACCAAACATGATTTTTTCTGAAAAAAAAAGTATCAGATTTAAGACTTGGATTAATCTATCGATCCTATTGAAAAATCCATCTCACACGTTTTCATTCTTCAACTCTTTCCTAAACATTACGTACAACGATTGTGAACCATTGAAAAACATTCATAATGTTACATGAAATATGTTCGAAGTTATTACCGTTTCTAAGCCATATCTGTAATACTTGTTAAGGAAAATTGTAGACTGACGTACGAAGCATACTTCAGCTTGAAATTCTTCAACCAAGAGGTTATGAATTCATTTTTCAATAATGCTGTCGTTGTTGTCGCAGAAATGATTATAATTTCAGAGTAGAAACCGCACTTAATCATGAACAACTTGATCGATAAACTGATCCCTTCGAAAAATCGTAATAGGACATGTTGTCCTTGTCGTTCGTTTACGAAGATTTGCGAACCAATGAATACGCTTCTGTTTCATACTCGAATTACGTTTTTCAGTGTGTGCCTTCCCAACGTATCGTACTGTTCTGAATGTACTTCTTTGATACAATTTTTTTCATCATTTTCAAATTAGTTACCACGTTACAAATGTTATTTAGTATTTCACTTTCACGTGGATGGAAATGGAAAAAAACTGCATTGTATCGATTCTCTATGTAGTAATTCGATACGCTCGTAATGTAACAGATGCGGATACTTTATCGGCTTAATTACTCTTCGTCGACTACGATTCAACTGTCAAGAGGGTACGTAATGTGTATAATTTTGAAAAATTTACTTCGGTCTTGGCTGAACTACCATGCTGATGCAGTTTCCCAACGTATATATTATCTTTGGTTAATACATCCCAAGTATATTCAATTAAAAACTAACACAATTCCAGTACCCGCAGAGGTCGTAATTATATTCGTTATTATCAGTCCGAGAGCTGGCTTTTTTTTACAAAATAATGTCGATTTAAGGAGGTGCATTGTTCGTGTCATCCCAGAATGGATTTTTTACACTTTGGCTTCTTCGATGTAATTTTCAGCGGTCGTTGAATAGCTTAATGACTCGAAAGGGTAATGGTCGTATTTTATTAACATTTGATTAGCTTCTAGCACTTTATTTCTGCGCTGGCTATGGCCGGTTCGCTGATAACCTTAATTAATGATGTCACGCGAAAAACGCTCTGTGCAGCGAATCAATAATCTGGAAAATAAATTATTCTGCATATTCGATATATATGGTATTCGCTCTCGCCCTCGTCTATTCCCTTATGGTCTCGTACGTTCATTTCGCTACTTATGACCCTCTTGTGTACCCTTTTCAGTTTCAATGAGAAATTCTCATCGTGGCTCGTCGCCGCGTACGAGGTTTTTTTCCCCCTCCTCAACGTGTGCTCCTGTTTTCTTTCCTTTTTTTTTTCGTGTGCAACTGACATGACGAGCGAGATGGTTTCGAGAATATTTAAATGAGTATCGATTCGAATACGCGATAAGCGAGCTGAAATGAGGAAAAAATTCTTCAGATGTTAGAAAGCTCCAAAAGTTTAACCTAGCGAAAAATAAATATTCGAGCAATTGAAAGAGCGAAAATATTATACGAGGTATCTCATTCAGCGACTACGTACACATAAAGATAAAAATCCCACCAGTCGATAGAGCATCACTGTACGATTATATTTGAAAAATCGCTACGTAAATAGTCCCACTTGGAAAGACCCAACGAAGCAAAAAATATACCATAGAAAGTAACCAGCCATTCAGCTTACCGAAGCCCTAAAAATCTGATGAAAATTCAGAATCGTCCGAAGATGAACGTATAATAAATCCTCCACCCTTCTTTTTCATTGTGCCAAGACTTAGGCTGTGCGAAGTGGAAGCTTGAAAACGATTCTGTGCACAGATATCGCATGTAGGTAGAGTGCACGGGCGCACTGCTCCGGCATTTATAATGATCCTGAGACCGTACGAAGAGGCTTTTATGTACATTTCATGTGCTGGCGTTGGCTGACGAGTAATACGAGTACACGCGGCGGCGTCGTGTTTTCGACATAACTATAAAGACACCCTTCTGTATTTATGCTTGAGATTTAACAGATATTCGAGAAAGCTAAAAGAGACCATGTTCCACCCAAAGTGCAGATGTTCCACCACAATACCTGCGCGTAATATGGTTGAAAGAACGGAACCCAGCCACCAGCTAACAACCAGTCGTGTGCGATTTTCAAAATCAAAGTGTATCTGGGTCAATCGGTTAGCCCCGTCGAACCAGACGATCAAATCTATTGAAGGTGCCCTGAACACCTACTGAAAATCGTACCTATTTTATGACAAGGTCGCCAGATAATTTATCAAAAAGTACAACTTTCCGTTGAAAATATTAATTACCCCGGATCGTTAAAATTATTGTTTTTACCTCGTCACCGCTTCGCCGCGCCATTTCCATTTTACGTTCCATACGCGTGCGTAGTTGAGAGGCATATGAGCGTGATTGGTGTGTACTTGAAAACGTAGGATTTTTAATATGCCCTTTGATTATGCTGGAATTGAAGAGATATTCAGCTGGGTAGTATGAAGAATTAACCAATTAACGTGGTATCCAATTACATGCCAGGATATCGTTGCGAGACTGGTTGATAATCGTGGCACTTATCTTTAATAATGAAACATTTTAAGCAGGAAATGGTACGAGTATCAGTGCTCCTAGAGATTAGATGCGTTTGATGAAAATGCTAGATTTTCATGTGGGCGAGGATGTCGATATCGTTTCAGAATTGCTGTGACTTCTGAATGGGTATTTTGACGAGAGAATTCATATTTGCTGATTGAGTCAAATTTTGGTCCTTGAAAGAATTCGTTTACACCATCTCATGGTCAGGACCAAAATTTGATCTGTCCAAGTTGATTTTTTCAATTTTTTGGCAAAATTTTGAAAATTTTCAATTTTTTGGCAAAATTTTGAAAATTTTCAATTTTTTATGAAAATTTTACTTGAACTGTAAGATGGAAATCTGAAAATTGGTTCTTAGTACTTGAATTGACCTCCCTAATAGACTGAGATCATTTTCAAGTCGACCTATACAGTCTTCAGCAAAAGTTGACTTCCCCCATTTAAAAGTGCATTAAAATTTCTTCAGAAAGCATTGCAATCATTAATCAACTTCACGCGTATTTGGAATCCTTACTTGGAAAGTGGTCATGGTAGAAAATACGGCGCTCTGATTGGCTGTTTTAAAACGCGCTCGCGTTATCACTCATCAAAACATCGGATTCGGAACCTTCAGATTTAGAACTTAGAAGTTGAAACGAAATTCGAATTTCATTTCATGAAATTAGAAATTACGAATTAATAATTAGTAAACTGTCTACTTCAAACATTAGAGAATTTAGAGATCATTACCACATAAAATTTAAAAACAATCAACAAACATTTGCCGCATAGTTTTCATTGAAGAATTTGGAAACTGAAAATTTATCAAAAGAAGGGAAAAGATTTGGACATTTTTATAATTATTGCATTCAAATTAGTGAAATTGATCTTTGGTTAAATGGTTCAGTCAATAAAAATAAATGCCTCATAGATATTAATTAAGTAGAAATACAAACGTTTTTTGAGAATAATTTTCTTATATTTGATCTATCACCAAATTTTTAACATTATTCGATTCAGTTTTCAAATGCAACTCACTTGACCAAACACCGATTTACGCATTACTCATTTTAATAATTGCCTGAAGGGTGTAATTCTTCAATGAAAATTGCACAGCAGATTTTTGTTCATCATTCTCAAACTGTAGAAACGATATTCATTATTCAATGTTTGAGGTGTAGACATTTTATAATTCATTAAGTATTTAGTAATACAAAAACTAATTGAATGGTACTCGAAAAAGGATGAATAATATTAAGAATTCAAAATTTGTTATTTTTATTTCAAGTTCAACTGTAGTGTTAAGTTCCGAATCCGATGTTTTGATAAGGGTGATAACAAAAACAACCAATCAGAGCGCCGTATTTTCTACCATGACCACTTTCCAAGTAAGGATTCCAAATACGCCAACTTCACCAGCTGTAAATTTGACAGTGATTTTTATCTCATTTTTGACTCTTCAAATTGATTGAAACCATTTTCCACTAATGAATCTGGAATTTCCAGTTATGAGAATTCTCATTGCTCAAAACACTGTAAAAACAGCTTCATCTGTAGAAAATTTCATCCTATTTTTACTTTACCCCTTGAATCTTCTGAAGTCATTTTTCAAGGTGTCTAACATGTCCAGCTGTCTGATAAGTCAAACTTTTTCACTAATTTGCTCAAAAAGTCGAGCTTTTTTCAAAAATTTCAAAAATCATAAAAATTTCATTTACCATTGAGTATTATTGAACATTTTTTTATGAAAAAGATGAGTATTTTCGAAGGAGGAACATAGAAGTGCTTGAAATTTCCTTTGAAACGAATATACGTGGGGGGAGGGGGATAAAAAAATTTGGAGTCGGTTGTCGAAAAAATCATTCGAAAAGGTCAAGCTAAGTGAAGCTTTTTTCTCAAAAAATTTTGTTAGCCATCCTTTTTTCGATTCAATCTGTAGTATGTACTCTCTCACTCTCTCATTCTGAATCAGTGAAAAGTTACTGATGAACAGTCACTCGGTCAGAATTGCAGCACAGGAAAAATCAGCAAAATTCACTGACTTTTCAAAGATTTTCACTGATTTTCCAGCACAATTCATAAATTTCACTGATTTGTCAGTAAATTTTCACCAATGTTCCAGTGATTTTTATCACTGATTTGTTTTCTTCAGCGAAACATTTCTTACTGATTTTCTTCTATGTTGTGATTCTGACTGTTTCTCAGCGATTTCAGATAATTTTCACTGATCTGTAAATGAAAGAGTACTTTCGCATTTATAAATCAGTTAAAATTATTGTAAATCACTGAAAGTCTGAATTAAGCACAGTGAAAAATCAGTGAGAAATTTCATTGAAAGGAAACAGTGAAAATTTTCTGGAAAATCAGTGAAAATTCGCCGAAAAATGATTAAGACATTTGAAACTTGGTGAAAATTCAGCGAAATTCTTTGATAAATTAGCGAAAATTCACTAAAAATAAAAAGGTTTCTCTGTTTACTGATTTGTTTTCAGTGAAACATTTTTTACTGATTTTCTTCTATGCTGTAATTCTGACTGTTTCTCAGTGATTCCAGATAATTTTCATTGATCTGTAAATGAGAGTACTTTCTCATTTATAAATCAGTGAAAATTATTGAAAATCGCTGGAAAACCGTCTAAATTGTAGCACAGTGGAAAATTTCATTGAAAGCTAACAGTTTAAAAAATGCTGGAAAATCAGTGAAAATTCGCTGAAAAGTGAATAAAATATTCGAAAATTGCTGAAAATTTAGTGAAAATCGTTGAAAAAATTAGGGAAAATTCGTTGAAAACAGAAAAATTTTGCTGAGTTTCTCTGTTTACTGCAATTTTGGCTTTTTTCAGTTTTTTCAGTGACTTTTCACTGATTCGAAATGAGAGTAGCAAAAGTTTTTCTCTTGCGGACTGGACTCTTTCTGAAAGCACTGATTTGAACTTAAGTCTTTGAAATTTTGACTCTTTTTCAGATTCAACCTTCTAAATTGTTGAGATCATGTTTAATTTAATGTAATCTGGAGCTTCCAGCGAAAGTAGTTAGATTTTCTCTAGCACTTTGGAATTTCTTCATAAGATGTGCCGTATGCTGATGAAAAAATTTCCAATTCAATCTAGAGCTTTCAAAAGATTGGAATTTTTCCAGCTCCACTGCTCCAGAATGCATTATCTGTCTGGAATGTCAAGGAATTTTAAAATTTCTGCTGGAACCAAAATAAATTGTTCATACCACCACCACCACCCCCCCCCCAAGTTGAAATTGCAGATTTTTCGTGGAAACCAACACACTGAGAACCCATTTTTGACATTTCTAAAAATTCAGCAAAATCAAAAAATCAACTTTGACAGCTTAAAATTTGGTTCCGAAGTATGAGTGACGTACTTTTTCAAGGATCCAAATTTCAACTCGACTGACGTATTCTTCGAAACTCGCTCTCATACGTGCAGAAATATGACCAATTCGCGAGAAAAAAATCTCGTCATCCAGAAAAATAGATTTTATTGAAGGTATTCGCAACATAATCGTAAATACAGCGGTCAATAACCATCAGCTCGTGTATTATGATCCATACACGATAAGCCACCGTTTCAATACCTCGTGCATACGTCGAAAAATAGTAAATCTTCCAAAGAATAGGAACGCGATTATCCCAGGTATATTTCGCGGAAACTTGCTCATACTTCGACCTGCGAGAGACCAACAAACGTGGAAAAATAATCACCCGAACAAGATGGAAGAAAAAATGCGTTCGGAGCTGCGACGAAGGGCGGAGGCAGATCTGCGGTATATAAAATATGTAAAAAGGAAAAAAAAATAGTGAAAAGAAAATCATAAGAGAATAGTATCATTAAAAAGTTTAGTAAGGATGGCATTATATATTAAACAAGTTTTCTGGATTTTTAGGAATAAGGGATGTATTAAAGTACAAAATGGAAGTCCCATTTCTGGCAAGAGGGTAGAGCAAGTAATGCATTAATAATTGAACGTACGAACCTCACGTACATCAATTATTTAACCGAAGCAATCACATTGTGCGGACGGAAGATGTTAAAACATTTATATTCTACTTACGAGACGAGCAGGGAAGGAGGCGAGTGGGCGTTTTAAACATTCATGGGTTTTATGTATATGGCTTATTGTTCCAGTGGAAAAAGCGGGTACGGTGCATTAAAAGATTATCGAAAGATAATGTGGTAAGAAAGCGCATTTTCTAAGAAAAGATTCGGTTTAATGGCGGTGGATTTTTTACGATTATAACGAAGCGCTGGGCTTATTACTAACGAAAATATACACCTTGCGGTTGACCGTCGACGTTGAAATTTTTATATTACTTATTAGACTTCGGTTGGTTGGTTTTTTTTCCTCCTAAAAGAACTTTAACCGAGGCAAATGTTGTTTTCAACGTCCAAATGGCTGCTAGACGTGAAACAGAAATTAGAAGGACTTTTATTGACCTGTGCTCGTAATCACGAAAAGTTATGGAAAAATTCAACCGACTAGTACGCAGATGATCATCGATTCATCGTTTTGTATACGATTTCGTGCAGAAATTTCATATACGCTGAGAAAAGCCCGAACGTAAGTGTTGACAAAGAGTGAAATCTATCAATAGTGATGGTTTCTGCTTTGTCATTTAGTCGTGTATTAATTACGGCTTTGTCGTAGTGACGTTTTATTGATGGTATACCAGTCCTATATGATATATTTATCGTTATAAATGAAACAGTACCGTCAAACGAGTCTTTTTTAAATCGGCCATGGGTATAAGAATATCGCCATAAGGATTGATGGGGTACCAGGTGGTGCACGATAATGGTTCTGTCTAATGCATTCTGTGTGTTATGCCTTGAAGCTTCGAAGGAGGCAAAAGCAAATTGTTCTAAAGTACGACTACGGACCACCTATCGGTTGATAAGTTGAGAGTTTGAGTAATGAATCGGAAATATGCGCCGATAAGCTCGAAAAAAGTTTACGAATCGACCATATTGTACGAAAATAATTCCGAACTGTTGTCGGAACGATAAACTGAGTAGATACGAGATTTTGAAAAATTATCATGTTATCTGCGCAAATTCTGGGAAAATTTTCTCTAAAAGGAATTCTCTCGGTACCCGAGTTGAAATTTTCAGATAATGAAGTTGTGATTCGTTTTGGTCAGCGATTTTTTCACAATTCAGAAACGATAATTTCCCAAAACACAACTTCATCGTGGAATAAATTACTGGAACGTACGAATGTGTGAGAACTTCCAGATTATTAGAATTTGTAATTTTTTGTTTTTCAAAATTAATTAAAAGTTGCATAAATTACCAATTGTCGATTACGGTTGTTGGAAAACGATATCAAAATGAACAATTGAACAAGCATCATTTCAGAAATTCGACAAAACAACAGAATTTGTCTGAATTAGTCAATTATTCGTAAAAGTACCAAGCCACGAATCGTGTTGAAAAATTTCCCCAATGATCAACCGGGCTCAATTTTTTTTTTTTAATTTTTACAGAAATTTCAACTTATAGGAACGAATACATCCGAAATTTTACGAATGTTGTCGAATACACTCAAATTTCTACGATGAATAGATAATTCTATTAAAAATTGGAATGGCTGGTGAACCACTGAATCTTCCAGAAATTATTCGATTTTAGCCGAATATAACCGAATTTTTCCGAGCACAGCCGAATATAACCGATTTTCTACGAACATTACCGAAAATACTCGAATTTTTGAAAATGGGTAGAAAATATTGAAATTTTGATGACTGGCCAGTTCCATGAAAATATTTTTTTCATAACCGGATATAATCGAATATTTTGCAAGCACAGTCAAAATAATAGTGATGGAAAACTGAAACTGAAACTAAAATGATGAAAAGTGAAAATTGGATGTAGAATCATCCAGTTCGAATTCCAACAGCTTCTGTTTTATTCGATGTTTTAAAGTCAACACCAAAAAATAAAACACTGTAAATTTTAAGGGAAAAAATGGGAACTCTTTGTAATTTTTTAGAAATTCGACTTGAAAAAGTCAAAATTTACTAAAAACAGGAACTACAAACTGAAATTGAAAAATTTGGAGAATTGAAACTGAAACTGGAACTGAGATCATTTCAATTTTCCATACCTTCACGAAGCCAAAATATGACCCGATTTTTAACGAACATGACCGATATTCAACGAACGCAGCCGATTTTCAACGAACGTCAATAACGTCATTGAAAACGTCTCAATTTATATTTTTCAGAATGAGCTGAGATTATTAAAATTGAAGACATGTGCAAATCCATCCAAAATTTTGGTGTCAAGGTTTTTTTTTTTGGGGGGGGGGGGGGTGTAAAAAACGAGCGAAACTTCGAAGAGATTGGATTTTTTTCATTCGATTGTTTTAATGCTTTGGAAATTCTCTCTGATCCAATTTTGGGGAGGGAGAGATGCAGTGCATCCCATTTACTCCATTTTTCTTCGCCATTGTTGGTAAATGTGTGAATAAATTGTTGAAACATTTCATTTTTATCAAAAACGCCCGAAATGTTACGAAAATTACCAAATCCTACAAGAATCACGAAACTAAACGAATATGGCCGAGGCTTAACGAATATAATCGAATGTATTCGAATTTCTAATTTTTTTTTGTCTTTATACTATAAATTAATTTAAACAAGAATATTGATTGAAAGTTTTCTCTTTTCTGTTCTTGATCACTCGAGAACCAGGAAAAAACGAAGGAAGAATCTGAATTGGCTGGCGGGGAAGAGGGCATAAATCAATCATACTTTGGCCCGAAATGATTTTTTTAAAAAATATTTCTATGGAGTTGAAAATTTTCTCACACTTTCCAACTTCAAAAGAAAATATCTCAGAGAAGGTCATCCTTCTCAAAAAATTTATTCAAATATAATTTTTCCAACTGAAAAAGAAATTTTACCATTGTGGAAAAATTTTCCTCTTCGTTTGATTTAATCCTGAATAAATGGATTTTTTTTCACCATATTGATTAAGCATTTGCTATCCAAATTTTAATCGACTCGAACGAGTAAACAAGTATTAGAAAATAAAAATTTGAAAACTCTCTAAATCTGCCCATACAACTTCAAACCGCACCTTCTAAAATGGAAAACGTATTGAAAACCTCGAATTACACACTCGTCGAAATTATTCGCAATCGAATTCCGGAAATAACGGTTTTATCTTTTTTCCTTCTGTTCTGCCTTGAGCCTGACAAAATAGGTATGCGATGTACCAACGAAATCCCTATTTATATTCCTTTGATATATAATTCCATTCGGTTCTGGTAAAAACGTCGAAGAATTTCGTATCATTTCGATGACAAAAGTGGGCTCTATGATGATGGTTGAATAGTACGCGAAATAGTGAAAAACAATAAATCCTCGAGCAAAGTACGAGTCTAAAGAGAATAGTACGTCAGTGAAAATCGAACTCTCTTTTTCGAAAACCATCCAGTAGGGGTTTCGTCGTTTGAAAGGAATATTTCAGAACAATCGGTTACTCAAATACTCGAATGATTCTCCATTCACCTAAAATATTGAAATCCAAGATGTAAAAAACACGCGAGCTATCGATCCAAATTTTTTCCACTTTTTCGCCAAATGATACGTAATTGGCACCTATTAACTCGTTTCGATTAATTATGAAAAAAATTAAGAAAAATTATTATGATTTGGAATCTTTGAGGCTGTTGGAACGACCTTGTTACACGCAAACATTCCAAATCAACTGATTGCAAACTGATAAAAACCTAGCAACAAGCGTTTTTGTTTTTTAAGCGATTTTTTTTCCTCTGCTGATTTCGATTAATTGAATACCACTGTGTGAGTTTACTCTCTTTCCCTGCTCGTGTTCTCGCATGGTTATACGCCGAATATTGTTTATCTTACGCAGTCTCTTGAGTAATACCGTTATTTGTGGCGCGTATAACACCGCTGATAACGTTATTTACGAACTTTATCATCGAATTGGTATTGGATTTTGAAAATGGTAAAATATGTTTCTAATTGTACGCGTATTTGCCACTATGTTGTAATTCGCTGCGGGTTACCAACACGTGCAAAGCTTTTCGAAACTGCCTCGTTATCCAAACATTTTCAAAAATAATTAACCAATGTTTTAAATGCGTTGACTTTTAAATGCACATACCGTATGCTATTTTATTGTACGACGATAAGTACGCGAATGTTCACGAATAACCTCGAATTGCGTAACGGTGGAAAAAGCCTCGGTCAAACGCGTGGATTTCGTTTTTATAATAATCGCAGGTCTAGATATATGGCGAAACTTCCTAGAAATTCGATCGAATCGAATACTCCAAGCTTTTGAGTTCAAGTGCAGCTTAAAGGTGCTATTGAAAAGGGGAGAAAAGTAAATCTACTACGTAAATGGAATAAGTTATCGTTTTGAGGTCGTGACGAAACGTCTTTCCAGAGAAATTCTGTATTGGCGAATGATTATCGACGAGTTTCAATTCGAAAAACGGCGAAATTAGTGGCGTTTTTTCTCTCCAAAGAGTCGCTTTTCATTTCAAACTTGTGCGTAATTCGCGGAGCGGTTATTTTTTTAATTTATATTCTTTCGTTGTGCAATTTTTCTTTCAATCCGAGCCAAATTAAAGAGATGCTGGGTATTTCATAATAAACGAGGTGGGTTCGAATTTCCAACGTAGGCGGTCGAAGGGTTCCGAAAATTACCGAAAGTTCCCGAATTTGAGTAAGAAGTTGGAAGTTGGTATTTTTTGAAGGGGGGGGGGGTGCTGAATTGAAAATTACTTTGATTCTAAATACAATTTTTTTAATGTTTTAAAATGTAATTTTTTTTATTTTTGAAAGAGTAAGCTGTTCCATTGTCCCCTCCTTCGTCCTCGATTGTTTTTACCCTCTTGGAGAGTTACTAAATTAAAATTGTCGATTTATAAAAATATTTTGAGCTGAATTTAAGTAAATGATGCAGAATATTTTCCTTCAGTTCTTATTCGGGGGGGGGGGCGGCTGCAAAATGAAATACTCCAAGAATAGTTGTTCTTTTAAGAAGTAAAACTAAACTGCAAATTGTACTAAAAAAATTCAATGTATTTCGAAAACTCGTTAAAAACTTTGCTTTGCTCGAATTTTTATCATTAGAAGATTCTTTGATTCTTCTGTTTGATTAATCTTTTTTATGGTTACTTGAAAATTTCGAAGAAAAAGCAAATTTATGCCCAAAATAGATACTTTTGATCTATAATGACCACTCACTCTCACTGAAGAGGAATCTCAACGGGCAGTAAAATTGTGGGCTCAAAAAAAAATCGAAAGTAAGTAAATTCGAAAGAAATCTTCTATTAACCAAGTTTTTAGCTGCTCGAGTTAATTTTTTGAAATTTTGGGATATTTTAAAACAAGGTGTCATTCTACATTGGGGATGGGGAGCAAGAATTTGATTTTAATAGCAAGAGAATTATAGAAAATGGCAAATATTTTGATAATTTTACGATGAAAAACAGGAATTTCAAACATTTTCCTCTAACCTGAATTTTTAAATCCAAATATGGAAAAGTGGGTTGTAAAATGATATGAAAATGACAAGAAAAATCCAGAAAAGTTTAAATTTCCTCATTTTTTAAATGCAGTGGATCCCATGTGAAAATTCAAAAATTCCCTATTCCAGCAAAGTGCAAAATTCGAAAATTTTATTTAATCGAGAAGATAAGAAGTTGAAATTATGTGTTGTGCCTTATCTTCGACCTTCCAAGTTAATTGGAAGCGGTTTCAAAACCTTCTGAAATTTCTAAAAAGTCTTAGCTTATTCCAGTTTTAAAAAGGGATTTTTAAAAAAGGGCCCAAATAAACTAGTGATCTGTCTGATATGTTGAAGCTTAATTTTCCAAAATTTGTAGCTGCTGGATCAAATCCATGTTTTTCTCTCATCAAAAAAATACACAATTTTCGGCATAAGCTAAAAAATTTGTCATCAAACATACAATTCGAAAATAGGAATTTAGTCAATCAATCTTGGGCCTTCCGTCGAAAACTTTTGCTGGAGAAAAAATCCGTATTGGTTTGATCCAACAGTTAAGAATTTTAGAAGTGTTTCAATGCCATAAAAAAATAGATCACCAATGTGGATAAGTGCCGAAGTTTATTTGTATCCTTTTTATGGACATTTTTTCAAATTATGGAATGCTGAAATTTTCTGGAGACTTGGATCGATCCAACACCACTTTCAATTCGTTTTAGAGGTTGAAAATAGGGTACTTTCTCATTTGTAAATCAATGAAAATTTTCAAGAATCACCGAAACCTGCCAGAATTGCAGCACAGTAATTGCTAATTAATCAATGAAAGAAAATTCATTAAAATCAAGACGTGAAAAAACTGCTGTATAATCAATGTTTATGAAAAATCAGAGAAATTCTTTGAAAAATCAACAAAAATCCTCTGAAAATCAAAGAATTTTTCTGATTTTTTCTGGGCTGCAATTCTGACTATTTTTCAATGATTTTTCTCTGAATTCGAATTCAAATAGTATCAAAGTTCAGCTTTTTACCCTGATTATATGAAATTTTCATCATGGCATGAAGTAATTACCCATTTTGAGGTTTCAAATAATCACTAAAATTCGAAAAATGAACTTCGACACAAAATTTTGGATATGATTTTTTTTGCTGTATTTCCCATAATTTTTACACCCACTTCCCACTTGGCCCGAAATTTTACTGTAACTCTACTACTCCCCGTTTTAAATAACTGCCTCCCTTGTCGAGGAGTTAAAATCGAGCAGAATTTTCTATAAAATCAGTCGTCATCTGAACATCTCTTTAAAATTCCATCCTAATTAGCCCGACTTGAAGTGGCCTTCCTAATTGGAATTTTTTCTCCAGCGTTATTCCCGGCGACAAAATCTACACGCGCGGAATCGTGATCGGAAATTTTTATTTCGTCGACGAATAAAATTATCAATTCACAAATGATCTAATAAAAAGAAAGCAACTTTGAGTTAGGATGTGATTTTAGATTAGAGGAAAATTCCGCTATACGCGGGGTTACATTAAAACGACACGATACGTAAAGCTTTCGGTTGATGAACCTCGCCGAGAGTAAGGTAAATTATGAAAATTAGCGTCGAGGAATTCGGGTCACACATTTTTGCCACGAAGCTCGTGTGTTTGGTAGGTATATTATGCGACGACGTTGATGATGATGAGTCGAACGGAGGTGGGTGCCAATTAAAAACTCCAAAGGAAGATCTTTGTGCGCGAAAACCTTATTTGAATGATTTAATTGTAGAAGGTGGAATAATTAAATGGAACGTGTATACCAAACGACGCATCGGAGGGGGTAAGAAATAAGTGCGCGAGTTATATAATTTTAATTACAAAGGTTTCAATTTATCAGATTCGTTTTCAAGCGAAAGGATCAATTAAATTTACACGTGGCTGTATTCCTATGTCGTCGTATGCGGTGAGAATACGCGAATATGTCGCAGTACCATGGCCTCGTACACATCTGGCGCTTATTGCTGGCGAAATACCGATACCGGCAGGTAATTGCGATCGCGAACGGTAGCAGTATGTTGAAGAGGTTTTCATAATGCAGGCCTAACCCCAAACCCGAGCTTGCATTTTTCTCTATACCTGAATCGAATACTCGTAATGCACGAATTTCGATATCCTTTTTCCCCCCTCCACCCATCCCTACCCGTCAATGCTCAAGTATAAGCTTTGTTTTCTTTAACGATATCTACGATGCGTTCATTGTTGCAAAGGAAAGAGCACTTTTATTGTCCGTCGATATAGAAAGCCGCAGGAGAATACGACGGTGGGGCTTTTTTTCCTCTATCGTTGTTCAACACCCGCGGGGAAATTGGTATCTCATCTTGCGTCTTTTTTTTTTGTTACCTACTGCGTATCTAATGCGTCCATTGGACCCTTGCCTATTCAGAGACGCTGGCGACTAATTTTTTTCGCCATTTTTTCCAATTCGATAGATGATTTTATCCGGCGGTGAATCCAGTTTCACCATTCTATAAATTACAACCGACCAAAGAACGCCAGTATCCGATCGAGCCATAAAATACAAAAAAACCGAACCGAATTACCTGGCTTTTTTCATCGCGTAAATTAAATCATAAGCTGGAATCCATTTACAACTCGAGGTTTCCTTTCAATTTCATACGAGCTTGGCGAAAATTGAAAAGTTAAGCAGATTAGAGGTATATTTTTTACCCAGCAACGCAGCCAGCAAAAAGCCTTATTTCAAAAGATCCTAATTAACCGAGTAAATTACTCGGAATTCGTCATAAAGACAACTCCCCTTATCGTATTGTATCGCTAATCCTAGATTTTTTCCCAAAGCAAAAGAACGAAAATTTCACTTGTCGTTCCAATGACGTCGTTGCAGAAATTTTCGTAAAACCGCACATCGTATTGGAGAGGGCGAAAAAAAGGGGGTCCGGGCTGACATTCGTTTAATCTGGCTTTTCGGTAGTCTGTAAAAATGCAGGGATTTGTCTGGCACGCGGTCGGAAACAGGGGAGAGGTCGAAAATGCCGCAACCATTTTTAGTTTCGGAGGAGTTTGGCAAACAGGCAGGTGTTTCACAGGCTTCGAATAACTCCGGTCTCCTTTGCAAGCGTGCAAGCTGCAAAGTGGAAGGTGGATGTAGTGCATTTTCAAACCGTCGACCAGTGAAAAAAATTAACAGTTAGATGGAAATATAGGACAATGGAGGCTTTCACGGTTTTGAAGACTGATGGTTGTGGGTGTTTCGCTTTGTATCGAATTAAAGTAACCAAATTTTTGTAAAGGGGTCGTTATATTTTTTTTTCGAGTATTTGTGTAAGAATGATTGAAATGGCTTTTTTTTGGTATAATTTGAAAATTTCTGTGTGGAGTTGATTTACCGTGTACAGGGTGGATTTTTTGTTTGTTTTTGAATTGTTGGAATAATGGGTTTGAATTTGTATTAGAAAGAAACTGCTTACCATGTAGAGAAATCATTGGTTCTCAATCTTTCTTGATATTTTCTGGATTTTTGATTCCATTTTTCATGCTCTAAATTTGCCTGGAAACAAAAACTATCCACCCGGGACCCCCTTATGAAAATTTCAAAGAAATTCCGTGTGTACTTTTTTAGCTGATTTATTAGTCAGGAGGTCAAGATCAAGGTTGCATTGTTACAGGTTCAAAATTTGAAGGAAAATTATCAAAAAATCCAAGCAACAGTGAAAAATGTTGAAAAGTCTTGCTTTTCCAATGAAAAAATTTTCCTTGGACAAAATCGTGCTATTTTCTCATTTTCCTTCTTTTTAGACAACTGCAGTGGGAAGAATTGACATGAAAATGGCTCAAATTAAGAATCAATTTTTGTTTTGATGATTGGAATGTGTTCCAATCACACATTTAAAAAAAAAATCGAACTACTATTTTTTAAATTTTTTGACTAGGTAGAGCTCTGCTGAGTTATTTCATGACAAAGTTTGAAGAAAAAAAAAATGAAAAAACCCATTAGATATTGAGGTCAATGAATTGAAAATTTTTCATTCAGCTAGGATTTAAAAATTTTTTACAACTACTTAATTCAAAATGCGAATTTTTCAAAAAAATAAACCGAAAAGATCCAATGAAGATATTTGTATTACTTCTAAGTACAAATAATGTGAATTTTTGGATAAAAATCATCGAAACCTTGAGTCGAGCCTTTTTGACTTGAATAATGCTTCAAAATAAAACAAGATTTGAATACTTTCCTCAAAAAAATTCGATTTGGAACAAAAATAAAAGAAAGAAAAATTACGGATTTTTGAATGAAAAAAAAAACTTTTAGGCATTTTATACGTGTTGAAAATAATGAATGCTGTTCTGAGGGGGTAGGGGTGGCTCAGATCATTTTCAGATTAAAAACTTGAAATAAGAAGAGATTTTTTTGATTTTTAAATTCAATTTTTTGAAAGAAATGCTCGCAGATAAGATAAACATTTTTTCAATTTTTCGATTATTGATTGTAAACTTTTCTGATTTTTTGACATTGTTGTTGAGCAACTTACATGTTTCGCCTTCTTCTTGAGAAAAATGAAAGGAATGGCATCCAAAAATTCTATTACATGCATTTCCTCCCCCCCCTCTCCACTAGATCGAATTCAATATTTTGCGAAAAAAACTTCTCAAATTGATTTCTATATTTGATTTTGTAGCCGAATTGAAATTATAAATTGAAGATGTATTGGGCAATTATCCATTTCTGTGCTCCAACTCGAATTTAAATGACTCTGAATTTTTTTTGAATATTTTTTACCTTTGTTTGGCTCAGACTAGCTCAGGTAGTCATTTTTTTATTTTTTAGTATCCTTCGGACTTATGAAATATGTATTTTTAAAAATAGTTCTTCGAATTATTTTCCCTCTCGATTGTGGAAATTTCTTTCAATTATTTCCCCCCCCCCCCGCCCATGACTTTACGTTTCAGCAGTTGTGAAAATTTCATCAATTGAAGAAAGATTTTTATTCATATTTTAAAAAATTTTCTCTCATAAGGAGCTCCAAGAAATCTTCAGATTGATGTTTTTTCCTCAAATTTTTTTTCTGGATCGACGTCTAAATTTTTGAACTACCTACCTAAATTGTGTAAATTTGAAGCAATCCTGTTTTTGGATAATTTCAGAATGATTTATTTATTTGTTTTATACTGACTTCAACCTGATTAGATTATTTTGTCAGCTACTCAAAGGTCCAAATCGATGTTCCTATGGATAACTTATTGTCATACGATCTGATTAGTTGTCTTTGCTCGACCTTTGAATTATTCAGCTTTTGTTACTCCGGGGGTTTTTGGTAAACTATTTCTTTTGAAGTTCTTTGTCCTTCTACGCATTAAAAATAATCACTTACGACGAATTTCTACCGCAGCAGTTCAAAATTACTTGAAAATTTTAATAAACAATTTTATGTAATTCATATTCCCAAGTATACGCCTCTATGCGCTATGGAAATTAGAAAAAAGGAAGAAAAAAAAACACAATGGCGTCTTAAGACAAGGCATTCCCCATTTATACCCCATCGTATATTTTATATACGTTTTAGATTATTCGAATTTTATGATAATGATCGCTCGTCCATAAAACACCTCGTCGGGGGTCTGACATCTTTCTAAAAACGAATGTTGCTGGTGGTGTTGTTGGCACTCCGAGAGAATTTTTCTTCCTTACCCAAAAATCACTTAACGGACTAGCATTTTTGTAAATCGCACGCAAGCCACCATATTTCTAAAGACATCCACAGTGAAAAGGCGGTAGGCGTATGCAGTTTTCAAAACGTCGGAGATTTGGACCGATGTAGGATGAAGAAAAGGTACACGCCGAGGTTTGGGAACTAGGATACCAATTTTCTTAATATTACGGAGGGGATCGCAGGGTTGCCAATTACGGCTCTACTATAAAGGAGAACCAACATACAAAAGAGATCCCGACGTAATGTATAAAATCTGTTTCACTTCAAAGACGTATACACAGACGTGTATTATATTTCCTTAGTTGTTAAGGTTCGGATGAAACGTGAGAGACGCCAAGTGGTACGAAAACCATCCATTACTGACATAATTTATGTACCAAGGTGAAGGTAAGGCTTTCCGTACGTTTGGGTCTCGAATGCTAAGACGTAATTTACCAAATTTACCAAATGTAACGGGCTGCCTTGGATATGGTCACCAGATTACCTTAGGGTTGGAAAATTCACAATTTTCTAGCCTCTGTGGCTTTAAAAATTGTATTTTGAGAACCATTTAATCGGTTTGAAAAATGATAAAGATAATAATCTAAATTATAGGAGTACAATGAGTAATGTGTACTTGTTTTGTGTAGAAGTTCTTTATTTTATGCTCCTCTCGCTCCTTTTCTCCAGGTTTCGAAATCGAAACCAAGGTGGAAGGTGAAATGGCCGAAGAGATTATGAATTTTCAAGAGCTGGTGTCCTTTAGGTGTGTGCATCGAGTGATAAATAGGTATTTCAACGACTTGACTCCATATTTATTCCAAATTCGACTGTTTTCGACTCTAAATTTTTTCAATTTACTTGGTTATAACTTTTTTTAAAATTGTATTCAATTTTGATTTTTTTTTTCAATTACATTAAATTGTAAAATTTTTGGGAAGATTTTTTTCAAAATTCAATATCGAAAAAAAATTGATGAAAAATTTTAAAATTGAATAAAACTTGAGTTGGAAGAGATTTCAAAAAATATGACGCTGAAAACAATAAAATTTACAAAAATCAAAATTGAAAAATTTTAATTTAAAAAAATTTCAGTTGGAAAAAATTTTAGAATTGAAAAAAAATCAATAATAAATTTTTTCAACTCAAAAATCTTCTAATTGAAAATTTCTTCAACATGTTTCTATCTTTGAATTTTTCAAACAATTTCAACTCTATTTTTTCAAATTTTTTTCCTCTTCAATTTTTAATTCAGTAGAAGAAAAAAGTTACGAAAATATCAGGGAATAGGAGTCAGCTAAAATCCTGACTGCATCTTGACTCCGGAGTCAACTACTATTCCCTGTTGATAATCGATTCTTGACTCTGGAGTCAAACGCACACCCTGATTCCTGACTCCAAAGTCAATAGAGACTGTGGAGATGAGCGGATTGCCTATACCCGCGCCGTGAAGCTACGTCGTAAAAATGTAAACAACAACGCAACAACAACGTTGGGACAACCTAATTTTCGTATCAGTGTTGTCTAGTGTTGTAGCTTGGCGATGAATCACCACAACTGGCAACACTGATACATGCTTCCGACGTAGCATCACGGCGCAGGGGTATAGGCAATCCGATAATCTCCACAGTCTCTATCTTTCACCTTGACTCCCTGACTCCGAAGTCGATCTGTGACTTCTGTGACCTCAACTTTCCGACTCTGGAATAAATCTATAATCTTGACTTATCGACCCCGGGTGTCAATCTTTGACCTTGACTTATTGACTTTGGAAGTCAATCTTTGACCTTGACTTATCGACTTTGGAAGTCAATCTTTGACCTTGACTTATCGACTTTGGAAGTCAATCTTTGACCTTGACTTATGGACTTTGAAAGCCAATCTTTGGCCTTGACTTATCGACTTTGGAAGTCAATCTTTGACCTTGACTTATCGACTTTGGAAGTCAATCTTTGACCTTGACTTATGGACTTTGGAAGCCAATCTTTGACCTTGACTTATCGACGTTGGAAGTCAATCTTTGACCTTGACTTATCGACGTTGGAAGTCAATCTTTGACCTTGACTTATCGACTTTGGAAGTCAATCTTTGACCTTGACTTATCGACTTTAGAAGTCAATCTTTGACCTTGACTATCGACGTTGGAAGTCAATCTTTGACCTTTACTTATTGACTTTAGAAGTCAATCCTTGACCTTGACTCCCTGACTCCATAATCAAATCAACCTATGATCTTGACTTATTAACTCTGGGAGTCAATTTTGACTTGACTTATTGACTTCGAAGTCAATGTATGACCTTCACCTTGGCTTATTAATTCCGGATTCAATCTGTGATCTCGACTTATTGACTCATCAACTTCGGGAGTCACTCCCTGACTCTGGAGTCAAGTCGGAGTCGATTTGGAGTCAGTTTGATTCTGACTCCGGAGTCCAATCTTATTCCCTAAAAAATTGAAAATGAAAAAAAAATTAAAAAATCACAGTTTGAAAACTTTTGAGAAAATTTTTATTTGAAAAAATTCAACTGATGGAAATTTTTTGCAATTGAATACAACTTTAAAAAAAATTTAGAATTAATGAAATTGAAAAAATTTGAACTTGGAATAAATTTGAACTTGGAATCGTGGAAATCTCATTTGTCGTAAATGAATTTGGATTTGAATCGAGGAAATCTCATTTTACAGCCAATTATTTTGAATCTAGTAAATGATTTTCTTTTATTTGAGGTTCATTAGTTGCTCCAGAAATGGACAGCTTCCTAAATGGTCTATTTGTGTTGATGGTGGAGGGGGACGTGAGTTTTACAATCCAGACCTCATATCACGAAACAATTTCCATCTTCAGCCTACCCAAATATTTACCAGCACGTTGACTTTTTGATAAAATGAAAACATTGAACTCTTACGTAAACTCACGCGAGGTTTTTTTTCCATCTCGAAGACTCGAAAATTTGAAATTCAATTTCGGAGTAAAAAATTAGATTAATATCGTCTAGTAATTGTATTACGGTGTATAAAATACGATATATTATGGAAAAGCGAAGACTAAAAGATGGACCCTTTTCAACACACGAACGTATATTTTCACTATTCTGTTCGCGATGAATTTAAATAATACAACTTTAAATTCTGACTGGTCCGAGTGTTATTTTAGTAGACGTGAAGTGCCGAAAATTCAGTTTCATCTGTCATTTAGTTTTGCTCGAACGATAGGGGTGAATTTTTAATTTATTAAAAAAACCTCAACACGAGATAAACCTATGTACATACTGCATTATGTAGGTACACGAGTGAGGAAAAAAAAGACGAACCTGCGAGAGAGAAACGAGAGATTATTAGAAAAGATCCGCTGGACGTATTATTGGTACAGAATGAAAGATGAGTAAGACCGAGAGAGAGAGAGGAAAAAACCGTATCTTTAAAAAGGTTTCATTTTATACATATAGTCAAGACAAGAAAAATGATTTTTAAAACGCGTTTTTCTTCGTAGCCGATATTTTATATAAGGTATTCAACGTGTATATAGCTTACGAGAATAGAGGAATAGACGTATGTTTAACATTCCAGCATGTATAAAAGAGAGGCCTTTACTAAGGTAGGGGAATTGCCTTCGGCCAGTGGCTGGTCTCGTCTCGTGGAGCTGGACTGTGGCACTGGACGATCGTGTGGTTTGGTGTGTACGTGAATACGAATTGAGAAAGGTACGAGACGTGGTCTTTCATCTAGAATTTTTTTACTCGCTTATGATGACCAAACATAAGGCCGAGTATGAGGTGACCAGAGCCGAGAAACGGATACGTTTTGGAATCTGTTTTTTGGCCGGACATCTTTGACTTTACCGGAACCGAAGCGAAATCTGAGAATCTGAGGCGAGTAAAATAATTCTCCGATGCGAGACCATTGTATGGGCTGATGCGGCGTATTGTGTTTCATTATGTATGTGCCTCTGCTGTATCTGTTTCTGTGCTGTATAAATTGAAATTATTACGTTTGAGGTAATGTTTTTCAGCTGCGACGTAACTGCGTGTTGTAAATTTCCCGGCTGGCATAGATGACGATAATGTGGAAAAAGAAAAAACGCAGTTTTTTCGTTTTCAACGATCAGTTTTTTTTAGTCAGGAAATTCGTACCAGTATCGAGGGTTTGGCAAAACAGCTGTTTCGCCCTGTACTCGATTTTTTGTTCATCATCGTTGTAAATTGGATTTCTGCTGGAGTGATCTTGCCACCATGTTTGTACAGCAGATAACGATGAATAAGCTTTATTCCTTCTTTTTATTGAAACTATTAGTGTTGATATTATCGAAATTTTACTTTTGTGTTGTTATAGTTGAGAAATGGGAAGGGAAGTGAAAGGAAGGGAAGGAAAGGGGGGTTTCGTCAGTTATTATTATATGGACTGAATCTGCACTTCAGCTTTGTGCTGAAGTGGAGATTTATATTTTTTTTAAATCTGAAGTTGTCAAAATTGAGTTTGAGGGTCTTGAGGATGGTTTAAATGATTGACAGAATTTTTTCGATGCTCTTGGTTCAATTCATCTAAATATTTTTCGAACTGTTTTTGTGAAAAGAACATGAATTCATGCAATTGCTAAAAATATACGAAAATTTTTTAAAAATTGGCAATGTTCGTAATTAAAATTGTAGGAAGTAACCTTACCTAATGAAAAATTGATGCACAAAATGTTTTTCAAATTATTTGTTACCTGAAATATCGTTGAATTTTCATAGAAATTTGTTGAATTCCTTCAAAATTAGAAATTAGAATTCAATATTGAATTTTTACAATACTTACTTAATTTTTACATTTTTTAAATTTTTACAAAAGATATTGGATTTGTTGGAATTTGTAGGTAACTCTAACTACTACCTGCTAAAATTGAGTAGGTTTTTTTTTTTTTACAAAAATTGTTAAATTGTTTAAAATTTTTTGAAAAATTGTCGAATTCTTCAAAAGTTGTTGAATTTTTATGAAGATTGTTGGTATAATTGAATATCGAAAAGAAGAAATGTAATTCAATTTTCAAATGTATTTTATCAGTGGGTGGAATCGAGGAGTCAAGGTCATTGATTTATTTTGTAGTCCATAGTCAGGAGGTGAGTTTGACTCCGGAGTAAAGATTTAAAGTCTAAAATTGACTCCGGAGTCGAGCTAGAGTCAGAAGTCAATTTTCATCAGATGATTAGAGTTGATTCTGGAGTCGGAGTCAGAAAGTGATGGTCATAGATTGACCTGAAGTCTGGTTGAAGTCAAAAGAAAGGTCATTGATTGACCTGAAGTCAAGTTGAAGTCAAGGGTTGAGGTCATATTTTGACCCGGAGTCATAGAAGTCAAGAGTCAAGGTCATAGATTGACCTGGAGTCAAGTTGAAGTTAAGGGTCGAGGTCATAAATTATATGATTTGTTGAATTTAAACAAAATTATCGATTTTGTTTCAATTTTTCAAAAAAATGAATGTTTTGATTGTTTATTTTCCGAATAATTTTTTTTTCTGAAATTTGAGAATCCCTAGAATTTAGAACTTTTTGTTCATTGGTAACCCTGCAAAAAGTGTCATGATATAATCGACAGACAGTACACTATTGAATAATTTTTTGACAAAAATTCATTGAATTGTTGAATAGTGTTGAATTCTTGAAAATTGCTGTTTTTTCGTCAGTTGTTCATTTTTTTTTTAAACTTCAATCCAAGATACTCGGAAATTATCTAATTTTTCAAACATTAATGATCGTAAAATCAATCAAATTGACGAATTTTCACACAAACTGTTGATTGATGAATTAAAAAAATTATTGAATTTTCAAAAACTCTAGCCATGTACTTTTTAAAAAATAGTTGAACTCTACAAAATTGTTTGATTTTTTTTTCAACAGTTGTTCAAAATATCTAACAGATGGGGTGAAAGTAGTGATTTTAGAAATGAGCAGTAAAAGTGTTGAAATAGTTGCGAATTTAGTCAAAATTTCTTGAAAAAAAGTGAAGTTTTTTTTCAAAAACGAAGATTGAAATATTTTGGAAAAAAATTACACTAAAATTGTTTATTCTTGATAAAATATTGGAAATGAAAAAATTTCTGTGATGAATTTGATCTCACTGATTATTTTGTTTGTTTGGTGGGGAAGGGGGGGAGGGTGTGTAAATTCAGAAATTTTAGTAAAAATTGGTAGGTGAGTGATTTTTCAAAAAAATCTGTTTGGTATACCCTTTTGTTGTTGTTTTTTTTTTACAAATAATTGTTGAGAACCGTGTCGAAAAATTCTCGAAATCGTCACAAAATTTGTTTGTAAAATATGAAAAAAAATTTCAATTCAGTTCAATTTTCTTGTAAAACCATTTCAATTTTTTTTTGGCCAAGTTTTGTGAACGATTCTTGTGCAGTAATTTAGACGAGTTTTCTAGTAGTTTCAAAAGTTTGAACAACATTTTGGATGATTTAAATTTTTTACATCAAATTCAAGTACATTTACTTGAGAATTTTTTAAGAATTTTCACAAAATTTTCAACAATGTTCAATCATTTTGAATATTCTGTTTAGTTTTAAACGATCGATGGATGGCTCACTATCATCAGTTGATTCTTGATTCACGTTTTGGGAATTTTTTAAAAATTTTAATTTGAAGTAACTTCAAAACTAGCAGAATTTCTATGAAAATTAATCAATTTTTTTGCCTTCAAAAACGATTCTATGAAGTTGAATCACTGTCAACATTTTTGAACTCTTAAATTCCAATTTTTGTTTTCATTTCGATTGATTTTAAATATTTTGAAATAATTTGAATAATATTTCTGTTGACTGGCGAAAAATGGAGGAGGGCAATGGTCAAAACCGACCCACCTCTGCTATCAAAACGTTACGAAACACCCGACAGACCTCTTAACCCATCCAATCCATTCAAAATGCTCGCTAAAACATTTTGAATTTCCTGTTCTACTTGTACGTAAATTACAGCCAAGCAGGTATTCAAAGGTGCACTACGCAAGTCCAAGTCCAGTTTTACACGGTACCATTAATCCTTACAGACTGAGCAATTTTCACGCCAACATTCGCAACCAGCTGTTTTAAGGGAAATGGGTCCAACAACCGTAGGAACCGTACATACCTATTACTTGTACCTACGCCGAAGTTGAAAAAAAAAAATGGATAAACAGCTGCGCTACGGTACAGTCGGGGGGCAAAAGGTGTCGAGTTTAATGTAAAAAAATTACCATTCAGGTTTAATGAACTTACATCGTATACCAACATACGTTAGGGTAGTTTTTTTTTTATACAAAAGTGAGGAAAAAACAGTAACTGGTTCCGGGTCGTGTGGCTTGGGAAGCTTCGATTAGCATTAAAGAGGAGCTATGGTATTTGAGAAATGCATTCGCGTGAGTGGAATTTTCAACTATGGGAATTAATGAGTGCGAATTAGTCGAACGAGAAATATAATATGAGATATTCGATGATAAAAAGGATGTAAGCTGATTTTTTTGTTATTACAGACATAGCCGAGTTGAAAAAAATATAAGAAAAATTATCTCGTCGAAGGAAGTCGATGGTATTTTTAAATCGAAAAAAATTGCCATCTTGGTATTCGGTGTCAAACGTTGATTCGAATAATTACGACTCGCTGGGTACCGACGAATCAGCGAGATGGTTATTAATGGCGAAGGATTTTGTAAAATAAACTGCAACAAAACAGGCGACCAATTACGACGCAGCATTCCTACAAAAGAACGCCAATCAGCCAACGTAATAAATTTCATCAGCATTATGACTCGGAATTTAGTCAATTCAAAGTCTCGTACAGGAAGATGGTCTATTATTGCCATGACGTATCACGACGACCGAGACCAAGCACGTAAATAAAATTCTCAACGTAGTACGAAAGACTACGCCTGCGTTGAAAATCGAACCTCCCTTGGAAATTTCTAGCGCGATAATTATCTAAGAGGAAATTTCGCCCTCACCTATGTGCCATCTTCGTGGTCCAGAATCTCGAGAATTCGTGCGAGCTGGCATTGGAGTTGCCATAAAGATAAAGCACGCTTTTAGTGGATTGCCAAATCGAGGGGAACGACAAGTACCAAAATAAGATAGTTTGTATTTTGATAAGAAAGCCGTTAACCCTCGAGCTGGCTCGTTTTGTCCCCTGTTATTTAATCCAGACCGGATAGGCTAATCTAACGCAGCTGTTGTTTGCGCTGCTGAGTAAAGACAGAGACACGGTACCCCGGCAACAGATGTAAGCCCCGATTAAAGACAGCAGGCTGTGCTGTTTTTATTAATAATAAATTTCAATATCGTTTCCCATCCATGTACGAGTTTTTTTCTCTCTCTAGACCGAGCCGACTTCTCAAACGAGGTTTTTTTCTTGCACCTCGAAATTTTCCTCTTTTTTTTCCAAATTCGAGTCAGAAAAAATATGCTGGCGAATGGATGCGGGATCAACGAGCTAAATTAACTGGTACATTTACTAATCGACCGAAGACGAATTCGAGTTCTGTGTAAGTTCGTATGCAGAGCGTTAATCAAATATCGTACACCGGTGTACTCTACGTACCGAAGCAGATGCGTGAGATTTTATGTGCTCTGTACCAGATCCAAGTAGATTCGAATTGTTTACCGAACGGATTTCACGGCGCAGATGACGAGGGTTATAAAACCATCTCGCAAGAATGTCGCAATCTAGATGATTTATTTTTTAATATCGAATAAGGAAAGGGTACGATCCCTCGAGAATTTCCGAATCGATATCGGTACCGATACGGACCCGTAGCCGTCGTGGAAAGAGGGGGCAGGGGGCAGTACCTCCTTGGTACGGTCATTTGCCCCCCTCCGTGGAGAAATTTTCGAAAGCTAATTTTTTAATGTCAGTTTTGCGAAAAACCAAAATTGGAAATTTTGTTTCTATGGCATCCTTCTATTTGGTCATTTCATTTCATATGCTCGAAATTTCAATCAGAATCAATTTTCATTCGAATTGTTGGAAATTTTGAAAATTCTATTTTAAATTCTTCAATTCTCTTGGCAAACATTTGGTAATTTCCATAAATTATTCTTAACAAATGCAGTAAGGGTAGTCAGAAATTTCTCATATGAGGGAGGAGAGGGGGGTCTGAACTTTCATGATTTTTTGAGAAATTCCAAGTTCAACCATCTTGACCCTGAAAAGCACACAAATCTGAGAAAATCGTCAGCATTTTTGGAAATCTTGACAAAAATTTTTCAATTCTTATAAATTATCCCTTGACCAATGCAGTGGGGTAGCTAGAATTTCCTTATGAGGGAGGGAGGTGTCTGAACATTTATAATTTTTTGAAAAATTCTGAGCCCCCTTGACTTTGAAAATCACAAATAATGCCAAATTCAGGCAGTGGCATCAAAAGATTTTTTGAGGAGGGAAAAAGTGTATAATGAAGACTTAGAATACTAGAAGAAGAGAGAGAAAAAATGAGCCTTTTCTTGCAGAGCCCCCTAAAATAGTTCATTTAATTATGATTTCGTGAAAAAATGGATTCTGATAATGCCCAAAAAAGACTTCCCACTAAATTTTTGACCTCTACTCCCCCTCCAAGTGACCAAGCCTCCAAAAAATATTTTTTTTTGAAAAAAAAAGTTTTATGGCACTATAATAACTCGAGAAAACCCAAGCTTGTTTTTAAAAAACAAAAAGGGTTAAAAATTGTAAAAAAAATTAATTTTATCTTTTGAAAGAAAAATTTGAAAAAAATTGAACTAGTCAGCAAAGCATCAAGACTCATTTCAATTTTTACGAATGTGATTTTTTTTTTTTGAAAGCAGAAGAGTGGAAATATCTCATTAAAGATCTTGCAAACGTTCTGCATTTTTTTACGAGATGGTACATGTTTCTATTAGTTTTGTGCTATTGTAAAAGTGAATTTTTTAGTTGAATTTGTACAAACAGAATATTTAATTAAAAGCATTTTTGAATTGAAATGCAGGACATTTTTAGAATTTTTCAAGACTTTCGATCAAATATTATCATCTCCTCTTTCCCTTCCATCGCCTCTGAAAAATTCACTCCGACAAAAAAATGAAAAATTTTATGTTGTAGACAAATCCAAATTTTTGAAAAAATCATCGATACCATTAAAATGAACAAAAAAATTAAAAAATGCCTAAATTTGAGGTTTAATGAATTATTTGTAAAAATACTAAAAAGAATAATTCTTACAATTTTAATTTAGAAAAAAAAAAAAAAACAGAATTAAAAATGCCAATCTGGGTGTTAAGACCAGAGGTCAAAAATTGGTTTTTGAGTCAAGGTTCCAGTTTTATTCTGTCCAAAATCAAAATCAATTCAGAAACCAATTTTTAACCCATTGCTCAAATTTACGATTTTTCCAGCATTCTTTCATTTTTAACTCTATTTTTCAATTTTAGTCAGCAAGACTTGTTCGACAGACACCAAAATGTAAAAAATCGTAGATGACATTTTTGGAAGAAAAGCTGCATTTTTTTTTTTTTTTAGAAAAGAAATAGGATCTGTAAATACCTATAATAAATTTAAGTTTACATTTTTTTCAAGTGGGAGAAAGGAGTCTCATATTTTTCCCAACACTTCAGATGTATAATAAAAATTGAATTTTTGCCCTCGAGTGAACATTTGAGATGAGAGAAGCAGCCTTGAAAAATTTGAGTAAAAAATAATGAAAAAGTATTCCAATTTTTAGCAAAATCAATCATCCTGAATTTTTTTACATTCCCACTCTACAGCATTGCATTAACACAGACGTTTCGAGAATGACTAAGAAAATATCTGCACTATACCATTTCAAAAAAAATTGGTTAATTTTCGGTAATTTTTTTGACACCCAGAACTTCATTTGCTGAAAAATTTAAAAAAGTTGATCATACTTACAAGTGTTGAAAAACGTTTCCTCGAAACCTCCTAATGAACTTTTTAATAGAAAAAAATTTATCGCAGTATTTTTCGTGAAAATTTTCTCAAAAAACTCTTTCTTAACCAGTCGAAGCGAATTGCTCGTAAAATAGTAATCACGAGATAATTGAGTGAAAATGAGGTTTTCTCGAAAACCTTCATGATAATGATCTGTTTTGAAAAAAATTTCGCATAAAATTTTCATTCGGGAACATTTTCTCAAAAAATTGCATATTCACGCGAAACAACCCTCCAAAAAAACCGCCAATTATGAGATGAAATTTTCTTGAAATCTCGTAATGACCTTTTGTGTGGAAATTTCCACGAACCACGTCGGTTATTACGAGCTTTCGCACACAACAGCCTCATACGACTAACCAGCCTTTGGAGCAGGGAAAAAAGCACCATTGGAAGTCAGCTAGGGTTCTATTTGTTTTATGTTTTCCTGTAAACATTCGCTAGGAAAAAGATTTGAATAAATTTAATTAATCGAAATGAAATACGATGTCGCTAGTACCAATTCCGCGAATATTTACAGACGCCGGAGCGGTAAACAAATGCCCCATTATTTTTTACACTAATACCGATTTTAATACCGAAATATAATCCACTACTATAATAAATTACCCGCAATAATATTTTCGTATAAAATTATAATTCTTCTGTTACATTTCGCCCAGCGATTGCTTCGCAGCGAGTGGGGGAAAAATATAGCTTCGTTATCGTCAAAAAATAGGCTTTTGGAAATCCGCCGTCGGTAATTAAAATTCGATCGGAATATTTTACCACGCATCTCTGATAGTATATGACCCGTACTCGTAATAAAATAAAATAATGTACCAATGCTGGTAATTGGACTCCAACCGAGCTGCGGTAATATTTACGTAAAAATTCGTACAATTATCATCAATCAAAGTTTGAAAATTTTCATAATACCAGAATGACGAGACGAGTTATGGTCGCAAAATTTCGTACCACGAACGTCTTCCCAGGTTAAGTTTTTTCTCATTATTGCGGTTATAATTTCCATCCAGAGGAATTTTATCGAATAGGTTTCGGACAGGTCTGCGATTATCGCCGAATTCCAGGATACTTGCCAAATGATTAGAATATTTTCATAATCGCTCCGTAAATGGTAACCAGAGTTGGTGGTTTTGCTGTCTTGGCTGGGAATTTTTCGCCGAAGGTGGACGATATTGGTGCAGGCACAAAGCTACATAGAGTTGTTTTGGAAGGGCAGCAAATTATCTCTCAGATGGGATAGATTTTTCAAAAAAGTTCACTGGTTTTTTCACAGCAGCGATGGAAAACTGAAATATCAGTTCCAGTTTCAAGTTTTAAAATTTATCAAATTTAGTTTCAATTATCAAAATTTTTTAGTCTCAGTTTCTAATTTCATTTTTCAATTTTTTTGAATTTTTAGGGACAGAAAATCCCCCCTTTTTTTAGTATTTTTTTTCTCTATTTCGTCCAATCATGGGAATTTTTTTGGTGAAAACTCTCACGATCGAAATCATCGATCATGAAATACCACAATTTTTCGTGGAAACCACATCCTTACCCAACAAAAATTGCCTTTAATCTCCTCAATTATGGAATTTTTTGAGAAACTGTTCTCTAACGAAATATCTTTTGTAAAATCGTCCACAAAAAAGACAATTACGATATTTTGAAAAAACTTCATCCTCGTATACCTAACTATACTTATCAGTGATAAATTAGCATCGTCACAAAGGACTTTTTTCTGCCCGTGCATATCTCTTTTAATACAAAGTCTCTGCGAAAATACTCCGAAGTACGGTATTTTTGGTAACCTTCAATACAAAAAAGATCATTAGGGTTTCTTTCACAAAAAAATACCACATCTTCGTTCACGAGTATTTATCACGTACTTCGATCGGTTCTGTTTTCAGTCACAAGAGGGGCATCGGTCCTGTAGAAAACTTCGGCTACACAATTTCTGTGTCCTTTTTTTTATCGCTTACCAGGAGGAAAAGAAAATTTGAAATTCTAACGTCGAAAAGAGGAGATAGAATTCGTTAAATTGTTACGAACCGACATCTGCCTTTATAATTACGGTTCGCGGCTTGGCAAACTTGTACACACGAAGACCAACGCATGTTTTGTACTTATACATAAACTAGATATGATAATTATTTTTAATTACCGGTATGTATAATGTAAAACGGCAATTGCGAGAAATACTATACCTCTAAGCTCATAAACATAAATAACCGGGGCATTTACGTTTACGTAGGTACACTACATATGCAGTAGGTAATCGGTATATGGACGGGTGTGAGCTGTAAACACGCATACCGTATAGGTACACGTGTGTACCAAGCTAGACCAACGAGAGAAACTCATTTCTATTAAATAGCTTTTAATACCTGAATTTCTGCATGATTAAACGCATTCCCCAACGTGTGCCGTTCAGTTCGGCCGAAAACTCGAGAATTGACGAATTTCGCCTTTTTAAATACCAATTAACAAGGGTTGAGAATTTCTTCAGCATGGGGTGGCAAAAACAGGTGAAGAAGGTCGTTCGACTTCCCTCCGCCATCCTGGTTTGTTCGACGCGAACCGAACTTGTTGCGAAAAAAAGAGGGTTCGAAAACCAACGTTTCGTACCCAAACATTGCCAATATGTACAATTCACCTGATTTAAATGCTGCATTGTTTGCATTTACTTGTACCAGTAACGTTCGCGATTCAAATCGATTTTTTTGTTCGGGAGAAGTATTCGAATATAATTTTTGAAATATTTCGTAAGAAGGGTGATTCGAATTCAATTTTCAATGATGATGACGATAAGAAAATTTAAACGATTCCAGTTATTTTCAGTGAATATTCGCTGTTTTCCAGTAAATTTTTACTGATTTTCCAGTGATTTTTCAATTTTTACCAATTTTCAGTGAATTTTCACAAATTTTTGCTGAATTTTCACCGTTTTTTTAAAAAGAATTTTCATCAACTTTTACTGAATTTACGCTTAATTTTTAGGGAATTATCACTGATTTTCCAGTGAATTTTCACTGATTTTCCAGTGAATTTTCACTAATTTTTTCAAAGTGAATTTGTACTTATTTCCAGTAAATTTTCACTAAATTTAACTGAATTTTCATAAATTTTTACTGAATTTTCACTGTTTTTTTTTTAGTAAATTTTTATCAACTTTTAGTGAATTTACGTTTAATTTTTAGGGAATTATCACTGATTTTCCAGTGAATTTTTACTGATTTCTAGTGAATTTTCATAATTTTTTTCAGTGACTACCCTTTTTATCACTAATTTTTCAGCACATTTTTACTAATTCCCAAAAAATTTTCATTTTTTTTTTTTTTCAAATAAATTTACATCAACTTTTAATTTAGTGAATTTACACTTATTTTTAATGAATCGATTTTTCAGTGATTTTTCACTGGTTTGTAGTGAATTTTCATCCATTTTTCACTGAACTTACACTTATTTTTAGTGAATTATCACCAATTTCTCATTAAATTTCATCAATTTTTTTCACTGATTTTGAGGTTAATTTTCACTAATTTTTTCGTAAATTTTCATTGTTTTTGAAGTGAATTTTCACCTATTTTCAGCGAATTTATTTTTAGTGAATTATCACTGAATTTCCAGTGAATTTTTACAGATTTCTAGTAAGTTTTCACTATTTTTTCAGTGACTACACTTATTTCTAGTGAATTATCACTGATTTTCCGGTGAATTTTTACTGTTTTTTTAAAGTGAATTCTCATCAACTTTTAGTGAATTTACACTTGTTTCTAGTGAATTAATGGATTATCACCGATTTTCCAATGAATTTGCACTGGTTTTTAGTGAATTTTCATTTATTCTCAGTGAATGCACTCCAATTTTTTTAGTGAATTATCACTGACTATTCAGTAAATTTCATCAATGTTTAGTGAATTTTCTCTGATTTCTCAGTAAATTTTTCACTGTTTTTCAAGCGAATGCTCACTTATTTTCAGCGAATTTATTTTTGGCGAATTTTCACTGATTTTTCAGAAATTTTTTACACTTGTTTGCTTTCAGTAAATTTTTTCACTCATTTATTTCTGTGCTGCAATCCTAATAGTTTTCCATCAATTTTCAGTGATTTTCACTAATTCATAAATGAGAAAGCTCGCGGTGTTTGGAAGTAAAACCATTTTTTCACCTGATTTCTTGAAAAAAAATTCGCTCTACTTTGGCTGTAATTTACTTGATTATTGTTTTTTTTTAAACTGAGAAATCTCAAAAAACTAAACCCCTGTCAAAAATCTTGGTAGTTTGAAATCAGAAAATTTTCAAAAAATTGTACACTTCATTTTTTGAATTTTCAATTTCTAAACTTGATATGAATTTTGATTTTAAAAATATCTATTCAGAGAGACACACTATTTTTGGTTCTTTTTCTCTAATCAATCATTGAAAAAAATACTCCTCTTCCTCCTCCTCCTTCTCCTCCCCTCCCCCATAAAAATGTATGAAAAAATTCACTTCCTATCTGAGATCTTTCTTCATTTTAAAAGAAGGTCATGGTCATCACTGAAATAGACATTCATTCACGCTGAAACCTTTTCTTTTTATTTTATTTTTTTTTTTTTGTTTGAAATAATGGAATTTAAAATCGTTCTCCTCCTCATATTTCATAAATATCCTGATTGTGTAATCGGTCTAGAAAATTTGAAAAAAAAATTAATATGAAGAGGTGAAGGAAAATCATTTCAAAAATATTGTAGACCCTCCGGATTTGAACTTGCCATTCGAAATTATTTATGAATTACTGCCCACGTATTATTGAATATTTTATTTGAGATTCGTAATTCATATCGTATTTCGGCTGACTCATTAAATCTAACATTCTGAGAGATTCAAATCGTCAAAATTTGATTCGTGATTCAAGATTCAAATCATTTTCCATACGATTCTTCCTACTACGGACTCGTATATGGCTCCTGCGGCTTATATTTTGAAAATTCCGAGCGTATTTTTTGCTAAACATTTCGACTTAATTCTCGAGAGTAATAAGCGTCTGCAGACGTGTAATCTTATCAAAGCGGATGTTACTTTTTATCAGTCGTATTATTCCCGAAGTGGTTTATTTTCGTTCTCGTTGACGTAATTTTCGAATTTCCTTACGACTGTTTTTAATTCTCAATTCGGTAATATTTCCTTCCTCTGGAAGGTGAATCTGAGAATTAAACTAATAGAACTTCCTCTCGATATTTCCATCGAGCGGTGCCGATTTTAGCCTATCATAGTGATTCTAATAGGTCTCTAGATGTAGGTACCACGTGCGAGTCACAGTCTGACACCGGATGTGAGTAAATTTTGCGGTATTTCTCACAACCCACTCGTGAAGAATTTTTGATACAGACGTTCCCGCAAACGGATTGATAACGTTGTGTGAATGAAGCTTAATCAAAGATTCATAGTTTCCTGAAAATCATACGTCGTCGTGATGGAGACATTATTTTTTATTTTAAATTCGAATGCAGAAATTATAATCGTGCTGGGTCCATAATCAAAGGTCATCTGTGTACGTAAAAAAAAAGGTCACTCAGGAGTTTGATAAGATACAAGTTATTTTTGGAATTTGATCGTTTAAAGGGAAATATAAGTATACGGTTGGGAGATTAAATGAATGAGTAAATGTTTTCACCATTTTGAAATACGTATGTAGGTCATTTTAATTATGAAGTTATGAATGAAATTTACATCGAGTCTTTTGTTATACAGATACTAATTTCTTTATAATGAATTCGTAGAATTTTAAATCTAACGCGAAGTGTTTTTTTTTTTCGAAAAATTAAACCTATAGGAATAACGTGTTGGTTTTAATTCGCCAAAAAAAATAATTTTAAACTTTACGTTTATTTTTTACTAAACCATATATGAGGTTGGTTTCTTTCACAGCGAAGCATAAATACCCTTCTTGTTGAATTTGCATTCGCAACCTGTTTATAAGATTCTTTGTGTACCGGTACATTGCCTACAGTGCCATTTAACGTTTTGGTTCACCGAGAATATCCGTTTAGCGCTGTGTAATGCATTAATGTAAAGACAGCCAGCATCATAAAAGCTTAAACCGAAATCGTGTTTGTACAAATAGTTTCCTACAATGTGGAAAAACAAATATGGCAGATGCTTACCGAAGTGAGATCAGCACACTCAATGCACCTTTTATTTTACTTTGTTCGGTGCCGCAAACTGTATCGCGATTGGAGACCAGTTGAGGTGGGAGAAGATTGTGTAGTATTGTTGCGGAAATTTTTGAGGCAGAATTTTCGGTTGGGGGTATTTTTTAGATAAAGACGAGAAGGAAAAAAAAAGGCATTTTATTCCTTGAAAAAATATTGAAAAAATTCTCCTATTTGTAAAAAGTGAGGAATTTCGAAAAATTCCACACCTTGAGGTAGCGACGAGAAGGAGGGGGCAACTAGTTGATTATTTTTAAAAAGTGATTTGTACAAGTTTTGTTGAAGGAAAAAAATTGAAAAATTGTCAATTTTATGTTTCAGTTTTGGTTTGAAATTGGAATTGGGACGATTGAAAATATTTTCAGACCTATTTGTCCAATATACCTAAGTGTTGGTATCTTGATTCGAATATTATTTTCACCGAAAATATCGAGTCAAGAGTCGCGGTAGTGACTCCACCCCGCCCTATGTCCCGACTGTCACTACGAAGTACTCTTATATTCTCTGAACAACTCGCCTGTATAAACTGCGATTTTCAACTCGTTATAAAAAAAAAACCATAACGAGTTGAAAGTCGCGGTAAATTGCATTCTTCATGATTTTTAACGGGCTTTCTTTTGACACCAAAACGAGCTTTCTACGTTAAGTTTAACGTAAGTTCTGAATGTGAAAAAAACGTTGATTTTGGTAAAAAAAATCGATATAAAATCGATATTTAATCGATGTTTGCGATGTTGATCGCCCGATTGAGGTGCGAACGCAGTTTGAAACAGTTCGTATGAAAAAAGTATTGAGAGTTGAGTGTGCAGATAAGTAAAAGCGATTGAAGACTAGAAAAAGGAATATTTTAGTTATAAATTCGGGTGCAAATAAGTTTCCAAAAGTTTTAAAACTTGTTCCGCTCGAATTGAAAAAAGCTAGATAAGGTCGATAAAATTGGTGACAGTGTTACCAGTTGCATGATCCATTGTGTATTGTTGTGTATTGTGGTTGTCATTTCATATATGTGATATAGATAAAACCAATTCGAATCGAATGAATAATAATTAATGAATAATAATTAAATATAAAAAAGTGACATATTGTGATGTGATGATGATAAGTATATATTAGATTGTAATTTGTATTGTAAATGGTTCCGAGCTGTTATAATTCAACGAGTACATACACTATCAGTTATTAACCGATAACAGATCCAGTCATATCAGAAGGAAATAGTCTACCTGAATTCCAATTTGTAATTGTGAAGTAGTTTCGTGCTATAAAGTTCCTGAGGTCGTTAATGGCCCTATGAAGCATCGTAAATGTCATGTATGATCTGTTAGCATTGATTCGGTATGTATCTATTGATGAGGTGTTACCGAATCGACTCAGTTTAAGTGCATACCTAACCAATTACAGTATTAGAATGCGAAGGGAATAAAATTATTAGTGGTAGCGAAGATCGTACGCTGAAAGTAAGTTCTGAGCTAGTTTTACAGGGCTGAAAACGAAATTTAATTATTTTTTCACAATCCGGTGTTACTAAGTATTAAGAATACAAAGTTTTACTGTACTCTTCAATATCGTGCGGTTTTTATCGATAGATTTAATCCATCGAAGACCGGATCTGGAAGTCAAGATGAATTATTGTGTGTTTGAGGTCTTCATACTGGTAATTTAGAATTCCTGTGTGGATAAGGTTACCTCATAATGAAGAATTTTAACATCGGAAGCTGAGGTATAAAGATGATTTTTAAACTTGTATTTCGCGAACGTGTACTGTTTTAATTGTCGGCCTGCCTTGACCAAGGCCTTCTTGGTGGCATGTAATGCATCTCAAAATATTGTCATCGTAAATTATTAACACTGTCATTTCATTTTAAAATTGTCGAAAATGCAGTTCCGATGATGTTCAGAAATGCTGAAATACTGAGCGATAAATTGGAATCAGAAATCGATCAATCAGAGTTTAACGTTGAAAAATATATCGAAAAATCTACTCTGGATATTATCGGAGGTACTTCGCTACTTGAGTATGCATTATGTACTTACCATATCGAATCACCTACCTTATTAGTTGTTACATATGTTCAAAATTTGAAATTAAATAGGCGTAGGAACGAACTGAAGTTGGCTAGTGCCGGAGAAATGGAAGAAAATTTGTAGAATTTCGAACCGATCTAATTTTTTTTACAACTTTTTCAACTCGAAGCATTGAGAGGGAAAAACATTCTAAAAAGTAATTCAAATCTTTTCAGTTTTAATTACAAAGTTTACAGGTACTACAGTCATCGATCTCTTGTAAAGCCCTGGATTCAGATCTTATGTAATGTATTAAGATTAATCGACTTCTCATAACGTCATAACTACAGCCCATGCGATCATTACATAATATGAGTAAAGCATTCTTTTGAAGTTGAGAATGCTTGGGAAAACAACTCATCGCATCTAAAGTATCGCCACTTCACTCATCAATGTTGAAAGGATTCTAAATGAATCGTCATTCTGCCATCCGATATTTGCTAAATTGTACAAACAAGTGGAACCAGCTAATTAAATTTTAAAATCGTTTGCGTACATTCTCATCGTTTTTTTCAACAGCTAAGAATCAAAAATCATAATACACTTGCAATTTGAAACTATTGCACCATTACACGATATTTGATGAATTGATTATATTTACAAATTACAATGAAAAATTCAAACTTTTCCTTCTTAGTTGAAACTATTAAAAATATAATTTTCCAATTTCTATAAAAAATCTAAAATCAAATTTCTTATCAATTTCAATTGCTTTTTAGTTTTTTGGCTTTTGTGTATATCCGAGTCTACCAAGAAAAAATATTTTTACCTACCAATTAACCTATTCTTTATGTAACGTAACCGTAACGGTTCATTATGTGATAGGTGAGCCTGTTTCACAGCTCTCTGTAAGTTGGAGAGCGATGTTTTTTCAACTTCAAAATTTCTTAACGAGGTCTAAATCGAGTTTTAGTTTACGAAAACTGAAAATATTGGCAAAAAAAACAACTCTTAATCTAGCCATGTGTTCATTATAATTTTACATCATTACATTGATCTATTTTTCATTTCAAATCTAAATCGATGACCTAATGATATTTTACTGATTTCTGATCGTAAATTTCACGTTGATTTCGAAAATGCTAACAGATTTTGTATCGGCGTTGCCCTTCAGCCCCAAATTGGACTTTTTTTTTTGGGAAGAAATGGGTGAAAATTTAGAAAAAAATTTTTTACAAGGGCAACATATTGAGTAAAATTTTTTTTCAAGACATCATTTTAAAGCTTGAATCAAGCCGAATCTAATGGTGTAATTGCCATTTGGATTCGACCATCGGTTCGTCCACAAATCGAGTTTTAGTTTACACAAACTGAAAATATTAGCAAAAAAAAGTAAAAAAACCCATTTCTTAATCTAGCCATGAGTTCATTATGATTTTACATTGATTTATTTTTCATTCCAAATCTAAATCGATGACCTAGTGATATTTTACTGGGTTCTGATCGTAAATTTCACGCTGATTTCGAAAATGCTAACAGATTTCCAACATTTTTCTGAAATTCCTTTTTTATAAACTATAAACAAATTCAAGTGGAAAAATTTTTGATTTTTTTTTTTCTAAAATTCATTTTCGTTCGATTTTTTTCTCAAATGTAATTCCACTTGAATTTTTCTCTGCTCAATTTTTTTTTAATTAATTTCGAATCGATTTTTTATAACTCATTATTTTTCCATAATTTATAGGTATCTTATTTCCATTGGAAATTTTTTCAAAAATACATTTTGACTCAAATTTCTTATATACATTGTTTTCAAACTAATTTTTTCAACGTGATGTTCATCTTTTTCAACTCCAAATATTTTCCAACATTTTTTTTTCTGGCATAATCTTTCTCAATCCCAAAAATTTATTTCCGAATATTTTTTCAGCTCATTTTAGTTTTCTTTTCAAAACTGAGTGCACTGCACGGGCAGAATTTGCCCTTCCTGTGAGGCGTGAGTACATTTCAATGAATTTTTGAAAAAACTCCAATAGAAAATAGAAATGAATTGTGGGAAAAAGTTGAGTTCATAAAAAAAAATCGAATCGAAATTGATGTTTAAAAAATTGAGCAGAGAAAAATTCAAGAGGAAAGGAAAAAAGTTGTGCTGGGGAAAAAAAATCGAGCGAAATAAATTTTAAGAAAGAAGTTGAGTCAAGAAAGAAACGAATAGCTTACAATTACATGAAGTGATTTATGCCACAAAGAGAACGAATAATTATTTCATAGAACTACACAATTTGCTCTGAATGCTCATTGGTCCGACTGTTTTTCAACTTCAATTTTTTTTGACGAGGTCTAAAATTCTGAATTTTTTCAAATTTTTTTTGACCAGGTTAAATTTTTCCTGTACATATTTTTTTCCGACATTTACAGTCACATAAAAACCAAAAAGACGAATTTGGTAAAATGAAAATATGAGTCATTATTTTTTTTTTAATTTCCAGGTGAAAAAAAAAATGAATATAACTTTCCTCTATTTTCTTTAATTTAATGTTGACGCCACATTTCTTTGATGTACATTAAAAAAAAGTTGAAATCATTGAAAATTATGATCAGTTGCAGACAAGAGACAACCATGGTTATTTATATTTTTTTATGAAAATTAAATGAAGAGAAGAATTGAAATTTCAGTGATGGAAAACTGAAGTAATATTACTTATGTTCCAGTTTTAAAACTTTTTCAGTTCCAAATATACCAGTTCCAAAATGGAGTTTTTTTTTTTAAATTTTAAGACCAAAAAATTGTAATCCTAAATTTCCTGCGGAAATTGAACTTTGTGGTTTTTTCTTTTCAAAGTACATACCTACAATTTTTTCATTTTTTCAGGCTCAACGCCTAAGATTTCTGAAAAAAATTGGGAAGTATGTAATCTTCTTTTTATAGAAACTTCATTTCTGTAATTATTGACTTTACTATCAAAGTCCTGAATATTTCATCAAAGAAATTTTGAAATTTGAATAATGTATTAGAGAATGTCTTTACTTTTTAATTGGATAAAGTCTTCAAATTTACGGAAGAAATTTTCTTTATTAATTTTTCCATGCGGATTTTCAAGGGTCATTCAGGTTTGTGGTTTTTTTTGTAAAATTTTTTTGATTGAATATTGGTTTACTGGAATAGTAATTTTCATGAATTAATTTTCAAAAACTTTGAAATCTTCTGTTCTTTACTCAATTTGAAGATTTGAACTTATGAAGTTCATGGTGTTATTTGAAATCCAGTGTATAATGTAAATGAAGCAAAACAATAGCAGAGATTCGACGCGACGTCATCGTCACATCCCAGTGATTCTTTCAAGCGACTTGAAACTGTAAAAGTTGTGTCAGAAATCAAGGTCGATATCTACACAAATTCGACAATGTTATATAAGATGACAAAATAAAATGAATAAACAAATATGGCGAAAAAATTGTCATTTTAATGTCTCAACTGCTAAGATATAACGGTCGAACAATATGACCATCATTTCTTTTAAAAAAATCATTTTAGCAAGTACAGGAGTTTTTTGAATCTAATCTGATTTTTTTTTGCAAAATGCTGGAATTGGTATAATTAAAAGTGAAATTTGTTCTAGTTCTAGTTCCAGTTGTCAGATTTCAGTTCTCATTTCAGTTTAGTTCCAGTTCCAATTTTTCAGTTTTAGTTCCAGTTTTTTCTTCAAATTCCAGTTCTAGTTCAGATTCCAGTTTTCGATCACTACTGACTGAAACAAAACCTAAAAAAAAAAAATTGAATAACTTTCCCCATTTTTCTTCATTCTTCATAATACAAATTACTTGAAACTACAGACCAATAAAAGGGGAAAAAAAAGAAACCATATCCACCCTTCAAACGTTTCCGTTCTGTGTTCTGTTCCAGTTTTTCTTTCTGGTTCTGTTCCGTCATGACATTATCGTTCCGTTCCGGGTTTTATCCTATAAAAATGAAAATTTTGAGCGTTAGAAATCAATTTTTTTGAAAATTGTTGCCCTCGCTTCTCTAGGGCATAAACAAAATCCTCCATTCAAATAGGCACACATATTTGAGATTTAATATATGAGAAGTGGGTCCCAGTTTGAGGAAAAAATTTTTTGAAAAAAAATCGTTTAATTTTCTTAAAAACCTCATTTCATTTTTCATGTACGTTGGAAAAAAATTATTACAGTTTTGAAAATTTTATACTTACATACAATGCTTGAAAAAATAACTCAATCTAAAAAATGGGTTGTGCCGAATAAAAGTGCACAAAAATTTTGAAAGTACTGATCCATTTTTTCAGAAAAAAATTAATTTTGGGATGATGAAATTCAATTGAAGTGTTTGTTTAAAAAACAATCATAGTGCAAATGTATAAATTTTTTTTTTCAGTTTCGGAAATAGAATTTAATGAAAAAAACAATGGTAGGACCAAGTATGATTGTTTTTTAGACGGGGGTTTCAATTTTTCAAAAAAGTTTCTCATGTTGGGAAAGTTTTGTTGTTTCAGAAGAAAATCGTTCAATTTAAGAAATATATGTTCTTCATATTGGGATCTTGTGAAATTGTTAGGCTCGTTTTTTTTTATTAAAAATTGTTGATGTTTTGAGTTTTTCTTTTTGATGAATTTGGAATGCTGATATCTAACTCTACATGAGAATTCTAGGGATTTTAGATTAAAAATTCAAATAAAGATTTGAATTTGGTCTACTTGCGCAGAAAAATGCCTGCAACTTGGTCAAAAATCATTCAAAATGCAAAAACTCATACATTTTTGGAATCCTCTAGTCGTGTTGAGTCGCATCAGATGATTCGATTTCGAGCATTTGGGCGAAAGTTGACTGGATGGGTGATGGATAAACAATGTATTTCAATAGAAAACCATAGGTATTGTAAACTGGGATAAAGTGCTCAATCCCCCCCCCCCCCCACCACCAAATCAGCAGTCGTGACACAAAGTATCAAATTAATTTCTCTCTCGCCTGAATTTTGAAAATTTTAAATGTCCTTGTAACAAAATTCAAATAGAAACAATTCAAATAAAAACAATGATACCTTTTCCCCTCGACTTATGGATGTACAATTCGTATTGATAGTCATTTTAACATGCATATGTTTTTTTCTTTTGGGTGGTAGAGTCATTTCAAAATTTTTATACCTTATTGTGCGTCACATTATAAAATTAGATCCAAATCAGATATTTCTCAAATTGACAATTTTTTTGAATAATTTTTGTTTAGAATTTCAGAAAAAATGAAAAAACAAATTATACCTACCTACTTTGAGATGAAAGTGATGAAACGATTCATCTAGTTTAGAAAATTTCTATTTTTGATTTCATATTTTTGTAGTACGAAAATGGAAGAAATCTTGAAAGTTTTGAATACTTATAAAGTTTTGATGAAAATGGATTGAAGAAAAAATTCAGGTTTTTAGGATTGTTTTTGAATAATTTTTGTTTAGAATTGCAGAAAAAATTGAAAAAAGAACGGTATAATTTTTTTTCATTTTTTCTGTAATTCAAAACAAAAATTATTCAAAAAAGTTGTCAATTTCACAAATATCTGACTTGAATTTTTTCTTAAATCCATTTTCATCAAAACTTTATAGGTATTCAAAACTTTCAAGATTTCTTCCATTTTCGTACTACAAAAATAAAAATAGAAAATTTCTAAACGAGATGAATTGTTTTCTTCCATTTTCGTACTACAAAAATATGAAATCAAAAATAGAAATTTTCTAAACGAGATGAATCGTTTCATCTCAAAGTAGGTAGGTATAATTTGTTTTTTCATTTTTTCTGCAATTTTAAACAAAAATTATTCAAAAAAATTGTCAATTTGAGAAATATCTGATTTGGATCTAATTTTATAATGTGACGCACAATAAGGTATAAAAATTTTTGGAATGACTCCTCCACCCAAAAGGAAAAAACATATGCAAGTTACATAACTATCAATACAAATTGTCCATCCATAAATCGAGGGGAAAAGGTTTTTATTTTTGTTTCATCTCAAAGTACAAGGTATAATTTTTTTTCATTTTTTCTGCAATTCAAAACAAAAATTATTCAATTTCGGGCCGTGCACGTAAAGAGTCGCACTCTGGTGGAAAAAGTGAAACCTGTGAAATGGTCAAACTGTTTTATAACATTGGTTCTTATAGGAGAATCTCACTTTTTGAACATTTTTTGACAAATGCTAGAAAAGTATACATTTTTAAGAAAGTACTTATTTGAATTTTCTTATTCGCCATGAAATTACCTTTCGAATGACTCATCAAAACCGAAATTTCATCTACTTAATGCGTTGTTTTTCCTATTTAAATGTGACCACTTCATTATTTTCGCGAAACAGTCACATTTAAAAAGGAAAAACAACACATTAAATAGATGAAATTAATTATATAATTAAATTACATTAAATGAGTGTAACAGAAAGTTTCCTTTTTATTCGGAGACCCAACACAATCTCTGAAAATAAAACCGTAACATACTACCCAGTGTTGAGAGTAAACAAAAAATAGTGTATTGTCTGTGATAGGATAGAATTTATTAAATGGCCAAATGGTAGTAAGAATGTGAGGCTTTTGTTCTACGAGAAAATCAGTAAGCACACTAAGCACAGAAAGTAGCGAAAGCAGTAGGTTTAGTGTAGAAAGAGATTCAAAAAAGGCAAGAACATTATAATCTAAGTTAGAAACGACGTAATAAAAAAAGATGATATCCGCAAAAAATAAACTCTGCCAGAGAAGTTGGGGTCCCCGCCCAAGATCGTCTGTAACATACATGTAAACTTTGCTGCAGAGTAGCAGTGATACCAATGTAGTAAAATAGTTAAAAGTCTACAAAGGAAAAAAATATTGTGTTGGGTCTCCGAATAAAAATCTCTGAATAAAAAGGAAACTTCCTGTTACACTCATTTAATGTAATTTAATTATATAATTAATTTTTGATAATGAAATGTTATGATATGTTGGTGAGATCCGCCCTGAAATACATCTACCCGCTTCACCATGAAAAAGAATACAAGTTTATTTCATCCAAATAAATTGAAATTAAAATAAGTCATTTAAAGTAGGAAAGGGGTATGATATGTTTCGATGATACCCGCCCTAAAAGATATTAACTAGCTTTGTGATGAAAATGATCGATATTTGATAATATTTCATTTTCATTCATGGTAACCTTGAGCGCTAGCATATCAAGTCCTAAGTCCTAACGCATTCCATTTACTTTTTCATTTTCTTCTTTGGTGATTTCTTCTTCGGTGAATTTAAATTTTGTGACATCAGAAATATTGAAGAGAAATTAGAATCGGAAATCAATTTCCTTTATGCTTCTTGTCTTTCGCAAGTGCTGCTTTAGTTCGTAAACAACAGAATGTTGAGTACGATTTGATATGGAAATGTTGTGATATGGAGCAGGAATCCGCCCCTGAAGCACTTGCTTGTGTTGAAAAATTTGTTGAAAAAAAAAATTTTGCTAAAAAAGGAGGGCGGTTCGCCCTCCATGACTCTTGTTACTAATTCCATGTGTAAGTGGTAGAGCGAACCGCTCTCCTTTTTTAGTAAAATTTTTTTTTCAACAAATTTTTCAACACAAGCAAGTGCTTCAGGGGCGGATTCCTGCTCCATATCACAACATTTCCATATCAAATCGTACTCAACATTCTGTTGTTTACGAACTAAAGCAGCACTTGCGAAAGACAAGAAGCATAAAGGAAATTGATTTCCGATTCTAATTTCTCTTCAATATTTCTGATGTCACAAAATTTAAATTCACCGAAGAAGAAATCACCAAAGAAGAAAATGAAAAAGTAAATGGAATGCGTTAGGACTTAGGACTTGATATGCTAGCGCTCAAGGTTACCATGAATGAAAATGAAATATTATCAAATATCGATCATTTTCATCACAAAGCTAGTTAATATCTTTTAGGGCGGGTATCATCGAAACATATCATACCCCTTTCCTACTTTAAATGACTTATTTTAATTTCAATTTATTTGGATGAAATAAACTTGTATTCTTTTTCATGGTGAAGCGGGTAGATGTATTTCAGGGCGGATCTCACCAACATATCATAACATTTCATTATTAAAAATTAATTATATAATTAAATTACATTAAATGAGTGTAACAGGAAGTTTCCTTTTTATTCAGAGATTTTTATTCGGAGACCCAACACAATATTTTTTTCCTTTGTAGACTTTTAACTATTTTACTACATTGGTATCACTGCTACTCTGCAGCAAAGTTTACATGTATGTTACAGACGATCTTGGGCGGGGACCCCAACTTCTCTGGCAGAGTTTATTTTTTGCGGATAAAAATTTTCTCAGATTTTGAATTTGGACCGAACTTTTAAAAAATGATGATTCGAAAGTGTTCCTTGCAGAGAATCTTGGAAAAATAATTATACGAATGATGAAGTGTCTTTCAGGAGATGAAAAAGTGATCCCCTCCTCCTCCCCCCCCCCGGTCAAAATATGCCGAACAACCTGTTTTTTACTTTACTATTATACGATAATCTTTTTTCCTTTTTTTTAGAAAATCAATTAATCTAAAAATTATTTTGTTTTTTTGTGTTTCAGGTGAGTTGGCTAACTAATTTTCATCGTTTGAATAATATGAAGTATAAACGAGTAAGAAATCTTAATTTAAATTACTTACCGTACCTACCTATTTAATAATATGATGTTTCATGATGGCCTTTTTTCTGAAATGCTAACTTTGAATTGGCCAAGAATTTCATTAATATGGAATGAGGAAGTTTTTAAATTTTTAGTGCCACTTTTAGAGTAGTGGATTTTTTTTTTAGCGCAGAATTATTTTAAAATAATACATATGTGAATCTGGATGTAGAAACCACCATTAGGTCAAAATTGATTTTTGAGTTGACATGGATTTTGGACTTTTCAGGAGAGATAGACTACTTGAATTGGCTTCTCTTTCTAGATTCAGACTCACATATGATGACTGATAACTTTTAAACGATTGTTTTTGGCAATATTTTTCGCTTTGACTGAATAAATTGGCACAATTTGTTTCAAAAATTTGAAACAAAAAATTCGATTTTCGAATTTCTCGATTATTTTATGAATTTTAATTTTTTCCTCCCTGTTTGCTTTTCGTTCTTTTTTTTTCACTTCTTTTCAAGAAGTTTGGTGTTTGGTTATTTTGATTTTGAAGCAAAAAATGCCTCTTTTAATTTGGTAGGTAGCATTTTTATTCTGATTGAAATTGAAGTAAAAATTATTTCTGAAAAATGATGGCAACATGTTCATAGCAAATAAAAAAAAAACTATCGAGTTCTCTTCGTTTTTTTTTTTTTTTTTTTTTTTTAATACTTGGATCGTGTTTTTGGGACTCTGCGTTGGTAAAAATTTTTAAAAATCCAGCTTTTGAATTTCTATTTAAATTCTTCTTTTCAAAAATTGAAAAATTCTGAATCTGAATAAAATGTTGAAATGGACGAAAGAATAAATGAAGCAGTTTAGTCAATTTTTTCTCGATCTTGTAGGTACCAAATTTAGTATTAGTTCATTTTTTCAGGACGTGGACATAGATGGATTTAATGTGGGCCTCAAAAGGACCTAGCCGTCCCAAAAATTAAATTATCCTCCCCCCCAAAAAAACTGCATTTATACCCCATTGAACATTGTTTTCATTAATGTTTGGAAATAGTCTCATTTTTTCCCAAAAAAAGGAGATGGATTTTGATCAGAAATTAAAAGCTACTGAATGAAAAATTCAAATATTCTTTTGTTTGTGTTGTCCTCGGAAAAATCTGAATCAAAATTAATTTTTCAGTTGAAATTTGAAACAATTTTTCAACTGATGTTTTTTAGGAAATGCGTTTGGACCCAGTCATTTTTGTTTCATTCTGTTTATGCTTTTGTTTTGCTGTTTCATTTTTAACACCATAATTATTTTGAATCAGAGAAAAATTAGTTTTCTCGTGTACCAGTAGACTTTTTAGTGGCCATTTCGAGTAAAATTTCCAAAAAAATCGATTTTTTTAAGAAAAGGAGAACGATCATCAATTTTTTTTTTCAAAAAATTAAAAAGTATGTAAGTAGTAAGTACGTGAGACGGAAAAAGCACAAATTTTCATGTTTTGATTTCAGTACGATTGGTCTACAAATTTTTCTTTTTTAAAAAATATGAGTCCGTAAATTTCTCCTTTTTAAATATTTGTTTAAAAATTTTTCATTTTCATCTCTTGAGATTTTTGCTCAAGTTTCGTCTCTAATACTTCACCCAATTGAGCTGCAAAATGATGTGGTTGCATCAACACAAAAATCTGTATGTATTTCTACTACCTAAAATTTAAAAATAAAAATATGTCGACAATTTCTGTACCCTTCTAAGCTAAAAATGGATACAGGATGCTTAAACATAGGTCGAAAATGACTTTGAAATATTTTGAATTGTAATTTTTTTTTTCGCCCTCACTTCATTCAAGTAATATTTTTTTCTTCATTCGCATAAATCCGTATTTTGGAAAACTCTCGCCCCATTTTTTCATTTCTTACTGCATGAAAATTTTTTTGCTCTCCTTTCTACGCCAAATATTTCTACGTATACCAAGCCATTTTTCCTCCCAATTTTTTTTTTTTTTTTGGCAACTCTCATCTCAAAATCTTGAAACACTTGACACAAAATCGTAGATAACTTTCACTACCTCGTTGAGATTCAAGAAAACCCATGTACGACATCCTAACCATCAATTTAATGTATCTCCAAGTACGCTGGCGCAACCCAAACGTTTGGCTCAGTCTTACGATATTTTCATATGGCAACAGATTGGGTGCCAAGCCTCCTCGAAGAAGTAATAAAGCAATACTCTAAAACTAAAACAAGTAGGAAAAAATGGCATCTCCGCGTACACCACCATATAAAAAAATCTTTATTAGATTATATATATTTTTTTCATAAGGACCCCGCCATAGTCGAACAGACCACCTCGACTCTTAACGACATGTCGCATTAACATTTCTGGGCCCTGGTACAAGCTCTCGTACAGCTTTTCCAAACGAGAAGCTAGTTCAACTCGAACTTATACATTATACAGAAAGAAAACACACTCGTACGTATGCATTAAAATTTAAAAATGTGTTTTTCATACAGCAGCGAGATTTTTTCGCTTATGCCCCCACCGTATTGAGGCAATGTGCATTAAGTGGAAACAGATGGGAACTGGGTGCGCGTACGCATCCCGAACACCGTTCCTTTCAAGGGTACGAGATATTTGGGGGTGTATACAATGGTTGCACTATAACCGGAGTAAAAAAGATGCACTGATGGGAGGGTGTTATTTTTTAGAATCTTCGCACGGTGTGGCGTCGGTGGTCCAATATATATCATTCTCGTACACACACTAGCACCATTATCACAACCCCTGTAATCTACGAAACCTGATTTATTTTACACCTTTGATATTCCATCGGATCTTGCTACGGACCATACAGGCATCGAACCAGCCACCACGTCGAGATCTATAGATCACCGAAACCAACGCACGCCTATCCCCTTGAAAAAATATCGCATATTTTTCGTAGCCCGGCGTGGCGTGCCAGGAAAACAGAGAATTACGCCGTTTTTCAGGTCGGTTGTGCGGATGTCGAATGCTTTTAGAATTTTAAATTACGACCTCGATCAATAAGAGCGCAGGCTAGGAAATGTTTGAATAGCAGATTCTTTCAAAAATTTTGACTATAAGCAGGATTGTTATCGAAGAGAAAAAAAAACCGCTTTACCGACGAAAAAAAATTTATATCCAGCTAAACGATACCTATTTCTATACTCTCGGCAGTGTTTACCAAAACTCATTTTCCCTTAACAGCTCAAAGGTATACAGAGGCACATACGAGATGACGCGCCTTATTCTGTACCCAGCTCCGCGTACAACGTTAAATTACGCGTATGAAAAGGTTCTTTGATTAGAAGACTTTAACGCCCCGAAGGGGAACAAAAGAGGTCATTTAGTCTCGTTTGGAATTCAAAAAGAGCTGAAATCAATAACGTTGCCATGTCCTTTATCCCTATCCCCAGCTATAGTAAAAACATTTTGCCAATTTCAGCAAATAAATAATCAACGGCCGACTCTCCGGTGCGAACGAGTATAAAGGGGAAATTTATCCTTTGAAAATTGCATCGCAAAAAAAAAGTTACCATCGAAGCCTTACCCGAGCTGGATTTTTTTCTTTTTTATTGGCAACGATAAAAATATTTTTTTTGCTCGTAGCTCGATAGATTTGTCTCTGTAGCGTATAAAATCGCGTCTCCAGGCTCGCCAAGTTGCGCACTACGATTTCAAACGGAGGTTCTTTTAATTTTATGGTATAAGGGAAATATTCTTATTTACTCGCTTCTCTCTATTTACTCAATTGTGAAAATAAACCGTTCTCGAGTAAAGTTCGTCGCATTGTAAATAGTAACGGCGATTCGATCGTATACGTTACGGTGTGAGGTATCGGGTTTTAATTGAAAATACTCCTCGATTTGATTAAATACTCGGTTCGGTGGTCGTCTTTGAGAAGCGAAGGCGTACGCTTTGGTTACATTGCCTTCCTTACTCCTTATCTGGCTCGATGGTATTTTGCGCTTTGTGGCGAGGCTGTCGTTGTTTGCAGTGTGTGATGTGTGCTGGGCTCTTTTCTCTCCAACGTGTGTCGAACTGTCGATATTCTCGAAGGTCTAGAGGGTGTTCCGGAACGTTGGGAGGTTTTGGGTGTGTATGTTTGAAGTTGTGCAGTTTTTGAAGTTGTTCATCAGAGTTTCTGAAGGAGTGTGGCATTTTGAATTTGAGAAGAGAAAAAGAAGAGAAGGGCGAATCGACCTCTTTTTCTTCCCAAATTGCAAAAAATTAAAGCGTTCGCCGGACTGGAGAAATTGAAAAAATGATTTTTTCAAAGTAGGTCAAAAAAGAGAAAAGTTGAAAATCTCGTCCAAAAATCCACTCCACATCGATTTTTTGAAAATGACGAATAAAATCTGAAAAATCATGTAGCCGAATCGAATTGAGACCCCTCCCTTTCCAACAGAAAATTCTTCTATTTAGCTAAACTTGAGATTCAAAAGATTTTCACGATCTGGTTTGAAAAATTTTGATTTTTGGACGAGAGAAATGGAAAAAAGAATAATTTGAGTCCTGCTGGATTTTTTTTTCAAATTTGAAATTGACGAGAAAATCTGGAAAATCATGAATCTTTGGAGCCTGATCGAATTGAAAGCAGGAGCAGTTCTGTCCTCCCTTTCAAACAGAAAAATTGCTTTAATTTAGTTGAATTTAAGGTTTAAAAGATTTTCGCAATCTTTTTCGATCGACGAATTTTGATTCTGGGATGGGTAAGTGGAAAATGAATCCTTGAGTTGGATTTTTCTAGAAAAATTGTAAATTAGGAAGAAAATCTGGAAAATAATTGGGCCAAATCGAATCGTCGGCTGGGGCAGTTCGCTTGTTTTCCTTCTCGACAGAAAAATTGCTTGTAATTTAGCTGGTTTTTTGTGAGAAAAATTTCAACATTTTTTGAGATATCTCAATTTTAGACGAGAAAAATGGAGAAAAAGATACTTTGAATATTTGAGTTGGATTTTTCCGGATAATTTTTTGTTTCAGTTGAAAATCGTTTCTAGAAAAGTGGAGGAAAATGGCTTCTTAATAAGCTAGCAACAATAACATGATTTTGTCAATCTCTCTTTCTGACTTTGATTATTTTAATTCAGTTTCCATTCTTTTTCAGAATTTTTGAATCACTTCATTTGAAATTTTTCTAAATTATTAATTTATTTTCGTTTGATAGCACGTAAAATTGAGTAAAAAGGGAATTTTTGTCCACTTCCTCTTCTCCTCCAAAAAAAGGATCATGATTTGTGCTGAAGTCCAGTTTTTTCATTGTGAAATTTTGTTTAAAAACTTACTTTAGGATAAAGTTGACATGATGAGCTTCATTGAGAGAGTAATAAAATCACAATTTTCCATTAAAATGAAATTTTCCTGAAAATTAGTAGAATTTTTTTTTAAATTTGAAATTGGAAAATATCAATACTTATTAGAATTTGAAACCAATTTTGAGAAAATTTTTGATGAAAATTTTTATGAACTTTTACACTCACCGTGTCACTTTTTCATTCAAAGTGTCACGTTTTCAATTCAAGAAACGAAACCCACTAAAATAGAAACAGCTTTTGAAAATTATCAGACTCCAATAAGATTCTTTTGACTATTAGAATGCACTTTTGCCATTATTGGGTGAAAGGGAGGAGAATGGGGTGAAGTCGTGGAAAGCTGCTGAATTTTCAGATTAAATTAAAACGAGAGCATCATTGGATTTTTTGCATGAGGGAGGAAGGTGTGAGGAAGATGAAGAGGTGCTAGAAACGAAAAATACAAAATAAATTCCATTTGTGATTGTTTTTTTTTTTTAAAGTTCGTAGTGTTTTTAGTCAATTTTTACTCTTGGAAGTACAAATATTTAGTCTCATGGTATCTCAGAAACTTTTTCTACGAATTTCACGAGGGAGGCCACTCAGCTTTCAATATTTATATTGAAAAAAAATTCATAAAGAAATCCTAGCCCAAAATTTCAGGGTATTAAAGTTGATTTTCAAATTTGACAAATTCTTGAAAATTCCAAATAAAGATTCAATCGAAATAAAAAGCTGTGATTTGATGTAGATATGCCTCGTAGTCATAAGTGGCTTCGAGACTTGATGAAGCTTTCAGAAAATTTTAGTATTCTTCAGATTTGAAAAAATCTCATAAAAGGGTCCAAACGAACTTGAGCATCTATAAATGCGAATCACGGGAGGAACAAATTTTCTACCATAATTTTTTCAATTCTGAAGAATATTGAAATTTTCTGGTGACTCCAAATTTAATCAGAACCTTTTTCAATTGAATCGAGTGATCGAAATGAGGTTTTATTGAGAATTTAATTTTTCAAATCCAAATTGAATAAAATTCTCGTATTTTGCACTTTTCGTGATTTTGAATTTTCAAAATTTGTCAAAATTTGAAAGATGAACTTCAACATTTGCCATCTTGGATTTTTTTTTGAAATTTTTTTTCAATAAATTATTAGTGCTAAAAATTAAAGCAAATGCCAACATACGAATTTTGAATTTGAAGTGCTTCTTTTTCAAGCTCATTTTTAATTATTTCAATTCTTCGAATGAAATTGGAATTTTTTCAGCTTTTGAGCATGTTTTTTCTTTAATCATTTAATTAGAAAAAAATTTCAAAATTTTTTGTAGTCGTTTTTAGATGTCGAATTAGTCATTTGAAGGCTGTGAACTTCAAGCTCACTTCCTTGTATCGTTTTATCATTTTATACTTTATAGCTTCGCGAATTTTTTTTTCCACGAATCATAAAAAATGCTGTGAAAATGGAACCATCAGTAATATCCAGCTACTCGGGTTATTCACCAATTTTTTTTGAATGATCTTCATGTAACATGATTCACTCTGAGAATCATCTGAGACCATCCAGAATATTGCAACACATTTTAGAATATTGTAATTTTCAAATTAATCAGCCTAGTAAAATACGTCAACGAGATGAGTAAGCTCATTTAATTTGAATTTTGATAAGACCGTGCGCTGGGAACGATAGTGATAGTCGTTTCTAATGAGCATACGCAGCGATTTGGTTGCATATCCATAAAAATTTACGATAACCTATTTCAAAGAACGACCAACAGCTTTAATATTCGATGGTAATTTGATTCGAAATGTAAAAATATTTTCTCGTTTATATTAATTATACACTCGAACACCGGAGCAAGACCAGATACACCTCGGAGGGAAGATGTGACGCGTTAGCATCTTTCTGAAACACCCAAGTATGTGAGAAAACGCTCGATTCAGCAAAGAAGGATGGACTTATGCGTAATGCGTTGGAGAACGAAGAAAAAAAAGCCGTTGGTGATAGCGAATTTCCTGGGAAACCAACAAACGATAGCGTATTCGGCGACGTTCGCAAGATTACTCTGCCGGTTGGCGGATGTGACTCATATGATAATATTGTTATAAGAACGCCAACGGTCGCCAATTACTACATTCCCTGGAGAAGGAAACGAGATGTACCGCGTGGTTAATTTATTGAAATTATAAGTCCACGTGTGTTCGCGCCGTCGCGCGCCTCGGCCGCCATCATCCGATGACGAAAATTATTAAAAACTGGTTTATCCGGCATTACCGATGGGGAGATATGCCCGAAAATAGTACATTTTCCAATTTCCGTTAAAGAAACAAGCTTAACTGGTGGAGGTTTTTTTTTTAAATTGTAGAAGCTCCTGGTGCTCGTGTGCCTGTGTAATGAGTTCAAAAGCCCGATGCGGGCGCTCTACGTTGGGCTCGTCGCTGCGACTATGTACTTGCTAGGTACTTGTACTTGGCAGAACGGTGTGCTGTGCCAGGCCATCTGATAACCGGTTAAACTTTTTTCGGAAACGGAAAAGTGAAATTGTTACAGAATAATTTGCATCAGGTTCGAGAATTAATTTCGTGCGTTCACCTCGGTCTGCAAGCAGCGTGTTTTAAAGGATGCTTGGAAATTTTTCTACTGGTTAACGAACTTTTGGATTTTCACCTTTCGAAATGTGTGGCATCTAGCTGCAGGATGGCTCGGATGACTGATTTCTGTGTTAATTTCATGACATGTGTTCTGCGTTGTTTTTATGTAGGTGCAGAAAATTTGGTTGATTTAACTAGTGCATCCCCCCCCCCCTTCAACCACTAAACAATGTAATTTAATCAATTTAGGAATTAGGAAACCTTCAGCACAGTGGTGAAAAATTTATGTTTTCTCATGGACTTTGAAATTTTTTTTAAAGAGTTTAAAAAATAATGCCATCTTAGTTCTTCACCATGTTACTCGGCACGAAAAATTGTACCATATTTTTTCAGAATTTTTGAAGCTGTCCTTTATGCAAAAATATCACTTAAACTTTTCAAATTTTCCATAATTTTCAGTATTAAAAAAGTGGCCACACTGATTTCTAAAAAAAAAAATCGCCAAAAAGCTCTTCAAAGTTCAAAGGCTCTATAGAAGTAGGATTGGAAAATTTTCAGAAATGATGATTTTTTGTGGAGAAATCATTGTTTTTGAGCTGAAAAAAATTGAGGAAATTTGTTTTTGTAGTCGAAAAATGAAAAAAAAAATCCTTCGGCCAATTTCGGTTCATCTTGAGTTTACTCGTAAATTTTTTTATAATTTTTCTAGTATTTTATTTTTTTTTCTAAATGGTTGGTCTCTACTCTCTACATATGTGACCCTGCCGTAAAGAAGGGACCTTGTGTAAAAAAAATCGATGTTTTCATTTTCGTGTGTTTGGTCCAGATTAAGTGTCATTTGGATCAAAAACGTGAAAAATGAGACATCGATTTTTTTCTACTAGACAATTTTTTTTTTTTTTTTGGAAAATTGAAGGCAAGGACTGAAAAAAGTTGCGTTTTAACAGCCAAGATGGTGATAAAATTTTTAGATCGTTTCCTTGATCCTCATCACAAAATTTCCCCAATTTTTCTGGAGAGAGATTGTTAAAATCAATGAAAAATTTTTTAGATCGGTGAATAGAATTAGAGGTTGAATTTTCATTCTATAAAAGCACATTAGGTGGAGCGCGGAGGGGGTGGAGGGGAGAAATAATTGGGTGCAAATGTCTCTAATTTTTATAAAGCAGTGAAAATTCACTGGAATGTTTGTGAATATTACAAATTTTTTGAAAAATCAATGAACTTCTTTGAAAAGTCCGTGAATTTTTTTTTTTGAGAAATCAATGAATTTCTCTGAAAAGTTGATGAATTTTTTGGAAAAATTAGTGAATTTCTTTGAAAAATCAGCGAAATTCTTTGAAAAACCAATGAACTTCTTTGAAAAGTCCGTGAATTTCTTTAAAAAATCTGCAAAAATCTGCTAAAAATCAAAATACTTTTGTTGATTTGTAATGAGATAGTAAAATTCTCCAAAGCTACAAGTTTCCAGAAAAGCTAGATGAAGAATTCTAAATTTTTCAAAAATTCTGTCAAATTTACCTTAAATCTGCAGAATTTTCGAATGTGAAATTTTTTGAAGATTATAGTCATCTCCATTAACCCACTTCGGCCAGCTCTGGCGGTTATTTCATGACAGTTTTGGAACCCCTAAAAATTGAAATAATACAAGGATGGGTTCATGTTCTTCGAGAGTAAAATTTAAATCTCTAATATCGATCAAATTAATTTCAATTATTTTTTGATTCAATAAAATCCTAAAACATCTAAAAAATAAAGGTCTTGATTATGACCAAAAATAATGCACCTCCCCCTCCAAAAAATCGGAGAGAAGATTCATTGTTAATTATCCATTTCTAAAAAAAATTGAAAATTGGTTTTTGAATTTTTTAAAAATTTCAATCCCTATTTTGAAATTTGTCAGATGAGATTTCTACATATTAGAAATATAAACTAGAAGAAAGCAATTAAATTTTGCCTCATTCTAATTTTCGCAATAAATATATTTTCAAATGCCATTTTTTCCCCTACAAATTCATCCAAATGTTTTTTGAAAAGTTCTTTGGACTTTTTCAATCATCTCCGGATACCTTTTTTTTTCAGATGAACTTTTCATCTGAATTCAGTGAGGAATGATGAAATTATCATTGAAATACCTATTTTGATTCTTACCCCAACATAATTGCACCAAGGTCCAAAATCAATTTCTTCAAATAATGGCCTTATTGACCCAAAATCTTCCAAAAAGCCATAAATAAATGCCAATTTATTCTTCTCAACTTACTCATTCCTGGAATTTCCATCTTGTGAACAATTTTAATTCAGTCTCCAAACTTGCCTCCTTTCCTCGAGCCTCTCGCTTAATTTTGACGTCCCATATTTTCATCCCCTTCATATAGCTTCGTTATCGACAACTTTCAAACCTCACTCCACGACGATAAAATTTCCTCGCTCTCACGCTTACTCAATTCTCGTTCCACTCTTTGAAAAAAAATTGCGATACATTTTCCCCGTATAGATGTAATCGAATTACACGTACGTATCGCGTATGTGATCCGGGTAAATAGTAAATCATCGTCGAGTAACAAAATAACCTACACGAAGGAAATGAGTGAAAAACAAGACCGATAGATGTTGGTATTTCTCATTGAAACCGCAAACTCGTCGATTCCCACGCTCATCTCGCTTAGTCATTAGATACCGAGCCCGAATACGCGTATCGAACGCAAACAAGCCCGGCATTTTGACAAAAATCCCAATTTAAAGTCTCCCTCGCGATAATCAGCATGTTGACCAAATCGAATTCGGACGTGCTTTTGTTGACCGACTGATAAGTGGCCGCAGACCACCGTTATTCGCCAAAACGACGAATAAAAGGAAAAAAGTCGATCGTCGACCCGACACGTACGTTTGAAAAAAAGGTCAACCTTTGCAAAGGATGGTCTACCCATCCTACCTTCTCATGTTGAAAATACATTAGCTGTCAGAAACACCACAGCAGTTTTTCCTAGATGCCCTTTCGTGATTTTTTTTTACCCCTTTCCTTACAAAACTGAAAAATTTCCAGCCCTGAGATGGAATTTTTTTCAACATGGTGTTTCCGGATTATCTCGTGTACGCATAAAGCCCTCTGATTTAAAATTTTAATACCGGATCGTTAATCGAATTACATTTCGACTTAAGATCAAACGAAGCGAATACGTTGGGACCGTTTTATCTGCTCTGATTAATTCCATTACAAATTCGCAACGTATAACCATAGAAAGGAAACAGTTGACCGGGCAGGACTACGCAATATGCAGGCTGCACTTCTAATCAACTGAAATACATGATCAATAATCTGATTACCATTCAAAAGCTATGCACACGTAGCAGATGCGTACAAAGAAACTCGTCCAATGAGTCATCGTCTAACTTACGTGCTCGAAACGGAAATCAGCTCTTTTTTTATCGCGAGTATATTTTTTTTTCTAAAAAAAAAATGCTACCGTCTTTCCCACGATTCAGACAGTTTTGATTCGAATGCAGATTTTTTCGATGAGGCTACAAATGCAAAGAGAAACTTGAGAAGTAAGCTTAGTAACTCTTATTTCTATAAAATGACGAACTTTTCATATACTTCGGTATAGAAGAGAAAAAAGTATAATTAAGTTGTATTTTGAATTAAGTAGAAATTTATTAAGAAATAGAAATATTAATGAGGTACCTTTTTTCTATGTTCGTTTCGTCGGTTCGGAGTGTTTCTCGAATACGAAATGTAATAATGGAGGTGTATTTTTTTTCTCTCTTCGGAGTGGTTTATTAATGATACTTTATTAATATTTATATTGAATAATGCCGCAGGTTGCGTAGTACTCGAAAATTATTAGGTGTTTTTTTTCTACTCCTCTGTATTTTTTCCCTTTTTTTTTCTTTTCGGTGTCATAATGATGGTAATGAGGTGGTGGAAAATTCACGTATTGTGAAAGCTGTAATTCGACTTGAGACACGTCAATGTGTATACGAAGGCGTATTCTGGCAGCCATAGGTATCTTCTTATCAACTCAATGATAGTAATATTCCATTACCTTGAAGGATCTTTTTAAGCATTTATATCGATACGGTGTGTTTCGAAAATTGAGAAAAAATTTCACTATTTTTTTCACTTCATTGATACGAGTAAACTTTCAAGCCAGTTTCGAAACATCATTATCTCGCACCGGAAACATATATTTATGGGCGAAAAAAAAATACATACAATTTGGAACACAAAGTCTTCTAATTACTGCTCCTTTTTGTCATCTCGATTGTACAAGATGAGAAGGTTTCTCTGCTGGTACCTACGATTGAAAAACACGTCAGGTTTAGTATTTTGTTGAAAATCCGGTCTAGAATTATGATAATTTCTTTCTTTCGGGACAACGCATCCGATTACGCTAAATACCGAAAACAACAATTTAATTGTAAATTAGTACGAGTCGAGTGGTCGTGATGCGAGTGAAAAGCCAACGAACGAGGTAGCAGGAAACCCCATTGAAAGGTTCGATTTGAATGCAGATTTCGGACATGGGGTGAACTGAAGAGTTGAATGTTTCAAGAAAAATTTTTCCAAATTTTGGAAGTCTCACTCCCCGGAATGGTTCATTTTCCTCTAAAAATTGTTTCATCAATTGAGGCCCAAGGGGAGACACGTGACCCTTGATTTCTGCAGGGGATGAAATTTCAAAACATTTTTAGAAAAAAAAAAATGAACATCCCAAGTGGTGAGACCTTCGAGATTCGAAAATTCTACCGAAGATCTGCTAGAGAATTCAGTTGATGATATTTTTGGCCATACTTTGGAATAAACTGAAATGGAAGTTTTCATATTAGTAAAGTGTAGTCATCAATTGAAAAAGTTGGTAGCTTTTTTGGTCTTGGAAATGGAAAAATATTAGGTGATTTGAAAAATTGAACGATTTTCATTTGGCGAAGTGATAATGGTTATAAACGTAGAAGATTCACCGAGTAATTTCCACATTATGATAAACATATATTAGAATATTCGCTATTTGGCTGCGATGTAGGAGAAGGGTTAGTGTAGCCGCTGGAGAAGTTGCCAACTCGGTAGGGAGGTTGAAAAAGCAGTTTTGGCGTTGGAAGTCGTAGTGGATGCCAATTCCGGGGCTGTTATCTTTGCTGTTTACGAGAGAGTCGATGCGAAGTCGAGCTACGGCGGCCCGACCGAATACAGCACACGGCGGAATGGTCGTCCAAAAATCGTATTTGGAAGCGCTCGAGATAACGAGGGCGACGTTGCCAAAAAAGTCGTCTTTTCGTAACAGTTTGGCAACAGAACGAAAATATCGCATTAATTAGGATTATTGGATAATCTTTCGGCGAGGAAATGTTTACGCAGGGGAATACCGATCTCGGGGTATATTCAAATTGAAATCGATTTTACAACCACGAATTTCGGTACCGACGTTCGAACACGGTATGACGTTACGAGCGAAATAAGGTGTCGTTGTCGTATCGCGCCGCGTCGGGCCTGGGTGCATGAGCCGTGGTCGTCCTTCTGCCCTCTTTCCATCCCATCGTTTGGGTGATATCACTGCGGTGTGTGCTGACGAAAAAATCATAAGGTTTGTTGTATGGTTTGTTCGTTGACACCTGTATAAATTTCCAATTGGTTTTTCATCCTGTGATTGGGCCTCCGGCGGTATGACGCTAAGTCGAATCGGTAAATGACGTAAATGGTAAATCCAAAGTGTTTGTGGTCTTATGGGTTGATTTGGTGAATTGACCTGTGCAGAAGCTGGTAGATTTGCTGAGTGGAGGATTTTCCAGGCGTATTAGAGGCAAAATTTTGCCAGACGTGAAGAATTACTTCAGGAAGGCGAATGAATTTGCTTGGTTTTTTGGGTTTGGAAGAAGGCTAAATCATGAATTCTGAAGAGATAGAAAATCAAGAAAATGATACTTCTATACTTCTAGTTCTTGGAAATGAAATGAAAAAAATTCTGGAGGACATTCGAAGTGAAGATTTTTTTACTGTAGAGTTCCAGTCATCAATACAAAAAAGATGTTCAATTCTGCCAAATTTGTCATCTTCTGGTTTGCTCTGTTTTCAGTTATGTACTGCTGAGGTTGGATCAAGGTACAAAACATTGAAAAAATCGAATTAAATGGAATTTTCTTTAATATTTTTGATTACCCACAGTATAATATTTTTCATTTGTTGAATTCAAACCAAGCATTTCTCAAAAAAGTTTATTTTTCCAAAAATTTCCGATTTTGAACTGAATTTAATTTTTTTTTCACTAAAAATGCAACCTTGCAGTTTGGTCGGACCTTATATGTGAGATTCATTTCTGATATCAGAGCTTGGTGAGTCAAATCCTATCTGCCGAAATTTTTTCGAAGGAGGTGTCTGAATACATATTTTTTGAGTTCCAGAATTTGTTTCTGAAGTTGTTTTGACCTTTGACCTTTTTGACCTGAAATCAAGACCGCTGGGATGGAGAAAGGCAATATTGTTTGATGTCTCACTTCAAAGGCCTTACATGTGTTGGCTTCAAATAGGGACAGAATATCCTCGGAAATAGATGGGGAGGGGGGTCAAAAAACACCCCTCGAAAAGTTTTCAATTTCGTCCTTGTCCTCCTTCCCTCAGCGAAAACTGTTCCATTTTTTGGGCGGGGTGGAGGGGGTGGTGATCCTAGGAATGAACTCAGATGCTCTTTTATTTCCAAGAAAATTTCCCTTCATCTCTTCCCCCTTAAACTACTTTGAATATTCCCTGGAGTCTAATTACTGACTTTTTTATTAAAGTATTCGTTTGGAGTATTTTTCAAAATTATTCTTTGACCTTTTTTCCGGACTTTTTTTTGCAATTCTTTTGAATTAATCTCTGAGATAGGGAATGAAATTTGAAAAATAGATGATCTGATTGCAAAAAAATCAAAAACAGAAACAGAAGCTATATACCCTGACTGATTGACTGACTGATGAGCAGGGTGGACCCTGATTGGCTGACTAATGACTGTGATGACCCTGGCCGGCTAACCAATAAAGATGGCCTCCTGAGAGAGTGAGATATGAAGTGGAGGTGGCAGGTAATGATAAAATAGAAACAGAATCAGGAGTTGGAAAAAAAGAGTTTAGAAGTTGGAAGATTGAAAATTAAAGTTCAAAGGTTGAAAGTTGAAGGTCAAAGGTTGAAAGTTAAAGTTCAAATGTTAAAAGTTAAAGGTCAAAGGTTGAAAGGTTAAAAGTTGAAGGTCAAAGATTAAAAGTTGAAAGTCAAAGGGTGAAAGTTGAAGTTCAAATGTTAAAAGTTAAAGGTCAAAGGTTGAAAGGTCAAAAGTTGAAGGTCAAAGGTTGAAAGGTTAAAATTTGAAGGTCAAAGGTTAAAAGTTGAAAGTCAAAGGGTGAAAGTTGAAGTTCAAAGGTTAAAAGTTGAAGGTCTCAGGTTGAAAGGTTAAAATTTGAAGGTCAAAGGTTAAAAGTTGAAGGTTAAAGTTTGGAGGTTACAGGTTAAAGGTCAAAACTTGAAAATTGAAGATTAAAAGTTGATGGTCAAAGGTTGAAGGTTAAAGGCTCCTGATAGAAATCCTGCAGGAGATCATTGGAAACTTTAAAGTGATCAGAAATTATGTAAAATCTTCAGGAGAAAAAAAAGAAATTACAATGAATTTTTAAATTTTCAAAATTTATCAAATATTAAGATTTTAACTAAGCAGCTGAAATTGCGTACAATTTTTCAGTTATTTTGGAATCATAAAAATCAATTTTTCAAAAAATCTTTAGTTCTGTAAATTTTTTGATTCGATTATAATTTCTTCGGCTAAAAAAATTGCATTTTGACGAAACTCTCACTGCTTCCCTTTCTTTTGGTTCAAGCCTGAAATTGAGATGCTGTAACAATTGACTTGTACTTAAATCAACATTTTCGATCACTTTTCATTGAATTTTGATGAGAAACCCCACCGAAATTAATTTCGAAATTTATTGAAAACTTGGTTTCCATACGTACTCAGCGTTTAACAAAAAATTGTTCTTGTTCGAAATTTATTATTATTATTTTGTAAAATCGGGCGAAAATCCATTTGAACCGTTGGATTTTTTGGAGGGGGGGGGGAGAGGAAGGGAGGCATTTTTCATCTTTCATTATTTGAAATACCTATCTTTGCTCTGTAAAATACATTTTATTGAATATTTTTTTATTTGCAATTTTCCATAAATCTTGGAATTTTATTTATCTCTAACACTTGGCCAAATTACATAAAACCCATGACCTTTGCTTTCTCGGGTTTCCCGAAACTGCTCGTCCATTCTTCAAATTGGACATCGAGTTTCAATAAAGTTTCTTATTCATCGTCACTCGTGGTCGTTTGTAAATCTGAAATATGGCAACGGTTTGATGAAAGACCCTTCCTCGAACCCAATGCAGCCGATAAATTACTCGATATAAATAGACATCCTGCGATTAGATAAAAGTTACGAACACGTCTCAACGTCCATCACATAGAACTTGAAGAGTAAATTTTACCAATGACCATGGTCGTAATTTTATTGCATGTGCGTTGGCCTTGTATGCAATTTGCACTTATTAACTATAAACTGATATCCATACGACCATTTACTACATACACGTGTGTTGTTGACTTTTGATTAATTTATATGTTTTTTTTTGTTTTCGTGTTTTAGGTAAGTACTGACGATGAATTTCGAGTCCTATTCCGAATTATCTTTACAATTCCACGTCTCGACATATTGAAACCACCGGATAAATAAAATTGTCCCTGGTACGAGTGACCGTTTTCCGGTACAGTTTCGGACGATCGGGGCGTTTTTGATGGAAGAAAAAATTATAGATCCGCGTTCACCGCCTCATCGCTTCGATTGAGAAGAGACACAGAGTAATTGTTCGAATTGGAACCGAAACGTAACACCTGCCTTTTATTACTGTGGTATTTTTTTTGTTGGCTGTTTATCGTCGACATCTGGTTTCGGAAAACTATAAAATGTGTAATTTTTCGGCGACTTAATTGGCACCATATAATGGTGGTTTTTATATGCGCGGCCATAGAGTACGATGCCGCACACGCCCGCACCTCCCCCGGCCCCCTTCCAAATATCCATCCAACGACCGAATAATTTTTGGCAAAGTTGTTACCATCGCGCCTGGCGCGTACCGAATACGGGAGATTTTCGATTTGGAAATAACCCGGAGACCGATGAGCCAGAGCCATACTGGAAACTCGTTTTTATTGAGCAAAAAAAGTATTAATTTTTATGTTAACGCGGCGAGTGCGCGCCTCGTCCGAATGCCATTTTTTAAATTAAGGAATATTAATTAAACGGAGTTCGATTCCACGAATCCACTTACCCGGTTATACTCGTTCTAATTAGAAACTCTTTTTTTTTTTCGTGCTCGTATAATGGTTATGGGCATTTTATACGAGAAATTTTTTTTCTCCTAGTTTACGACGAGAATTACGCCGCGAGATCGCGATGAGCTTGTGGGAGTTGGTAACTAATTTTCTAATAAAAGATTAACTCTTTCTCCGCGTCCGAGCGACATCCACTGCTCATGTGTGCTGGATATGATTGTGGTGTTTTTTTTTTTGAGATACGCTGGTATGTGGGCTAATTGAAAAATTCGTATGCGGTAGCTAATTCGTCCGGGCTGGTTTTTTTACTTTACATCCAATTTACATGTTTGGCTCGTCGTCGTCGTGTCGTTCTGAAAGTTAAAATACGTACGTTTTCTGCGTGTAATTTCCTAAATCGCGTATTCGTAGCTGAAAAAATTACGATTCGGTGAAGATCGCGGTAATGATCGGTGATTTGGTCGAGATGGTCGTGTTTTTTGCGGCCTGCCTCGTCGCTTTGTTCATTTAGATTGCTTGATCGTGAGAGAATTGAAGGATGCTGTGTTGCCAAGTTTCATTATCGTTTGTGAGGTCCTGAATTTGAAGTCATGTACTATTTTTGAGTATCGGATACTCAACATTCCATTTTTATATTGCCCAGAGATTTGAACTGTGAGGATTTGTGAATCGAACATCTGATCATTTAAGTTTGCAGCGACGTTGCCAAGTTCTAAAAGTGGAAATTTATTCTAGAAAAATATCAAAAACAGTATTGCAAAATTTGAATGGGAAATTTTTGAGAAACCGGTCCAAAAATAAATAATTTGTTTCAAAAACGTGCTCTGCTCAAAAAGTTTGACCCAAGAAAGGAATCAAAGATCCATTTTTTTAAAAAAAAAACAATTTTCAAAATATTTTCAAATTTGCTTTTGAAAAAAAATAAAAATTAAGAATTTTTAATGGGGAAAAAGGTTTTAAACTTTCAAAATTTGGGGTTTTGAATTTTTTTCTACTCGAGTATTTTTATAAAATCGATGTTTAAAATGTTGATTAGTTGAAAGTTTTTTCAAATTTTTAAAGCATTTTTCAATAATTAAAATTTTATGAAAAATGCTCTTTTTAGGAAAATGTTTACAGAAATAGCTTTCAAAAACAAAACAGCATTGCTTTAGATACTTATATTTGACAATGTTTTCGACTTGAGGAAAGAAGGGGGGTTCCTACATTTTTTCGATCTTAGGGTGAGAGGGGAGAAGGGGGAACTCATTTCTAATCCTCCGCAGGATCGCTACAGAAAATGATGTATTTTTTAGGTATATAAAAAGGAAGACGATTTATTGAAGTAAGAAAAAGGGTTGAATTTCAGTTGCATTCTAGTAGTTTGTCCAGTTTCTTGAAATTTTTTTTTTAAAAAAAACATGTATTTGAACCCAAAAATTAGTCTTAGTTATACACAAATGTGCTATCTACAAAAAAAAGGGGAACATTGTCGCAAAGTTGATTTCCAGAAAAACGTAAAAATGTGAATTTTGGTCGAAAATATCGATAGGGCTCCGAAACCAACTTTTTCAGATTCTACACCAAATTTTTTACAAAATTAAAAAAATTACTATTTTTGCACCTTAAATACGTTTTTTTACGAAAAAAAATTATTCAAAAACTTCAAACGTGTTTTTCTCGAACTATGTCTTTTTAGCTTCAATTTTCAAATTGTCATAAAACTACGAATTTTTCAAAAAAAAAAGGTCACTAATAGGTCATTTGAAAAGTAATTTTATCTAGTTTCAGAATATGGTGAAAACAATTTAGACCCCCCCCTCCCCCTCCCTAAAAAACTCATTTTGGAAGAGACATAAAATTGATTCCTTTAAAATTTTAACAATGATAATACAATAATTCCAAAAAATCTCAAAGGTAAGTATTTATTTTTGAAAATATTTTAAAAATTTGATTGAAAATAACTTGAAAACTATGTAAGTCTGGATATAGAAACCACACTTTGGGGCATAAAATTTATTTTGAGTCAGTTTTCTCCTGATTCTTTCCTTTCTTAAAAACCCGAAATCATTGTAAACTCAAAAACCAATTTTTGGTACTTAAGAGTGGTTTCGATAACCAAGCACACTAATATTTTCATTGAAATTTTACCGACTTTTCCATTAGGAAAAGTCGAGTACTAAATTGTTCATCGTAGTTGAAGGGAGCGTCGGGAACAATTTTTTTTACGTTTTCGGACATTCTGAACACGATAGGACGTGTGGTTGAGAACGAGGTTTCCTTATATATATATATATATATATATTTATATGTTTATGTATAATTTTGTCCGCGATTAAACTCGGAAGCTGTGTAGCTCCAGAAGGGGACAACGTTCCCAAAAGATAGCATTTTTTACGTAGTTTTGAGATTTTCAAACCGATTTAAAATCGGTTCAGCCGTTTTCGAGATATTGAACTTTTTGTGTTTTTTAGGGGTTGGGGGGTGGGACTTAGCCGAAATTTGAAACAACCAAGGTAAAAGTTACATTGCGCTTCAAATTTCGATTTCTCTAAAACTACTGAACCGATTGAGCTGAAATTTTCAGGATTGGCAAAGAAAGGTTTGAGGACCTTACAGAAAAATTTTCAGCCTGATCGGTTGAGGCACACCGTCTCTCGGTAGGCCTAAAATTTGTAAACAGTTTTTTTCAATAGCTTACTGAAACTTGAAGGTCGAATAATTTGAAAACTAGGCATTCTCAAAGAAATCTAATGACTCATTGTCGAAAGCAAATTTAATTCTCTACAACTTGCTAAACAGGCATTTTTCGGGAGGCCCCTCCTTTGGTCAAAAACGGTCCTCAAAGGACGCAAAGGAGGGTCCAATACTCGAAATTCGCATTAAACTCGAAAGCTGTGTAGCTCCACAAGGGGACAATGATCCCAATAGATAGCATTTTTTACGTAGTTTTGAGATTTTCAAACCGATTTAAAATCGGTTCAGCCGTTTTCGAGATATTGAACTTTTTGTGTTTTTTAGGGGTTGGGGGGTGGGACTTAGCCGAAATTTGAAACAACCAAGGTAAAAGTTGCATTGCGCTTCAAATTTCGATTTCTCTAAAACTACTGAACCGATTGAGTTGAAATTTTTAGGATTGGCAAAGAAAGGTTTGAGGACCCTACAGAAAAATTTTCAATCCGATCGGTTGAGGTACACCGTCTCTCGGTAGGCTTAAAATGTGTAAACAGTTTTCTTCAATAGCTTACTGAAACTTGAAGCTCGAATAATTTGAAAACTAGACATCCTCAAAAAAATCTAATGACACATTGTCGAAAGTAATTCTAATTCTCTACAACTTTCCATACAGATATTTTTCAGGAGGCACCTCCTATGGTCAAAAACGGTCCTTAAAGGACGCAAAGGAGGGTCCAATGCTCGAAATTCGCATTCTGGCATTAAAAAGTTTGTAAAAAACTTTGTAAAAGGGCATAAACTGATGTTTTTTGGGTCGCTGATTCCGAATTAAGTCTTTGTTTTTCGATTTGAATCCTCTACATGTTCCTAAGTCGTCCCTCGGTAGCTTCAATTTGTGAACTGCCATTTTTAATTTCTTATGCAAGCTTGAAACGTAAATACGTAATTTGAACAAAAACTAGGGCTCTTCAAAAAAATCTAATGACAAATTATAGAACACAAATTTAATTTCTCTACAACTTCTTATACAGCCTTTTTTTGGAAGGCCTTCCTTTGCTCAAAAACGGTCCTCAAAGGATGCAAAAGGAGATCTAAGAATCGAAATTTACAGTTTGGCATTAAAAAGTGTGTGAAAAAGCGCAGTTTGATATTTTTTGGGTCACTGATTCCGAATTTGGTATTTGTTTTTCGATCTAAATCTTCTATATGTCCCTAAGAATATAAGAATGCCTGAGGGGATGGGGACAGTTGAGCTAAAATTTCAATTTCGAATAATAATAGTAACTTGAAATAAAAAATAAAAAAAATGGCATACTTACTATTATTTCATTCAATATCAATTTATCAACTTTTTGAATTTGTGCCCCCCCCACCAGGTACCCCTATGGATATGGGAGCTTGAGGGCCCAAAATTTTGAGCTTGAGTGCAAGACCGAAATTTCAAATTTCAGTCATTTTACTTGATAAATAGCGTGGGTACCAATTCTTTAAACTTATGTATTACCGACTTTTTTATTTTGATTTGAGCCCCTTCCGGAGTCCAAAATTTCGAGTTTGGTACTTCTCAGTAGGCTCAATATTTGTGAATAGTTGAACGAAAGTAAATTAAGTTTTCTACACCGACTTTTGTGGAAAAGTCGGTTACCTTACGCAGAATGCGTAAGGTTTTTTTTGAATTCAATTTTTTGAGAAATTTAAATTTTTTTCAAGTTTTAAGTAGGTAAATTATGTATTTTTACTCATTTTTAAAATTTTTAATGAAAAATATTGACATTTTCAAATATTTTTCCAACCTTTTTTCAACTTAAAAAATTTTTAATTTTGGTATCTTACAGATTTATTTTGATTTTGGAAAAAATTGTGAAGTTTTGATTTCGACAAATTTTGTTTCAGATAATATCGAAATTCTTGCCTTGAAACATATTGATTTTCTCAACTTCAAATAATGTTCGAATTCTAATCTTGAAAAAACAGTAAGAAAGTTATTGACTGAAAATTTATGAAAATTTCTACTTTGAAAAATTTCAAGATTTTAAACTTTTGCGAATTTTAGAAGCTTTATTTTCGATAATTCATTTCAAAAAATTTCAACCCTTTCAATTTCCAAACATTTTTATTTTGGAAATTTCAAAACATTATTTTCAAAATTATTGTCTTTTTTACTTCTAAAGGAAAAAAAAATACCTTTACTGCAATGATTTGTTTTTCTTTGGCTGCAAAATTTGAAATTCAACCCCCTCCCTTCCCCCTCCATATTGATTCATAAAACTTGGATTTTTTTCCTGATGATAATAATTTTGGAAGAAAAATTGAAACATTTTCAACGACTATAAAAAAAATACATCATTTTTAGTAAATAAAATTTTCCAATTCGTATTACGTATTACGAAGAAAAAAGCTGATCTCGCAATCGTATCAATCCAACAATAAAAATAAAACCCCGAGAAAATAAATTTTTTCATTATTTCAAAATATCTGCACGACTCCCGATCCAAGGTTAAGTAATCCTTGAATAAAAATACGAGTACTGCTTCGGCGGCGGTAAATTTATTTAAAAAAATTACTTTCTCGAGTTGAAGTATTTTTTATCATTTTTATAATACGGTACCAACTTAGCAGAAACCGTTTCGGCATAAATTGTCAAATTTATTCGTCGGTAGAAGTTTGATAAGGTCGCTGTCTAAAATTTGAGTGATATAACTACGCGCCTGGCTCGTATCAGGCATACACTCGAAGCCAAAACGAAGAAAAAAAACAACACTCAAAATAATAAAGTTTTTTAATGAAGAATAAAGGAAGCAAGAAAGTTTTGAGTACTTTTACCGCGGAGTCTACGATTATAATGATTTTCCTTCATCGTATATTGTATTGTCATACTGCCTGGAAGAGATGACGATTTCGATGGGTTTTTTATTCCAAGTACGTACGTAAGTGTAGGTACTCCGGGGTATACCTGCGAATACGGCAGCGACGAAGAGAAAATGCTAAATTACTCTCGAGCGTATTAAAATACAAACGTACGTAATAAAATTTTAAAATTTACGCCAAAAAAATCGTATAATTCTTTTGAAACATTTACGTCAGCTTTTATACGTTATTATAATTTCTCCTTTGTCGCCGGTCGTTTGTTTTATTCGCGTGCATAATGTAAAAGCAAGATGAACAAATAATTGAACAGATCAATCGGTTAATAAATTACGACTCGATAACGTTTTTATTTCGTTACGTTACGTGCGTTTTTTCACCTCGTTCGTTTTCACGAATCGTTCGCCTCTCTCGCACAGAGTGCATCTACCTTTCTACCTATTCAACTCGTTTACGAAAAAAAAAACTCGGTGGCAGGAGGGAAGGCGAAAAAAGAAGCGACGAGGAAAAAAAACAACAAAACAAAAGATGAAAGATATTAAATTACGAATTGCGCCAGTGTTGAATAACAAGTGCACTGTACGTACACGACACGCACACGAACGCAGACCTTACAAAATACAGAAGGGGGATCAGCGGAGGCACTTGTTTTTGAGTTGTACGACCCTCCAGAGACTCTGGAACCGCAGTTGCGTACCCTATACGAGAAATAGGGCTACGCACATGGCGCCTCCCTTCGTACCAAATCGTTCCATATAAACGCACATAATAACCTTTCAGCTGAGAGCTGTGTAGCTCGCAGCATCCGATGCAATGCCATTACGTATACGGGTTCCCAAAACCAGCTCTGCCTCGATCCAAATGGAAAAATAGTTTAAAAATAAACGTCGACGTTTTGTGGACATGTCAAAGATGCCCAACGTTATTGTAATTGGTATCGATGCGACGAGATAAATTTTACACACAATCTTACTCACATTTACCCAGCATCTCGAGAGAAAAGAAAAATAGCCCGTGAGTTCGAAAATGGTTATTATGGTTTGAAATACGATGCTGGACACATGTACACCTTTCTAAGGTAGAATTTTTTTTTCCACAGATGTAGACGTTTTTAAAGGGCGTTGACTCGGTGTGATTTTTCTTCGTCTTCTGGTCTTTTTTTTCTTCTCTCTAAATTTCGTACGGTCTTGAGAAACGTTCAACGATTTTGATTTATGAACAGTTGATAAGCAGCTTGTTTTGACGTCATTTTGAAGGACGATTTTTTAAATCGTGTCAGGCTTTTGATGTTAATTGATGACGTCGGAGGGAGCTGGCCTTAATGTAGCAGCTGAAACGTGCCGATTTTTATTCTAACACGTATGTCTGTTTTTATTGAATGAAGGTGTATGCGGGTGAGGTATCGTTTTTTTTCTTCAATTCCACTCAACGCCAAACGACTGAAGGTACCTTCCAAAAATTCATTCCGACTCGATTTTTTTCTCAAATTTATTTCAACTCCCAAATTTTTTCCTAAAATTTATTCAGACTTGATTTTTTCCTCAAATTTTTTTCGCGTCTTTTCTATATATTTGTAATATAATTTTTCATTTCTTTTCCAATTTTTTAAAGCCATCCTTAATTTTGTTAAAAATTCTATTTCCAATTTGTTTTCACTTCTTCACATACTTAGACAAAAAATGGGTGATTTACACGGATTCTAAAATCCAGCTTTCAATTTTTTTCTAAAATTTTAAAACTAAAGAAATTTTTGAAAAAAATTGTAGTTGATAACACTTGAGAGAAAAGTTTAATTGAGTTGAAAAACAGTTCGAAAAAATTTTATTGCAACTTCATTTGAGAAAAAATTATTGTATTTTTGAAAGATGAACACATCACTAGAAAATTTTGAAAGTGGAAATCAATTTGGAAATTGAAAAAAAATTGAGAAAAAAATCGAGTCGGAATAAATTTCAGAAAAAATTGGGAGTAGAAAAAATAAAAAAAATCGAGTCGGAAGAAATTTCATAGAAAAATTTGAGAAAAAAATCGAGTCTGAATAAATTTTAGAAAAAATGTGGGAGTTGAAAAAAAATTTTAGAAAAAAAGTCCAGTCGAAAGAAAATTTATAAAAATATTCGAGGCTTGAAAAAAAATTTTGAAAAAAATCGAGTCTGAAGAAATTTTATAAAAATATTCGAGACTTTAAAAAAAATTTGAGAAAAAAATCGAGTCTGAATAAATTTTTGGGAAGTTCGTGGAACGATTCAGTTGTTTGCGTGGAGTGGTCTTAGAAGAAAACAAAACGATACCTCATCCGCATACACCTTCATTCAATGAAAACAGACATACGTTATACAAACGTGTTTATAGGCACCTGAGTGGAGGAAAGGTGCGTATGGGAGTGTTTTTTAAAAAAACTACGTACGTTTTAATTAATTCAAAGTGAAGGCGATAAATGTGGAAAATTGTTCTTGGGTGAAAGAAAATCTGATTTGGGCATGTGGTGAAAAGATGAAAAAATAATTTCCAGTATAATTTTACTTAAAAATATCGAAATCACGAGTCTATTTAATTTTTCAGTTTCTAAAAAAAAAATGGGAGTTGTGTATCAGCGTAGCAACGAAAACAGAAAATTGATTCATTAAATTATTCATAAACAATTTTTTTTGTCTTTCAAAAAAAGACACGAGTAGGAAATTACTTATTCAACGGAATTTTTTTAAAACTTTAATGTACAGGGGTTTACCTATTCTGTCTGTATGCGAATTTAAAATTGATAAGTGTTATTATTTCCCTTATCACTTCGAAAGGTTCTTCAAAAATTCATTATGTCGTTTGAAACTACAGATTTAATGAATATGAACGATAAAGTAATTTGGGAGCGTATTATTTTGTAAAAATTTGAATTTGTCCTTCGAAAAATCAAATCGTATTGAAAATGTAATATGAAATTTGATAATTACCTGATTTGAATTTTTTTCAGTTCGATTTGAGGAGATAGGAGGTTGGAAAACTAAACTTACATCGACTATTCAAAAATTAGAAAAAATCGTGGAATTCAAGGTCTCAGTGTGTATTTCTTAAAGAAATTTTCATTTTGTCTGCGTTCAAGTTGAATTACGTATAATTTTTACAATATTTTGTAGAAATTTTTTTATTGACATCTTCAGTAATAAAATTTTTGGACAGAGAGGGATAGAGGGAAGAAGTCAATAAAAATGAATTATCTACCTACTCAATAAAATTGTGGCAGAATTTGAACATCAAAATGACTAATTAATTTGTTAATTTCTATAATGAATTCTTGAAAAAATTCTGTTTACAAAGAATTTGAATAAAATTATATGTTATCTCAAAGTTATATTTTTTCGTTTTTCCCCTCCTTTACTTATCGAACGTAACGCTATCTATTAATTGTACTTACTTTTCTTTCTCGTAGCTCCGAGAGGTTTTTACGTTTTTATTGTTGTTATTAGTTTTTGTAGAATACAGTCCATTTTTTTGTTAATGTTGTTGAATATTTTTTTCGTTGAGTTATTAAATAACATTGTGGTCCCTTGGGCCGGATGCGCCCATATGCCAGTTTGTTCGTTAATTTCTCGTAATTTTCGCAAATAATTTATAATTCGTTATTCATTCTAAAGAATGAAGAATTTTTTCGTATTCGTTCGTTTCGTAATTTAAAATTAAAATTCGGTGGTCACCATGTCCGGTGATGAAAATGAAGTTGATCTTCCTCCTCCAGAGGCTAGTAAAGCAACATTGAAAGGACCAAACGGGTCATCATTCGCAGATTGAAGTCAGATCGAGATTCAATTATCGCACTTCTTGCCAAAACCATGTCTACCGATTATTGTAATCAAATCGAGCATATCTGGATTCGTGGAAGCTATCGTTGGAGAAGTTAAGCAAAATTGATGATCATTTATTAACCTTTATCGATGTCAAGAAACCAGTTGATCAGGTAACTAAAGAAGAAGATGAAATTTTAAAAGAACATGAAAAATATTACAAGGACTTGAGTAAATATGTCGGAAGTGGAAAACTGGCGAAAGCTTCGATGTCTACTCCACCCTCTACTCCTGGTCGCCATTCCATGGGTACTTACCTGGATGGATCAATTTTGAATCCAATAATCAAACTACAGGATATACCTGTACCTGAATTTGATGGGAGTATTGAAAATTTCCCAGATTGGTTCTCAGAATTCGAGGCTATGATCGAGAAAAATCTAAATTTGACAAATTTTGATCGTATGTATTTACTTCGTCGCTGTATGGTAACTGAAGCCTCTAAGAGATTGCTGAAAGATTATGGCTCAAATGGTGAAGCCTATGAAGGTGCCATTGGTTACATAAAAGACCTATAATAACAAACGTCGGATCATCGCTGAATTTTTTGGATCGTTGTTGGATTTACCAAATGTTAAAGCAGTCATTACGCGAAAATTTAGATAAAATTCAGAGAATACTTAGGGTCTAAAGGTTGCTGGACTTCATGTGGAGCATATTTCGCCACTTATCACATTCATTGTAGCCAGAAAACTCCCAGAACGAATTCGAATTGACTGGGAAAATTCAAACACGGATTACTCTACCTATCCTGATTATGAATTGATGCATACGTTCCTATATAATCGCTGTTTTTCGTTTGAAGCAAATGTTACCTCCAAGGATACAAAGGATACCAAGGATGGAAAAAGTTCGTCATCGCAAAATAAATCAAATTCGCTTCTAAAGGATCGTCATCATCTGTGCCACAAAAGAAGTCGTTTGTTGGTACCTAAGGCATCAGTGCCAAAATGTGTTGCTTGTAATGAAACTCATTACTTGAATCAATGTCAGGTATTCAAAGGTAAATCTGTTAATGAACGTTTGAGGTAGTTAAAAATAACCATCTATGCATAAAATGTTTTAGTCCGTTTCATACCGTAGCTAATTGTAAAAGGTATAATTGTAATCTTTGTCAAGGTAATCACCATATTTTGTTACATCGCGAAAATATCAGTGTATTAATCCTACTGATAAACCCGTAACTAGTGGATCAGTAGTGCCACAGAGCTCACCAAATGAGACTCCATCAACGTCAGCTAGTGCTATGTCAGCATCAGTTTGTGCATTGTCTGCAAATAAAACTGTTTTTCTGTCCACTGCAGTTGTAAAAGTGCAAGGTAGGTTAGGTATTGAGCAGGGTCGTATACTTTGGACCCTGGGTCTCAAACTACATTAATAACTCGTAATTTTTGCGATAGAGCAAAGCTGAAAATAGGTCGAAATGATTGTCCGAGTATGTTAACAGGTATTACTAGTAAAACTATAGAATTAAGTGGTAAAGTTGACTGTGTGTTGAAATCGAGGTATTCAAATTTTTCCACAGCCATAGAGGCTGAAGTAATTAGCAAGATACCTTATAAAGTTGAACGTAAAGATGTAACTGAATTTATTAAAAATTTTCCGCATCAATTTGCCGAATGCTTAAATTTCCCTTATGATGATGTTGATATATTATTGGGGAGTGAATATGTCGAATTCGTGCTCGGTGAAAAGAGGCACTTTATAGAAGGGATTTGTCTTCGAGAATCCTATTTTGGATATGTAATTTCGGGATCGACTAAACGATCAACTTTTTTTTCAGAAAAATTTTGTGGGTTAACTAATTTGGAGCTGTCTGCTCAATTTAAGCGTTTTGTGTCGTTGGATGATGTGTCCGATCATTTAAAAAATGAAAAAGTCAGAACATGAGCTCATTGAAGAGCATTTCGAAAATCTTATACTTTAGATTCAACTACAGGTAAATTTCTAGTGCGTTTGCCTATAAAACCAAGTATTGTCAATTTAAAAGGATCGTTTGGTAAAGCTAGGTCTTTATTAATAAAATCGGAACGTCGCAGGTCTGAGAAATTGCATAAAGATTACTGTGATTTTTTTAGCGAGTATGAAAAATTAGGCCATATGTCAAAAATTTCGTCTGTGCCGAATCCGAATGCTTATTTTATACCTCATCATATCGTTTCAAAAGAAAATTTAGTTTTCGTATTGTATTTGATGCTTCTTGTATTGACGACTCAGGCACTTCGCTAAATGACCACCTATTGCAAGGTCCAGTTTTACAGCCTGATTTAACTACTAATGTTGATCAATTTCGCGAGCATATTGTTGCAGTATGTGCTGATGTTAGTCGTATGTATAGATGTATTTTAATTCATCCTGAACATCGTATTTATCAACATATTTTATTTCGTTATTCGTTTGATGAACCTATTTCAATTTATGAATTAAATACCTTGACTAATGGTGTCAGACCAGGTTCATATATTGCTCAAAAATGTGTTGAAAAGGTAGGTGATTCTATCGAAACGAGTCATCCTATTGCAGCTAATTCAATAAAAAAGCACTGTTATATGGACAATTGGATGTCTGGTGCAAAAACACTTACTGAGGCTCTCGAGCTTCAAAAAATTGTCCATTCTACTTTCGAAAAATTTGGGTTTCCATTGAGGAAATATCAAAGTAATTCTACTGAATTTTTGGAAAATTTAGATAATTCGTTAATTGAACCTCTTAAACAGAGAATACTATTTGGCAATTCTTGTGATTCGTTTATCAAGGTACTAGGGTTAATTTGGAGCCCAGAAAGTGATACTTTGAGTGTACCTATTACTTTAGATTCGATACATCGGAAATAATTACAAAACGAATTATGCTTTCTGATGTATCAAAATTGTTTGATATACTTGTGATACTCGCACCTGTCACGATAAAGGCGAAAATATTGTTGAAATAATTGTGTAAAGAAGTGCGTGACTGGTATGAGAAAATTTAGGATCTTTTGAAGTGTGAATTTTAGAATATCGCGAAAATCTATCTCGTTTATCAGAATATTCGATTCCTAGGTGTTATTATCACACCGGTGATATCGTTTTTGCGTAATTTAGTAGGATTTTGTGATGCATCAACTCGAGCCTATTGTGCTGTGGTATATTTACAATCAGTTGACTCCTTAGGAATGTAACTGTATCTTTTGTTCGTGCTAAATCGAGAATCGCACCAATCAAAACCCTTCATATCCATCGTTTAGAACTCGTCGCGTCTGAATTATTAGCTAAACTCGTTAATCGTATTGGCACAGAGCTCGACATCAAGCAGGAAAATTTTTATTTTTTCTCTGATTCGCAGGTATCCTTGAGTTGGATTAATACCGACTTATCAAGTTGAAACAGTATGTTTCAAATCGTGTATCAAAAATCGTAAATTCGACACCTAAAGAAAGGTGGTTTTATGTTGAAACGAAGTCAAATCCTGCTGATTTGGCCACTCGAGGTATTTCGTCGTCGATATTTTTAGAAAGTAAGTTGTGGAAATTCGGGCCTGAATGGCTAAATTCTATTGTAGAATTCAACTCGTATGTGGCTGAAACTTTTCGACCTGTAGAAAAAGTGCCAGAATTGAAAGAACTAAAAATAGTTAATCTTGTTAGTTTATCTGATCATCCGATTTTATCAGTGCTGAAGAAATATTCGTCCTTTCATAAATGTATTTCAATTATAGGTTATTTACTTCGTTATGTAGGTAACCTGAAACATCGTTGCCAACTACGTAAGGCTAAGCACTTGATTGTAGATTTCAAAGGGAATATGTGTACTGATATAAAACTTGTCAAGTTATTATCTGTAAGTGAGCGAGATCAAGCTTTCAGGTCTATTGTACATTTTGTGCAATTAGAACATTTTCAACGAGAGTATGAGGCATTAAGTCAAGATAAAACTATTGATAAGAAGAGTCGTTTATTAGCCTTGAATGTATTTTTTAGACCCAAGTAAGTTGATACGTGTAGGAGGTCGCCTTATTAACTCGAATTTCTCTTATGATAATAAATTTCCGATCGTCATATCTAGCAAGTCTAGATTTATTGAATTGTATATTGAATATGTGCATGTCAAGTTTTTTCATGCTTCAAAGTCGTTTATTTTAAATTTTGTCAGAGCTAGATTTTGGGTAACTGGTAACCTAATAGCTCTAATTAAGAAAATCGTGAGACGTTGTGTTAAGTGTGTACGTTTTAATGCAGAACAAATGAAACAATTTATGGGTGATTTACCTGCAGAACGTACAGAAATTGCCCGACCTTTTACCACCACAGGTGTGGATTTAACTGGTGCTGTGAACATCAAATGTACAAATCATCGCATACAAATTCGTTAAAGTGTATATTGCATTTTTCGTTTGTTTTTCCACACGTGCTGTGCATGTGGAATTGATAGAAGACCTTACTAGTGAAGCATTTTTGGATGCACTCGAAAGATTTGTAAATAGGCGTGGCTTGCCTAAGTTGTTATACTCTGATAATGCCACTAATTTTATTGGCGCTAAAAATATATTGGAGCAAAGTCGTCTTGATTATTATCTAAAGGATAATTCAATTCATTCGATTAAGTGGAAAACTATTTCACCTCGTACACCTCATCAAGGAGGATTATGGGAATCTGCGGTAAAGGCAGGTAAAACCTATCTGATCAAGGCTATTGGTAGCCAAACGTTGACTTTAATTGAGCTTTTAACAATTATGGCGAAAATAGAGGCCATTTTAAATTCGAGGCCTATCGCTTATCGTATGGTAAATTCATTTGTAGAGCCGTTGACACCAGGTCACTTTCTTGTAGGGTCATGTCTGCTTGAAACTCCGAGAGTTAGTGAGAATTCGTCTGTTAAAATAAAAGATAGGTATTTCCTTTGGCGTAGGATTATAGATTCTTTTTGGAATTCTTGGAGAAAGAATTATTTGGCTCAGTTGCAAATTCGTAATAAGTGGAAATTTCGTGATTATCGTTTGAAAGTAGGAGATGTTGTATTGTTGTCTAATAAAAGTGTAGGTGTTATGAATTGGCCATTAGGGTTAATTGTTGAAGTTTTTCCAGACCAAGAAGGTCTAGTTCGTAATTGTAATGTGAAAAGCTCTGATGGTACAATTAGGCGCACTTCTGTGCAAAATTTAGTATATTTACCCATAAACGATGTAGAAGAAGTTTCTTCTTAATTATGTATCAAATTGTAATTTCATAAAGTGAACATATTATTTCGTTTAAACTAGGTTAATTTTCGTGGTACAGTAGTTGGTACTTCATATTTGTAGCTGTTTATTATTTTGTTTTATATTTTGGAATTATTGCGTAATTAATTAAGGTTAGCATTTTTTTTTTATTTTTAAATGAGCCCCTGCCTCATTTTCGCGGGGTGTATGTTATCTCAAAGTTATATTTTTTCGTTTTTCCCCTCCTTTACTTATCGAACGTAACGCTATCTATTAATTGTACTTACTTTTCTTTCTCGTAGCTCCGAGAGGTTTTTACGTTTTTATTGTTGTTATTAGTTTTTGTAGAATACAGTCCATTTTTTTGTTAATGTTGTTGAATATTTTTTTCGTTGAGTTATTAAATAACATATTTTCATGGGAGGAGGGGGCGATGAAGGAAATTATTTTTCTGAAATTCCTGCAAAAATTCTGATATTCTTGCTTTTCTGATTCGAAAATTCTGTCAGATATCTCGTAGGTATTCGAATCAATTTCACATAGATTCGTGTCGAACTTCGTACTTCATAAAATTCAAAAAATTGAACGTCGCGTCGTACTATTTGCTTTTCGAATGCAAAAAAAAGCAAGGGAAATATTTGCTAAAAACTGTAGTAGGTATATGGCCCTGCAGGTTTGAAAAAAGAGCAATATTTTATGATACATCGATTAACATTCACCTACCAACGTAAAAAAAGATATCATTTTTTAAAGATAGGTAAGTACAAATAAAACCCGATGTGCCATTAAATTTCAAAATTTTCATCTGTTCTAATCTAACTTTTTTTTGTTTTCATCGTATGCATATAAAAATTAATGTAAATTTCATCCAATTTCAAAAATTGTTTAATTTTTTACCATAAACACAAATGAAATCATGGGTTGAAAAACAAAAAAAAACCCTCTTATTAAAATGATTTCAACGATCAATTCAATTACGCATAATTGAGCTCAATATTTAACGAATTTTTGTTCGAATCTAATGAATAATTGAATATTTCATCAATTTCGAATTTTTCGTGCATTTTGAAAAATATTCCATCGGTTTGTGTATTCGACTTTTTTTTTTGACAAATAAAAACGTCACAGGATGAGGTAATCAGTTTCAGCTCGATTGCTTTTGACTTTTTACAAAAAATTAACGTCATTTTTTTTGTTTCTCTACTTGAATGAAAACACATCAAAGAGAACAGCTTTTCGGCTGATTTTTATAAAATTTTCCAGCTTTCGAATTTCAGCTTACTTCAGGAAATTGTAAATTTTTGATTTCTAATTGTTGATTTTCAACTACTTATTACGATAGCTGTGGCAGAAAAAAATATGAATATTTTTAAAAATTGAAATGAAGTAATAAGACTTCAAATTTTTAAGAATTTTTGAAAATCAAATAGTGGTGTAATATTTTTGAAAAAATTCATAAAAATTTGATTTCCTTTTGATTAGAAAAAGTTTCTCTCTCTCCTTCTCTCACAATTACCAATATCATTTTTCAAGCTGAGTAAATTAATTTTTGAATTGAGGGGTACATAATAAATTTGGAGCTCAAAATTTTCATTTTTTAACCCATTCTGATTTTATTTCCTCAAATAATTGAATGTTGAAGTGAAAGTTCAACTATATATTAGATTGACGATGCCTAGCGTGGATGGGGGGGGGGGGATATTTTCAAGTCGAAATTTTTTTAGGAACGAATGCTGTTTTACTTTTTGTTTTCAAATGTAATTTTTCTGAAAAAAATGTTCATGGCTTTGCTTCTCAAAAACAAGATTTTTCTCATTTCCCATAAAGCACCTATAGGTTTTTACCTACTTATCCCAATTGTTTTTTTTTTTTAAATTGGACCACCAATTAATTTGCTATCAAATAAATTGAAATTAGGTACAAATCTATTTTCAAAAAATTTTCACAGAAGAATTGTTACCACTCAATTTTTTTTTACTCCCTTCTTGATGGAATATGGAAAAAATCATCTTGAAAAATTTTATTCATCCTAATAAAAAGTTTTTCTCAATCTATGGCTGAAACAATGGACGTTCTTCCATTTAAGAATTTTATTCTCAATGTCCCCCCCAAATTTTCTCAACCCATTTTCAGAGGTCTACTCTTGCCATAGTTTCAATATCTGCACCTTAAGTCAAGTTCTACAATCCACCAGCTTGAATATGAAAAACGAGAAAATTTTGCGCATAACCTTTTTTTATGGGGCACATAACAAGTGGCACAAAAAAGATAATGTGCCAATATTTTACCTCATTCAATAGCAAAGAGTCTACATAGCTTTGAATTATTGTGACTTTTATAGTCTTCAACAGGACAGAAGGCCATACATCATCTAACTTATGTTCGGTACGTACATTACCTACCTAGACTACCTACATATACCACCGAACCGAACAGAAAATCTACAAACCTTGATCGTTAGAGAAATTGACATTTTAAAACTTTTACAATTCTAGGAAAACATAAACACTAAAGTTCAAGACACCTATGTAGACACCACACATTCGCACAGCAGCGTACATGAGCAATATAGGTACATTGTAAGCTCGTAAAATATTTTACCATTTTTTAGATAAGAAATCATACACTTGATAAGGTATTGCGCCTTTCTCAACATAAAACACTTGTAACTAGGCATAGGATACCTAAACATCGTACAGCATGTTGTTTTTTTCCACTGAAAAAATATAACGTTTCTGGGAAATATATAAAAAAAAACTAGGTACGTTTCTAGAACTAGTACACGTTTTACGATAAATTCGACCTTTAATTTTTCTTCAAAAGACCAATAACTCATTTGGCGATTACTCGAGCTACGGAAATTCGACAGTATACTTTCAGGGTTTTCGGAAAATTCGAAGTAATCACGCCCCACTTCCTCTCTCGCCCTATCGTCGTAAAATAAAACCTGCGCGATTCGCTGATTATTCATCGTTTGTGTAAACTGCGCTCGACGCGTTTTTATGTGTGCTGTATGCAAACCACAATTTGGAAAAACAACGAAAAATTCACTTGTCTACACAACGAAGACAATGAGAAATGTCAAATATGAAAAATTCCTGCATTCGTGCCCCGAAAAAAAATCCACGTAATGGAACAAATGGTACGCAGCTGTCGAGCGATTTTTCCTCAGTTTTAATTTTTTTTTACCCTCGTTATGAAAAATAGAAAAAAAAGCTCAAAAATAGACCACGTAAGCCACGATATCGATTCTGAACCAAAACTTTTACTGAGTACCCCTGGCGAGCTTTTTTCTGCTCGCGAATTACATAGCTTCTTATATTATAACCCCTCCTCTCACCCCCTTTTCTACCATATTCCGGCGAATTGCGATTACCAAGTCGCCAGGAGAGAAAAGAAAGGACACTGAGCCCAGAGCGTATTGGATTTATGGTTTTAAAACGCAGAGCTGCACACGTCATATGCACCGTTATCGCGGTCTCCAACGCATTCGCCGCTCTACTAGGCGAGATTGAGGATTGTAATCAGTGACGTCATATTAATTTTTTTATTCCATCTAGGGGTCGAAGTAATACCCCCGAAGTCAGCCGGCGCTCGTTTAATTCCGTTTTCTTTTGTGTGCTCGGAACGGATGGTTATTTATGCGATACGTCGTGGCCATAAATTAGGCGTCGCGATCAGCATCGCAATAATGGAGCTGATTTGAATGTGTGTCCGCGTCATTCGAATTCGTATCATTGCCCTGCGCTATCGAGATAACCAATTTCCAGCGATACAAATTAGCCAGGGGATGTGGACATCTGCGGATCGATTCGGCGGCCATCGCGTGAGTGCGATAAATGGAAAATCGTCCAAGGGAAAGCTCCTTTCTGCTCGGAGACGTGACGAAGCGATATGTTCTGGAGAGGGAGCGTGTATTTTGAAAATTTCCCAGCTGATTTTTTTGAAAAATTTCAAACTATTTTTCCTGTCCCCCCCCCCCAAAAAAAACCACCTCAATTTTCAGAAAAAGAATTTCAGCTGAGAAAATTTTGAAAAAATTGTGCAGAAAAACGTTGAAAAATAGTTTGGAATTGAAAAATTTCCGAGAAAAAATTTCGAGGCAAACACACAGTTGTGGTTTCTTTTATCTATTGATTTTTTTAATTTATTCAAATTTGAAGAAATAATCAAATGGCCAAAGGAACTGAGAAAACCAGAACCAATTGAATCGGTTATTGATTATTTTGAGAAAAAAATATTGAGGGACATTTATGTGAAAAAAAAAATTCCAAGATCAAAAGGACTGGGGCCAGGGTGTCTGACGGTCACTGCAGTGATGGAAAACTGGAATCGGAACTGGAACTGAAATGATGAGAACTGAAATCTGAAAATTGGAACTGGAACTAAAATGGAATTCAGTTTTATACCAGTTCCAGAATTTTTTTTGCAAATTGCAATTTTTCTTTTTTTAAATAAAATTTTCACTCAATTAAATTCATCTTCTCCATCATTACTTCTTACACCAAAATTTTTTTCGAAAAATTCAAGGTTTTGTCCATAAAAATTTCCAAAATGGAGTAAAAAAGCAGAAAAAATTCAAATTTTTGAAAATTCGAGTGAAAAAGTAAAAAAATGTAGATGCAGGATGCACAGTATTCAATTCAAAATGTTTTAAATTTTTTACCAAAAATTGAAAAACAAAAACGACCTCAAACGAACCTCAAAAATTGATGTAGAAAAGTGAATAAAGAAAAAATGCCCTCAAAATTTGGATATTCTATCAAATTAAAAACATCCTCTCACACATTCTTCAAATTTCAATTTTTCTTATTTAGAAATCTTTTGTGTTGAGCTTGAATTTATGAAAAATGAAAAAATTGTACCTTAAAAAGAAAAACAAAAACGTTCAATTTTTGCAGAAAAATTTTGGATTTTTTGTCTCTTGAAATTGAAAAAAAAAGAATTTTGGAACTGGTATTTGGAACTGGAACTGGAATTGAAAACTGGAACTAGATAATTTTGAGAACTGAAACTGGAATTGGAACTGGAAATTTAATCATTTCAGTTTTCCATCACTGACGGTCAGTATAGTTAGTAAAAGTCAGTATTTTTGCAAAGAGGTCAGTATGGTCAGTATAAGTCAGTATTTTTGACTAATTTACTTAAAGGGTCAGCATTTTTTTCAAATAAGTATTCCATTTCTTTTTGAAAAATAAGAAATTTGAGATTTTGCTTCCTTTTTAATACCTACTAAAATATTGATCAAAAAATGAAAAAATATTTAGCTTTTGAGTGTCTTTTTTTTCAAAAATTTTCGCCCTTGCTTCGCTCTGGCTTAGTAAATTAAATTTCCACAATTTTATTTTCAAAATGATTGTATGAAACTTTTTCTTTTCCAACCTAAACACTTACTATTTTCAAGTGAAAAAAATTGTCCTTTTTTATTCATCTAAAGGACGCGGTAATACTTTTAATTGGAATTTTCAAAAATGTTTCGATTTTTTTGGAAGATCAGGAAAAGAGTCAATAGATATTTTTTTTTTGGGGGGGGGGGGGGTAAACTCAAAAAATGTGAGTATAAGTCAGTTTTTTTGCTCACCAAATTTTGTTAGACATCCTTTGAGAAAACCAGGACCGATTGAAACTGTGCTCGATTCCAAAGCTTGGGAAAATTTATGACGAGTTGGAAAAAACTTGGGAATCCCAATTTTACCCAACTTTCCCAATTTTCCCCTCTTTTGTAACTTTCAAATGGTCCGAAAGGGTTTCACCTCAAAATCCTCCCCTCTACGATCTTCACGCCTCTATTCCTACTCCGAAATTAATCGCAAAAAAATACGATTACGATGGAAAAAAAAATTTACAACCTTTAAGACGGAAACATCCGACACCAGAGATGTTTTAACACGAGAAAAAAATTTCGCCTTCGAGTGTACGCAAGAAAGCGTGAAAATTTCAAATAAAAACCCGAATCGAAGAGGAAACGTAGTTTTTCCTTGTGTACGGAAATGAAAAAGCAAAAGGCAAAAAATTCTTCTGTTCGAGATTTTTCTTGGCTTTTCTTCACAGCTCCGGGCCAATAAAACTTCTACCGGTTTGAATTTTCCTTCGCATCTTTCGATTAAAATTTTCACGGATCGAGGGACGCTGGTGGAATTTCACAAAAGCCGGAGTCGATTATTTCAGTAGGGGAATCGAGTATCGGGCTGATGAACGCGTTAATGTATTGAAATACATAAAGGTAGGGGTAGCGAGATGTTATGTACATAATTAAACCCAAGTTCAATGACTTTTTTACTAATGGAACGTTCACAGTTAATTATTCTTTTTAATGAATGGGTGCTCGGTTCTTCTTTTTTTTTTTTTTCGTTGTTAATTTAAAACGTTCATAGTTGTTCTGGCTCCGATACCGAAGAGCTGGTGCAAACGAGCCGGTTTGATGAGCATGTGTCGTCAGTATCGAAATCGTAAGGGTTGCGCAGGGTGCAGGCAGTTTTTAAGTTCTCCAAGGATTTTTCTATACTTGATATATGGGATTTGGCTCGAATAAACATACACGAGAGCCCCCAGAGTATTGGAATAGCTGGCGTATTGTATGTCTGCGTAGTATACGTATTATATAAATCTGTCGCCGGTTATTTATTTAAAAAATTCATACATCGTTATAAATTATGAAAAATGGCGCGCCATTTGTACACGTCAATGTAAGCTGTTTATCTTCGTGCCTGCGTTATCGTCGATGTATAATTTTTTGGCAAATATTGTCGAATTTTTGAAACAATTTTTTCCCGATAAATGTGTCATCGCGACGTGGCTTGATAGAAATGTACCTATACTTACCGGGTGTTTTTTGTTTGCCTGGCGGAAAAAAAATCACCAGAAAATCGATCCGATGGGTTATCGACGCGGTAATTACGAGCTCAAAATGATAATTGATATCGGCCCCAGGTTTCGTATAAATGCATGTGATTTTTCTTATCTGTAAAAATCGTGCTGATGATAAACCAGCACCATATCCGCGTATCAGGCGTTAAATATTATGATAAGAAGATAAAAGCTCGACATTGTTGTATTTAATTTTTATACCACGATAAGCCCCGTTGAAAAATGATCGCTTGGAAGGTTCAGCTTGTCGATACCATAAATAATATGTACTTGAAAAGATAGTGAGAGTTGTATAACTGTTCCTAATTATTGAAGTTAAGCAAATAGCTGATTTGGAAAAAATGGCAATTATCTGGCAAAATTAACATAGAAGTCGTTTCTTGAGATTTTTTTAAAAATTTGACAAGAGAGGGATTCTCTTCTCAGATGTAGCAAATTTTTTTGAAATATTATACCTTGAAAAAAAATTACGAATACGAACAAACATCATAATCAAAGTACCGATTTAATCGCTAGAATTTGCAATCTTGCCCTTTCAAATTGGTTTTTGACCCTTGACCAATTTTTTTGGGAAAAAATAAACTGCGAATGAGAAATCTGGGTAATAGCCGACTCAATTTCCTGCGAAATAATTCATTGGAATTTTCATCAAAATTATTAAAAATATTACGAAATAATATTTTGAAACGGAAAATAGCGATTAGACATTTTTATCTTACCATGAGATATGTTTTCATTCTCTGAATGTGCGTCAATGAAATCGTCAGCATTTCAGAGTACTACAAGTGAGAGCAAAATGGAAATGAAATTTGTGTTTTTTTTTTCTTCAAAGTGGTGATTATTGATGTTTTTATCTGTGTTATAAATACGATCTAGCTGTTCTTTCGCCTCCAAAAATCTGCATTTTTCACTCCAAAATAAATTTTTTGGAAAATACTCATTTCTTAATTACACGAAAAAAATACAAATGATGAAAAATGCATAGTACTTGTCGATTCTCCTCTAAAAACTGCCTCATTTTTCTCGAAAATCACAAAGTGTTCGTGGAGAGTGTTGAGACCGAGGGGGGGGGGTGTATTTAGACTTTCATTAATAACAGAATAAGTATTATTTTTAGTAAAAAATTATCTATGGTTTTAATTGTAAAATGTTGTTTTTAAAGTAAAAATATGAATTATTGATTAAGAAAAATATGCAAAAAATCCATTTATTCGAAAATTTTCATTTTTAGACACACACCTCCCTTGACAATGCCACCTTTCCGAAGAGAATAAAATCACTTTGTAAATCCCTCTTCTTTCCTTTCCTTTTTTTTTTTTTGAATTATTATCTCAAGTTTTTTTTAGTGAAATGTGTAATGAGAAAATTGATTTTTTGTTAACTAAAATTGTTAATTTTTTTATTTTGTGGTAAGATGAGTTATAAATATTCAGCTGAGGTGGAATTTTGTGTATGGCGAATCAAAATTGGCAAGGGGGGAGGGTTCTGAAATTGAAATTTTTCAAAGAATTTGATTTTTCTAATCAGTAAATCGGTGAATACAGTTTTTCTTTTTCTTTTTTCTTTTTTTAAATTCTGATCGAAAATTTCTGCAGAAGTGTTCATTTTTGAAAATTTTGAACCCAGATCCACTCTCACAGTTTGGATCCAGGAAAATTTACTGATTTAATGGACAGAATTGAATTTCTGTAGAATTAGTGAAAAATTTACCGATTCGATTAGTGAATTTTCATTTTTGAATCCGTCATTTTCTCCTCAACTATTGAAACAAATCAGTAAAAATTTTGATTTTCTGATTCAAAAATGAAAATTTAGGTACCAATTGTAGCAGTGACTCAATTCTGTCTATTTCAATTAGTCAATCTTCAGTTTTAGACTGATTCAAATGAAGAGTGTAATATTTTCGACAGAAAATTGAAACTTTACCCTTATTTTTTGGAGTTGAGGGGAAGAGGCAGGGAAATACTTTTTCCTCATTCGACTTCTTGAAAAAAAACCAGCAAATTTTGTTTCAATTTCATCAAACAGATGTAAAAAAAATTATAGGAAGAGAATCTAAATTTGCTATTGTAGACTTAAGTCAAAAAAATTAGAATTTCAGCCAAAAAATTTACAAAATGATGGATGTATTTTGAAAAATGAAAAATAAAATGGATTTCGAAATCAGAAAAAGTGGAGGAAAAATCATTTTGAGCTGGAAAATGTGAAGAAATCCCTTCATAATCATTGGGTTGAAATTTTAATTTTTTTTCTTAAGATAGAAATTTGATTTTTCTTTTAAATACTTAATGCATAAAATAAAATTACTCAGGAAATTCAATTTTTGCAAAAATATTTTCTAAATAAAGGAGCCTTTGATAGAAATAAAAACCTTTGCCAAAAATCCTAGACATACGTACATTTCTTCTCTATTATAGAAAAAAATTCCATTCGGTATAAAACCAGTTTCAAACAGGGGAAAACAGCTGACCGGAATTTTTTCAAAGTCACATATGACTAAATCTTACATCACATACGATGACGACCATCCAGGTACCGCTACATCATTTCTTTCACATTGATTTCTTCTCAAAACGGTACCCTTAGTCATCAAAATTTTTCATCGATCTAAATTTCGCGTTAAAAACAATTTCACAAATAATTCCCCAATACGTCACACACGCGTGGAACACGTACCCGGCTCGCGATACCTACCTGACGTATTTTTCGAACCACTCGATTTTTATTTAAAGAATGCTCTAATTTTGCAAGTGTACAGTGCTGTACCCCTTGTACCTTACATACGCTTTTCATACACAAGTACGCCGTTGGCAGATGTTTGTTCTCCACCTCGTATATTGCACTCTCCTGGGAATTTTCTATTTTACTGAATCCTTTCGTTATTTTCAAGAGTCATCTGGTCTTTTGATACATGGCAGTATAATTTTCGTATAAAAAATCTATACCGAAGTGGACTTTCGTACGTGAGGCATGAGCTTCTCTCGATACAGCAGCTTGGACATGGCTGATTTGACCGAATTCCGCGAACCGAGCTCTCCTGTTGGAAAAAAAGTACGTACTTACCTACGAAATAGTGAAAAAAAAAAAGTGTAAAAAAATCCACACGTATCGAGTTTAGATACAGCGAGTACATACGTATACTAACGAACCAGGTGTGATAAACTAGGTCAGACTGAAATTTATCACTTCCAGATGTCCCAAATTGCTTACCAGCGGGGCTTATCACATACCGAAAGTCTTCTTTTCAGCCCTAAAGCGAGTTATCGACTATGCATATGGACGAAAAACTCATCCCGACTTGATTTCATACTGGATACGATCTTTATCTAAATCATGAATGTACTCCTCCCTTTTATCTGCCATTTCCATCTTTTATGGATTTTTTTCTTCAATTTTTTATTCGATCTTGTCCTCGTCATAACTTCACCTGACTCGAACGAGCTTTCGATCAATTCGTTCCTCGACCCGAAACTTTTTAATTTTTTTCAAGTCTACCAAGAGAGCAGCTCCTGTATTTTGGTTTAATAATTTAAACAGAAGTTATTGATTCGAAAAGTGGTTATGGTAAACGACGCTAGACCGGTTCGGGTTTTTTATTTTTATATTCTGGTGATCGGTGTTTTATTTATTTGAAACCACGCTATCGACCTCGCTCGCAATGTTTCCGGTGAGAAATCGTATAAAAGTTACGGTGATCTTTTGTATACGCAGCTACGTATGGGTGGTTGGTTACCAACATAGCGGTAATTTTCGACTTAATTAAGAATAATTTTTCTCGAAAATTAATTTCATTCGTATTAATTCCTATCTCCCTATCTTGAAATTTGCGTATCAGTCAAATCAGCTCCGATTTTGGACTAATTGCGATCGGCGAAATGCGGTTTTACTGGAAATCACCGATGGAATCTGTATAATCAATTTCACTGATTTTTTTTCCACCTAAAATGCATTTTTTTAGTTATAATTAATCGGGATTTTTTTTTTTTAAATTTCACCGATTCGAGGGGTTTAAATGAGTGAAATTTCTCTCCGATATGTAAAAAAGAAGATAAATGACCTCCGGAGAAGGAAGTGCAGGTTTAGCTGAAAATTATGAATATTCGATTAATGGTTCAATGCTCTCTGTATTAGGAGCATTGAAAGAAAATCGATCATTCTGACTAGTTCTAAAGCAATAAAACTGAGTAAGACGATTTCTTCAACTTTTCACTGGAAAATTTATTGATATATGTGTTTGATTTATCATAAATAACTAGAATGGCTTTCGATGTTGAAATCCTAGCTACAGATTCTGAATCACAGAGTAAGGGCAATGCACCTGGTGAGCATTTTGTTCTTATCTTATTTTTGAGTGGAGAATGAAAAAAAAAATGAATGAATCAAGTTTTTCTTCGATTTTTTTTCAGTTTCTTAAATCAGAAATTGTGAAATCTTTAGTAATTTTTGCCAATTTACAGCGAGTGTGGTGCAGTTTTACTGAAAATAGTGTCAGATTTGTACTGATTTTAGATTTTTCAAAGATATTTGACTTTCGATGATGATGGAAAATTGAAATAAAATTAAAGAAATAGAAAATTATAAAAAATGAAATTGAAATCGAAAACTGAAACTTCCAGTAAACTTGATGATTTTTTATGAGAATTCAAAAATCGATTTGAAAAAAGAATTTTTAGATATTGAAATACTTGAAAAAATAATTGTTCTCTACCTAATTTCAGTTCGAGAAATTTTATGCGTTTTCAAAAAAAAAACTGCATTCGAATTTTTTTTCTTCTATTTTCTCTCAAAAATTATTTCAATTTTATTGTGAAATTTGTTTCAACTCAGAAGTTTTTCCAAGATTTTTTTTCAAAAGGAGCTGACCCGGATATGGGTGAATTTGGTCCCCGCTCCAATTTTCGATCCAAACCTCTGAAATGGTGTCCTTGATGTAAAAAAGTTCTGGAAGATTTTTCGACCCCCCCCCTCCTTTGAGAGCTATGGTCATTTTATTGCATTTTAAGTCTCAAAAACTTTCAATTCAACAAAAATTAAGGAAATCTTCTGTTCTTTGGTACAAAGTTTTTTACCAGCAACTTTTGTTTTTCATTTTTTCAGCTTGATATTTTTTCAACATTTTTAAAAATCCATGTTGAAAAAATTTTTATCACTTTTGAAGTTTTTACAAAAATTATAACATCCCAATTTTTTCAATTTTGAAACTCTCATTTTTTCAGCTCTGAATTTTCTCCAGTATAAAATTTTTTCAAAACTTTTACCAACATTATGAATTTCTCTGCGATTTTTTTCAACTCCAAACTTGCTGTCAAGATCAGATTAAGAAATGGGGTTTAAAAAATTCTTAAACATGAAACTCAAAACTTGAAATTGAAAAATAAACTCGTCATTTCACGAACTTGGTGGTCAGTTTCATCTTTTTCAATTTGAATTATAGGATGTGTAAAAAAAGAGCCCAATCCCCCCCTCCCCCCCAAAAAAAGACCTCGAAATCCAAAAATTGAAAATTTAATGCTAAAATCGAACCTAAGATGTGAAAAACTGGAATTAATAATGTGAAAAAAAAACAAGAACTGAAATTTCAAAAAATGGAATGCAAAAGAGGTTGAATAATTATACTATAGCAATAAAAAAACGCGATTGATGTTTAAAAATTGAAAATAGAGCACTGGAAAGTAGAAATAAAAATTGAAAAATTGAAACTAAAATGCCACAACTGAAACTAAAATTGCAAAAAATGCAAAAAAAAAGAAAAGAAATTTCAAAAAAAAAACTAAATATGTACTGAAAATAAAAAAATTTTCTAAATCAAATCATTTTGAAAAACTGAAATTTTACATGCAAAAATTGAAGTTGAAAACGCAGAAACTGAAGCTAAAATTGCAAAACATGCAAAATGAAGGAAACGTAATTTTAAAAAAAACGTAAATATGAACTAAAAATGAAAAAAATTTCTTTAAATCAAATAATTTTGAAAAACTGAAATTTTACATGCAAAAGTGAAACTTAAATGCAACAACTGAAACTAAAATTGCAAAAAATGCGGGAGAAAATTAAATTAAATTTTTAAAAAACCTAAATCCGTACTAAAAATGAAAATTTTCTCTGAATCAAATAATTTTGAAAAACTGAAATTTCACGTGCAAAAATTGAAGCTGAAAACGCTGAAATTGAAACTAAAATGTAAAAATTGAGCCTGAAATGCGAATAAAAATTGACATTAAAATATTGCTGAAATCATTACAAAAAATGTATTGTCATTTGTCACTGGATTAAGAATGTAAATACTCAAACTAAAAATAAAACTAACGTAAAAAAACTGAACGGAAACCGAAAAATATTTTTTTAAATGTTTGTCTTATTTTTATTAAATTATTTCATTTTATATTTGATTATTTCGTAAAATTTTATGCTTTTACCAATTTTAAAATCTTGAATTTTTTATTTTCCTCGATTGGATTTCCATTATTCTTTTCCCGTCAATTTTCAATTTTTTCACTCTCTCAAACCTTCAAAAATGGCCAAAAAATTAAAAAATCTCATATTCGTCTTCATTAGCCCACTCTTTTGTACTCCAGACGTTGCTAAAACTCTTGCAAATAATCTCAGAACAAGCACAATGTCGCACTTACCCAAGATCCACCTATTTACCCAGCTAGACCCCAGATATTACTCAAAACAACGTTATATTAATGGACACTCGAAACGGAGAGAATTTTCTTGGAATAAATTACACGCTTCTAATGCTATATGTACACGTTACTCATACAGAAACGCAGACAAGCCGAGAAGATATACGTTGCCGAAAATGTATACACGAGAAACGCATAAATTCTACATTTAAGTTAAATAATTACGCTAATAATAATTTTACCTCATTAATTCGTTAATTTAGCAAGTTTTGGTGGTATTGTTCCAAAAGGAAAACTTTTACAACGCTTCACCGAATTCGGGTTACCCCTTGCGTAGATTTCGGCTTCTTCTACTCCTAATACAGTTTCGAATAGCGAATTTTTCCCCGCTCCCTGCCTACCTACAATCTTCGTATCGCAAATTTCCAACGTTCTTGACCTTGTTACCTATTAAAATGTCCTTTGGTTTGAAAATACCAATGGAAAAAAAATTTCACACTCGTACGTACCTACTTACGCACGTACTGTTGGATTTATATAGTGACATGGCCAACTCCCACATTCTGGTACATACAGATCCCCTTAAGGCAACCAGTTATTAAATGAAGCGTGCAAGAAGGAAGCGCTACAAATAATCATTGTATTTCTCAAGGTCTTCGAAGCAAAGAAAAAGGTGTAGTTGCTTTGTATACGCCACTGTCTCGAGTATTTATAAAGAGAGGTTTTGTAATCAACCAACATAAAGGATACGGACGCCTTCAAATTTCAAATCTATACCACAAATGTAACCTTATCGAGAGCAAGAGCTACGTACGGCCTGATGCAGATTCAGCCCACAGCTCGTTTCCTCTCTTTTTTCGCCTTGGTTCGTGAAAAAAAAAGGAGTGCAAAATAAAAACGCATTACGACGATGGTTCGCTTCCTTGTGAAAGGCACCACTGCGCGTACTGTGCTTCGATGTCTATATGCGTAAATATATCGATCAGCTAGCGAAAAAAGAACACGTGACGTCAATTTCATTTATGAATGATCTATCGCCGAGGGGTTACTAAAACGAGAAATGCACGCTTTGGGAAATGTCCGCCGAGCTCCGGCCCAAGACTCGTACGCTCTCCATGTATTTTAATTTCGGATACCGCCTGTGCTGTGCGGCGGATTTCGTTAATGTTTTATTTCGCCAAATACGTAAGCGCAGCTCGCGTTTATAGGGTGCTTTTTATTTATTTCTGCCGTATTAAGGCGTCACGTTGGAATGGATCGAGTTTCGGGGGGCTTTTTTTTACCCATTTCGACGGTTACCCAACTTCGCCCTGTTTCGATGTGTTCAAAATTTCCATAATTTTTTCGAAAATTTTCTCCGTCGAGTGATATTCCGATGGCACGGTTCGGTTAGCGTGGAAAAAATACGTCACGCTAGCGATATAAGCGTTCATCTATGACCTATGACGTCACTGTAGCATTATCGTGATGTGAAACGAGATGAACTCGAGGTTTGGGGTACGCGACCTTCTTCAGCTCATCGCAATTAATATAGCTTTATTATAATCTTATTTTAGGCTGAAATTCGTTTAAACGCTCGAGAAGGGTAAAGCTCCAAAATTTCAACGTGGGATAAGAGGAAGCCAGCGAAACGCAAATGTAATAGGACACATGGGCTTTGCACCATTGTACGAATGGCATGAATTTATCGATGAAAAAAAAAAGAGAGAAAATCTAATTACGGATGAAAAAGAGCAATATGGGTGCACTGCGCTTGGCGAATTATTCTTTGAACCTTGGCACAGGGTTGTCAAATCGATAGATTTTTTATGGATGGTGCAATGGGGATGTTGCTGGGAAGTACAAATATTCTCTTTCTTAACGCTTTGTACAATTTGATCGAGTGTTGTGTCTTTATTTAGCTGAAAGTAATTTTGTTGGGGAGGAGTGGGAGAAACATACCTACACAAAAACAGGTTTCAAATCATTTTGAAAAAAAAAAATTGAAAATCGAAATCCTGTTGAAATATTTGAACCGATAAGAAAAACAAAACCAAAAATTGTTTGAATCAGGGCAAAATTAATGTTGAACTAAAAATTTGCAAAATTTTGTCAGATCATAAAGCTTATGGTCAATTTAGAATTTTTATCAAATTTTCCCCATTTCTTTCAGTAAGTACTATAAAAAATGGTGGAAATACTATTTCTAGAGGGGAGGAGTGAAGAGGAAAAAAAAATACAAAAATCACATATTTTTTCAGATTATTTTGTAAAAAAAAAAAAATGCAAAATTTTGTCAAAAGATTACAAGTTTAGTTCAAAACAATCATGAATTTTTCACATTTCTTTCAATACTGTTAAAATGGCAAAAATGTCTTTTTTGTGGGGGGGGGGGGGAATGAGCATACGTAATAGAATCTCATTGTGCAATTGTTTTGTGAAGAAATATTTAAAATTGAATTTTTGTTCAAATTTTTGAAAAGAAAATCTACTACAAGAAAAACAAAAAATTGTTCAAATAAGAGCAAAATGAATCTTTGCAAAATTTATTCGAATGATAACTTGATAAGTAAAGCTTACATAATCGATCTAGAAAATTATAAAATTCCCCATTTTTTTCAATATTATAAAAATTGACAGAATAATCTTTTTCACTGATGAAGAGATGGAGGAGGGGGGGGGGAGGAGAAACATCAAACACGTCCAAATCACATTTTTCAAATCATTTTGTAAAAAATATTGAAAATTGAAGTTTTGTTGAACTTTTTGAATCAAAAGTCTACAACAAAAAAATTGTTCAAAATGAATCTTAGTCTAAAAAATTTGAAAAATTTTGTCAAATAAATGATGAAGCTCATATAATAATTGGTAAATTGAGAAAAATATTATTTTTTTCTATTTTTTTTCTTTTAATATATGTATACTTTTTACAAAAGATGACAAAAATGTTTTTTATGAAAGGGGGGGGGGGGGTAGAAATGCCAGAATTACATTTTTGGTTACATACTTGAAATAATTGTTGACTTTGATTTCATTCTTCAAAAAAAAAACACTCATGACAGGGTTGCCCCTTGCATTTTAATTTATGCACCTTTTTATAAAATTTCAGGTGGCACATCTTCCATACAAAGTTTCAAAAATTCAATTCAAATTCATACATTTCAATGATTAAAAAATTTATTGACTTACTTTTTAAACCACTAAATGAACAACTTAAATTCGTGAAATTTGTGTAAAACAATATGAAGTTGGCAGCCCTGCCACGACATTTCTTGAAAAATATCATCGAGAGTTATTCTAGTGATACAAAAAATTTTTCAAGTCGATTTGAGGTGTTTTTAGTGAGCAATTTTAGTTTGATAAAAATTCTTGAAAAACCTTAGAATTTCCAGTCTGCAATTTATTCAGCCATATTGCATCTAAAAAAAATTTGTTATCCATTTTCATGGTCAATGATTCAGAGAAGTTTGGATACTCAAATCGTATTTATTTAGGAATGGTAAATTTTAGAAAAAATGACAATTTTCCCCATTTTTTCCGTTCTGTAAAAAAAAAAATGCAAAAATTCGATACATTGATCAAATTTGACGTTTAGGGTACTAGAATCGTTTGGACACCTGTTCCAGCTCCCAACATTTGAAAAATCTGATAATAAACGCCGAAAATTCGCAGTCTACCCAACCTACTGCTTTCCCTTACCCAACTGCTGGCCATTTTCGTCTTTCAAATTGCCTCCTGGCGCACAACCCCCCCTCAAACCCGCATCCAACTCATACCTCGACAAAATCTCAGGTAAAATTTGACGACAAAATTCGCTCACCTAAACGAATCTCGCGACGAACAGAGAAAGTACAGTCGCGGTCGCGTCCTTATACGTTGCGTTGGTTGTAAACATGCGGGAGTTTAAATTCACCATTGAAATAGGGGTTCCTCTAAATAGAAGGGTAGTCCTGTATCCATCCCTCGATTATTATCAGGGTGAAATGTAATAGCTTCAGTTTCGGGTGTAAAGTGTAAAATGGAATTGGACCTTTTAATCCGTTGCGGTTACGTAAAATGTCATGATTTATATTTCGGGCATCGTGGATAAGATAGCTGGTACCGAAACGATGTTGTAATAAAAATTTATCCCAATTTAATGGCTATACAAAACCTGAATGTAAATGAATCGACAATTTTTCAACGTTGGTAGCCTGACGCGACCGAGCTAGTAAATGAAAGAGATATTTTGTCATCCAGAGTCGATGACATTTTCAACAAATTGTACAAAATTTGTTCGAGTGTGGTTTTTTTTTATACTCGACGTATCCGAAGTGAAACCCTTTTAGAGGGTAATTTTAAATTCAGATTTATTGGTTTGTGTTGGTGGTGTCGTTGACGAGTGTGCGGATTTGCCAACGCGAGTCCGAAATTTAATATTTTCTTTGAAAAATTCTAGTCGATTTTTTTGCTCGAGGGAATTTACTACGTGGGTGTTTGGAATGTGTACCAGGGTGACGTTTTTTTTTTGCAGGTGAAAATCTGAAGGATAAATTTTTTCCAGATTGTGGCGTAAAGTCGTGTTTTTGATGTGTTGATTGTTAAAATGACTGCGAAGCTTGGAAGTGAGGAATTTTGGGAATTTTTCCTTTTTGGATTATTGAAGAATTTGAACTGTAATTGCCTACATAATACATAAGCCAAATGTTGAAGAGAAGTTGAAATTTCTCGAAATTGGTGCAATTTTTTATCATCTAGTACTTTCTTATTTATAAATTATAAATCAGTGAAAATTATCGATTATCACTGAAAAACAAGTCAGAATTGCAGCATGGGAGAAAATCAGTGAAAAAATTTTCACTGTAAACGAATCAGTGAGGAAAATCAATGAAAATTTACTAAAAAAAAATCAGCCAAATTTTTGAATTTTCTTGAAAAATGAAAAATCAGTGAATTTTGCTTATTTTTTCTGTGCTGCAATTTTGACTGTTCGTCAGTGGCTTTTCACTGATTCAGAATGAGAGAGTAGGTTGAGAAGATGATAGAAAATATATATTTCTCTCAAAATGTAATGTTGAAACACATGCACCAATTAGTAGCGTAAATTTTTCTGAAAAAATAAATGAAAATCAGTGAAAATAATCAGTGAAATTGCTGAACAGTGAAATCCGAGAAAAATGGATCAGTAAAAAGCAGTGAAATTCACTGAAAAATGATTCATGTTCTGAGGAAAAATGGTAAAAATTTTCGATTTCGTGAAAAAATTAGCGAAAATTTATCAAGAATCCGGAAAATTTTACAGACTTTCCAATGTATTTTCTGAATGAAATGGAAAATTGAAAAAGTAGATATAGTTTAGTATAATTTCTTATTGATTTGTCAAAATTTGGAAAGTTTGGGAACTTGTGGTCTGTTGAATTCTGATCTTGATTTTTGTGATCTGATACCGATCGAGTGCATTTGCATCGCGGTCAAATTCACCAATTCGAAGAGTGAACTCAGTTTTCCCGAAGCAGTGAAAAAATAATTGATAAACATTCAGTATTATTTCAGGATGAAAAAAAAATTATGAAAAATGAAGTAAACAGAAGCAGTAAAATTCGATTTTCACTCATTTTTTGCCCAATTTGTTGATTTTTCAGTGAATTCTAACTCATTTCTAGTTTTTTCCCCTAATTTATTTTTAATGAAATTTTTACCGATTTTCATTCATTGATAACCCCTCTTTCATTTCAAGTCTGTAAAGAATCACTGATGAACAGTCAGAATTGAAGTAAATGAACAATCAGTAAAATAGCTGATTTCCATTTGAATGTAGTGATTTCTTCATTGATTTTCATTCAGTGAAAATTTTTTGATTTTTTGGTGAAATTCTGGATTTTCACTGATTTTGAATAAGAAAGAATTCAGAATTCCATGATGAAAAAAATCAGAGATAACTGAAAGACCACTAAAATTCGCTGAATTTCAGGGAATTTTTCGCTAAGCATCGTCAATTTCTCAATGAATTTTCCTGAGTTTTTTATTGCATAACCTCTTTTGACAAATTTCATCGATTTTTTCACTTATTTCTGATCAGTTGATTTTTTTCATTTATTTTCATTCAGAAAACTTTCCCTGATTTTTTGAGTGATTTTTTATAGACTTCTGTGCTGTAAATGTCCTTTTAGTAAAATTTTTCTTTGATTTTTTTTCTGTATCTACTTACTGCGATTCACAATGGTGTGTTAGGTGATTTTTTTTTGATTCGCGAGTATTCAAAATTCGAAAGGTTATAAAAAATTGGAACATGAGAAACTCAGCTTTTCATACTAATTTTTATTTTAAAAATTTTCTAGTTCGAAATCTGGAAAGGTCCTGCCTGTCCTGCTTTTATTTTTTTTCATCATGGGTACTCCTTGGTTCAATGAAGTAAATGATTACTCCATCTATGAAATCACATTCAGCATTACCCATCTGATTAAAAAAAAAGTATCCATTCTACCCATCGAAAAGCAATGGTCATTGGAATAAAGGATCTTATATTATTCTTAAAGGCATATACGCAACGCAGCGTGCAATTACAAGGCAAATACCCACCGATCTTTATCTCTATAGGCACCTCATGGTGTACTTTTTGAATCACAAAGACATTCGAACCGATATCTCGCTGCGTACAAGAACCCTCGACGACAAAGAATAGAATTCCAAAAAGAATGGAAAAAATGAAAGAGACACATTTCTGATGGCTTAGCACGAAACATGATGGTAAAACGAGACCGAAAGGACGATTCGTATTGAAACTGAATGCTCCCGAGCTGTATTACGAATCGATGCAATTCTATCTCTTTGGAGAATTTTACGATGAGAATTATTTTCAATTACGTAAATCTTAACAGACGTATGATCGTATTCGCAAAGACCACTTTGTTTTTATTAAAAGTAACGAGGTTTTACGCACACCCAGCCGGAGTAAATTCCCTTCCAGAGCTCCTTTGCCTTCCTTTTTCTATTTTGCTGCGCTACCTCGATGATCGCGGGTCCGTGACTGCGACGTATCTTATTTTTTTAATGGAAATATGAAATCGATAGTAATATGACGCCGCGATATAGTACAGAACCGCTACGCCACGGTGAAATTATTTTTACATATGGAACTCCGCAGTTAGTTTTCCTCTCCCAAGAGGTATCCAGAATTTAGGACGAGCTTTGAAACTTGTATATCGATAACCTGGTACACATCGAGATTTGAATTTTGATAATAATTTCGCATTAAATTTCACCGAGATGAGATGCATTCGAGGGGTAGAGCATGGAAACGCAGGTATAAGTGGCCACAACGGGTCGTTTAACGAGCCTCGACTTTAATCATATTCGATGTTTAGCATTTTCAATTACCATACAAATGGAAACGATGCGCTTACGAGGTATTTGCATTTTTCAATGCTGGCTGTTTAAATTTGTGTTCATGTGGCTCTTAAGCTGGCGTTTGCTGATTCCTCTCAGCTTCTAAATTATCCAGTCGGGTTGGAAATTTCATTATGGCAGGATATCCGTTTGTGGGAAATTGTCTGTGGCCTGTTTAGCAACGATTCTTGCCCAGTGTCTGGTCGCGATGGGTCACAGGTACTATACGAGTAGATCTTGTGCTCTGGTCATGTGTGGAGACGAGCTCGCGCCACCAAACCTGTATAATATTTTATTAGCGAGCTGGTACAGGCCGAGAAAGGCACGTTAGGAAGATGAGCCGATGGCAACGGTGCCAAATACCAGATGAATGATAATTATCGGTCACAAAAATGTTTTGGTATTTTGACCATAGAATTGGTTTTGTTGTTGTTGTTGCGTGGTACGACACGTTGCCACATCTAACAACAAGTCGGTGTTATATTCAAGGTCGCCATGGCTTCGGGATACCGTTCATTATGTCGGTAAGGTGGCTCTATGCAATATTTATGGACTACAGACTGAATGAAGAATGCACTTCTGGCCATATTTCTTCGTAATTTTCCTATTTGCCCTGCTTCAATTTTTCCAAGCCAATGCACCGAAGACATTGGTCGGGGTGGTCTTTTCAGAGCTCGATTAATACCAAGGTTTTTTTTTTCCTGTTTCGATTATCCTAAGGAATTCGATATGCGGCGAGGGCGAGAACCGTTTGGAATTATGAAAAAATACCGAATAGATTACGCGTTTTTGGGCGCATAAATCGAGGACAAATAGTCAGTGGGCTTGATATTAAAAATACCAGCGGGCCGGAAATAGTTTTGCTTTTAATCGCGAATGCTATGTACGAGGGCATGGAGGAACAGTGTGTGCATTTACGTTGAGAATTTCATAATTACTGCCGAGAGAAGCGTCTGGCGTGTACCTAAACGGGCCCATTTCGAATGCCAACTGATCCAAATTTTGTATAAGCAGGGACATACGACGCGGATGAATATTTCGCGCTTTTGGCGTTTTAACGCTGGCTCGGCCGGAACATTCTTCGCATAGTCATCATCGGTATGAGGACTATGCGAAAAGGGTTTGATTTTTTTTTCCAAAGGACGAACACGACGGGAGTTATGGTCAGAAGTGATGATTTACTTGAGTGTATTCGAAGTGGAAGTGAGGTGGATTTTTAAAAAAAATTTTATTGAAGAGGATTGATTCGAGTGGTCAGTTTGAAGAAATTAGTTTTTCTACGAAGGAGTTGGAAAAAAAATTTCGAGAGGAAAAAAACAATTTTTAAATAATTGATTTTGTTCACCATGATTTAAAAAAGAAATGTTCAAAATTAACAATTTAGTGCAAGGATGTAAAAATATTGAGGTACAGGTTTCTTTGAAAAAACCTTCAATTGGAAGATTTTGAATTTTTGGGTTGCAAAAGAAACTCTTAGTTTTTAGATACCCATTTGACGTACTTTGATAATTATGTAGTGTTGAAAGATTCTTAGGATCATACTGAGTAAAAACTGGTTTCATTATTACAAAAACTTGGAATATAAATAATTTCCTATGCAGGAGTTATAGAAGGTAGAGTTCAGCTGGATGAAAACCGTTTTTTTCCTTCGCAACAATGCTGAATTGAAGCTGAGTATGCAACGGTTACAAAACGTGGAGAGGTTTTCAAGGTCAAACTGGATGAAAACCGGTTTTTTCCTTCGCAACAATGCTGAATTGAAGCTGAGTATGCAACGGTTACAAAACGTGGAGCTGTCTTCAAGGTCGAACTGGTTGAAAACCGGTTTTCTCCTTCGCAACAATGCTGAATTATGGACGAGTATGCAACGGTTACAAAACGTAGAGAGGTTTTCAAGGTCAAACCGGATGCAAACCGGTTTTCTCCTTCGCAACAATGCAGAATTATCTGCGATTATAGAACGTGGAGAGGGTTTCAAGGTCAAACTGGTTGAAAACCGGTTTCATCCTTTGCACTCAAGTATGAAGCAGTTATAGAATGTGGAGAAGATTTCAAGGTCAAATTATCTGAAACTCAGTTTTCTCGTTCATAACGACGTTAAATTTTGGAAAAATCAAGAACGTATGAAGACCCAAGGATTCACCGAATTTCTCAGAATTAATCGAGTTTCTGGTAACTATTGAGTTGGAAAGAAAAATTGACAAACACTTCATTCGCCTTTCTTTCTCAGCTGTGGAAAAAAAATACCAAAATATTCGTCTTATGGTAACATAAAATATTGCTTTCTGTAAAATGTCAAACCCATGTTGTTCTCAGGTAATCGTCAAAATCAAAATTAGTAACCCGGATTTATGTCTTTCAAATTGTGAAATCAGTCATACCTGAAATTGACATATTTTTTCTCGCATATTTCAGTACACTGATAAATTCAAAACATTTATATCACCATGAAATCCAATTTGGAAAAATATTTTCGCCTAATTCTTCACTAATATGCACAACTATGGCAGTATTGTGTAAAACTGGTTTCTAGAATTCAAGTAACTACCTCACGGCGTTTCATATTTTTATAGCATCGAAACGCTAGTCGAGTTAGATTTGCATATCATATTATACCTGGATCTCTGAGATGTAAATCGCAAAACCCATAGTAATAGAATTGCTGTATTTGAAAAACAGTAATGAGTATTTTTTTTTCTTGACCCAATGAATTACTAACTTATGTATGGGTGGAAAATTAACGTTTGCTAGTTATTCGACAAAAAAAAATCATGAACTTGGTTTACGTGTTTGTATCTTTAACCATATATTTTTTATGTTAACAGGATTCCATCTTAGCGGGACGGTGTCCAGTCCAAGACCAAGTAGTCCAACTCAGCCACCGTACACATCGACAGAGCCAGATAAAAAATACAAAGTTTCTGTTAGTTTTGACAGGTAAATACATATTTTCATTCTATTGGTGTGTAGAAGTACGTAGATAATTCCTAAGGTAGAAAAATATGTATTTGGGTAGTGAAATGTGAAAATTAGCGAAGCTCGTATCAATTATTAGCAATCTTTTGGACCAAAGAGGCTAAATTCCTTCGACAACTATTGTGTCTTTACTTTTTTGAGAAGGGTTTTGAAAATCGTCGAGTCATTTTTATACCATGAGATTTGCGTGGTACTCGTATACAGGATGTCCTAATTTTGAGTTGGAAAAAGAGTAGGCAGCTGTAATAAAATTTTCCTGTGGAACTCTTATACAGGGTGTCCCAATTTTGGATTGGAAAAAGAGCAGCTAAAAATAAAATTTGTCTATTTTCCTTTTTTTTTGGGGGGGGGGGGAGGAGATGTGCTTTAATGAGTAAAATCTTGAATCAAATTCAATTTTTTCAAAACAAGAGGTAGGAAGGCAAAGCTAGGATTGATTTTTTTTTCCGAAATTATTGTATGACCTTTTCACTGATTTTTTTGAAATTTCAATTGATACTTGAAATCTCATTTTTGAAAATAATTTCTTTCAATTTTCTTTCAATTTGATGAAAATACATTTGTAATATTTTGGAATTCGTTTTGCTTGCTTTAAAATGCAGTTCCAAAATTCAGTTTTGGAAAAAATCTTGATTTAAATTTTTTTAAACATTTTTTGCCTCTTTTGATTTGCTTCTTCTGATAAGTTCTGCTATCTGGCGCAATTTCCTCCCAAACCAAACTCTGAGACACCCTGTATGTACCAATTGCAATGAAAAGGATGAAAAAAAAAAGATGCTCAGATAGATTTATCCGCAGAGGTGGAAACTTAGCAACCGTTTAAATGTATCCGGTTGTTGGGAATAGACGTTTATTGTAGTTTTTCCAGCCGATGGTTATGGTACTCGGCGTTAATTTGGACGCGGCATGTTGAATCGTTATAATAGACGATTGCAGATAGAGAGAAAGGATAACGCGTAGAGGCCAAAGTAATCATGGCTTTGTTCGTGTATACAGTCGAAATATATTGTATTGTTTCGAATCAGAGGGTTCTGTTGTGTTGTTCGCCGTGGATGAGCTGCTTTGGTAATTTTAACCACGCCGATTTCCATATTTATACCGTAAAATACCTTGATGGAAGCGCGCGCTTCTATGGCCGTCTCCGTCGCTTCGCCGCCGCGACGTAATAAAAATCTCCAGCTGCATAATTCAATTCGTCGAGCCCGTATCAAGCTGTCGTATCGTCCTCGAGTTGTAAATTTTCAAAATTTGTTGCCGAAAAAATTCTCAATGTTGTGCGTATATGGAAGGTCGATTAAAAATTGTCTCACGTACGAAGGCATTCAGGTCAATTTTTTTGATCGTAATCTCTTTTTCTCTCTCCCTCTAAAGTAATCGAAAATCATTTTTTTACTCGGAATTCATCAAATTACAGGTTTTGAGTTTATCATCAATAATGTCCATTTTTCGGAAAACTTGGAAAAGTCAAGGAATTTTGAGTTCGGAAAAATCACGATATTTTGAGTCTGGAAAATCGAGACATTTTTGAGTCTGAAAGAATCAGCGAATTTTGAGTCTGGAAACAAAAAAATTGTAATCTGAAAAAAAAACGAGAATTTTGAATTCAAAAAATCAAGGAATTTTCCGACAGAAAAAAAATCAGAAAATCATGGAATTTTGGTTTCAAAAAATTAGGGAATCTTAAGTCTGGAAAATCGAGGGATTCTGAGCCTGAAAAATCAGAGGATTGAAGTCTGAAAAAAATTGGTGAATTTTGAGTCTGGAAAATCAAAAAAATTTTTATCTGGAATAAAAGCAGAGAATTTTGAGTCTAAAAAATCAAGGAATTTTCAGACAGAAAAAAATCAGAAAATCATAGAATTTTGGTTTCAAAAAATTAGGGAATTTTATGCCTGGAAAATCAAGGAATTTTGAGTCTAGTCTAAAAAATGAGGGATTTTTGAGTTTGGAAAAAATCAGAAAATTTTCAAATTTTGAAAAATGAAAGAATTTTTGGACTAAAAAATTGGTAACTTTTGACTCTCTAGAAAGTCAAGGAATTTTGATCCTGAAAAAAATCAGAGAATTTGAGCCTGAAAATCAGGGAATTGTGAGTCAGAAAAAAATCAGAAAATTATGATTTTTTTAAAAAATCAGGGAATTTTGACTCTGACAAAATCAAAGTCTGAAAAATTAAAGGAATTTTGAGTCTGGAAAATCGAAAAAATTTTAATATGGAAAAAATCAGAGAATTTTGAGTCTAAAAAATCAAGGAATTTTCAGACAGAAAAAAATCAGAAAATCATAGAATTTTGGTTTCAAAAAATTAGGGAATTACAAGTTTGGAAAATCAGGGAATTTTGAGTTAAAAAAATAAAGGGGTTTTGAGTTAGGAAAAAATCAGAAAATTTTCAAATTTGGAAAAATCAAAGAATTTTTGGACTAAAAAAATTGGGAAATTTTGACTCTGACAAAATCAGGGAATTTTCATCTAGAAAGTCTAGGAATTTTGAGCCCGAAAGAAATCAGAGAATTTGAGCCTGAAAAATCAGGGAATTGTGAATCAGAAAAAGATCAGAAAATTATGATTTTAGAAAAATCAGGGAATTTCAAGTCTGAAAAATTAAGGATTTTCAATCTGGAAAATCAAGGAATTTTGAGCCTGAAAAAATCATGAGGATTGGAGTCTAAAAAATCAGGGAATTTTGAGTTTGGAAAATCGAGGAGTTTTGAGTCTGAAAAAAATCAGAGAAGTTAGAGTCCGAAAAAATAAAGAAATTTCAAGCTTGAAAAAAAAAAATCAGGAAATTTTATTCATTTATTCATCATGAATATTTTTGTCCATTGAAGTATTATTTTTTTTTTTTTTGCAAAATTATCTTGGTACATACATAATAGCCATTCTGTGGTACCTTCTTGATACTTTCGATTTTGAGTCAAGTCATATTTAGGTCAAATCTCCCCTCCCGATCCTCTGGTTTTATAAATATCTCATGTAAAAGATCTGTAAAAAAGTGTGGATTTCTGAAATATTGTGGATACTTGAATCAAACCCTGGTCCAAGTTCCTCAAAGGCCTGTAAAAATCGCTATTTCCTCATTGGTTACATATTATATAACCCCTTTTCCCTGTCAATTTGGCCACAATTTTATTTTTATCCAAAACCAAAAAATGATTAGAAAATGGAAGAATCTGCTCTCACACCCCCAGTGACCAATGCAACCATCAATTTGATTCTTTTTTCTTCTCAATTTCTCTGTTTTATTTGATTCGGTTACTTTGGCACTTGTAATCCACTTTCTACCGGTCTCATCAGCGAGTCGAGTGCTGGACGAATTTTTCACAATACCGCCGGGCTACAGCAATCGACCTCGTTTCCACTCGGACGTTTTAATAAGTGCCCACCGTCGACACCAACGCTCCGACGTTTTGAAAATTCAACGCGCCCGCAAAGACAACAATAATAATTTTCGTACAATACGCGGCGCGTTACTCTGTGGTAAATTTAATTTCGACGAATTCTTGTTTATCTATTCTTCTACGCTGCCAAGGCAAAGCATACCAGTACAAACAACACTGGTAAACATTGGTGCTTCCGATAAAACAATATTTATTTTTCGTAATTGAAATAATGGCTTTTACCTTTGTTTTTCTATTTAGAATCGCCATTAGGTTTTTTTTCCCTCTCCACCAAAAACTGTACTGGAAAGTTTTTTACCCCTCAGTTTTATTATATTATTCTTATGTAGGTAGGTAGGTGTTTGGTAGGTTCATCGGGCCAACATTATGTGCGAAAAAAAAAATTAATATAAACATTAAGTACGCATGTAGATACTTTTTATGTAAAATATATATAATATATCGACGTATGTGCGTATAAGAAACAATGAATACGCAGGTTGACGTGTATTGATAATTTACATGTTTTATTATCCAAACAAAGCTACGGTTATATTTTGAAAACGACCGTATAAATTATTTATAAAATGGCCGAGTTGTTGGCTTTAATATTTTTAAATATTCTACCGAATAAATTAAAAGGGTCAGCGTTAACTCGTTGAATTTAAATGGCTACGTAAAACGTTTTCGAAACGCATACACCATTACATTTTTTCCCATAATACTATACATAAGCATCTATTATACTATGATGTACACTATACATATAATACCATACTACATGGACACGCTCACCACTATGGTGTATACGTTTCGTCAAAATGTACCATTTTGTATGTACGCGGAAATGATAGAACACGCGACGTCGAACGCTGTTTGCGATCATTTGAATAAGTATATATTTTGCTACCAGCGATGTACGTTCGTAAAATGCAATGGATATCTGTATAAGTTACTACTCAGATTACTTCTGGCGGATTTCAGCCATCGACTGAATCGGTATCAAAGGAAATAGAGTAGCAGCTCCGGGCGATTGAACGGATCAGTCGTCTAGGTTGGGAAATTACATTTTGGTGGATTTGATATTCATATTCGAGTGTGGATAGCGAATGGAATCGAGTTTTTGGGTGTGTGGATGGCAGTGATGGTTTGGTCAAAATTCATAATAAAATATTGGAAAATTATGAGATTTGGTTGTCGAATGTCTTTTTGGGGGTAAATTTTCTTCATTGGAAGCAGCATAGTTCTTAACAATTTTCTCTTATTTTGATCGAGTTTTAAATGTAAGCCTGGATATGGAAACCACCCTAAGGATTAAAAATTGGTTTTTGAGTTAACATACTGATTTTGAGCCCACCAAAAGGAGTAGAATCAAAGAGAAATCTCAGCTCAAAAATCAATTTCTCACCCCCTAAGGGTGGTCTCTATAACCAGGCTCACATGTTGAGAAAATGACTTGAAAATTGAAAATTTATTCAAAATATTGGAAAATTACGTCATTTACCATTATTCTTTGGTAATTACTTCTTGGTAATTTTTTATTGAAATTTCGGATGGTTTGGATAATTCACAAAATCGGCGGTAAATTTTGGGAAAATACCTTATTTGAAAATTATCTACCATTTATTTACTGTTCATACGTACAATTCAGTATAATTTCTGGTAGTTCGTCACGGTAACTGACTTCAAAATTAGAAATTACTGGTAAATTATTTCAAAATAATTATAAATGAATAGATGGCCGGGAAGTAACCAAAATTACATCGGAATTACCTAGTAAATTGCTGGAAAATATTTTACTGGTGAATTACGTGAGATTTATGGGTAAAATATATCAAATAAATGACCAGTGAATCTCTTGAAATTATCGATAAATTTTCTTGAAATTACCGATGAATTTCTTGAATTTACCGATGAATTTCCTGAAATTACCGATGAATTTCCTGAAATTACCGATGAATTTCCTGAAATTACCGGTAAATTGCTTGAAAAGAAACGTAATTACTTGAGAATTACCAGCAAGTACTGTGCTTGAAAACTATTCTAATTACTTGAGAATTACTAGATATTATATGGTTTTAGAATTTTTGTAAATTACCTGTTAAAATTCCTCGATTTCTGGTAAATTTCTTGATTTGGTAATTTACGTCAAATCTGCTGGTAATTCGGCAATTCATCTCAAATTTTCTCAAACTTACTGATGATGTGGTAATTCATGTCAAAATTACTGGCGATTTTAGTATTTCATCTCAAACTCACCGGTAATTGGGTGATTCGCGTCGTAATTACCAGGGCATAGGAGTCAGCAAAAAAGTTGACTCCTGACTCCTGACTCCAGCTTGACTCCGGAGTCATGATAGAAAGTTGACTCCTGACTCCGACTTGACTCCGGAGTCAATTTCATACTTTGACTCCTGACTCCGGTTTGACTCCGGAGTCAAAATAGAAAGTTGACTCCTGACTCCAGCTTGACTCCGGAGTCAAGATAGAAAGTTGACTCCTGACTCCGACTTGACTTCGGAGTCAATTTGGAGCCAGTTTGACTCCGACTCCGGAGTCGACTCCTATGCCTGGGTAATTACCGGTAATTGGGTAATTCGTGTCGTAATTACCGGTAATTGGGTAATTCTTGTCAAAATTATCGGTAATTGGGTAATTCGTGTCGTAATTACCGGTAATTGAGTAATTCGTGTCGTAATACTTCGGAGTCAATTTGGAGTTAGTTTGACTCCGACTCCGGAGTCGACTCCTATGCCTTGGTAATTACCGGTAATTGGGTGATTCGTGTAGTAATTACCGGTGATTGGGTGATTCTTGTCGTAATTACCAGTAATTGGGTAATTCTTGTCGTAATTACTGGTAATTGGGTAATTCTTGTCGCAATTACCGGTAATTGGGTAATTCTTGTCAAAGTTATCGGTAATTGGGTAATTCGTGTCGTAATTACCGGTAATTGAGTAATTCGTAATTCGTGTCGAATTTATTGGTAATTTTGGTATTTAATCTCAAACTCGCTGGTATTTTGGTAATTTACTTACATCATTATCATTCAATGTAGGCAGTAATTATCAAGTAGGTAAGTAAGAAATACCTATCGGCTATCGTATCACCTTTTCAGAGGTATCTTCAGTCAAAATCGTGTAAAAGTACCATTTTATTGAAATTTCATCCATCTGTGGCTCTCATAATTTTCAAATGTTCATTTGACATTTTTTCTTTCCTTCCTCGTATCCAGTTGGTTGAAAAAATACGATTTTTACGAGTATGTATGAAACCCCTTCTATAATTTCAGAATCAAATATTCGTCAGATTTATTATTTTTTGCAATCAAGTAATGAGTTGGCAACTAAAAATATTGTTAGAAGGCGAAGTACACTTGAAAATGTCAAATTCGAACTCTTGAAATCGCCAACTGAATAACACGGAAACCATCGCTATTGCAATTTTGCCAACTCATTCCTCTATCGTCCAGTTGTGGAATTGAAATGATTTTTCGAAATCAACGAAGGACGAAAAAATTTTCATTTACGAGATTTTCTTGATTTTGGTGAATTATTTGGATTAAGGGGGGAGGGGGAGGAGGGGAGAGTCGAAATCTGCTGAACGAGTCTATAGATTTTTTTAGAACTCACTAATATTATGTAGAATTTAAACATGACGAAATAATTCTTCAAAGGCTGCTTTTTGACCAAGTATGCTTATAAATGTATGTAATATCACTGCTTTGTTTATAGACGATTCGACCTCGATCACAGGACCTTTAAAAAAAGCGAAATTCGTATCGAGGTTTATTCGAAAGAACCAACGTCTGTATTATTTTCGCTTTTTTATATTTTACTTTTGCCCGACGGCTTCGTAGACGCGACCAGACTAGACCTAACGGTAATTTGTTGTTTGGCCAATACGAAAATGAAGGTCAATGCGTAATAACGGTAAATACCTGGTACCGATGCGTTTTGTAATGAAAGTAAATTCGTTTAATGGGCTTACTCGAGATGACGGTACGTTTGTCTCTGGACATTGGACGCTTGTCCGAGTACACGTTTGGTAAACACAACGTGGGTAGGGAGATGATTCAAAGGAAGGTGAAACGAGTACGATTCCAAAGAATGGGTAAAAATAAATGTAAAAATTTCGGCCGCGAAATTTCTCACATGCGGATTACGGACGTAATGGAAAGATCCAGCGAAATATTTCATTTGCGAACAAGGAACACAATGGGAAAGGACTCGAGAGAGCTAAGAGCACGTATCTCGAAATCTTAGCACTTGTACTTGGGTAACAATGCAGGTTTCCATGCTGTATTGTTTGGTATTTTACTTGCATACGTGGGTACCTTAGCTTACCTCTACTTATACTAGTTTTTATACGAATTATGAAATTCAAATTCGTTAAGAAGGTACTCGAGTCTGAGAGTCGAACAATTAATGCATTTCTGACCTACCATTGGGTTGAAATTTTTTTCCCCTCTTGGGTACCGACTGAAAAATATTCAGCGAGGTACCTTGGTACCTATTCGATTCGGAATAGTGGACCGTTAAAAGTACTGCAACCGGTTTGATATATGAGGTGGTGGCCCACCCATGCATAAGTGTTGAAATATAATTTGAGAAAAGTTAACAATGTATTTGGTCGAGGTAGGGGAAGATTTTTTGTAGAGGTGCACTCCTCGTAACTTGGGTCGAGGGGAATCGGAGCTATAAAAATTTCTCGTTTACCGATTCGATGCTCGCGGAGCTGGATCTATAAAGTTTACGAGTATCTGAGCACGAGGACGAGGCGGATCGAGGGGAATTTTATATTTCGGCGTTTTCGATCGTAAAACCCAACGAAATACAAACGAGGAGCTTGTAAAAATACCCCACGATGTTGAAAACCCAAAAAACTTACGGATTGCAGTTGGTAAAATTTTCTTCGGTGTCGACAACTACCGAGCTGCATTTCCGCATCGACGCGAATTGTTTATATTTTGCTTTCGTTATAAAAACGCGATTCGCGTCCCTGAACTCTGATATTATTTTGACCTTGGTGTGAAATATTACTCTCTCGGAACGTCGTCGACATGTTCGACTCGAAGGTATCTACGTATGGTTTGGTATTGTGGTGTCGTATGCACACCGCTGGTCGTCGATGGCATTCGTCACCAGACTGAAAGTTCAAAGAGTGGTCAACGACTGTAGGACGCTCCAACGACGTGTTTGGTCGCCAGCTACAGTGTCGGAGGATAAACGCGAACGGTGTGACGCCGCCTTCCGTTACTATTACGACTATCGCGGCCGCCGTCGTCTTCGTTACGTGTGCGTTAAACGGTGCCACGCGCTCTGCCCGCTTACCCCTTTCGTTCCTCCTTGGCCATTGTTCCCAAGCCTCGGTCGTATTACGCGTGCGTACGTACACCAACGTTACGTGCTTTTCATACGTTATACCGCGTACTGGCCCCCGCACCCTGCCACCTTCTTCCTTGTTTGCGGTAATTTTTGTCGTTTTGAATGAATATTAAAATGAAACAATGTTGCCAAACGCAACCTAGGCCCTAAAACGTGCCCATCTCAGTTGGCGAATTTTACCCACACTCGGCGTTAATCTGATCGTAAGCATGCTGACTCATCATGCACTTTTCCGCATTTTTTTCCCGAAGCTCCAAGCCTCGGTTGTCGATATTACACCGAAAGAGGAGCGTTGGGTTTGGTTGGAAGCTCGCGAGGCAAAACTTTCCAACTAGAACGAAACAAAATTGCTCGCCGGAACGGTGGCTTTTATTCGTATTTCGTCGTGAAACCGGAACTTGGGAAGCTTTTCTTGTACATCTAGATTCATTATACGAAGCTCCTTTCCATTTTTATATACCTTTGTTTCCATTTAACCAAATTATGAATATCTATCGTGGAGTTTGGTTCGATGGCCAAACTTTGAGAACTTTGGAAGAAAATAAACGTGAAATTTTAGCTTGGAAAAATCATTTTGGCAGGAGCATCTGAAGCCTTTGGAGGGGGGAGGAGTATAGAAACATTTTTTTCATGCTTAAACGCATAAATAGAAAAAAATACATTCTGGATTTTGACAAAAATTAGCGGAAGAGTTCGTTTCAAATCAGAAATCCTCCAAAAAATTTGATGTTTTAAAAATTCGTATCTGATGTAATAAAGAGGGGAGGGGGGCCTGAATGAAAACTTTTAAATTTCAAATTTGAAAAAAAGTTCTTGAACATGGTTCATAGTTTAATTTATTTCTACAAAATAAAATCGAACCCATTCAATTTTTCATGGAAATTGACGATTTTTTTTGTATTTCAATCAATTTTTTGATGTGGGGGGATGATGATTTGCACTCTCGCCAGAATTTTTCCCAAGGGATTTTTCTAATTTTCAGCGTCTACGAAATGTAATATTTGTGGTACGTTGAGTGAGCCGAGAGTTGAAAAATACCCATATTCGTCAATTTAGATTCCGAAGTTAGGTACCCCTATTACATATGGATATATTTTCTAAATTTTTTTTATCCCTAGATGGGTGTTTTCGTTGAATTTTTCATGAAAGAATTTTGTTTTCAATATTTTTACATAAAATATTCCTACTTTTTTGGCAAAAATTAACTAGATTATGGCGAAACGTTCGATATTTGGAAATAATTAAACAACTCGAATTGCTAACGCGTGATTTAAATAAATTAATCGAGTTGAAAAGAGGGGGAAAGATAAATATTCAGTGGCTAAACATATGGCGGCCAAATCCGGTTCAAAGTTGGGATTATTTTTCAAAATAAAAGCGACAATTAGTCTCGATTTATCAGTATAATAATTCATTTCAAAATGGAAAAAAATATGGAAAATTATGGAACCGGTTTCAAATCAAGTGTAATTTTTTTCATGTTTATGTATATTTTTTTGATTGAATGAAACTACGCACATCAAATGCAAGAATTTTATTTTCTTTGGATCTTTGGGGAAAAATTGTACCATCTGTGTTGAAGATGACTTGAGATGGTGTCTGAAGCTGAACTGGGTGCGAGGGGACTGGGGTGACAAATTCTCAGTCTTTATTCGTTCGCAAATTCGAAATACTTCGGAAAAGTTGAACTGAATTTTGAATTTCGAATTTGACAACATTTTCGGAGAATTGCATAATCTCAGTGGAAAATTTCAAGCTTAAAGTTCAACTATATTTTGTAATTTTTTCCGTTTTCAAATTTGACGAAATTTTGGTAAATTTTTAAATAAAAAAAATTGAAGAAACTTGCAAAAAAAAACTCTAAATTTTTGAGAATCCCAAAATTCAGCAATCCTTTGATAATCCTTTGTTTCAAATTTACAAATTTTGAGAACTATCAAATTCGATAATATTTTAGGAATTGGAGAATACCAAATTTAGGAAAATTTTGAGTGGTTCCCAATTTGATGAATGATGAGATTTTTTTCTAGTTCAATATCATTTTTAAAATTTTACAATTCAAATTTTCAGAGAACTACATAGATAAAATCTTGAGAAACTGTTGACCAGGAAAATTAATCTAGGAATTTTCAAATTTTAAATCTGACACTTTTTTTACACATTTCAAATTCAGCAACAGCTTGGAATAATTATTCGAATTCTAAATTATAAAATTTTTTTGGAATATTCTAAATTTGAAAATTCTTGCAAGATTTATAAATTGAGCAAACTTGAAGAAAATTTCAATTTCGATTTAATTTTCAAAAAATAATCCCAGATTAAGAATTTGGCTGCATTTCCGAATCTTTTGTTGAATTTTATCCAACTTCCTTGGAAATGAGATTGGAGCAAATTTTTCATTCACGGTTTTTATTGAAGTAAACCAAGGGACTAGAGGGAGGAAGGGAGGAAGGAAAAAAGGAAGGGGGCTGAAATTTGATTTCAATTTTTAAAAATTGAATGCTTACCTTCGATGAGATTTTCATTTCTAAAACATGTTTTCTTCATTAATGCTTTTATGGATGGGGGAGGGGTACTCGGGTGCTAAATTTTTAATGTGATTAGTTTTGAATGTTTTTGTTATTTTTTTGAAAGTGTTTTTTTTTTTTTTGAAATATTCATATCAAGGTAATAGCTCTTTCAAATTGATTTTCCCAACTGTCGAAACTGTAATTGTCTAAAAATTGAAAAATCATGGAAATTTTCATTTTTTTTTTATTTTGAAAAACTGAAAATTTTCTCAAATTATAATTTCATTTATTTTATTTGATTTCAGTGTTAATGAGCCTAAACAAGCTTCAAAAAATCTTTATTTGAAGAAAAATATTCAAAAAAATTGATCTGTATTTTCGTCTATTTTGTCCTTTTTTGGCCAAAAATCACCCCTTAAAATACGAAATCTGAATTTTTATTTTTTTCCTGATGACGATCATTAAAATAAATAATGGATCACATTTGTAAATGCAAACTTTTCGACATTTTCTCCTTCCTATTGATTTTAAAAACAAATACTTCGATTCTTTTCAAAAATATTTACTCTCGTTGAGAAAATCTTCCAAATACCGATTTCCTCGTTTTAATTCTCAAATCGAACTCGAGTATCTGTCGTATGTGATTAAGAACACTTCTCATTCGAATCGATGTTTGTTTTTGGTCTTTTAAATTTCGTACTCACCTAAACCCATCGAAGCAAGGTAAAAAGAGAGAGTATAAAAGTACATTAAAAATCCCAGTAATAATACCAAAAGTACTTTTGGAGCAGATCTTACGTAGGTATGCTATCTAAGGTATCGTTGCTGTAATAAATGATAGAATACGAAGGTACGTGGTATTTCGTGCCGCACGAATTTACCAACGATGAAATCCATTGTCTGTTTGGTGTTTGCTCGATTCGTCATAGTGATTTTTAAGACTTGGCTGGAACTTGATACGAGTATTTCTTTTCAGAATGTATACTTAATTGTGTATCGAAGGTAAAAAGTGTATCTACACGGAACGTATTAAGGTGTTAAATTAAACGAAATTACTTCGATTAGAAACCTATATAGAGTCCGATGTGTTATGTTGATGGCAGCCTGGCTTGGCGTATTGTAAATACTAAATATATCCGACATCTTTACATATAAATAAAAATAACCCATGTGAGAAAAAAGTAAATTGAGAAAATTAACAACCATTTCTGGGCATAGAAAATACAATATCGAACGGTTCACTCATAAAAATATGATTTAGACGAAAGGAATTTTTTCCATCGACTTATTTTCCCGATCAAAGCGAGATTTTCTCCTGCGGTGAAAACCTTTGAGCGAAATTTTTCGACAATAGTTGGTTCGAATGGTGGTTGGAAAATACGGTGCACAACCGCGGTCGTAAAAAAAGAATACTGGAGAGTGGTTTTACGTTCGGCGTATCGATTTTCGCGCTGTGGAACCTGGCATGCCGCGTGTGTACTATACCGAGAATATTTTCGGATGCGAGAGTAAATAATTTGGCGAATTTATTATTTCGACTAAAAATTTATTCTTTTTTAGCATGAAAGTTGGCCGGGCTTTCGTGCTGAAACGCTGACGCGCTAGAACTGTTCGATATAGCGACGTACTTAACCTATTTACACCGGCCAGCGGACCGTATGCTTCATAACTTGGCTTCGTTTCGTTGGCCAAATTTTTCGCAAAATTCATCTCCATCCAGCCCCAAAAAAAGGATGGCAATTTACGCTGTGAAATTTACAAATCGAGTCGTTGAACTCGTACCTGTGTACTTTTCTCCCCCATCTTCGGTTGGGGCGAAAAAGAAGAGAGATATTGATGCGGAATATAAAACGAGAACGTCGTATCTTCAACGTCGGTTCGGTGAATTAGCAATACATTAGAATATTTATGCCGTTGGAACGAGCTTCGTTAAAGATCAAAAGAATTTTTCGCATTTGAAATTGTTATAATGTGGCTGAGGACGAAGCACGGAGTGGAGTACGCTCATTAAGATGTACTGTTGCGAAATTACATATAAATAGGAGTTTTCGACTGTAGGTTTTGAAAAATTCGTCGTTATGGTATATAGTGCTTTGGTATATTAAACACTGCGTTCAGCTTATTGGACGCAATGATGGAAAAAAAGTAAACGGACAGGTAGCTATTGTAAGGTATTTTGTTTCATATATTTATATATATCTTTTGTTAAATTTATATTGTATGGTTTTCGTTCCAGGTGTAAAATTACATCGGTTACCTGCAGCTGCGATACTAAAGATATTTTCTGGTGTCGTCATGTCGTCGCTTTGGCTCTGTACCGTATTAGAAACGCCGATGCGGTTTGCTTACGTGTGCCTATTTCAGGTAAATATGATAATTTTTAGTCTACGGGGTTTTCAGCAGATTGGGGTTGAAACGAGCAAAAAATGGGTCAATTTTTTATTCGATAGGTGGTTTTGTTTGAGAATGGTTGAGTTGATAAGTTGTATGGGAGAGAAGAAAAGATGGATTTTTTATCGATTTTTTTTTCAGCTATTATTCAACGTGTAGCGAAGTCGAAATTCTTTGAATTTAACCTCGTTAAGAGAAGTATTTTTTATAGTTATTTCTTCGAGTTCTAATTTCCTACAATTTTTCGTAGAATTGTCAGCTTACTGGTGAATCAGGAAGGACAAAATGTTTTGCCATTCTTGAAAATGTTCATGTTATGTCGAAGGAGTCTTGATTAAATAAGACAAAAAAAAAATACCTGAACGTTTATCTGTCCATTCAATTTTTTAAATTGGTGGAATTCTTCAATTTTTGTAAACTTTTGAATTATGTACTTACACTTATGTACTTTCCTTTTTTCATGAAGTCAGTCAAATTTTCTGTGAGATTCGTAGATTTTCAATTTTTTGTGAAAAATATCTTCTACCTATTAAAAAATTGCCAGTAGCAAAATTTTATATTTTTTAGTTCAAAAAATCAGAAATTTTTTTAGTGGACTCATCCTCGATTTTTAGGTGAGTGAAAAAAAATCTTCAAATTTTTAGATGATTGAAAAAATCTTCATTTTTTAGTGAAGAATTCTTCAATAATTCAAGTGAAAATTTTTTCAATTTTTAGTAAAAAAAAATCTGTACTTTTTTAGCGAATAGAACTTCACATTATTTTTAGTGAAAATCCCTTCAATTTTTTTATGAAGTAAAAAATATTTTTAGTGAAAAATAATCAATGTAATGAAAATTCTTCAATTGAGAATATTCTTCAAGTTTTAGTGATTTTTTTCAATTGTTAGTGAAGAAATTCTTTCAATTTTTAGTGAAGAACTGCTTCAATCCTTAGAGAAAAAATTCTTCAATTTTTTTGTGAAACAATTCTGCAATGTTTAGTAAAAAAATTCTTCAATATTTAGTGAAAACAATTCTTCAATTTTTTGTTTAAAAATTCTTTAATTTTTAGTGAATTTTTTTTTTTCAATTTTTGGTAAAAACTTTTGTGCAATTTGTAGCAAAAGATTTCTTCAATTTTTGGTGAAAATTTCGTCAATTTGTTGTGAACAATTTCTTCTATTTGTAGTGAAAAATTTCTTCAATTTTTAGTGAAAAAATTCTCTAATTTCTAGTGAAACAATTCTCTAATTTTTAGTGAAACAATTCTCCAATTTTTAGTGAGAAAAATTCTCTAATTATTAGTGAGAAAAATTCTCTAATTTTTAGTGAGAAAAATTCTCTAATTTTTAGTGAAACAATTCTCTAATTTTTAGTGAAACAATTCTCTAATTTTTAGTGAGAAAAATTCTCTAATTTTTAGTGAAGAAATTCTCTAATTTTTGGTGAAAAACTTCTTCAATTTTTAATGAAGAACTTTATCAATTTTTAATGAAAAAATTCTTTAATTTAAATTTTTCAATTTTTAGTGAAACAATTCTTCAATATTTAGTTCTTCAATTTTCAGTGAAAGCAATTCAATAATTTTTAGTGAAAACAATTTGTAAATTTTTTGTGAAAACAATTCTTCAAGTTTTTGTTTAAAAATTCTTTAATTTTTAGCGAAATTTTTTTTCAATTTTTGGTGAAAGCTTTTGTGCAATTTGTAGCAAAAGATTTCTTCAATTTTTGGTGAAAATTTCGTCAATTTGTTGTGAATAATTTCTTCTATTTGTAGTGAAAAATTTCTTCAATTTTTAGTGAAAAAATCCTCTAATTTCTAGTGAAACAATTCTCTAATTTTTAGTGAAACAATTCTCTAATTTTTAGTGAGAAAAATTCTCTAATTTTCAGTGAGAAAAATTCTCTAATTTTTAGTGAAGAAATTCTCTAATTTTTGGTGAAGAACTTCTTCAATTTTTAATGAAGAACTTTATCAATTTTTAGTGAAAAAATTCTTCAATTTAAATTTTTCAATTTTCAGTGAAAGCAATTCAATAATTTTTAGTGAAAACAATTTGTAAATTTTTTGTGAAAACATTCTTCAAGTTTTTGTGGAAAAATTCATTAAATTTTTGTGAATTTTTTTTCAATTTTTGGTGAAAATTTTTTCAACTTATAGTGAAAAATGTCTTCAATTTTTAGTGAAAAAATCTCTCATTTTCTGATGGAAAATTTTCCCAAGAGAAATTTCTTCAATATTTCACTGAATTAGAAAAAATGAAAAAATTCTGCAGTACTTTTTAGTTGAATGATCTCTAATTTTTTTTTTCGTGAACAATTGTTTGCCTTTCAGTGAATTTTTCGGATTTGTGTAGTAAGTACTTAAAATTTGAATTTTCAGAAAAATTTTCAATCAAGTTTTTAGTGAAAAATCCATCAATTTTTTATTTGATAATTCTCAGGAAATTTTCCTTTATTACTTCATTTTCAAATTCGTTTGATTCAACGGGAATAATCAGTGTCCGAAAATCGAATCAAGATATTTCGAAAAAATACCCGGCCATATCTAAGAATTTGTTTCTGTTCACCTTGATTCGACATCAACGGCACGATTTAATAAGTGTAACAAATACATATTCGAGACGAGAACCTAGCCAGCCCATATGCAAAGTTTTCAAACGAACTGAATTCGCGTTAATTTCACCATTTTCGCATTTTAGATTGAGTACATTATACGAACTAGAGCGAGAGGAGGGCCGAGAGACCCGCAGAGCTGAAAGAAAAACGTATACAAATTTCCAACAATGGACGTTCATTAAGTAAAAATTTGTATTTGAATGAAAATTTTGCGTTAAGTAGACGCGTGCAAACATAGGCGTACCGTAGCTTAAGGTTTTTTTTCCTCTTCTTGAACGGGACACGACTTGGAGATTTCAAAGTACACGTTCGAAAGAGAGCTTTGGCGTGGTTCGGGTGTATTCGTCGAACGTACGGTACGCGCCAGAATGCCGGCCAGATGGAAGAGGAAGGAAAAAAAATGACCAAGTCGTGGGAATTTCTGGCGTAGAATAATTGTGGTCTGAGATGAGTGATTGGGCTAACCGGTTTAGAATTGTACGATGACTAAGCCACTATGTATAAGATGAAAAATGTTCAAATGAGATGATACTCTCGTTCTTTTTTTCCCCCCTTTCGGTACGAAATTATAACAGAATGTGGAATCGTATTCAACGGCGCTGCAGGTCGGTTTTTTCAAATTCTCGTCCTTGGTGTATTTTTTTTTGAGCTGTGGAAAAAAATTTACTAGATGAACTGGTTGATACGTTTTGTGTGAATGGCTTGGCTGGCCGTGCGTATTGTCGCCGCGTATACGCGTCCAAATCAAACCAGAAACGCACAAAGAATAGAACTCCTGGCCTAAACCACAAAGCGAACCGAACCTAAAGCCAAAAAGCCTGAACGAGAACGAATCCATTTTGATATAACGACCTCGTATAACCCATTAATCACGGCCTCCTCGTCAAACTGATCGCATTCAAGTTGCCTTCTACCTATTTGAACTAATGTACCTTGGTATCGCCTTTTTATTCGGCTCGGTGTTTTTTTCACTTCGACTTCGACTTTACTCGACGTGAAATTTCGTTTTACTCGGTTCAACCAGCCGATGAAAATTTTTCCATAGGGTATCCGCACAAGTTGCGAAACCTTGACGACGACCGGCGATTATGGTGGCTTTGTCAGACCATTGTGTACTACCGGAGCTGGCAACTGGAGTATTTCTTCCAAGCAGAGAGGAAAGGGTGGGATAGTTTTGTATAAAGTTGAATTGTTGCTCTTTGAAACAAAATTTTGTTTGATAAATGGAACCAAATTCGAGGTCCTTTTTTAATCAGTAATCAAGATTAGATTTCAGAAATTCACTAAAAATTAAAAGGCAGGTGAATATATTCCATTAAGATCACTTTTAGAATTTGAAAATTTTGAAATTTTAAATGAAACTACATTTAGTTCATTCTTTTTCGATATTTTTTTCTTTATGGTTTATTTTTTATGATACTTCTTTCGAGCAAAAAACATCCATCAACGCAAAAGTCAATTTTTGGGCAAAAATTTGGAATAACATCGTAATTTGCACTTTTGGAAGTGTAGGAGAGTTGATTTTTCGAAGGCATTTCAATCTCAGGGCACGTAGTACTCTTTTTAGAGATCTGGGTCTCGAAGTCCATTTTGGAAATTTTTAAAATTTTAAAAAAAATTACTCTAAAATGAAAAATCATTAATGAAAAAATTTGAAGCTTGATTCAAGGGTTTTGTTTGTTCTATTTTCACTCGATTTCAAAAGTAGATCTTATTTTGTGAGGTTGAATTTTTTTCAGAAAATAAGGGAACTTCGTTTGCACATTTACTTTCATTAATTCTATTGAGAGGAAAAAGGGGCAGATGATGAGGGCCAGACTAAGCAAAAACTTGAGGAGAAGATCACCGTTTTATTGACAAAATACTATAAAAATTCTGGTTAAGGTTGAAAAACGACGTTTCAAGTTATTGAAATCATAAAAATTAAGTATAGGATTCAGATATGTTCTAATTTTTGTCGGAACTCTTCTCTCCTTACTATGAAATCTCTTTTTTTGGGTGGGGGGGGGGGGGTTATGTAATTTAAAAATCTGATGTCCAACAATGAAACTGAGTTAACATGTCAAGATAAGTCAAAATTTGACCAAGATGTCGAGCTAGTCATGCAAAGTGAAACTTTTTTCACCTTCAATCAAAAAAGCCCTCATTGAGATTTTTTCCTGAATCATTTGTTTGAATTGGTTCGTTGAAATCGATTTTTGGGGGAAGGCGAGGGGTTGGTGCATAAAAAAGTTAAAAAACCCATACAAAAAACTCAAGCTTAGTTCAGATTTTTGCTCAACAAATTTTGTTTGATTCCCTGGAAGAAGGAAAAGTCATTTTAAAAAAATTGAACTTGAATTTTCACCTCAAACATCGAAAGTAATTTTTTTTTAAATATACGTTTGTCGAGTTATAAACTTATAATTCAACTTTTCCTAAATAACGTCGTATAATTCAACTTGAAAAAAGTCGGTAAAAAATCAGAAGTGTTGATAAGATGCCCTAAAAATCATTTTTTTTTTCAATTTTTCGAAATTTGTTTTTGATTAATTTAAGGACTTTGAAAATTGAACAGTTTTTTTTTCAAATTCCTCAAAATAATTAAAAACCAATTTCGAAAAATTGAAAAAAAAAAATAAAAATATGATGGGAGAAAGACATTTGATGTAAAATTGTTTTCAACGATTTGTAATTTACTTTTTTTTTTTAATTATGTGAATTTTTCTGGTAGTGTGTTTGAATTATGAGAACGGGAATGGGGTTAAAACTATCACAAAATTTCAAAAATTCATTTCATTTTACGAGTAATATCCCACTAAATTTTCATCTTTTGAATATTATCCAATTTATTGAGCTGAGAGAAAGAGTGTTCAAAATGTGATTTTCAACAAATTTGAGAGCATTTGTCTGCTTCAATTTTCTTACCTTCGCGATCAAAATAGAAAACTTTGATTACCTATATTTTTTTACTTTTGAAAAATTTTAAAAATGAATCATTTTGACCCTTTATTTTCATAAAAAATACATTTCCCAAGGTTTATTTTTTGAAAATATTGTTGGAAAGTATGTACATACCTAGCTGAAGTCTTCCTCTTCCTCAACCAGTTATAGACTTTGGCACTTGACTATGAAAAATATTATTTTCATCTTCCTTCTTACCCTGCTTGGGAAAAGGTCTGCCAAGGAAACGATGCAATGCATCCATTGCAAAGATCTAGAAACACGTACAATAGAGAAAAAGGTCGATTGTGCAGCTCTACATTGAATTTCCAGCCATTAAAAAGGGTAAAACAGCCGATTCTGTTTTTTCTCAAACGCCTTTCGTAAGATTTATTATCGCGACGAATACTTTCAACACTTCCCCACCAAATACCAGTTCCTCCCTTCTTTTCCCTTCTTCAAAATACCGCAATTTTCGGCCCACTGGCACTGTAAAACTGCACCCATGGATAATTTAGCTTGACCGAGGCATAATTTCTCTAAAAAATTCCAAAGGGATGCCTATTACGTCGCAGATAGGCAATCTGACATCAACCATGGCGTTTCTTTCGATTTTTTCGACTCTTCGATGGAACAAAGCGCGCCGGAAAAAGAAGCGAAAAAAAGTGTAAATGTAGTTCGTTATGGAAAAAAATGATTTGTCTTGAATAATCAATTATACGAAGCCGTTGGTCGTATACGAACGTAAATAAAGTTTGCGTAACGTTTGGTAATTAGGGTTTCCCAACTTGTATCCTTGCGACCGCGACCACCATCGTACACCCATATTTCCAAGTATCGAAATTTTCAACGACTGTGCCAACATCAGTCTACCTATTTGAGCAAAATTTACAGATAAATATAAAATATCTACCAAGATGGATATTGAGATGGGGAAAAAATCTTGGCCACAGATGCGCATCGTACAGATACCTCTATACCCAATTCATAAAAAAACCAGCTTTAATGAGTTCGCGTCGCCGCGCCGGTCGTGAGAAAGCTGACTTTGCGGTGTTTGGTCGAGGTATAGGTAAATTATAACCATTTTAGTCGGACGTCGTGACCCTGCAGACTATACCTAGGCCTGGATAGACTACTTTTTCGGTATTTTAAAGCTTCCCCCATGCCAGACTACTACTCGACTGGACGTGCGATCAGCTAGTTTTTCGAGGTAGCCAAGGTACGCGGAACGCTGGATGCAGACGTGGAGGTGTTGCTGGAGATTTTTTTTTGTTCTCGCTTCTTTATATTTTTTCATAGCGTGTGCCTGTGCGTATGCTAGCTTGATTGGATTTCTTTTTGGGTAACTGGCGTTTTATTTTAGAATTAGCAGAATGACAGAACGACGCGATCAGTAAATTGCATACCTATGTAAGCATTTTGATTTGCAACAGCGTAGTGTATTTGACGATTATTGATGCTTATTATACGCCCAGCGTTGTTACGCGTTTTGCACGCAGTTCGCCCTCGATAAATCGTTGGCTCGGTTCGCTTTCCCGAAAAATGGTTTCCACTTATGTAACGATAATTGCGATAATTGACGAATCTAGGGGTTACCAATTGGTCCAGATCGAATGTTGCGGTGACGAGTGTGACGTGACGTGAAATCTGTCGTTTGCAGTGATTGTGGCCAAAAGGGAATGAAAATGACCTCCAGACTGTTGTGGCAGCAGAAAATGCCAATTAGTTGGCTCTAAAGTGTGTGGAAAGTCTTTAGACTGGGTGTGGTTGGTTTTGTTGATGTTGACAAGGAAGGCATGCCGAATAGCAGCGAAATTTTGGGCTGGAATAGAAATATATCGGAGGTATATCTTGAAAGAATCAAAGATCCAAAATTTCAGATTCCAAGGTTCATTTTTCGAATTTTTGAAATTTTTAAAAAAATACAAAATTTCTCGTGGCTTTGAAAAATATTCACAAAAATTTCATATTGAATGAAAAAATCCAAAATTTGGTATAAACCTTATTTTTGACTTCCCAAATTGATTGGAAATGGTTTTGAGAAGTTTCAGAGCTTCTAGAATTTTTTTGAAATTTTCTATTCCGAAAAAAAAAACAAAAAATGGTTCACGACTTCACGTAAATTTTCACATTTATATTCGCGAATCGTCCATATTGTTGGCTTATTTGATTGATCGAAGCGTAATTTTCCAAAATTCGATGCAGATTCTAATTTTTTTCTTCAGAAATTTTTTTTTGACGAAAATTGATGAAAAAAGCTCAAATTTTCCAGAGAATTTTTAATAGTCTTGAAACAGCTTTTAATTGGTTTGGTAGGTCGAAAATAGGGTACATACTAAATTTTAGCTTTCCTCGTTGATTAGATCGAGTTTCAATATTTTTCAAGGGAGTGGGATAATTTCGAAATTTTAAAAATTTGCCAAAATTTGAGATATGGACCTTCCTGAGTTTCTACTGTCCTTTCAAATTTAAAATCGTCGATTTTTTGCAACCCATTGCTTCATTGAAACGAATTTTCAAAAATTCGCCAAATTTAGAAGTATGACCTGCCTGATTCCCTCCCCCCATTTTCAATCATCGATTTTTTTTGTTGCAATCAATTGCTTTACTAAAACATTCCCTTGGGTGATTACTTCCTCTTGAAATCGTCGTTTATTACAAAATTTTAAAACAGAAAAACACAGTATGAGAAATTTCCTCATCTTGGCACATTTGCATCACCAATATTGGTCATTTTTGGTGCAATCTTTAGAAAGAAAATTTACTCAAGTTTGAATTACTACACGGAGTCGTTCGTAACAAAGGAATATTTTGCAAAACTAAACCAACACAAAATATTTTGCTATGTATTGGTAAAATTATTGCGCAGCTATTCGCTAGTTCAGCCAGTTACGTAGAAATCTTTCTCATATGGCAACCTTAAAGTATGGTAAATAATTCACAAAAAATAGGTAATCTATTCGATGAAAGTTCTCCTAAAAGTACAGATTTCTTATCTCAAGTTCTTGCTCATCTTCTTTTAAGTAGGTATACGGAATCTTGAGATTAATTTACGAAGTAGCTGCTGTATGGACCAGTATGCATAGCATGGAAATTCTCTTCGGGCACTCCTCGGTCTGACTCGAAAGTTGATCGATAAATTTTGCGTATAAAACTGGTCTAACGGAGTGATTCGGTATTCAGCGTCCCAGATTGCCAGAGCCTTATTTACATGAAAGCGTAGAATTTTTTTGTCTAAGTCAACCCAACATACTTATTGAATGACTGAAAATTTTCCTATAACCCTTTTTCTCTCCTGTAGAAAGATGTGTGAAAGATTGGAGAGCAATTCAACGCCCAAATTTCGTCCTTTGAGCTGTATGAAAAAGTACATGCTGTTCCTAAACATATTGAAAATTCTCGTCACGAATGTCGTCGTCGTGGTCGGATTTCTGTTTTTTTTCTTTTTTTTTTACATCGCTCGTTAGATTTTTTGATACGCTGATTGTTATGATTACGTGTCGGCTGGTAATTTAAAACGTGTAAACGTTAATTGGGAGGTTTTAAGATTTATGGAGAGAGTATTGCGTAAACGTTTGTGTATTCTTGAGGCTTGATGGTTGTTTTTTTCATTTTTTTTTTATTTTTTTTGAAAAATTCGTGCTGCTGAGTAGGTGGAATATGATGAGAAATGTTGATATCTGAATTGGCTGTGGTTGAGTTATCGTACAAACAATTATATATTTTTTACCCTTATATCTTGATAACTGAATTTAGAGACGGTATGTGCTGTGCTGGGAGATTCAGATTTTTCACAATAAAACATTGGTAGGATTTAAAATGGCTAAGGAAAAATGAAACAAATTTTGTTTTTGAGAAAAATGTCAAATGTCACAAAAAAAATGTAAGATTTCAATCTTCTGGAACTCTTCGGATTACTGTAGGAAGTTAAACTTGGGAATTGTTTTCAGCAAAATTCATTAATATTTGTCTTTTGCCCGAATAAGTATGTCAAAAAAAATTATTCCTATAAAAATATTAAAATAGGTACATGAAAATGAAGCTGAGACCTCTTTTCACGCAATTTATGAAACTTATAATTAAACTTTTACCAACTAATATTAAAATTTTAGATTTCTATGAATTTTTTTAGCATAAATTGGCATTAGTTTGACGTAGATAATGATTTCAAAATATGTGCTAAAAATATTATTAAAATGATGGATACATATTCATGATGTCAAGAGGCAGTAAATCTCTGTAAGATGTTGAATCTATAGCATAAAAAATCCTAAAACGACAACACTGCTTTTGTTCAGGAATTTTCGCAGAATTTTTATCATGGTTTTAATTTAGAGCTTTTGAAGAAAGTGTCACAGATTTAGGATCAGGCATGCATTAAATTACATTATTCGAATGTTCATTTACAAATTTTCTGAAAAAAAATTGTGAAAATTGAGAAATCTTCAGATTTTTACTGCGTTTGTAAAGTTAAGAATTTTTTTTTCAGATCACAATTTTAAAAAAATCCAAATGTGACCCTGCCAGAAAGAAGAAACCTTGAGTAAAAAAATCGATGTCTCTATTTTTATGTTGGGTCCTGATTTGGTATCATTTGGACCAAAAACGTGAAAAATGAGACATCGATTTTTTTTTACACAAGGTCCCTTCTTTCCGGCAAAGTTACAAATGCAAATTTCCGAGTTACATTTCTGGCGAAATTTCAGCCTTTGAAATTACATTTCTCAAAATCGTTTGCTTTGCTGCATTCAGTCTTGCTAGTAGATACATTATTTTTTATCATTCAACTATTTTCTCTCTTCATTCATATTTCCTTCCTTTTTTTGAGGACCAAGAAACTTGAGAAAAAAATTTCTAGCAAATTTAGAAGCATATTCTGAACCAAAATTTTCCAAATGCCTCAAGTATTCAATATTACACGAATTTCAGGCGAAAATGATTGATTTTTAGGTGATGTTTTTTCATCTGGACATCATGTCAAATTCAGACATACTTATGTAGGTATGCACAATATTTCTGTTTCTTTGCTTGAAAATAGGTCTTTTTTGACTAAAAATAAAACTTCAGTTCTTCAATTGGGCTGAGACAATTTAGGTTTGATTTTGTAGAAACACTTCAATTGAGACTTGAGAGTGATATCTGGTCGCAAAGAAAAGAAAAAAACCTAGAAAATAACTCAAATCTCACTCCAGGAATGAAAAAAAAGTAGAAAAAATTTTAATCATTTTTTTTTTCAAGAGGAAAAATTTTCAACATTTTTTCTCTTTCCTTGAATTTTTCAATTAAATGATTAAAAGAGGAGTTTTTTGGAGGGGGGGGGGCAAATCTGCCATGAAAATGGTAAAAAACAAATCCAGAAAACGAACGAATTTTCATTTTTCAGCTCCAGGAAGTATACACCATGGTCTGAAATGAAAAAAAAAATCAATTTTCTGACACCCCTAATTTCATATTTTTTCTCCATAAAAAGTACTTTTTCTGCTGAATTTCATGGAGCTTTTTCTCTATACAAATTTCCAACTTGAAACAAACTCAGGCTGCAATAGCAATTTCAGTTTCCCAATGCCTATTTTTCCTTCCATCTATCATAGTTTCGTCGAATTCGACAAGTTTGCGGTTGAACATATTTACCTTGGTAAACTGTTCAATACCACTACCGCAGTCGACGAAATAGTGGCGCAATCTTCTCTCAAGCTGAGTGCTTCAGCAACTTATTTCGTTTGGCGAAAAGAAAAAAAAGTCGTTTAGAATAACTTTTTTCAACCACTCTACGTAATGAGGCTAGAAATAAGTACCTCTATACCGAGCGGATATTTCACATCGCCTTTGGTATCTCCAAATTGAGAGAATTCATGTTCGAAGGGAACTCGAAGCTCGAGCTGCCGGCTCGTGTAAAGCAGTAATGAGCATAGATTCGCGTGATAATTTTCATTTATTCGACGCCTGAGGGCCTGAGGCAGAATGGGGTGTGATAGTGCGACAAATGAGGGTTCCCAGGGATAGGGAACTTTACCCAAATACAGATTGGCCAATTGGTAAATATTTTATAGTTTTGGTAAATCACCTCCTGGGTAAGTTGACGAGAACAGACAACTATGCGAAATTGCAAAAACCCCAGCAGAAAAGGTATCCGTGTAAGATAATACAGAGCAGCCCAACACGGTAGTAACTGAAAACTGAGAATAGTTTTCGATAAGAGGCGAAATAGGATAATAAAAAACTAGGTTACGCTGGTAATTTTGTCGACATATATGCGAAATGGCATCCGGAGATCTCATTACGTTGGTAATTTCGCCTTCATATACGATCTGCCCTCGATGGCTTCCTTCGGCGTGAAATAACATCGCAGAAGGGAAAAAATTGTATCAACGCGGCCCACCGTCGCACTCCTTTCGCTCCGGACTCCGGACGTCTCCCGGTAGTACGACGGCGACGGCGTCGTCGTTGGCAACATTGCATACTCGACACAGCTGATTACGAGGTCGCAAGGAGGAAGACGAAGAGCGGTATTTGTTATGTCTAGGAGGCGGGGTCATGACGTCATGTACTTTCTGTTTTATCTGTTTCTTATCAATGAATCGTTTCGTAGTCCTCCCTAGTTGGCCTGCACCGATAACCTCGCTTCGCGGTGCCTCTTCCCCCCTCACGTGTGTACCGTTTGCCCCCTTTTTTTTACCACTCCGCGTCGTTTTCCAAGTGCATTTTATACGTCGAGTCGTGATGTTGTCTTGACCCCGCGGTATTGCGAGCTTTTTTTCTCTCCTTTCCTCTCCTACTTTCTTATACCTATAGATTCCTAAAGTATGTGTGTTTTACGTGTATACTCGTAAATGCGTCCGATTGTTTCTCTCCAACAATTAGGTATTGTTTACATAACACCCAAGCGCCGCCTGCGCCTTCTCGGCCTGTTTGATCGCTATTTTATAGTAAATCGATCGTATCTCCTCGTTTGGCTTTTTTTCCTCCTCGTAAAAAATATCAGCCTATAAGTTGAGTAACCAAGCGGAGTAATTAGCGTTTTAAAATATTGGACCATATTAAACCGGAGTAATTAATTTTGATGAATTGACGAAAAAAAATTGAAATATTGCTTTCGATTTTACGATTTAATGGATTTTTTTGCTTCTTTCCTTTATTTTTTGCTGCTCGTCCGGAGTTATATTCTTGAATTCTAACTTTCACCCGAAATTAACGCCGCGCCGATGATATCGAAATGATGGTTGCTTTGAAACCTGCTTATCTTGCATGTCTTTCAATGAGGATTTCAAATCTGGAGTTTGAGATTTAGATTTCAAAATGAAATGATTAAACGGTAATGAAAGATTAGTTGGTAATCGCTGAAAATAACTTTTTACGTATCTTAAGCCTGAAATTTAATAATTATCAGTCACATTGATAGTTTTCGTGATATTAAGCGTAGGTACTTTGGAATTTTTGTGAATAGGCGTGGTAAGTGGATGAAAAAATCGTACGACGAGTCGTATAATTTTTCAGAAAGTTTGAAATCTAATCGATGGCTTACCTAAGTTGAACAGTAAGGTAGTGTTATGAATAAAGGGAGGGGTAAAAATTGAAAATTTTATACCTGGGTTGATATTTTCGTCTCAGAAAGGAATTTTCATGCTCTAAAATATGTTCAGTATGTTCTATTTAATCTTTTTCGTAGAATACTTTTTTTGCTCAAAGGATTGACTCAGGTATCAAAAGTTATCAAAAAAGGTCAGAAAAATTTCAAGTTGTGGAAAATCATGAATTGCAGTTTTGTTCTTTTTATATCAGAGTTCTTATTTTCAGCATTTTCAACCTTAGAGATGGCTCAAATTGCCAGATTTGTGTTTTCGAACAAAGTTGGGAGGAAAAAAGGTCGATTTTTCGCCTATTTTTTTTTCTCCCAAAAACAGCATAATTTTTTCTACCCAGAATTTTTTGAATGTCTTTCGAAGTTGAACACACAAAATAGGAGTCGTATATTTTCCAATTGCCTACCCCTTCTCGATTGAAAATTAATGGGTTGATTGACTCAATTGTAGAAAAAATTCAGACTTGATTTTCCATTATGAATGTTTTTTTTTAGCTTCGTTTTAATGGAGACAGAGAAGAGGTACGTAAGTAAAATTTAGGTATCAAAAATTGAATTTTGAGTTGGAATTTCCCATCGATTCTACTCCTCTTGAAATTCCTAAAATCCGTGTCAACTCAAAAATCAATTTTGGACGCCTGTAAAAATTATTTCGATATCTAGACTCACATTCAATGTAAAATGAAAATTAAATTTCTATTCCTTTTTTTTTTTTTTTTTTTACAAATCCAAAATGAAAAAAATTTAAAAAAATTATATTTTTTGATTAAAGTGGCATTTTTTCTGATTTTTACTGCTCAGAGTATGATTTTTTCAGTTCAAAACAGAAATTTCCCTGTTAATAATCACTAGCTACTTATTTTCAAACAAATTTTACCCCCTTTCAAAATTTTTCTCTTGGATTTTAATATTGATAATATTGTAGGGAAAGCATCAAGTAAGTTATCTTTCTCCCTTCCCCTCCCACCTCCCAGTTCAATCTGACCCTATACGAATTACGAATCGATGATATTGATTTTTTATTTTAAAAATATCGCATCGATTATTCGAGTGATACTTTTTATCAATAGGTATGACGAGAGATAAAAGTGATACGTATATTTTTATTTACCTATTTTCAAGTTCCTAATAATCACAATTCCGAGAATGTAATGACTGTTCAGTTATCTAAAATTATTAAAATGGCCGAATGAATTGATTTTTGATAGAATAATATGTACTTAACTTACCTATATTAGCTGTAGATACCTATAGTTCTCAAAACATAGTTGCCATTTTATGGAAAACTTGAAAAAATCAGAAAATTTATAACGTATAGAAAATTCGTGAAAAAGTTGAGAAATTTTCAAGTTTTTGTTCCAAAATCAATGAAATTTTTAACGAGAAATATTTCTGAAAATTATTGAGAATCTCTTTTTTCCTCCAGGACTGAAAAAAGTTGAAAAAGATGATAAAGTTGTGGCTTTTAGAATGTTTTTTTTTTGTTCTGCGAAAATTTCTTTCCTCGCTTTCCTCTGTTTAGTTAATTTGCCTACTACCAACTTCAAGATAATTAATATGTAAAACGAAAAATGCAGTCTCAAAATAATTGTGTGACACTTACCCCCCCTCCCATCATCGAAAAAAATTTGAATACCTATATAGACTTTGAGAAAAATATTTCCTTTTCCCGTCCCACTTTTCAAAGTAATTCTTGGTTGTAAATTTCTGTCAAGCTTTGATTCAGGTTCTCATATTTTGAAGTTACTTAAATTTTTTATAAAATTACCATCTTTGCGAATAAAATTTTCAATATGAGTAGGTTAAAATATCCCATTTGCCCCCCCTTCGTTTCACCTTTGCCAAGATTACGGTTTTAATATTACGAGTGATGAAAATTACAAAAATATTTTGCATTTTTCATTTAAAAAAAAAAAAATCATTTCTTTTATTCATCATCTAAAGTGATTTTTTTTCAAAAATGAAATTTCATTTTTCATCTTGACAATTTTTTTCATTTTCTGTTGCATGGTAAATTTTTCCTATAAATTTGATCAAGTCTTCAATTATTATATCTTGACTTTTGTAAAGGTGACTTTTTTTAAGGAGGAGGGGGAGCGTTGAAACATTCTGCCAAAAATCCTGAATTTCAATTCTATAATTTTGTTAAACAATTTTCATTTTTTCCTCGTTTTCGTTTCTAAAATTTGGATGATTCAGAATACCAATTTTTTAACTGGTATGTTTTTATGCCCTTAAATAAGAAAAATTCAAACAACGACTGACTGAAAAAAAAATCCTGGAATAGGTACCTACCTACATATTCACAATGAAGCCAAAACTAGGTTAAAATTTCGTATCCCTAGAAATGAAAATTTCGCTCGAAGAAAAATTCGCAATGCAGCGAGCGCGCAACACCGAAGACATTGTTTGAAAAGATATTCAATTAAGAGCAGAAGAAAATTACAACTTTTCTCGGTTTTGTTTACGTTGGCGAGAAGTTGGGTTTCGTTCGGGTAAAAGAGTAAAACCAGGGTAACGAAAAGTTGCACGCTGATGGTAAAGTTGCCGGCGTTGTAGTATTTGTGCTTGCGTAGATTTTTACTGGTGTATTTTTGCGGCGAATCAAAGCGAACTCGCGTAATTTAACAGTTTGGCATTTCGGTTAATTTTCTATAATTGCCAACGATTGTGGATGTTTTTGGTCGGGAATTGTTGTGGTTTGTTCGTGTAAAACGTTGAAGGGGTGCGAGTCGAGTGTCATTGGGTTATTAAAAGAACCGCGTTGCGCCTTGTTCAAGAGGCAGTTCTAATTAAACGACCAAGAATTGGGTATTTTTCAAGTATCGCGTATTCGATCGAATGAAATACCGAAACCGAATGTTTTGTTCGGCTTGTATTAATTTTCCGGGTATTTTTTTCTGTTACAGAAACGTTATTGCAAATGGATCGGCAACAGTTGCAAAAATTCGTTCAATACTTGATCTCAAAACACCACACTGAAGTGTTACCGACTGCTCAACAATTAGCCGATGAAATTCTTCAACAGCGTTCTGAAATTAATCAGATACCAGGTACGGTCCAGACGTTTTAATTGGTGATTTTGCGGAATAGGAATTAGGCTGACTAAAGATGAATAAGCATTTCGAAACCTTTTGATTCAATTCAATAGATTTTTGAACTGATATTTTTCATTAAAAAAATCAATCATGTTAATTTTTTGAAATTTTTCAAAAATGTGCTCAATTTGAGACTCAAAATTCTCAAAACTAGCTCAAAAAAGTTTTAGATGGCATCATTGAATTTCTAACGAAATTCTACTACACTTTCATGGGTCAGATGTATGTACATTTTTTAAAATTTTGAGATTCAAAATTCTCAAAAACCGCTCCAAAAAGTTTTGGATGGAATTTTTGAATTTCAGGCGAAATTTTACCCCACGTTCATAGGTCACATGCCAATTCTTTAATAATAATCAAAAACTGATCCAATTTGGGGCTCAAAATGGGTTATAATGGTTCAAATTTAATTTTCATTAGAAATTTTTTTATCAGGGGCTTAAAAATTTCAAAATTGAAAAAAATGAGAGAAATTGAAAAAAAATTTCAAACTGGATAAAATTTTGAGAAAACTGTTTTCAAGTTGAAAAAGTTTATGGTTGAAAAAGATCATCAAAGAGATTGAAAAAATTCCAAGATTTGAAAAAAAAATTGAGAATAAATTTCAGAGATTAAAAAAAAAGTTGAGATAAATTTTCTGGGTGGAAATTTTCGGGGAAAAAATCACAAGTTGGAAAAAATTGAAAAAATTTTGAGATCGAAGGAAGTATTGGGGTTAAAAAATTTCAAAATCAAAAATATTACGAAAAATTGAAGAAAAATTTCCGATTGGATATAATTTTGAGAAAATTGTTTTCAAGTTGAATAAATTTATGGTTGAAAGAGAACAGAAAGATTGATAAAATTTCAAGAGTTAGAAAAAAATTGAGAATGAATTCCAGAGATTAAAAAAAGTTTGAAATGAATTTTCTGGGAGGAAATTTCCGAGAAAAAGTCAAGGTTGGAAAAAATTGAGAAAAAATTTTGAGATGAAAGGAAGTCTTGGCGAATTAGGATTGAAAATTTACAAAATTGAAAAAAAAAATGAAAAATTTGAGAAAATATCAGATTGGATGAAATTTTGAGAACCTTTTTTCTCAAGTTGAAAAATTCATGGTTAAGTAAAAGAAAACAAAAAAATTGAAAAATTTCGAGATGTGGAAAAAATATTCGAAAAAATTTTTCAAATGAGAATTTTTTGGAAAATTGTCCAAGTTGGAAAAAATTGAGAAGAAATTTGGAACATAAAAAAATTTCTAAAAATATTTGGACAAAAAAAATTCTCGTATGAACTGATGATACAATTATCTGATTTCCACGAACAACGTTTCTGATTGGCTTACTCACAAAATCACTTTCAGGTACCTGCAAAAAACATACCAATAAAAATGCTAAAATTTCTATGATTTCCACAGGCGCTCCGGATCCTACAGCGGGAGCCAGCGCAGACGACGATCATACATGGCATCTGGATGAAGAACAGGTGTGCGAACAAGTGAAGGTGTTTCTTTCGCAAGGCAGTTATTACAATGCCAACAAACAACTCAACTCTTTGTTCGCTAAGGTAGGTTTATCAGCGATTCAGTTCTTCTGTCATATCCAAACCGACCAAAATTTACGCCCGAGCACCGACCGACTGACTGTTTCGACCTTTACACATTCGCAAGGTCGGATCCATCCAAGAGCTTTTTTCCCCCTCTCGTCTTCTATCCAAATATGGCCACAGTATTTAATTTCTCAACAAAAGAGTAAATTAACCTCCCTCCTACTTCTTCGGTCTCTAAATATGTACCTATATGTGACATTTAATCGGTACGTACGTAAATTGCGCCATTTTTTCACCCAAATTAAACATTGATTTCGTATTCGTACCATGCGTATATTTTAAAGACGATACTTAGTGTTGGTTTAAATGCTGTGCCGCTGGAACGTTTAATGGTAAAAGTAATTTCGCCGTTATGCGGTAATCTAATAAAGAGCTTTTAAGCGATAGTTAACCTAATTACAAAAAACATCAGACCGTATATTCTTAATCTCATGAATTATTTTTACATTTAAATGTAACACTAAAAGCGGTCTAAGTTGAGTAAACTTGACAGATTACCTGCAAGAAGCTAACCCCATATGTATGGTAATTGAGTTTTTAAGCACTTTTGCGCTTCGTTGTTTTGAATATTGTAATAGACTAAAGGTACCTACTGAAGACTGCATACATACTTATAGGAAAATTATACCGAACCGTCTTAAATTACATACCTATAATTTTTGATGGAGGTAAAATTCTATACAGCATACTTACTTAATTCTTGGTTATTTTCGAGATGACGTGCGAGTTTTATAAAGGAAATGGCTGCGATTAGCCCAGTAAATGAGGCTAGCTGGGTAGCAGCTATACAATGTAATGTGTTTTTGTATTTAAAAGGGTTCTAGGTATCTTGAAAAAAAATTAAATTTTTTTTGGAATAATATTTGAAATTTTTTTGAAATTTTAATTCACTTGGCCTCACTTTTGAGTAAAAGTAGTGGAAAATTACACGCAGTTGGTTTTTTTTTTATTATTAATTTCTTAATAGGTACATATGCGTAATAAAGATGCGATAAAAATAGTCCCAATTAAAATTATTCCTAGAATAATGAAAGTCGACCTTCTTTCGCTTAGATTTTTTTCACTTTTTATTGTGAAAAGAAGGTTATTTCGTGAGGAAGTAGTCGGCATTTATTTTTCAAATGAATGCAAAAAAGTTTGTTTTTTTGAATAATTTGAAAGTTTTACAAAAATTTAATTTTTAAACAAAAAACTAAATTATTGAGATGATAAAATTTTTTAATTTTTCTGAGTGTTTAAATTTTGTTGATAATATCGCCTCAAAATTGAAAAAAAAAAAAAATAATAACAATAAGTAAGTAAGTACATTATGTAATTAAAAATTTTCCATTTTTTAAAATACACATTTTTAACCCATCAAATGAAGATAAGTGAAAATTGGAAAATTTTATTTCAATTAAAGAATTTTGAATTTTTTTAGAATTTTCAACCATTGATTTTGATCAATTTTTCTTCAAAAAATATGAATTGAATGAGAAGAGACTAGAATTTGAATAATTTTCAAAAAAAAAAAGTCTCAAAACTGCAAGCACTACCAAAGTACCAATACTTTTAATTTTTTACTAATTAAAAAAATGATCGATTTCTCCTAAAATATCAACGTTAATAAAGAAAATAAAAATGAATAAGTTTTCAAAAAATTTCTTGAAATTTCTAAAAAAAAAAAAAAACAACAACAACTCAGAAAATCTTGAGAATAATTTTATAGATTTTCATTATTTTGTTCAACATATTAGCCCAAATAGAATGAGAAAATGGAATTCAAATTGGAAATGACACGAAAATTTTTTAAAATCAACGTAGGCACCTCCATAGAAAATACTCAAAATTAAAACTATTATTTTGAAAATGTTTCCAAATTCTCGATAGATTTTAATTGAATGTTTTATGTAAAATTGCGCAAAGGGGTGGTGGAAGGAAAGAAGGAGGTAGCGAGCGAGCGAGAGTGGAAGTGAGTTGGGAATATAACCAGTCAATTTTTTTGATATCAACTTCAATAGGACAAAAAATTTTGGTGGCGATAATGAAAATTTTATCTGAGGTTGGGAAAAATTCTAAAAAAATACATCATTTTTTGGAAGAACTTTTTTTGAGTAGATATTTTATGCAAATGAAGACAAAATCTTTTTTTTTGTTGAGAAATTAGTGAATTCTTGATCTCAGGAGATTTTTAATTTCCAAATTAAAATTCAATTTTTCAGGAAAGTCAGTTGGCAACCCTGGAACCCTGATTTTCTTTAGATTTTGTCATGCTTTGAAAATCTTCAAAAAGTATTTCTAGAAATTTCAGAGCCCATCAGTTGTTCCAAAACTCCTCTTTTTATTCTTATGCCTTGAATTGTGGAAAAAAAGTTATTCAAAATTTGAAATAATTTATGAATGTTGTTCAAAAAATTACGTGAAAATTGATTTGAAATCATTTATTGGAATTTCGGTATTGGGAAAAACTTACTCGAAACACTTGTAAATTTTAAAAAATAAACATTTTTTGTAAATTTCTTAATGCAAAAAATTTATGAATTTTTATTTTCATTTTTTCTAAATATTTGAATCAATTTTTTTGACATTTTAAACTATTTTGACTTCAAACGTGCTTGCTTTAATTTTTGAGACAAAATTTTAAACATTCATCAATAACCTTTTTTTTTTCAATTTCACTTGGAAATTTCCACTCGGTTAAGAAATGTTACTTGAAAAAAATTAATCATATGATTTTGATTGTATTTCAACATTACTTCATGTTTGAGCGAATATTTTCAAAGTTTCGAATTACATACCGAAGTTTGAATAATTTGTACGAATGTTGAAAATTTTGTAATTTTTTCCTCTTCATATTTTTTTCCATGTTGAAAAATAACGATTTCAGATGAAAATTGTTGATTTGAATGGCAAAAAATTGCAGTTATATGCTGAAAAATTGAAATTTTCTAGGGACAAATATTTTCAGATTTGAATAATTTCATTTTCGTCCCAAATTGTAGGTACTTGAAGTCAAAAACTTTTTCACCCAACAAGACCATAATTTTTTTTTTGAGATTCTCTTTTTCTTTCCTAAATAATGCTAACCTCGGTTCACTCTTGTTCCTGTGCAAGGACTTGCCGAATTTGAGCAATTGAAGATGTAAAAAATGGAAAAATTTTGATAATTACAAAATTTATCAATTTTTCCTTCTTAATATGGGTGTTCTCCAAAAAAATAATCGTAAGGTAGAAAATTGTTCTACTAAAAATAATAATGTAGGATTTTAGGTATGGGAGAAAATAAAAATTTCCCTTCTGTCCCTCATTCAATCTACCATTGATCCTCAGAAACCTACAAATAATCATTAGGTACCTTTACTTACCTCTAAATTATCTCTAATGAACCAATCCGAACTCCCCAATAATTTAAAAAGACCTTTCAACCGCCCTTACCGAATCATTTATTATCAAATTTTACCCTAATTTTTCCTTTCCTTTTTTTCTCTTCAGGTCAGAGAAATGCTGAGAGCCAGAGACTCGAACGGAGCCAGAATGCTTACGCTTATTACCGAACAGTTCCTATCCGATCCGAAACTTACATTATGGAAATCGCAAGGCGCACCGATGACTGATAAATGCAGACAACTTTGGGACCAACTGGGTACGTTCATCACCAACACCTACATCCACAGTACCCAAATCATACCACAAACACAGCCAACTTATCACACATTTTATTTGTCCAGGTGCTCTGTGGGTTTGCATAGTGTTAAATCCGGATTGCAATCCGCAAGAGAAACAACATTGGAAAACATTGTTGGAAAAATGGAGTCGAGTCGACGTCTGCCCGCAAGAAGATCCAGATTTTAGACAGCCACCTCCGCCGCCCAGAATTGATAATGTAACTACCCACAATGAATTTTTCATTTAGATAAATTTCAGTTTCCATATCGATTAATTTTTTTCCCCATCGTTACATAACCTACGATGATGCTGGTTCATTAAACATTCATGCGGTTTATGCGGCCAGCTCCGTATTAAGTGATTAAAAAAATTTTTCAACGCAGGAGTTTCTACAACTTTGTGTATTTCTGGTTTCAGTACCATCGCGGAAGCAACAACTACCATTCGTCAGATAGCAGCTCCGAGGATGAGGAAGAAAACAACAGTAATAGTTACCATGGCAATAGTAACAATAATAGCAGCAATAACAATGCTAGTAACAATAACAGCAGCAGCAGTAGTAATAACAATAACAATCGTTCGCCTCGAAGACATCGTTCTTCATGGTCTTACCATGTCAGAGAGAATAAACCTAGGACTATTTTTCATAGGTTGGTATCTCTGCTCTTCTTTTCTGTAGGGCGTTTATTGAATGTACCGAGGATTGATTTTGAGTGGATTTGTTTTCTTCATATTGACAGTGATAACGATTCGCGTTATCGAAATCCAAAACCTAAGCCTGGCGGTTTACGACTTTAAGGCCGAAAGTACCCGGCCATGTTTACTCGATAACGTTTCTTGAGTATTAACTTGATTGACTTGAAAAAGTAAAATAGACAGGGGTTAGATAAATATTGTGAAATATATTAATACACGATATTTGAGTATTAAATCAGCAACTCTTCACGCCAACATCTCGATTGTAATGTCTATAGACGATCTCAACGACGACTTTATTTATTCGTCAAATATTAAAAGTCGTATTCGTATAGTTGACATTATCTTAACGACGGTTTTTTCAAAACGAAATTTTCTTATTTGCAGAGCTTTAGATGCTGTTAACATGACGTGGGATAATGTGCATTTGAAAAATATTTTAATGAGCGACACGTACTGCAGCCATGTTCCCGATACTACTCCGCAGAGCGGTAGTTTTAATTCTCTCGGGCAGCCTTTATGGCATGGTAAAGTATCTTTTTCGTTGTAGATATGGTAATAGCTAAGTATTCCACGGCCATGTATTCCATGTTTAACTTACCCTCGTATTCGTAACGATTCGAGGATAAAAATTGTACTCTAGTGCGAGTTGAATACGAATTTTCAGAAAATTTCATCGTACCCGAGCTCGCAGTTCGATTGTGAATTCTTTTGTTTGAAGTTCAATTTGACCTTTTAACGTTTAACTTTTAAACCAACTTCGTCGTATGGAACGAATTTACTCTTCTATTGTGTGCTTCTTTGTTCGATGATGAATACTTTAAAACGTTGTGTAAATTTGGAAGTTCTTTGGGTTCCGTCAAAATTACACTAGTTTCGGGATCGATTTTTGGTGTACTTTTTTCCCCCTTTTATTTTCAAATCGACGAATTGAATGAGATTTTTTACAACGAAGGTAGATTTTATTTTTCATCGTAGTGTGAGTAAAAGTGCACTTTTACTCACACTCGCGAATCGCTCGAGTGCTCAAACTCGCCTTTTACTCACACTACAACAAAAAATATCTTATGGAACTCGGGAGATAAATGATTTTCGACGATTTTGAATTATTTCCCTCGCTTCGCTCGGGCAATAAATCTCAAAATTCGTCGAAAATCACTTTATCTCCCTCATTGCATAATATACTATTACATGGTTTTAATCTCACTTGTGCTCGGATGTCAAAAACTGGCCTTAGATGGTTCATTAGGTACCTACTACCTACCTAGATTTATAAGAAGGGTTTGGCAGTGGAAAATTTCATTTCGATACCTAAATTTGCCTTTTTCGGCTGAAAATAGTGTCATACTCGGATGGGTAATTAAATCATTGTTATTGCTCGTTGAATATCTCTTGGTGTAGTTAATTTTTTATGATGATGTAGATGTGACCAACCAGGTATATGATTTTTTTTTGAAAATGATTGCTGTGGAAAGTCTTTCTCACTCATTCCCTGTCCTTTACATCTTTTCACTTATCGAGTCCAGATGAGAAAATAAATCGATTTGATGGGAAAAAATATTAAATAAGCGTTCAACTTCAGTTCTTTGAGCAAAATTTTCCATTCACCGTGAAAAAAAGGGCCATTTGGTTTCAAATCATTCTGAAAGTTGACGAGTATTAAATTGAACGAAAAAAACTGAAACTGAATGGTGGAAAAAACCTAATTGTAACTCATCTCATTGTCTGTCCTTTGCATATTTTCACTTGTCGAGGACAGATAAGAAAATTAATCTGCGTGATTGGAAAATAATATTGAACAACTGTTCAACTTCGGTTTCTCAAGCAAAATTTTCCATTCGCTCAAAAAAATAGGCCACTTTCAAATTCTTCTGAAAGTTGACAAGTGTGTCAAACACAAAAAGCTGAAACTGAATGGTGGAAAAAATATCTGAATGAAGTTGAAACTGAAATTACCATTTCAAAATCAGTTTCAGATTTTCTAGATGGTGGACCAAATGCAGCATTTTTCTAATTTTTTTTCAATAGTTTGAAGTGCCTGGGTCAAAATTGGATAGGAAAGAAGTTGCAGATTTTTTTTTAATTTTAATTTTTTTGGTTTATGTTTGACCTCTGTCCAAGTGCCCATGCATAAGCTCCAAATTTAAAATTCGTTCGTATAAATCTCGATTTTTTTGCTTTTCAATGTTTAATCATCGGTACGGTTTTTAATGGATCTAAAAAATGAGAATATTATTTTTTTTACTGTTTTTTGCCTATTTCCATGTAGTTTTTCTTGCTTCAAATTTTTCAAGAAAAATGCCTATTTTTCCATTCTTTGATTAAAAAAAGAATAGTTGTACGGAAACATTGAAAAATTTTACTTTTTTTTGTTTTTCTTGCTAATAGAAAAGAATTTGTGTTGATTTATATTTTTCTTGGTTGTTGCCACCGTGTAAAATTGCTAGCAAAAGATGAAAAGTAAATGTCTGGCGTTTCTCGATTTTTATGGGCGGGAGGGAGAGGGGTGTCGAGTACCTGATTTTTTTCATATGGCTAAAAACTCTGTTTTTTTGAGATATTTTGAAATTGGGCATCAAAAATAATCACTAGATCTTTATCGATTAACGGAGACGTGAACTCCCCTTCCCCCTCCATGGCTGTACATTTTTCACTCTTTAATAGTAATAAATTAATACAATTAATCATCAAATAAAAAGATAAATATAATTAAAATAATAATGAAACTTCATATTCTGAGGGGGGAGGGGTATGAACAGGGGTTAAATTAATTGAAATTTTTACCGCCATTTTTTGTGATCATTTCACTTTAATTTTTTGACCTATGTATCAAATTTGAAAATTTTCAATCAATAATCATTCAATTTTATAATTCTATTTGTTTTTATGGGCACGAATCGATGAAATTGAACAGAAAAAATATAAAAATTGTTCAAGTATTGAAGTTACAATCAAAATTTCATTCAAATTCTGGTTTTTAATGCTGTGTGGCGAAATTGATTACAGAATTTCGAGCGCAATTTGACATAAGTAGGAGAGGGACATATTTGAATTTGAATAATTTTTTCAGAACTTTTCCATTTTTGGAGCAAATTTGGACAATTTTTTTTTAAAAAAAGAACGCGTGTTTTTTTTCAATTTTTCATTTTTTTTTCAAAATTTCTTTTGAATTTTTCAATAAATTCCTCAAAATTGAGGGCAATTCCGAAGTTCATGAAAAATTGCTAGGAAAAATTTTGAGGAAATTTCGTTATGAAAAGTATGAACCGAAAACACGCACCGTTCAGGCCAACCGCTTCTATTTTTTCTAAACTGTTTCAGAACTATCGCTCTGTCCATTTTTTTTTAAATTTGACAAATTCTGATCCATAAAACTGAAAGGTAAAAAAAAACAATCGATTATGCGATTATTTAAGTTGAGTAGATTGGTTGATTATTCGATATTTCTGAAAGAATAATCGCTCTTCGATTATTTCTAACGTCGGATAATTGATTATTTCAATAATCGATTGATGATTGTCCAATCTTTGATTATAGATAATCAAAGTGTCCAACACTAGTTTTCAGTCCAATTTTCGTCGAAAATTATAGCTATACTTACCTATTTCATTACACACTTCTTTCAATTTTCAAGGTGGAATAATTTTTTCCATTTATTTAATCCTTCTACGCTCTAAATTGGATGTTTCGAGTAGTTTTCAAAAGTAATTGTAGTAATGGAGGTAATTGGTGTTTTTTGTTGAAAATTTTCATTTTTGAGTTGAAAAAAAATTTAAAATTGTATTTTGAGTCGAAACCTAAATTTTTTGATTTTACCTGGAACTTTGAAGCACTCTTGAAGGTTTTATTTGTATATTTACCTGAGAAAGGATCAACTTGAAAATTGAGGCGAAAAATCAAAATCCTGTTTATTTTTAATGATCTCAGGTATTATCAGACTTGAAGAATTTAGTTTAGAAATATTTAAATAATTTTTGTTAGATAATTTGTAATTAGTTTTAATTTCTAATTTTCACGGGGGGGAGGGGTGAATTTAAAACCGAGAGCTGAAATTTTGATGGGATCCACATTTTTTGTCCCTTCCAGAGGGATTCAGATTAATTATTATTTTATTATTTTGAATATCAGAGTCATAAAATAAGTATTTTGTTTCAAATTTTTTTATTCCATTTATCAAAATTACTTGCTTATTTAAAAAATAGGTATCTAATCTATGAAAAAAAATTAATTTTCCCGAAAATTTCAACCGAATATTTTGCCGTGGAATGCAATATTTCTTTTATTTTTCATTCTAATCATCAAACCGTCTGAAATATTACAGAACCACTGCCCACCTGCGCCGCACGTATCGACGCTCTTCGATCTCACGGCCACTACGAAGCTGCCCTCCGATTAGCCGTCGCCGTGGTCCGAACAATGAAATACAACCAACAAAATGCTCAAAAGAAATGGCACGAGAGTCAGCAATCCGGATGCTCTTCCAGATGCAGCGAGAACCATCGCAGTTCACCGCGTTATCTGCCATACAGCGACCATCGTTCCAGCCCGCACTGTCCGCCTAGATGCTACGATCCGCGTATTCGAAGTCCGGGACCGATTAGGGGGTCTGATCAGGCTTGTACGTCGAGATGCGGATGTAGCGGTTACGATAGCCATCATCGTAGCAGTCCTCTGTGTAATTCAAGGTGCTACTGCATGGATTCGCAGAGTCGCAGCAGTATGCCTTGCAGTCCTCGTTCCTATGATTCTTATTCGAGGTAGGTTTCGATAATTACAATTTACTCAACTTCAACGTAAAAGTCGATATCTAATTTTTTACTTTTTTTTTGGCAGGTATTCTTCCTGCTCGCCGAGATGTAATTACAACGAAGGATATTTACGTTCGCCTATGAGTTGTAACACATATCGAAGCAGTAGCTCTTTCGGTGATTCCCATCGTTCCAGTTTGGGATGTTCTTCGAGATGCAGCAGTAGCAGTAGCAGTTATTATGACAATCATCGGTCTTCTCCTTGTAGTATTCGTTCGAGCAGTAATCGTAATTGCGATTGTCGCAATTCCTATTATTCCAAGCATTCGAATTCGAGTACGAATTGGGCCGACGGATGGATCGGACATCCGTTGGATCCGGTCGGATGTATTTTCGATACGCTGACCGAAGCTTCGTTAATATTAGACGACAATATTCCGCATACTCCGTCTTTTTTTGGTAAGATCAACCGCAGTGAAAAAATTATTACTTTGTAATATAATATCGAACTAATTCAAATCATCATCTCTGTGCAGATCCATTGAATGCGGATGAAACTGGTCTTCGTATTGTCCCGAGATATCACCACGTTGCTGTGGTCGGTTCCAGGGATCGTTCTGAAACTTACCTTACGTTAGCTGTAGAAGTCGCCTTGATGGCCCTAGGTCAACAACGAATAATGCCACCGGGTCATTATGCCCAGGTTTGTAACGATTCTTAAGTTTCTGGATATTTTATGAAGAATATGTTAACTAATGTTTGAAAATTTTATAGGAAAAAGCCTGTAAACAGGAAGACAGACTGATTTCCAGGCTTCAGGAAATGGAAATGGATAACAGTTTGATTGCTGTGCTGAGAAGGCAAGCTATTGGCTTGTTGGAAGGTGGACCTTCGAGTGGTCTTGGTATTGGAATTCACCCGGAGAGTGTTCCGATGCACACCTTTGCTAAATTTTTATTCATGGTTTTGCTCAATTATTATTCGGATCTAGCTTACGAAGTGGGATTGAGAGCTATGAGGTGAGTTCAAAAGTCCTCTAAATTTATCCCTATTGAGGAAAATCTGCTGAAATTTTTACGAAAAAATTTTATGCCAGAATTGGTAAATTTTCGAAATTATTTTTACAATTTTTTTTAGGTACCTATTCGATGTTTTTACAGAATGTATTTTTTTTTTCAAAATTTTACCCCTCGAATTTCTCATTTTTTAAAAATATACCTACATTTTCTAACTCTGAAATCTCTAAAATTCTTGCTAAAAATTTTTCATCTTCAACAGAATTTCGGGACAGAAATTTCTTAAAATTATTCTGCAGTCGTAGGTACCGATTTTGGCTGAAAAAATTTCAAAATTATGCAGAATTTTGTTTATTCTGCGCAGATTTTCATCTCATAGGAAAATTGAACTCCTTTTTTGAAATATATTTAATAATAAATATTTTCTTTTATCACAGATTACCAATTTTGGAAGACCACGAAGACGCTGATGATCCAGTCAATGGCAACGTATCGTCTTTGGTATTGAGTAGATACCCAAGATGGTTCACTTTAGGACATATCGAAACTCAGCAATGTAATTTAGCTATTACAATGATGAACGCTGCTAGAGGTAAAATTTCATCCACCGAAACGGAAAAAATCGTTTTTATTTGAATTTGTGTTCTAATTTATTTTATTTCTCGCAGGTGAAGTTATGAGACTTAGAACAATCCTAGAATCGGCTCAAAGGCATATACATAGTTCCTCGCTATTATTTAAATTGGCTCAAGAAGCATTTAGATTCGCTACGCCTGAAGCTGGTCCAAGACATCCTACTTTATTAAATGTTGCTTTCGAATTAGGGTTACAGGTATGTAAATTTTGTCAAAAATTCTCAATTGGAGTAATGCTGATATGGAAATATTTCACTCCCCTTCCCCATGAAATTTTACCTAGAATAACCGAAGGATTTTCCATAAGTTTTTTTTTAAAAGTTCGTTAGTAGAGTGGCTGGGGGTTGGTAATGTTTTTAAAAATTTTGACTATTTTTGGATTTTTGGAAACATTGAAAAATGCGAGAAAATTTTTTAAAATTATGAATAGAGATTTTTTCCCTCCCTAACGATAAGAAAAAAGTTTTTAAATTTTGAAACTGATATTTTAAACCTCAACAGTGAGGCAGATGAAAATTTAACGATAAAAAAATGAGTTGAAATGAATATGGAAACATTTTAATTTTCTATCTGAGTTTATTTGTTTATTTTTTTTTATTATCCCTCTCTCCTTTCAAGGTCATCTCGAATTTCTAGAGAAGATGTGAACTTGAATTTTTTTGTGTCTAAATCTAAATATTTCAATGTGCTGAATCAAATTTTTAGAACTTTTATCCCTCCTCCAAACGTCACTCTCATCTGAGTTTATTGTCAAAATCTCATTTTTCAAAATTGCGTAGATATCCCAAGAATCACAATGCTTCCCAAAAGAGGATGTAAAGTTGCATTTCTGTAAAAAAAAAGTGTAACTGAATTTTAAACTGAATTCTATTTTATTTTGAAGAAATAAATTTTTGAATTTTTTTCAAATACCTACCTATCCAAAGCTGACTCAGTCTTCCAATTGAAATAATGATCTTATGCCAATTTTAATTTCGTAGTGGTAATGTGTCGTTGAAAATCCACTGATTTCTTGAAAATCATAACTTGTTTCCATTTTAGGGGTACCTACCTAAAATTAATTTTTTTCATGAATGTTTCGACGTTTTTCGAAATGGCCAGATACTGAGTCTACGAGTTGAAATTTTTGCAAACTGATTTTGAGGTTCAAACTATGCACCGTACATTCAAATTCTTTTTTAAAAAAAACAAGAGCTCCAAAATGTCTCTTTTAGAATTTCCAAATGTTGGGAACCTTCTTTCTGCCCCAAACAAGTTCCAAAATTCAAAAATTATATTCAGTAATTTTTTTTCGTTTTTCCTGCAATGATTCCAATTTTTCGAAGATTTTCATCTTTGATTACACCCCCCCCCCCACTTCTCTTATACGGTTTAAGAAAAATAATGTTCAGTTTAAATATTTCACCTTCCAAGGGAGGGGGCACTAAAACAGCTCTATCAGCGCTTATTTTATGATTAAAATTGAAATACCTAATAAATGACCAAAATTATTTTTCAGGTAATGAGAATGACTGTCGTATCGCCGTTGAACTGGAGACGTCGAGAAATGGTCCGATGGTTGGTTAGTTGCGCCACTGAAGTTGGCGTTGAAGCTTTGATCTCAATTATGCAAAACTGGTATCAATTTTTCTCAGCCACCGAAGCTACTGGTTCGTTTGAATTTTCTACCAAGTGTGATAATATTTTAGAAAGGATTATTAATGAATTTTTTTTATTTATTTAGGTCCAGTTGCGAGTACGATTATGTCTCATGCCACAATAATGCGGTTGAATTTGTCGTACGCGCAGCAAGAGGAGCTGTCGGCTTGTGCACGTTCTCTTGCTTTGCAATGCGCCACAAAGGTACTTTTTCCCTTAATTTTGATGATTTTTTTTTCCTAAATTTTAATGTTTTTTTCTTCTAAATTTTTGATAATTTTTTCTTCATTTTGATCTTTTTTTTAAAAAAAAATCTATGTACTGATTTGTGCTCAATTAACTCGAATTATTTTTCGCAGGATCCTCCAAACTGTTCTTTGAACGCATTAAATCTTTGCGAGAACGAGCCCATGGCCCACGAAAGCGCATATCAAATCGTGGTGCACGCTGCCCCACACATAATGACCTCATCTCAACTGTTCACCATCGCACGTTACATGGAACATCGCGGTTTCCCAGCTCGTGCCTATAAACTCGCCGTTCTTGCCATGAAAAATGTCCATCTGGCCTACAATCAGGTAAAAATCCACCCCAAATAAAATAAAATCTCCATTCAGCTTTTCGATACTCATTTCGACTCTTTATCTTTGACAGGATACCCACCCAGCCATCAACGATATCCACTGGGCTTGCGCCTTATGCCATTCTCTGGGAAAATCCGAACTCAGCAGTATGATCCCATTGGTGGTGAAAAACGTGCAATGCGCCACCGTTCTATCGGATATTTTACGCAGATGTTCAATGACACCTCCTGGTATGTCTTGCCCTCATCCCAGCAGCGATAACGCCAAACACCACCATCATCATCATCACCATCATCACCACCACAGCCATCGTACCAGCAGCATGGTCAACCGTGGTAACGTCAAACCCCTGTCCTACGACAGGCCTCCTCTGAAACAACTCCTCGAAGCCGCAGTAGCAGCCTACATAAGCACCACGCATTCCAGATTAATGCATATTTCGCCTCGACATTACGGCGATTTCATCGAGTTCCTTGTCAAAGCTCGCGATACGTTTTTGTTAGCCCACGATGGACATGTGCAGTTCGCTCAACTAGTCGAGAATATGAAATTAGTCTACAAAGGCAAGAAAAAATTGATGGTTTTGGTGAAAGAGAGGTTCGGCTGACTAGGGTATTCGACAATTCAGTCGCATAGGTGACCGAATTGGTATCGTTAGTAACCATTTTTTTTCTTTTCTATTTTCCAATGAGACTGGTTTATGTAAATAAGTTTATGTGTAGGAATTTTTCCCTTTCTCCATTTTTTTTTCTATTTATTTTTGACTATTATGTTCATCATATGCCAAAATATTTATGACTCCGAAGTGTACTATATTGTACAGCGTGTACATTGTGGAAGTATAACTTTCAAATAATCTAAGTTTTATTTTTATTTTCTTCGCGACGGACGCCGTTCTAGCGAATTTTTCGAGTGGAAGTAACCCGGTTATAAGCATTTTTCGATTTCGACTGCAATCGAATGCGCAAATTTTTTTCTCATTAGTTTCTTTGTGATATAATTTTTTTTTTCATTACGTTTTCATTTTACTATTAGTGTTTATATATATTTTTTTATTAGTCATGTATTTTTAAAAACGTATTGAAGCATTTACATCGTATTTATAGTAAGTTATTTTTTTCCTTTATTCATTTTTTTTTTTGTATAATATCCAAACGTGTATATTGCCTTTTTATTTTATTACGTTTTTTTTTTCAACGTCTTGACGATGATTTGTCTAATTTTTCGAAAGATATTACTGTCCACGTTTTCGTTTTTTTTTTTGTTTAAGTAATAAGGTTTATAAAAAAAATTATTCCTACCATATTTATATCAATTTAACGTTGAATTATTAGCGAATAAGCGTAACTTTGTAACATGCGTGTTTGTATTGCGTTTTCATTTTTAGATCGTGTAACATTCAAAATTTATCTAATGTTTTACTATACCTTTTTGAATTTGAATGTTCGTGCCATTTTGTTGAACCCGTTGAAACAATTGTGCTAGAAAATTTAATATCAGCGATCTGCATAAAACAGCCATCTTGATTACATTTGTTACCAATTTTTTATTATTATTTTTTTATTTAGAAAAACAACGGTTATTATTTTTTCGATAATTTAAGAGCTTTGATGTTTTATTCTGTTCTGTTGTTTTAAAAGCTTTATTATTATTTTTTAACATTAAATTATCAAACTGTCTCGATCACTTAGTGTAAATTTTTCATTTTATAAAATTTTAACAGTTTTATTGCAACGTTTCTTTCAATATTTTGCGATTGTTTTTTTTTTTTGAAAGTTTACCTCTCGTTTTGTTCAAAATTTTTTTTTTTTAATTTTTGTCGAAATGTTGCTAAAATTATCTTTAAAAATCAATTTGAAATTAATCTATTGATTTTCTATACAAAATTATGTAGATTTTTAAGCAATTTGATATCATTTTATTATAATCTTATGTTTACTTTTAATTCGAAAAGTCGAGTCGAAGTAGTAATCTTTTTAAACTTTCTTTGATTAATTTTTCAAAAAAATGGTTCTGAACTTTGGAACGAGATCAAGCTTTGATAAGATTCAGCTGCAAAAATAATTCGTCGTTCGAGTTAATTGATCGATTACCTATGTCAAAATATCAATTCTAATTCGAAATTCGATCTTTCGGCTGCGGTTACATTAAAATTTGAAAATTACTTTTTGTGCAAATAATTCGTTTAGATACTTTACCTTTTTTTACTGTTCAAATTTTCGTAACTTTCCCAAAAAATTATCTTCGAATTTTCAAAAAGTTCTTTTAAAGAATAGATTTTTCAAAATATTTTAGAATTTAAATTGAAAAAATTCGAGTTTAGATTTATATGATTTTTTGAAAAAACATTTTAGGTTTGAAATTATTGGTCGATACTGACTCGTAACTTTTTAAGTTCGTTTCACTTCTGCAATTTTATCAAACTTGAAAAACTCTCATTATAACTTTCAAAACTCAGGTTTCAATAATTTGGTCAAGTTGAACAAAGAACTAGAAAAATAGATGTTGAAAGTTTAGTTTTTTCAAAAATAATTTTTAAAACTAAAAATTTAAAGAATTCAGTTTCGAAAAATAATTTTGAAAAATTGCGGAAATTCAAAGTTGAAAAATTTGAGTTTGAAAATAATTCCCAAAAAATTAAACTTACCTAACTTTGAAACAACTTTGAAAGAATTATAAGAATTTCAGCTAGGGGAAAAAATTGACTGCAGATTGGAATAATTAGGATTGAACTCGATAATTTTTTCAAAAATGATTGAATTTATTCAGTATGGAGAAAATTTTAAATTTTAAATTTGGAACGAAAGTCGAAAATTGAAATATTGCAAAAATTTGAAAATAACAAAAAAATATTGAAATGCATGATTTTAAATTTTAATTTTAAAAAGAATTATAAAAATTGAAAATTGCAACTTGGAAAAAAATTATAATATTTCAGTTGAAAAAATTTTAAAGGAAAGATGAAAGAAATTGTTTTCAAATAAAATTATAAAAAATTGAAAAGAAGTTGAAAACATCTTAACAACAATAACCTACACACTCTTGAAGTCTTGAGATGACTATAATTTTAGAAAAATTTTAAATTTGAGTAAAAAATGGTGAATTTTTAAAATTTAAAAAAAATTACAAAATTAACTATGATAAGAAGCTGCTTCACACCTCAGTGTGGCTCACACCTAATCTAAGGTAAACAAACAACATCATCTAATCTCAAAATCAAAATGGCGATAGTATGGGAATTGTGTTCGTGTTTCGTTGTTCTTTCTTCGTTCTGTTACAATTTTTCTATTTATTTTGAACAAATTCGAGTAATTATGGATAATTTAATGAAAATAGTAACATTTTACGTTATCGAAAGTGTCTGTGCAACAACAAAATCTCCATCTCTGCTTGAACTCGCTTCCAAAATCTCCATCTTCGGTATGTAACTATTTTTCTCTCGATTAACTACCTCATTCGCTAAATATCATTTGATATCATTACTACATTGAAGATTAACTTAATTTTGTGGTGATCTCATTTAATTTTAAGCTTTATCCTCTATTTATTCCAATTAACTATAAACTACAACTTTCGGCGGGCTAGTACCACCGGATTCGTGTATCTATGGTCTTCTCTTTGAAATTTTTACTTCGAAAATTTCTCTAGCTAAATTTTATATAATCAACTTACATTTTTATTAAGCATATCGTGCAATCATTGTTGAATTATTTTGATCGTTTTTGTTTTCTTTTTGAGTTTCTTTATTTCGTTACGTGGTCAGTTTTTTAGTTGAATTGCTTTGTTTTAGTTTTTTTTTTATTTTATTCGAGTGTTTTGTTTATTTTCCTTTATTGATCTGCAAAAATCGATATGCGAATGCTCCATCGAACAGAAAACTGAACCTATTGCACAAATTACCGTTGAATTACCAAGTTTAGTTTCTAAGTATTTTCTAAGGTATTGTGTATATTTTGTACTTATAGATGAGACTTTTACAAGTACGTATTGGTATGTCGTATTCGTCGGACTAGTAATATCTTTTTATTTTTCTGTCAGTTTCGATAACGTTGTCACTTTGTAATAACTTTTTTTTTAAAAATAAAAATAAAGACTGCAAATAATTAAAACGAGTTTATTTCTCAGTCTTCGAATCATAGTTGAGGTTGAGCGAATAATAATGGTGTTCGTCTTCGGAATCGAAATCGTCGATGGAGTTGTGACTTACGCTACGATTATCGTTATCGTAGCTGGCATTATCGATACCGCCGGGTTTTATGTAAGTGGCCTGATCTTGGATTTGTTTACCTGTAAGAATATCACGATGAGGTGAGATCGATGTGGTATTCTTATTACGAAGAATATACCGACGTGTTCTTTCGAATCTGTAACGTTGTTCGTTTTCTGCGTTGAAAAGGTATGAAATTTGTTGATTGGTCCAGCTCGTCGATGGATGGATTCTGGGCTCAGGTCTAGATTCTTGTAACCTGTGTATAGAAAAAAAATACGAAACTCCAGTCTTTTAATTGGAATTGGATTGAATTGATTGGGATAACGAACCAACCTTAGGAAATAATAATGAATGAGCTTCGTTCGGACTACGATTACGAGTAAAAATGCAAACACGACGGAGATGAAGATTATCATAAAGATCCAGAACCACATGAACCACTGAACATCTGGTAATTCGTATTCCTGCAAGATGAGATTCAACTTGAAGTATACATCTATGTCGAAGTAATTCTACAGCCAATTAGGTTTATCACGAACCGAAATATTCAGCTCGTAGAATTCTTCGCATGTTCGATGCAGATCCCATACATCACGCAGATGCTCGGAATTCAATTCGAATGGATTATCGGTTAATTTAATGGAGAAGTTCAACTGGACGCAGCTTGAAGACCAAGGCCAAGAGCTTGGACAGGGTTCCATGCTATTGATAATGATATCATTTTGTCTTCGATGGATTGAATTGGAACAAAAAGAAACAAATTGATTAGTTGATTGAAAAAATATTAAAGTTTTATTTCAAAAAAATATAAATTTTCGAAAAAATAGATAGATTTCTTTAATTTTTGAAAATTGGGAAACTGAACAAATTGTCAACAATCTTGCTCTAATTTTCCGAAACTAGATAACTAGAACGGCTATTTTCAGAAATTAGAAGGTCATCCAAAAACTAGATAATAATTTTCCAAACTTTGGAAATGAAATTGAACAACTTTTTTTTAAAAATGAGATAATTTTTTAAACGGATGGACAATTTTTCAAAGAAACCAAAAAGTATGCAAATAGAAACCAAATATCCAATTTTCAAAAATTGAAATCATTTTCGAAATAGGTCGATAGATATCAATTTATGTATTTTAGAAATATTACACATTTATAAAAAATTGATGTTTTTACGAACTATAAAAGCTCTTTTTGAAAATTTAACAATTTTTTCAAGTGGAGTTTCCAAAAAATGGACGATTTCTCTGATGAAAATAGGACGTCTTGCAAGAAGGATTTTTTTAAAAGCTGTGGATTACTCCAAACCTAGGAAAAATTGAACCTTACTTATTTTAAATTTTTTCAAATATTTGATTACTTTTTTTAAAAAGAAAATTGAAGTTTAAGTGGAAATTGAGGGTTTTCCCCTCGAAAACTGGTACTATCTTTAAAAATATTCTTACTTATCTGCTGTTTGAAAACTATCGGTAATTTTTTCAAAGTTTACATTTTTTAGGACATTCTACGAAATTTTCAAAAACTTGATAATTTATTTTTCTAAAATGAACCATTTTGCAGAAATAAAATAATTATTTGATAATTCCACTTTTTTTTCAAATGGACAGTATTTCCTCAGATTAGACGACTTCTCCGAAAATTGGCCCATGTTTCAAAATACATCACCTAATCATTAGAAATTTTCCAGCTTTTTCCAAAAATTATACAATTTTCAAAAAAATTTACGTGGATCTAGGTAATCTTTTTGAAAAATTTTCAGAATTGATTGAATTGAAGCCCTTTTGGGATACTTGAAAATATGATTCGGCTTTCTAAACCAAGCGGTTTCAGAATTACAATGTAGGAAACACAATTTTAAGCAAATATCGAGAAGTAAAAATCAAGCCTAGATTTTCACATTTTTTGAATTTGATGCTGTTTTTGAAGCATTGTTTCCATGATATGGTCTGGCAATCTAATTTTTACTAATTCCTAATGAAATTTCTTATTTAAATTATGATGAGAAAATTTTGAATTTTTTTTAGAAGTCATTTTTTAAAGAATATTTTTTGAACTCTTCGAAATTATAGAAGTGGTTTTCAGAAGGTGCATTTCGCCAGCCCCCCCACCACCACCGATCGGGGGGAGAGGAAGCTCATTCGTTTGTGCTTCGTTTGTGCTTGTTTGTGCTTCAAGTCCGGTCGTTTGTGCTTCACCCTCCAAAAGTTATTAAAGAAAGTTTGTGGGGGCTGGAGAATCGGGAGCCCCCCCACCACGGCCGATTGGGTCGAAAATGGGCTCATTCGTTTGTGCTTCGTTAGTGCTTGTTTGTGCTTCAAGTCCGGTCGTTTGTGCTTCACCCCTTCCAGAGATATGGTGGGTTACTTGTGGGGGGGCTGGAGAAACGGCAGCCCCCCCACCACCACTGATTGAGCCGAAAATAGGCTCATTCGTTTGTGCTTCGTTAGTGCTTGTTTGTGCTTCAAGTCCGGTCGTTTGTGCTTCACCCCTTCCGAAGATATGGTGGATAGTTTGTGGGGGGGCTGAAGAAATGATTTTTGGAAAAGGGGTTAGAAATAAAGTTTAAGGGGAAAAAGCAAATGGAATCGTTAGTATTTTGTTTGTGCTTGTTTGTGCTTCAACTAAAAACGTGTAATCCTCTTCCTCCAAGTTGAGGGGTTCTTACATAAGGGTAGTTCTGATAATTGTTGAATAGGCTACACCTAATGCTTGTTTGATACGCGTACACCTGTAAGCTATAATCGCACATTTTACTTGTATGTACGTAATTTCTACAATCACAAAAGATTCCTCGACAGTTTGAAAGTATGAAAATGTTCAAGCAGGAAAAATTATGAAGATTTTTTGAAATAATGACTGAAATTTTCAAACTTAAAATAGGTGACCGCTGACCGGTGTGAAAAACTCAAACATTTTTTTTTTTTTTCAAGAAATTATAAAATATTTCATGCAAAATAAAAATTGAACAAGATCAAATACCATCGATAATCTGTGTAAAAAGATGGTGAATTTTCTCTCATCAATAAATTCGGAAAAATTTTCAGTGAATTTCCAAGAAAAAAAATTATAAAAATTTTCCTAGTATAAATTATATCAAATGAATTTAAAGAGTTCCAAGCAAAAAATTCGAAAAAATGTTCAATTCCTTCAGTCAAAAAATTAAAAAAAATTCTAGTGTAAAGAGGTAATAAATTTTTCAACTGTAGGTCTTTAAAAATTTTTTACATTTTTGGAAAAAGAATTGAAACTTGTCATTTTGCTTCTTGTTCGTCTCCAAGATTTATAGTTTGAAATTTCTAAAAAATCATTTTTGCCATAGCAGTGAAAAACAGTTTCAAGGATTCCCCCCCGGTCAAAATGTCGATAAAGGAGACTAAAAATATTTCACAAAAGAATCTATTGTCCGTTGTATTACATATTTGGGAGTGTTTGCTTCAAATTTCGAGTCAGATGTTTGATTTCACCTTTCAATACCCTGGCTTTTCCCTCAAATTTGGTTCAAAATTTTGAAACAAATTTTTTCCAAGTAGGTACAGACTTTATATTTTAACTAAGTTTTAAAATTATATCTTTCTCTAACCCTGAGAAAGAGGTGTGACCTTATTCAAGCTCTCTTTAAATTATCATTTTTTGATTTTTCGTTGAAGAATTTTATGTAAGGTCACAATCTGTTTAAAATGGAGTTGGTCAGAAAAAATTGATGAAATTTTTTTTTAAAAAATTACCTTTCAGTATTTTTATGAACATATTATTTTAAACAAATATGTAAGTTGAATTAAATTACTTATTTGGACAATAGATTACTTTTTTGAAATATTTTTAGCCTCATTTATCGACTTTTTAGAAAGAGAGAGGGGGGGGGGGTCATTGAAAATACGAATTTATTTATGAGAGAAAAGTCACCATCTTTTTACACAGATTATCGATGGTATTTGATCTTGTTCAATTTTTATTTTGCATGAAATATTTTATAATTTCTTGAAAAAAAAAAAAATGTTTGAGTTTTTCACACCGGTCATGGTCACCTATTTTAAGTTTGAAAATTTCAGTCATTATTTCAAAAATCTTCATAATTTTTCCTGCTTGAACATTTTCATACTTTCAAACTGTCGAGAATCTTTGTGATTGTAGAAATTACGTACATACAAGTAAAATGTGCGATTATAGCTTACAGGTGTACGCGTATCAAACAAGCATTAGGTGTAGCCTATTCAACAATTATCAGGGGAACTACCCCTATTATGAGAACCCCTCAACTTGGAGGGAAGAGGATTACACGTTTTTTAGTTGAAGCACAAACAAGCACAAACAAAATACTAACGATTCCATTTGCTTTTTCCCCTTAAACTTTATTTCTAACCCCTTTTCCAAAAATCATTTCTTCAGCCCCCCCACCAACTATCCAGCATATCTTCGGAAGGGTGAAGCACAAACGACCGGACTTGAAGCACAAACAAGCACTAACGAAGCACAAACGAATGAGCCTATTTTCGGCTCAATCAGTGGTGGTGGGGGGGCTGCCGTTTCTCCAGCCCCCCCCACAAGTAACCCACCCTATCTCTGGAAGGGGTGAAGCACAAACGACCGGACTTGAAGCACAAACAAGCACAAACGAAGCACAAACGAATGAGCCCATTTTCGACCCCATCGGCCGTGGTGGGGGGGCTCCCGTTTCTCCAGCCCCCCCACAAACTTTCTTTAATAACTTTGGAGGGGGTGAAGCACAAACGACCGGACTTGAAGCACAAACAAGCACAAACGAAGCACAAACGAATGAGCCCCCTCTCCCCCCGATCGGTGGTAGTGGGGGGGCTGGCGAAATGCACCTGTTTTCAGATCAAATGTTTTCGAATTTTAACCGAGAATAATTTTTTATAGCTTTCCTTCTCCAGGAAATCAATTTAGGTACATACCCAAGTAGTATGGATTTCTTAAAATTGAAAACAATTTTCACTAATAATTTAGGATTTACAATAAAAAAGTCTAGTTTATGAAAAATATCATTTCCAACTTTCTAGTAAATTTTTTATTTTTTTTTTAATGTTGAGTTGAGCTTATGGTTGTATCAGCCAGAAATACCTATATTCGGTATTAGGGTGGATCGAATAAAAGTTTCGCAGATTTTTTATGATACAAAATTTCATGGTACTTTTTTTTATCACTGAAAATCAACTTGGTAACTCTTCCTGCCAGATCCCTTTTGTACTCATCCTTAATTAGCAACAGCACTTTGGGTGCTCAGCTCATTTCGGAGGCGTTCGTTTGCTTTCATTGGACTTGTTGTACTTAGTTATTTTTTTATAACTTCTCAAAAAAAAATAAAATAAAATGGGAAAATAAATAATGAAGTGTTAGTTTGAAAAACAACCTCAGTCCATTTCAAAATTCTGATTTTGTTGAATTTTTGTGATTTGTAAAAAAAATAAATTTGCATCGAGAAAATTTTCAATAATTTCAATGCTGATTATTTATTTGTAATTTTTCAAGTGTTTGGATTTGGAAAATCCATAGAAATAGTTACAATTTTTTTCTAAGATTTAGGTATTTATTTTTTCACAATATCATGTCTGAAGTTCGAATTTCAAAATGGACTTATCTTTTTTTTTTTTTAGACCTTTTAGTTCCTGGGAAATAAAATCGGTTTTCAATTGAAACGAAATTTCAAATTTGCTCCGAGAAAAATTTTATATCTACCATTAATTTTTCTCGAGTAGATATATGGTAGGTGGTGTTTGGCCAATTTAAAGAAATACCTGAGGGCTAATTTTTTTTCACAATAACTGTCTGAAATTGAAATTTTAAAACATGATAAAATTTTAATTCAAGATTACTGACTTATTTCCGAGTAATTTTTCTCCCATTTTATTCTATTTTTCCAAAATTACGAAAAAATCCACAAGTCCAACGAAGGCAAACGAAAACCTCCGAAACGAGCCGAGCACCCAAAGTGCTGTTGTAAATTAGGGATGAATCCCTTTATTTTCGTAAATCGATTTTTTTTCATGCGAAAAAAATGAATTTTGATAATTTGAGCAAAATGGTCGCTCAAATGCGGTGTATCTAACCTGCTAAACTCATGATGTTGGATTTCTAGCCGATCACTTCTTATTTTGAATTTTTTTTTTGAATTTTTAGCAAAAAACTAACGTTAGAATTATCACACTGAACAAAAATTGATAGATATTTCAATAAAAGAAGCGATCAAATGAAAAAATCAGCATCAGGTTGCTCAAAATTTTTCTGGATGAATCCCTTTTTGAACTACAGGTACCTAGGTATAGCATAACTCATCAAATGAGAGAAAATCGAAAAAAAATTTCCTCTCGATCTATCCTAATATTTCACATACAGCAGTGGCGTAGCCAGAAATTTCTCATGGGGGGGGGGGTCCACACTTCCAAATTTTTTCGAGAAATTTTTAGTTCACTTTTCACCGTTCCCCTCATCCCCCCCCCCAAAAAAAAAATGGCTTATGGGAACAGTAAATTCATAATTTGAAACACTTTCATTCATAAATTTATCAATAAATCACGATTTGCATAAAATATTTAGGAAAAAAACTTCGATAAAGGTGTAATTTTGGAATAAGCAACTTTCAAAGTGATCATTTTGACCTTAAAAAAGGAAAATAATAACCAGAAACTTCAAGAAATAGCGTCAGAAGCTTTCTTTGGGAAGGCAAAAAGTGGATATGGAGACTTAAAATACTAAGATGGAGCCTTTTTTCGCATAATCATTGCAAATAATTCAAATAATTGAGATTCTTTATGCCCGAGCGAAGCGAGGGCGAAGCTTTGAGAAAAATTTATTTTTAATGCCTTAAAAAGGCGTTTTTTTCACGTGAATTTTTGACCTCATGGGTCCGGACCCCCTGGACCCCTCCTTGGCTACGCCACTGACATACAGAAAGGTATCAAATTGAATACTCACATTTCTGATACATTTTCATTCGACATGTGTTTCTTATCAATATATTCCTTGGTTATTTTGGCCAACGCTTCTTTGAAATGTTCTCGAATTAAATTGAACTGTACGAGAATCAATCACACATCCAACAATCAACTATTATCATACTTTCCCACTATTTAAAATAAAATCAATTTACTTCGAATCGCGATACTCCGGCTAAATACAACTGAATCCATCCTGGTATTTCTGTCTCATGTGGCGATGGGTCGGTCACTGGTTCCTCTGCATTATATGCAAATCGTAGATAATATAAATCTTTGTTATATTTACATCATCATAATATGAGGTGAAGATCATCACATTGAACTATTTAGGTTTAGGCATCTATCGGTACCTGTAGACTATTTAGCATATTCGATTAGATTCGAACTACGTACCTAATCTTTCGAAATTAATACTGAATCCGCGATGATTGTTCCTATGCTCTTTGGCCATGAAAGTGATAATAACACAAGGGCCATTTTCTTCGGATGTGTTTTCCTTTGTTATCGGCGACTGTCTCGAATGATTTTCTATTTCCACTCTGCTACCCATTGCTAGGAATTAATTCGATTTAGTATTTTTCAAGATTGAATATGATCTGATTTCAGAATTGAACCAGATAATTACTTGGTTCGATAATCATTGCATCTCCGGATTCTAAATCGATATCCAAATCATTTATAATCAATTTCAACTTGAACCCTTTACCGATATGAATTATATAAGTCCAAACGCAATTCACAGGGTATGGTTTGGGATAATTTGATGACTCTACTTTGCCATAATCTTTCATTATTGATACAGTAATTGAGCATTTATCGGTGGAAGATGGCGTAGATGAACTCGAACTAGGCGTAGTGGAGCTACCAGAGGACCCATAATGGGCGTCGAGATCTGGCAAAAATTACATATAAGAATCCTTATTACCTTTTCTTTTCAAAATATAGGTATTTAGTTAGCTAAAAGTGCTCAAACACAATGCAAATTTCAAGCTAGGTATTCGTACTCTTACCTTTGATTAAAATTGCAAACAAAAGAAAAACCACGTAATTAATTAATTTAAATAACGTCATTATACTTATACCAGCTACGTATTAGATTGAGGCACTCGAACGCGGTAATTTTCACGCAGCTTGTTATTCGCCAGGTATTGATAATGATTAGTTCCTACATGATTGTGAATTTGTGACATTCGAAAGAGTTTTTTTTTCTTTATCTTATCGTGAAATTAGACTGATGTGATGTCGATTTAACATCGAGTATGTATTGTTTTTAATAGGTACCAAGAATTTTGCGAAGTTACAATACCTACACCTTTAAAAATAATTCATGATATCAACGCTGCGCTGTTTGATTTTGTATGCAAATTGGAAAATAAATACTTCAGAAATAGGTGAAATATGAAAATTTTCAGTCTATCGATTTAATTTGTTGGCCACTTTGCGAGAGTTCGGTTTTTGGCGTACCTACCCTCAAATTTATCATTTTTTCCAATCTGAAGAGTAGATTTTTTTGAGTTGTTTGAATACTTATTCATTTTGTTCATTTTATTTTATTGGTAAAATTGTGAAAATTTCTCATGTAATCAGCTGATGAAATGTGAGTATTTACGATTTTTTTCTCATTAATATTTTTCTGACCCTTGAAAATTTTACGAGGCGAATCTATCAATTTTTTATCTATTTTGCGCAGAAATGAGTAGATATTTATTGAAAATACCTGTAGGTTTTTTCCTCATCATTCCACTTCATGGGAAATGAAAATTCAACCGTGTACCTATCTATTTTGGGATAAAAGTTTGAGAAAATTTTATTTATTGATGATTTTTACCATCCATGCTTCTTATTTTTATTGATGAAATACAGCTTATCATTTTTCTAAGGGTATGTTTTTGTTTGCAATAACTTTTTCTTAAATTTTAGAAAAGATAAAAAATTTTTTTTTGTTTGTCCATAATTTTTTTTTAATAGAAAGGAATTTTGAAAATAACTTTAAAAACTGCCTGAAAAGATAATGTCGCTCCAAAGCACTTTTTAAACTTTCAGAATATTTTATTCAGGTAGCAAGTGAGAGCATATTCTCGAGCAAACGTCATAATTATGACAGAGATAGAAAATATGAATATATATACTTACCTTATTTAATTTTCAAGTAGATAAATCATAATTTTGATAAAAAGTGACATAAAATTTAACTAAAAGAGGTAATAAAATGGTATAAAAATCGTTTGGAATTGGAAGACTTTGAAGGTTGAATTTCATGGCAATTCCAAGAAAAAAAAGAAACCGAAAAAAGAAAAAAAACTACAAAAAACACCTACATTAGGGGAATATTGTTCACGAAAAAGTATAGAAAATCATTAAAATTATTCAAATATTGCTTTAAAAAATTTCTTAAATTTTTATTTAAAAAATAGTCATTTTTCTGGAAATTTTGATAATTTTTTCTATACACTTGAACGTACAAATTTTTTGATTTATTTATAAAAATTGATCAATTTTTTGTAGGAGTTGCAGCAGTAACACGATTCCAATAAAATTCATTAAATTTTCCACATTTTATAAGATTTTTGTCTCTCACTTCGAGAAATTCCAAAATTTGAAGCAAAGTTGATGAATTATCAATTTTCAACTATGTTTTCAAGTAATTTTATTTGTAAAAATTTCAGATTTTAAAAGAATCGCTGAAGCAATTTTATTTGTGGATAAAAAGAAGTTTTTTTCTTTGAAAACGAGATTTTTCATTTCTTTTTCCCTCCTCAGATCTGTGTTTGTTTCTATGATCAATTTCACTTTATGCTATGCAACTTTATTTTTATTTTATTCATTTTTAGGTCATTTTAATTATGATCCTTGTTCTTACAATTTTCATTCAATTTTCAAAAGAGTTTGCCTTATTTCAAGCAGTTTTATCAATTTTGATTAATTTTTTGATCACTTTGATGAAAATTTTCTCAAATTGAAAGATTATTATGGGTTTCAGTTTTAGTATCTACCATGGCCGGCGAACTATTTTTTCCCAAGTGGTGCAAAAAAAATTTTAAGGGGGGGCAAATTTTTTCAGGGGCCCAACTTTTTAATTCCAATGTTGCACAACTGTTCACGCAAATTTTCTGGAAAATCTCTACATCAGTCTAAATTTCGACATGTTAGAGATAAAATTCTTCAAATTGTTGATCATTCCTTTGATAACGGATTAATAAATTATAAATGATTTGTGGGCATAGGCGCACCCAGAAATTAATTAAGTGGGGGCTCAGAATTTGAGAAAAAATGGGGAGGGGGTCAAATTTCAAATTGAGTCATTTTTCACTGATATTTCAATCAAAAATCATCAATTTTTCCTGACAAACAGAGAATTTATTGATAATTTGGTGATTTTTGACTGAAAAATCAATCAAAAATTGTCAATTTTTGAAATAAAAGGATTAAAATACTGCCCGAACGAAGCGAGGGCGAAATTTTTTTGAAAAAATATACTTTGAAGAGCAAAAAAATTGACTGTGGGTACCGCACATAAACATTCTGTTATCGATATACCCAATAGAAATGTTATGCTTGAAAGTTGAATGAATCACAAACTATCATTTTTTGATTTTTTTTTTTTCGATAGAAAAAACGTAAACGCGTATTACTCGCGCAACCCCATCAATTTTCCAAAGTGGTGCATGAGCACGGTTGCACCACCGCGAACGCCGGCCGTGGTATCTACCTAAAACAGAAATTGATTTTTAATGATTTTCTCGAGAAAATTTTCCCCTTTCTTCGGAATAATTTGAAAGCCTGAGAAAAAAATAATACTGGAAAATGTTTACTGGTCGCAAATTTCATGAAAGAGACGAAAAATTTAAAGAATTACATATTTTTGCTCATTTGCTCGTGGAGCATCCTCCTCCACCCCTCCCTCCTCCATAAATATGATAAACCTGAAGAAAAAAATAGTCGAAATTGAAATAAAACTCGTTGTAAAGTTTTTGGGGGTACATCCCACTTCCGTTCTTTCAATGTTGAAAACTTGACAGATAAAAAGTTCTGCAACAGATATACTTTCTGATTTTGAGATTTTATCATGCAAAAATTAAGTAGGTAAAAAATCTAAAAACTTGAGAAAACCTGAAAAAATCAGAAAAAATTTCTGTTTAAAAAAGTAGACAAGTAGACATCCTGTGCATAATTATAATTTATAATACATCTTCCATTTCACTAGGTTCTGATTCCCCTCCCCACCCCACCCCCCTAAAATGAGATTCCATTGATCTAAACCAAAATTCATTTCAAGTTCAAATTTGTACCAACTCGAAAATTTTCAGTTTCTTCAATTTTTTTTTCAAAATTGGAAATTTTTGAACTGTAAGTAACATTTTCTTAATTTTAATTTTCTTAAAATATTTACAATTTTGATTTCAATGTAATTTAATTTTTTTAATTTATTGAGTTGGAAGAAATTTTGAAAATCATAAAATTAAAATCTAAAATAAATTTGAAGTTTAAAAAAAATTGAGGAAAAAATTTTCAACTTGGAGAAATTTTAAAGAACATAAAGTTGAATAAAATTTTTAAAAAATCCAAGTTGAAAAAATTTCAAAAAATTCAAATTCAACTGTTTTCAGGGTTGGAAAAACATTAAGATTGGATACAATTTTGAACACTGGTAGAAAAAAATTAAGATTTGAAAAATTTGAGCTTGGAATACATTTTGGCTTAGATCGTCAAAATTATTATTTTTTTAAAGAAATAATTAGGAGCTATAGTTTTCCTCCCAATTTTGTATGCCCATGAAATACCATATTTATTACACCAAATTCAATGGTAACCCTCACCAGTACTTTTTTTTGTGTTTTAAGGATTCAACATTGAACGTTTTGTAATAATAACACATTCTGAATATTAAATACGATAAATACGAAAATTTTCCAATTGTAGTGATTATTCGTCGATTGACGCAGTGTTAGATCCTTGACATTAGTGTATTTAAAATTTAGCCATCGTCATCGTGCCGTAAGTAGGACAGTGTGTTTGCTTTATGTGATGTATTAATGCAAAACTGTTCAGAATTTACGTCTTTTGGCTGATGAATCGTAAGTATCGTTGAATTTCTATTATTAACCTTATTTGTTATTAGGTACTTTTTGACTCGAGTAGATAGATGGAAAAAATGAAGTAGACCTATCTACATACAATTGCTTTTCAAATTTATTTTTTCCCCAAAAATAGATAATTAGGTCATTCGATTGGATTTTTTTTTTTTTTAAAGTAAAAAATGAACTTGATTGGAATTTTTCTGGTCGAATTAAACATCAATTTCAAAAATAATGTTTTATTTTCTCCTTCAAAACGAAGATGATATTTAAATGTTGAAAAAAATCGTTAAATACATTTTTTTCCTCCAAAAAATGAAAAACAACAAATTTTATTCACATTTTTATTTTTTCTTGCGTGAAAAAGTGCAATTCTTGAATAAACACTTGATTTTGTTTTATTGATTTAGAGTAAAGTGGATATTGACTTTTATTTTTCGATAAAAATGAAGGAAGATCTCGAGTTTTTGTGACGTAATTACTTCTTTCAAAATATCAGTCATTGAAAAAAAATCAAAATTTTGATTCCAAAATAAAACGATTTTCTAATCCCCCCCCCCACCATATTAAACAAATCTCACTACTTGGCTTTTTTGCACAGACACCGAATCATCGCGACGACTCATACATTTCGATGATATCCCGGACGAAATTCTGCTCGAAATCTTCAAATGGATCCCCTTCGACGAGCTAACCTTTCGGGTAAAACTGGTGAACAAACGTTGGAACGCCATTGCCTCGACCACATCCCTTCATCCGGATACTCTGGTCATCACAAGGTTCTCGAATCCGAAAACCATTCACCACATCTTGTCCACCTACGCCCATAACCTGACTTTGATCGAATTTCAAGACATCTTCGGCTCAAGAGTAATCTCCAGTTTGAATTCGAGACGCTGGTCGAATCTGAGAACACTTTCGATCAAGTGGAAACACCACATTCTGGACGGTGTTCGTATCCCGGTCAATTATATTACCAGAGTGATCGACCGTAGCCCCAGACTGATCGGTATCGAGTTACGAGAATGCTTCGTTCATGGCGATATGACCACGTTGCTGGAAAAATTACGAGACCGGGGTGTATACGAATTCACGTTCATGAACAGGTATCTCGTGGTCGACGGAATCGAGAAATTGTTCGGTTTGCGTGATATGACCAAGTTTCGGGTATGTTGTTATCCTTTGGGCGATTTCAGCTCGGGTATTTGTACCTTCTGTACGAATAATCGACATTCGCTGACCAGTTTGGCATTACGTATCGATAATCGGTCGACTGGAAGTGACGACGTCATCAACGCCATAACCTCGTGTTCGATGCTCCGTAAATTACATCTGATCGGCCGATTCAACTTGTCCAGCCAAGGATTACGTAAGATATCCGAATTGAAGGAATTAAGATGCTTGAAAATTCAAGTACATTCGATCGACGGCGATGAGTTCGCCAAGTTCCTAAATCTTCCGTTTGCTCGACGACTTTCAGCGTTGGCTGTCCATTGGAGTCGTCCAATCGGCCGAAGAGAATTCGCCAGTATTATTAATTGTGAGAATTTGAACAAATTGACGGTCGTGATTTCCGATCATTTTAACGATACTCAGATGATATCAGATGGGTTAATCGGAATAGTGGCGAAATTGAGGTTGAAGAAACTCAAAATTGTATCGGATTTTTGTATGGTCGATTGTTTGCCTGAGATTTGCTCTAAAAGTAAGGATCTGTTTTATATAAAATTGGTACATAATTACGAAACGAAGCACTTGAAAAAATTTAAGAACAGAGCGAAGAATTTTGATACTCTGTACGAATATAAATATGTTGTTTATAAATCTGAAATGCATTTTATGCTGAGGAAAAAAATTCAAATTCAAGTGGATTGTTCAGAAACGATTTAGGTTAATTTGAATGTTTGTGTCGATTTTTTTTTTGAAATAAAATTTCCAATTTGAAAAAGTTTGTTTGTTTCTTAACTAAAATACCTAAATTTATCGATCAATGGCATTTCTTTCAATTTAAAAGAAATAATTTTAGACTAAGCTCGAATATATTTTTTGGAAAATATAATTTTTGTTTTGCTTGTATTCAAGATTGATGGAGCTAACATGGTGTTTAGTTGTCTATACTAACAAAAAAAAAAAAAAAAACATAGAATAACAATAATTTGACCTCAGTAGCCAAAAAAGCATAATTTTTAATCATTTTAGTTACTATGAAAAGCAAAAATTTTCAACAATTTTTTCCGGCATTTTTTATCGATAACCTTTTAATGTTTTTCCAAGTTGTCTTTGTGTGTTGGCTGTGTTATTTAAAAAATCCTGAATGAGTTATGACCCTGCCGAAATGAAGGGCCCCTATACTGTGAAAAAAACATAGAAACATTTTCTTCTATGTTTTGGGTCTTATATTTTAATATTCGAAAAAATTAATTTTTTACACTTGGGCTTTTTTTTCTGACAGTCAAAATATAGATACATACTGTATTTGACATGATTATGGGTGGGGTCAAATTCATCAACTTCGTTCAAAATTGATAAATTTTGTGCTTAATATCTGAAACCTTTTTAGATCATTTTCGGGTCATGAAATATGACGAATCAAATCTTCGAAATTCAATTTTTTTTTTCAACTGTAATTTTTTCAATTTCTTTGTGATCCTAATTTTTTCAGTGCTGTATTGTTTTAAATTTTTTCTATCATTTTTTTTCAATTTAAATGCTTTGAAAAATTTTTCAACTTTGATTTTTAAAATTTTTTATCGCTTCAATATATTTTTTATTATTGAGGTATATTTCTTCTAATTATTCATTAGTGATTACCTAAGTGGAAAAAAAATTTGATAATACATTGAGTTAAAATGTTTTTAAAAAATTCAAAGTTTGAAAAAATTTTTTGAAAATTTTCAGTCAAAAAAATGTGGAGTTGAAGAAAATGAAAGAAAATTTTACAATTATTAAGTACAATTTTAAAGTTGAAAGCAATTTTAAAAATATAAAGTTGAAAAAAAATTTGAAGTTCAAATATTATTGATCGTTAATTTTTATGAAATGTAAAATTGTTTCAAGTTTAAATCTTCTTAAAATTTTCTAATTTTTTTCTGTTTTATGTTTTTCTAAAAATTTTCCACAATTTGCTCAAATCCCTGAAATCTTTTCATTTAAAAATTTCTCAATTTTTTTCATCTTTTAAATGAAAAATTTTTAATTCTACGATTTTCATTGTTTTCCCACAACTTGAAGGTTGAAAAAAATTCTAAATTTAAAATTGAAGAAAATTAAAAATAGTGTAAATTTCAATTCAAAAAATTTTATTGCTAAAAAATTTTGAAATTTGGTCCAGCTTTTGAAAAAAATTTGAATTGAAGAAAATAAAAAAAATTGAACTTGGAATTTGAAATTGGACGATTAGATCGTCAAAATCCCATTTGCAGCAAAATAATTCAAGAGCTATTACATTAAATTTTTAGGGGTTTCAGTTTTCAGTTCCATTTCCTGTTTCAATTTTCTATCGCTCCGTCCTATCAATAAAATTTCCCCCAAATTCCGTTTTCTGAAATGCGTTGTCTTTTTCACGTGTATTAGGTAAATTTATTTCATTTTTCTTCTCGTTTTTTTCTCTAAAATTATCATCATTCTTGATTACGAACGAATCGTTCATTTTCTCGACTCGAAATATTATTTCAATCCTTTTCTACGTTAAATTTTTCCCCCAATTTTAAATTTTTCTCGAATTTGTCATCAAATCCAATTTTTTCTCTGAACTTAAATTTTTTTTCAACTTACGATTTTTTCTTTTGAAATTTTTTCAAGTAATAATTTTTTAATAATTTTCATAAAATCGAAAATTTTACCCCTTATTTTTATAGAAGCCCTTTTGCCAGGCCACCTGATCCCTTCAATGTTGATTATTGTTTCATTTGTTTCTAATAGTTTCAACTGTTCGAATTTTTCATTTGATTAATTTTATTGAATTAAAAAATTATTTCCAAATTTAATGATTTTTACTTAATTTTTTTAAATTTGATATCTCACTTCTGCGAAAATTTCATGTTTCCTGTAACAAAATAAAATCTGGACTGCGAAAACTTAAAATAATTTTTATAATTTAAAGTTGTACTGTGCTTGTAAAATTGAAAAATCTCATAATTGTGCTCCTTCAATTCTGAGAATCTGCAAACACTTCAACACTTGTTTAGTTTCAGTTGCTACATTGGCAGGCGAAAAGTGCGGAATACCTAAATCGTCTAACTGGACTAGAATCTTATCTTTTGACAAGGACCCTGAATTGAATCATTTCATGTTTTTTTTCAAGAATTATAATTGCCATCTGAAAATAATTTCAGTTCATCAGTTCAATCGTTATATGTAGATACATAGTTGAATGAGATGTATAGTATTCAATTGAAATTTCAATAAATTGAATCGATAAGATAATTTTTCACGTTCTATAATTTGAAACATTGATGAAAGTTTCCGTGTTGATTTTTTTTTCTTGCTTAAAATCAAAAAGTAAAAATTTTATAAACAAGGATTCTTTATTCAGCAATGTGATTTCAAATAATTTTCAAAAATTTAAACTTTCCCCATAATTCTTTAAATTCATGGCAGAAGCATCTTCAAGTAAACCTTTTTCGTTATGGATTCCTCATTGATAATCCTAATCATTTTAATTTTCATCAATATAAATTCGAACGTGAACGCTTGGCACGAAGATGTCAGAGACTACATGTGGACTTTCGAAGAAAAATACTTCGTAGACAAGTCAGAATTGCTCAGATTGCTATTCGACGAAAAATACTCCGACCTGGGTCCGTATCACTTCATCTGTACTCCGATCGTATTCGGTCATACCATAAATTTACAACTCATCAGATTTTTCACCGAGATCGAGCTGGATAGACGTGGAAATCCGCTAAAATGGTATAAAACCGAAGCGTACAGACATTTTAAAGACTTGGATATAGGCAAATACGAAAATATAATGCAAAAACACATGGCCAGGTATCCAGTCATATCAATCTTACTTTTCGTACATTCAGCCCGAAACGAAGACGATGTAAATCTCGAGCTTAATTGCCACATTCGAGACAGCCTGATAAATTATAAATACATGAAAGATCACGCTGGCCCTATTATTGGCCAAACAGAGTTGAAATTTTTAAAAAAATTAATGAAAGGTGGTCTAACATTGAAAGAGCTAGAAACAGTTATATTTCGATTATGTCGAATTTTCTACACTTATTTCAATTCTAAAGTTATTCTTTTAATCGACGGTTACGATAAAGCGACCCGAGGAGCTATTGCACTTCTGAAAACAGACGGAGCAATGTATTACGGTATCGTGAACAAAGCTATCAAACAAGCCCTTACTGAAGGCAGCGAGTACATAGAAAAAGCCATCATATTCAGCGGAGGGACCATGGGATGGAGTTTAATCCAACCCGAGCTTCCTTTCGTTAAATTCCACGCTTTCCTAGACGAGCATCCGTTCTCTCCTTACTTCGGATTCACCGAAGAAGAGCTGACTAGATTGTTCGACCTTTACGAATGCGCGGATAAAGAAAGAACCGCTGTGAGAAAACATTACAAAGGGTACGAGACGGTTGAGAAACACCGAGTATTGTATTGTCCGACCAGTATAGGAGAATATTTCCATAATCGGGATCCAATTAAACCGGAACCTTCGAGGATGAGGAATTATTGGGCTAATAATCCTCCCGATCCGACCTTGACCATCGCACCGTACATGAGGTTGTCTTCATTTCGACACATTATTCTCGAGCTGATGGAACACGACAGCGTGGAACTAGCGGTGAAAAAAATGCATCATCCGGAAGCCTTGCAGGAGATGACGTTTGTCAAGTTGAGCGAATTTGTGGATATTGAAGAACGTCATCTTGGTACGCTTTTGACTCTTATATTTGAGCAAGGATTTCTCAGCCATGGGTATGGGAATAATACGTATGTTATTCCGAATGAGGAGCTGAGAGCGATATATCGTCGTGAATTGTTATTGTATCAAAAAATTCATGGGTGAATTTAGGTGTTTTGATGGCATAGGTACTTGATATGATGTAATCGAGTGATTTTGTGATTCGAATGTGTAAGACTGATTTTTTTTTAGCTTTTTTTCATTCGTAAGAAATTATTTGTAGTGTAGCTGTGATGTTGAAAAATTAAGGGGATTTTTTTGAAGTTCTCAAAAATAATATTTTGGGGGAGAGTGGGAGAGGTAAGAGTAAGGTGCCTTTTGAAGTATTTAAAACCGATTTTTTGGGAGGGAGGGAGGGAGGGAAGGGGAAAAGAGTGCGTAAAAAAGCTGGAAAAGAGCTGAAATTGACAATATTTCAAAAAAAAAACCTTACAAATGGCTTACATCAGATACTTAATAAATACAGCTCGAAATGTCGTAGGATTTCTTCGCTAATTAAAAAAAAACATATTTACTTGTTTTAAAAATGATTAAAATTGTTGAATTTTCACACGATTTATCCAAACATTTCTCAACGTGATTAATGAAAATCGTTAAAAATGCTGTGAAAATAATCCAGAAGTTTTTTCTAACCGTCTCTGCAATTGAAAAATTTGACTAAAAAATTACAAAAATTCCTGTAGTTAAAAACCTTTTTCAAACTCTTATCAAAATTTTTCCAATTTTTTATCTCATTATTCGATTAAAGTAAATCAAAAATTATAAAAATTAATTTTCCAATGTGTTAGGTATGAAAATAATTCCTACCTTTGAAAAAAAAATTGTTAATTATCATTAAGACAGGTATATGGTATTTTTATGGTGCTGACTTGTAGAAACGAATTCAATAATTTCAACGATTTATGTTTTTGTCCATTTTTATGGAAATTTAAACTATTTCAAACAACGTGAAATTATACAATACTTTTCAAAAATATCAGATTTTTTTATTACTAAAAATCACCAATTTTATTCTTTTACTTGCTGAATTTTTGAATTAGGTATTCGTGAAATTCAAAGTCTTACTTTGCCAAAAAATCGAATAAACATTCAAAGTTCTGTTAGTTGATTGAACATGAAGTTTTCAATTTTTAATTTTTTATTCACAATTTTTAATTTCAATGTTCAATTTTCCATATTCCACTTCCTTTTTTGAATTTTGAAATTTAATTTGCAACTTTCACTTTGATTCTTGAATTTCCATTTCAAATTTTCAACCCTGAATTTTCAACTTTTGACATTCGACAATTAACTTTTACCTTGCAGCTTTCTATTTGCAATATGAAACCTGGAGCTACTGCACTTAACAAACATAGAAATTTCAATTTTTTCAATTATTTTTATTATCAGATGTGATGTTTTGAATACTGGGAGATTCAATAAAACGTCTTCAAATTGACCAATTTTTTGAGCGTTTAAGGGCATAGAATAATTTTTTATGAAATTCTTCAAAAAATGTTCATGACACTGTTGCCAACTGCACTTTAATTTGGAATGCTTATTTACCAAAACTCCGAGATATGTAATTTCTTTTACCAATAAATTCGAACACTATTTTTTTTTTTTTTAAAATCTCTTGAACATAATTTTATTAATGAGTTACTTTTGTACAGTTTTTACATCTCATTCTACGATTGACGTCAGCCCAAATTTATTCCAAATTCAAAAGTCTTTCAATTTCAATCTTTTTCTAAACTGTTTCCAATGGACAACAATTTCTTACAGTTCCTTTAAATTTTTTTAGTTTGAAAACCATCAGGTTGAAAATATGTAAAAAATTGTCTAAATTAGAAAGATTGCAATATTTGAAAAAAAAATTGAAGCGAAATCTGAATAATTGAAAAATTTCAAAAGAAATATGAAGCAAAACAAATTCCAATGAAAACTGAAATTTGAAAAATTTCCTATGCTTACTAAAATTTTTTCCAACTCGCAAATCTTTCGTCAATTTTTTTTCAAATATGAATTTTCAGGAAATTTTCAAGCGTCATATCATGGTTTTCAGAAAATTTCACTGATTGAAAAATTTTAAAATTTGATACAGCTGTAAAAAATTCAATATTTGAAAAAAATTGAACTAAGAATAAATTTGGATTTAGATAGTCGAAATCGAAATCTCATTCACCTCAAAATTAATTTTTGTACTACCGAGATTGAAACTAACGAATTAGGAAAAAAAGGGATAATCATTTTTCGTTAGAATATCCAGTTAGAAGAGGAAAATTTTTTGTTGAATCAATTGAAGACCTCCAATTCCAAAATGGCGTAATTCCAAAAGCTTTACACGAGAAAAGGAGCTTAAATGAATTTTTTTTCAGCTTTCGACAGTAAAAAAAATTGTGGCTTCGTAAGCATTTCTCGGGAAGGGTACCGAGTGGTATGGCGACTTGAAATACAAAAAGAAATTCAGGGGAAGGGAGAAAAGGGGAGACTTATTTGGCATTATTGTTTCAAATACTTAATTTAAATCCGTAATTATGATCTGGTTTATCTCCGAGCGAAGCGAGCAGTGCTGTATTTCCCTAGACGCACACTACGCACGTGCGTAAGGCGCAAAAATTTCAAAAGGCGCCAAATTTTGGAAAAAAATAACATATTTCTTCAAAAATGAGTATTTTTTTATCAATTATCATCTCCTCACTTCTCCTTACTTACATTTACAAAGTAACTATTATAATTATTTTTTTATTCAATTTTTAAAAATAAAATAAAATATGCATTTGAAAGATTCCTTTGTTTAAAATTTTGAGATCAAAGAAAAGAAACAGTAAATTAGAAATAAATTTTGATTTTTCACACGATAGAATTGAAAAATTCTTTGATCATTCGATTCTGTTCACAATCACTTATAACCCAAAATATAGATGGTTGCGCGCGGGGGGGGGGGGAGGCGGAAATTCACTGTGCGTTGGGCGCAAAAAACCTAAATACGGCGCTGGAAGCGAGGGCGAAGTTTAGAAAAAATTGGATTTTCAATACTCAAGGAAAGCATTTTTTTCGTTTTAATTCTTAGAAAATCATTGGAAAAATTTCATGCGGGTAGTTGAAAGAAAAATTAAAGAAATTGAAATATTTTCAATACTATATTTTTTTCCTACCGTGAATTTTCTTCTTACTTTGATTTTTTCAAATTTCCTCCAACTCGATTCCAATTATTCAAAAAAAATTCTCATTATTTTTTTTTTCAATTTAAAAAAAATTTCAACTCCATATTTTTCAAGATTTCTTCCAACACCCAACTTGATGTCGATACCGGAAAATTTTTAATATTGGATACAATTTTTAAAGAATTTAAAATTAAATAAACTGAAAAAATTTAGAATTGAAAAATTTCTACCTACTTGGAATAAATTTGGACGTCGATCGTCGAAACCTTAGAAGCTAGTCCATTACCAAACAATTTTGGAACTACCTAAACAAGGCTGGAACTACCGCTTAACATAACCCCTGTTGAGTAGCATGGCCCGTCTGCTGCTTTTTTTTGTTTCTTTGAAAATGACAGGTAAAAATTTTAAAACCAGTGGTGAAATGTGAAATTATCTTAAAAGAATTTGGGTAAAAATTTCAAATCTCTGACTTGAATTTCTGATACCAAAATAGGTAAGTAAACAAATTGAAAGAAAAATAAAAAAATGTTACTCTTCAAAGGAATAATTTTAAAAATTGAAAAATTCTGATTTTTTCATGTTTGATGAAGGAATCCAGTACTTACTTTTTTCAACTGATATTTTGGATCAAGAAAATTTTCAGTGGCTTGAGTCAAGTCTACATTTTTGAATTTGAAAATTTGTCTCCGCCAAGTAGAAAATTTCGGACTCAATTCCAACGAAGAGTTTATTTCAATTGAGATTTCCATCTTCATTTTCCATAAAAAAAAAATTCAAAGGAAGGTCACCCTACTGCTAGGCAGTCAATTTTCGTACATTTTTCCATCTCAATACCTCCGATTCGATTGAATTTATCGCGTAAATAAATCTCTTGGTGAAAAAGAAAAAAGGGTCACCAATACAGTAGCCAGATTGATGATTAGCATTAAACTTCAACGTACATAAAAATCCACCTGAAAAGCCTCTCGTCTTACCCGCAACTTATCTCCACATAGGTATTTTTATTGCATACGTATTCAGCACATAATTCGAATCTTATAAACTTCGCGAAGCATTTTATCGCATACGAACGCGAATCAGGCAGCCCTGCATCAGCCTCGCGACCACCGATCCAAACAGTGTGAAATGCCACATCGGGGGTGGCGGGGACCGGTCGTGAGGGTGTTCGCATACGTGAAATAAATTATACAAATATAATTAAGCCGTAAATTACGCGGTCGGCGTCTTCTGAAGGACGCTTTATTTATTGGACGGAGCCGAGCAGCACAAAGGTAAACACAGGAGTAGGTGAATGCCCTTCAAAGTTGACAAAGGGGCGGATCGAACTTTCCCTTTCACTTATTCCAGCGATGATTATGATTCGATCGTGCCAACTGGTCGAAGCTGTGCAATTTACCGGGCTTTGGTGGTGGAGGGAGATGGATTCGTGGTGGCGAAAATATGCATCGATGTGTGTTAAAAATATTCGATAACGACTCAACCTAGGTACTCGTAGCCCAATAAAATACTCACGGTGGACCCGAAGTCCGCGGGTACAACGATCTGTGTGTACGAATCGACCGTTGATTTTCAACTTGATTTTGTTACCTTGTAACCTTGAAAACAGCATCTGGAAATGCGCTAGAAGGTACCGCGAGCTGTCTCGAGTATTTTGGTTTAGTTGTCCGGTTCAGACGAAAAGCGCAGCATCGTTCGTTTATTTATTTCTACGCGAAAAAATGCACTTTGTGATGATTATTCGTTCGTGAGTGTTTGTGTCTCTAAATACCCAAAAGTGCCTGTTCACCTTTTGCCAATTTTTTCCCCCTCGGAGAAAAGCCCTGGATACGTGGCCCAGCCGAATAATAATGTAAGAGACACTAATTTTGATTTTTATCCGGCCATTCGGCCTGTTGCTTTTTTTTTGCGATGGAATGTCTATTTACGAGCTACCAAAGGTTATAAAAAATACAAACTACGAGCCTTCGCGTTCATTAAATGTATCAAGATTGCCAACTTGTCTATTAGATTAACGCCGCTCGACGACGAGCCCTTTCTTTGTCCATTTCCAGCCACATAAAACCATCATTTTACCAGCACTAATCATACGAATTTTCAAACAGGCTCCGGTTAATGGACTGAAATTACCGAGTCTAGTTGCTCGAATGTGGCGGAAAATTGCTCTCGTTAATGTACAAAGCATCCAGCCACTTTCATAAGACTATATGTAATTTAACCTGTTAACTAGTAATCCATCTGAGATGTAGTAGGCCGATGCCAGCGCCTTGTATCTCTCTATTTCCAAGACTATACGTTTTGCTCTATTCTTACTCGGATCTGTACCTATGTGATCCGGTGCGCGTGGCATTTTTAATACCTATCGTGTCTCTTGAAGTGGCATTTTTCTCTACATGATTTAACATCTTTATATAAATTACGCCGAGGTACCTATAGAATGCCATTCGATGTCTGTTTCGAGCAAACGTGATGTGTTTATTTGAGCAGTGTCGTTTGCACTCTTGGGAGTTAATTTTTGATCTCGAGAGGTAATTTTGGAGTAATTGGGTTTCAAAATTGATGAGGTAAAGGTAGATGAATGGTGGTTGGCGTGTGTGGTTTGGGAAGTGACATGGTGTTGAAAATTTCAAGTGGAATTTAGATACGTGGATTTCGTCTGTGTTGAAATTTGTTGCGAAATGAGGTTGATTCTGTCTCTCTGAGTGGTTTTTTTTCACGAGGGAGAGAGAAGTCAATTTTTTTCAATTTTATTGCATTTTTAAAATTTTTGGGAATGACACTCCTTTAATATTTGGTTGACTGTAGGTGTCGTTGTCTGCATTTTTTTTCTCCATTATTTTATACGTCATGAATTAGCTTTTGAAAAAATATGTTTTATCATTTTTTGAAAAAATATGTTTTATCATTTTTTGAAAAAATATGTTTTATTACTTTTTAAAAAAATATGGAAAAAATATGTTTATCATTTTTTTAAAAAATATGGAAAAAATATGTTTTATCATTTTTTTAAAAAATATGGAAAAAATATGGTTTATTATTTTTTGAAAAAAATAAAAGTATATGTGACCCTGCCATAGAGAAGGGACGTAGTATTTTTTAAATCGATGTCTCATTTTTCACATTTTCGAAATGATACCGAATCTGGACCAAACACATAAAGATGAAAACATCGATTTTGTTTACACAAGGTCCCTTCTTTACGGCAGGGTCACATATAAACAACGAAAACCTGAACAATCAAGATAAAAGCTATAAAATTACCATTCTTTTAAAAAAGGAAAACAAAAACTTCGAAATTTTAAAATGTGTGAAAAAAATCAAGTATTTGCTTATTGTCGTGAAATGAAATATGAAGAATGTGTTTTGTTCTTTTGTTTGTGTGCATGACGAAAAATATCTGACATGGTCTGACACTTCCTGTTTGGGATTTATGCCCTTTTTTTTTAGTATTTTTCGCTTCGAAATTTTGAAATGATATTTTTAAAAACTGCTTTGTTTAATATGGGACTGGTCTGATTGAAAACGGGCAATCATTGATTTTTTTTCAGTCGAATTGCTTCTTGTAACAAAATCAAAGCAATCAATATTTTCTCTACGCAGATTGTTTTCTACAAAATTTTATGTTTTTTCTTCAGAGGGATAATAATTTTATAAATTGAAAAATTCTGTTTTTTTTTTTAAATGTTTGGTGAAGGAGTCCAGTACCTACTTCTTTCAACTGATATTTTGAATCAAGAAAATTTTCAGTGGATTGAGTCAAGTCTACCTTTTTGAATTGGAAAATTTGTTTCCACCAAGTAGAAAATTTTCGACTAAATTCCAACGAAAAGTTTCTTTGAATTGAGTGTGTTTAACATGACAGTGCCCATTTCATGGGAAACCTGGGAAAACCTGAAAGAGTCAGAGAATTCGGATAGTTTGGAAAAGTCGATCAAGGAATTATGAAATTTTCTCTGAGATTTTTCAAAAATTTAAATTACCTATCCAAAATTTCTTGTTGGGTATAATTTTTTTGTAAATCTTTCATTACTGATTATTCATTCAAGAATTACACGATTTTGTCTAAATTTTAGCAATTATTTCAAAGCATGAGATTTTCCAAAAATTCAACGCTTTGAAATTTTGTTGGTAAGTACTTCATCAACTTGATATAAATCTTGATTTTAGAAAATTCTTTAAAAAAAAAACTTTTCAATTCTTTAGTGCTCAAAACATTGAGAAAATCCAAAAACAATGACCTAAATAATTTCACTTCCTCTTTAAAAATATTTTTCATTTCAAAAGGTCATTTTGGTTCTTTTGATAATAAAAAATCGGGAAAATCAACTTTGTTCTGCGTTTTTATTGTTTAATTTAATATCAATCCGAACTTTATTCAACAAAATGAAGTTTTCATACTCTGTCTGAAAAGATTTCAATACTCACCAGGGCATAGTTTTTTAAAATAAAATTACCACTCTCTCTCCTGGAAAAGGTCTGGAAAACTTGAGAAAGTAAGGGAAAATCATCTCCGAAATATTGTGAGCCTCCTGTTTAAATAAACGATTTCTAAGAAAAGGTTCTCAAGGTTTTGACTTCATTTTTAAAGAAAATTGGAAAAGCGAATTAGGTATTCAAATTGGGAATTTTATTGTTGAACCTATTTTTTATTAGATGATGTGATTTCATCTATTTTCTATTATTTTTAAAAATCATTCAATTTCCTTTATACTTTTTCCGAAGGTGATTGTTGTTGATTTCATACCTATCATTGCCTTTTGGCTTCCCATTTTCCTTATTTACCTATAAGTAATATATTTCCTATATAATTAAATTTGCCTGTAGCTTAAAAAATTTCAGAAGTGAACTCTTTTCCACAAATTTTCTTTTTGAATCGAAAAAATGAAAAAAGCATACGGAGTATTTTGAATTAAAAATAAAAATGAACATCGATTACGAGTACTTTGATTTTTAGGTTTTCATCTTCCTTTCCCCTCCCCATGAAAACAATTTCGATTCGTTGATAGATTTTTACTTCAGGAGAGGGGAAGAAAAAATTAGACGAGTGAAAACTCCAAAAACTTTTATAAGCACTTTTTGTTGTTAAAAAACGAGAAATAATTCTGAAAGTAAAGGATCAGGGTCGTCAAAAAAATGTAAGAAAGTTAGATTAGGTACTTTTTTTTCTGATTCAGATGAATTCTCCCTGCAGATTCTTTAAAGCATAAAAATCTCATAGCAAAATTTTTTATCCACTTGCTGTTATCTTTATGACTTTTGATTTCTCAACATTTCTGTTTCTTACTTCTGTAATCAATCTTGATATTCTAAGTTTTAAATGTGATTTGACATCACTGTGTGAGTTTTCATTCCGCGTTATTAAAATTTATAAAAATTAATTTTCTGACATTTGTGTACAGAATAGAAAAATTTTTTGTTCGAATGTTTTGAAACTTTTTCAAACCGGCCTCCTTTCCCCTTCTCCTGGTTTTTTCCCATAACATATACATTTTATAATGTCTAAATGTCTCAATATCTGATATTTTGACGAGTGGTGAGTTCAAATACTATTGTGGCTAAACAAAATGATCAGCAATATTTCAAAATTTCACATTTTGGTAAAAAAATTAGGTATCTACTCAATTTTAGGCTTTGTAGTTTGTTGTGGCAAGGAAAAGCACAAATTTTTAGTGTATGGCACAGAATCGTAAAAAATAAAGTTTCAAATAACACGAAATTTTAATTGGATTTCCATAAATTTTTCATTTTTTGGGGGGAGGGGGATCCATCGATTTGGAATATTTTGAGGCGAAATTGCGTAGGTTCAAAAAATGTCTCCAATCACATTCAGATTATTAAAATTCCAAATTCAACTCTTCTACCTTTCTCATTCTGTCTTCCTTGACCAGTGAAATTCACATTTCTGTAATTTTTTTTACCCTCAAAGAAGAATAATGAAACCACCGTAACTAATGACAGTTTTTTTTAAATTCCGAAATCATAATCATCCTCAATTTTGAATGGACTTCAGCCAAAACAATGACATCAGCATCGTATTAAGAATTTTTTCCTTTATCTCAAGTCTGTTTTCGAAATAGGTATTTAGGTTTTAATTTAATCTGTTGAATTTGATGCTTCAGAATTCAAATGTACTTTTATAGCAGATGGGCAAATGAAGCTAACCATTTATCGAAACGAAAATAAAATAAAAGGGGAAGTGTTCTATCATTTTGAAAATATATTTAGAATTTATTTTAAGAAAAATAGGTCAAGTACGATTTTATTCGTCTTTTTTTCTCTCGAAACTCCCAGTTAAAATTTTACGCATTCAATTTTACTTTTGTTTTTCTCCGCAATAAACACAATAACATACCTAACGACCAACCGAAGACGATCATAAATCGTCTTTAATAATCTCGTTTGTTCGGACCGAACAAAATTAGCCGGCATAGAAATAATATATAGGTAAGTGGTATAACATACGTTGGTAAAACAAGCGTTATCGTTTTACCAATTTCTTGTTTCCCCCGCAGCGTATACCTACTCGTTCTGGTCATCGAATGCATACAAGATCGGATTTTTTTCAATGTGTATTACCAATGTACTTGATACACTCGGACAAGGCTTATGCCAAAAAACCATGTTGAACTATGCGATCTTCTCTCATATGTAAAAAAAAATCTGTCTCGTAATAAACCATAAAACAGCTTTGGGACGAGTGAAAACAAGTTTCATGTAAATACTCTCCAGTTCGCAAGTCTCAACGAAAAAAAAAAAATCGGCTGTATTTTTTTGTACGTAATTCACACGCAACTTGTGTTCTTGAGGTAGAATTGCTTTGGCTGTTGTTATTTGAAGTCGAACTCGAATTGTGCGACGATGGTATCGCAAGGACTTTTAAATTACAAACAATAGTCTACCATCGAACTGAATTATTTTCCAGACCAGTCTCTAAAATCGATATTTTCGTCTTTGTTTTTTATTGCTTTTACAACAGTTGTAAATTTCAGCTCAATTGGAGATTCTTAGATCATTCTTTTAAACTGAAAACACGACGTGAAAAAAAATCAATTGCAAATAAATGCTTTCAAAAGTAATAAATACCTTCGCCAGGCGATTTTCAATCAAGATATGTGCACGTAATTTGACATACTGATGGTTAAAATCTCGCCGAAGGATTTAAAAAATTACTCGCATTACGTTTCACGTCGAATTAGCGTTGAAGTCATCGAGTTAGTTGGCTGACCAGTGCTCGGCGGAGTCGACCAGATGCCAAGTATTTTTGCAGCGTGCAATGTACGCTGGGCAGCCAGTTTTAAGATTTTCTTTCGTCTGGTTTATGTAATTGCCACTACGTTATTCTCCGGCTATGAGATAAAAATGTCGGTATTTAAACAATGATAATTTATCGGAATCTTGGAAGTCTTGGATGTGTATGAACCAGTCCAGCTTTCAATGAGTTGGTATTCAGGAGATCATAATTTTTATTGATAATGTTTTTTTTTTTTTTTTTTTTGAAATTAGTATCTTGGTGTTTTTTATTTTTGTAAAAGCTGCTTGAAAATTCTCAAAATGAAATTTTATTGATCTTGAAAGTTCTAGTTTGTGATTTATGAATTGAGACGTAAAATTTTGGGAGTCTGACGTTATCAACGTGAAAACAAAAAGTTGAATGATTCTGTTCAATGATAATTTGAAAATAGAAAAAAATGATGAATATATCCTGTAACTGAAAAAATGGCCATTAAGGAATGAAAAGAAATGCTGAAAAAAATCCTGTAGGTATTTGGCTCGAAAATCGTTCATTTTTCACTGAAAAATCTTTTTTTTTTACGTGTTGGCCTGTTGGCTTATTCCTCTTTCTTATCTCCATTTCGTGCAAGAAGTTCAACATTTTGAGGAAAAAATGATTCTTATTTTTTTTAATTTTATTTTTTTCGGGAACTTGATTTTATTCTTTCAGAAATATTTTGGAAAGTTTGGAAAACCTAGATAGTCATTTTTAGAAAATGATCATCATCAATCATGGTATTTAAAAAAATATATTTAATTTCAATTTTTGTGAGAGTGAAAAATGAAGTATCTTATTGAAGCTTTTTCAAATACATTTTTAGAAGTTCGCAAGAAACTTGCATTTATTTGAGTGAGTAATCTTTTTTTGTAAAAATCTCGATGGGAATTTTTTCAAGTTGGATTCAATCCAAATTTTTCGAAAAAAACGTTGAAGATTTAGAATCGCCTAACAATATTGAAAAATAAAAGTAAAATTATTTTTTAACATTTTATAATTAGTTGGAATACGTTTATGTCAGGAGAGTCAAAAAACCCCTCCTGTAGTTTGACCAATATTTTTAGAACCTTGAATCCTCAAAGTAATGCTACTTTTGAATAGATTTTTTTTTCTTTTTAGAGCAGTTCTGCTTTTGAGAGAGGGTGGAAAAATAGGTCTGAAATCGTGAATTTGAAGTTTTCTGATTTTCACACAATTCAAATCAGTCACCATTGCTCAAAAACTTCGAAATTGAGTCAATATTTTTTATTATTGACAAAAATAGATTTTTATGAATGTTTCAAAATGATTTTTATGACATTTTGATCGACAGTGGTACTCGTACAAAAATATTCCAAAAAACTGACAAAACTTTGTAATTACCCATAAAAAAATTTGAGAACTATTTGAATGTATGAAAATTGTCTATGTCATTATGAATTTAAGTGGCATTTTACATTGATTTAGAATCCTATCTGCATACAGATGTGTCTTGATTTTTTTTTTTTTGGAAAATTTCAATTTAATGTGCACATTTTAATTTGGTGTTTCAATATAAAAATTGTAGCAGTTCTTTTGAATCGTTCATTTTTGAAACTGGTTCTGGTTTAGTAGTTTTTAACCAGTTGTCGCCGAAAATGCTAGTTTGAAAATGTCTATAGTGAATTGGAAGTTACAAAAAAAAGTTGTTAGAGATCAAAAACGAGATATTTTTTGTTGGAACTTTTTTTCAACCAATTCAATAATTCACAACCAGTTGTTGAAAAAAATGCAGGCGTATAAGTATGGCCTTGAGAACGATAAATTGATAAATTTTAAAACTGATGTGGAGTTTTTGCAATTTTTTTTTTTGAAATTTAAATACGATCATTCTTAATCTTTCCTACTGAAATTAATCACGATCTGCCTCCATGTCATTTTTAAACTCAGTTTAATTTCCTGATCAATTCTTGATGAAATTTTAGAAAACTGTCTGCGAAAATATTCTGTCAAAAATCGACTATTTTTTGAAACCTTACAGCATTCATTTGAAGTTTTTCCTCATCGTGGAATTGTTTAAAGATGTTCTCCAAAACCGGTTTCATATTACGAAATTATTTTTGAAAACCTTTTGCTGAAAATTTGCTGATTTTGAACGCATTGAAATTTTCATTTTCCTTCATAAATACTTTTTACTCACTTCTTAGCAACTGGTTCTGTGAATTACCTACCGAACTGGTTTTAAACATGTTTCGATAAAAAAAATGATAAATTTTCGATGCTCAACAATTTTTTTACAACTTTTGTTTGGATGAGTATTTTTTGAAGTTTTTTTAAACAATTGGTTGAGAGCCACTGAACCGGTTTCAAAACCGAATGATTAAAAAAAACCACTTCAATATTTACTATTTTTTAGATTCAAAATTTAAGAATTTTCCAAAAAAATGTCCATCCGAACAAAAGTTGTCAAAAAAATTTCTGAGCATCAAAAATTGGTAATTTTTAATCGAGACATGTTTTCAACCAGTTTGGTAATTCGCAGAACCAGTTGCTAAAAAATGAGTAAAAAGTATCTATGGAAAATGAAAATAAATTTCAATGTCGTCCAAACAAAAGTTGTAAAAAAAAAATGCTGAGCATCAAAAATTCATCATTTTTAATCTAAACATGTTTTCAACCAGTTCGGTAATTCGCAGAACCAGTTGCTGAAAAATAAGTAAAAAGTATTCATGAAGAAAAATGAAAATAAATTTCAATACCATCCAAACAAAAGTTGTAAAAAAATTCTGAATATCAAAAATTTATAATTTTCAATTGGAACATGTTTCCAACCAGTTCGGTAATTCGCAGAACCAGTTGCTAAAAAAAAAGAGTAAAACGAAAATAAATTTGAGAAATCCAATCCTGCTGTTGGAATAATTTCTCCAATTTCATGTGGTAAAAAATTTCGGGAACCAGTTTGGACCTAATAAACATCCCGAATTATTTTACTTTCAAGTATTTGAAAAAAAAAATAGCCTCAGTTTCTGTAGAATAGCTTCAAATGAGCTAGAAACTTGCTGAGAGATTAATTTATTCGAATTCCAAGGTAACTGAATTTCTTAAAGAATTATCATGAAAATATTTCTAATTGAAAACTTTGATAACGAAAATGATATCAATATTTGGCTCAATTTCTTATTTCAGTTCGCGATAAAAATTGTTTGAAAAAAGAAATACGTTAAATGTATCTACGCGTTTGATTCGAGTTTCAAAATCCAACTTTATATTTATTTTGATGTGGCGAAATTTTTTTTCAAAGCACCAAAAATGGATTATCCAAGCATCTTCATCATTTTCATCTGTTTCGTTTCAATCAATGCCAATCAAAACCGCCACTATATTCCAACTTTTTTCCACCTAGTCAACGAACCATATTTCATCGATAAAACCGAACTAATACGATTTTTATTCGAAGCTTCTACCAACCTTTCTTATACTCCAATCCATTACATCAGCTGCCCTCACGGTTTCGGTAAAAGAACCAATTTGCTGATGATCAAAGCCTTCGCCGAATTAGAAGTAGACTACGAAACCAGATACATCAAGCCTTGGATAAGAACAACCGCCGCATCGTTTTTCAAACACCTCAAAATCTCCAAATACACGAATCTGATAATAGAACACTTGGCTCAGCATCCGGTAATTCACTTGAATTTTCGCATCCCCCAAACCGGTGTAATTCGAAGCGTCGAAAGGGTTCTGAACGACGTGCTAATGGAAACCATAAGCGATCTCAGATGGCTGGCTAGTCACTTAGGGTACCACATGGAAGAACCGGGAGAACGAGAATGGTACATGAAGAAGGACGCCTTCGAACAGAAATTTTGTAAAGTTTTCAACGTCGATAGAAATTCTGTAATGAAATTCACCAGCATGTTTCAAGAAGATTTGCCCATTCGTGATTTGGAAATGTCCTTGTATTACTTGGGCAATGTTTTATACAGTTATTATGGTAACACCAAGGTGATCTTATTGGTGGAGAATTTCCAAAGCATGGCGTTGCATACTTTCGCCACCTGTCGACCGATCGGCCTGAAATTATATTGGAGCCTTAATGCCATGTTGGAAAGAGCTTTATCAGGCACTAATTTTTTCCAATTCGCAGTTATCACCAGTACCGGTGGTGTCGCGAGTTCCATCTTAAAATCCAATGCTTTCCTGGACAATCATCCGTTCACTAATTATTTCGGATTTTCGGAACGAGACGTCGTTTCATTATGTTCTCGATACAGATTAAGTAAAAAACAACAAAACGAAATACTCAAATATGGATATTTAACTTCTACCAAGAAAACAACCATTTTTCAGCCATCTACCACTATTGATTTGGTCATGGACATTTATCAGTACGGAAAAATATTACAGAATTCTCATTACCAATGGATAGATCCGAGTTGGCACACATTACTCGAATCGTTTTTTCACATGTCCTATGACTTTGCCAGTAAAATTGATGAACTACTGCGAGAAGGCAAATTCTCACATCGTATTTCCAAGCAACTGGTACGAGGTGCTTATCCTGAATTTTTAAAAGCCTGCGCAGTAGGTTTTAAACGTAATCCGAATGAAACTGCCCGTGTACGCAAGGATGTGACCCAGGCTATTTTCAATCTTTGTTTTGGTTTGGGGTATTTATGCCATGCACCTGGTAAAAATTATAATACTTTCATTGTTCCTAATCCTGGTGTTAAAGAATTGTTGCAAACTACTCTGCAGAAATGGGCGCGATTGTTTTCTACAATTTCGGCTTCCGGTGTGTGATTTTTTTATCACTAAATTGGCGAAAATTCGAGTGGTAAGAGGATGACTCGAAGTTCGGATCAAAATCAAGATCTGGCCTTCAACAACTTGGGAGTTTAATTTCAGATGTTGAATTTATTTGGACAGATATTTCCCTAACAGTTGGAATCTTGGAAAATTCCTCCTAAAAATAGGAGAATGAAGAATTGAAAATTTGCCATCCACATTTTTAAAATTTTCAAAAATTGACGAAAATGATTGAATATAATTTCATGTGAAAATTGGACAGAATTTTTTTGATGGTAGTATTTCCAAATTTCAAGAAAAATTTCGGAATATGGTCACTCTTTTCTAATACGTAAATTTGCTATGGGTATTCTCAAAATTTAGAAATATATTTTTAAAATGATTCTCGAATTTGTGGCAAATTTTAAAATATTTTATTGAATTTCGTTCTACACTCCTTATAAAAAATGAACTTGAAAAGTCTAAGGAAGCAATAATTATCATTTTTTGGTATGACAGACCCGTCGTTTCCTAGAAAAACGACGTTTTGAAAATTTTCCAACCCACTGAAATTACAGCTACGACTCAAATCTTTTTTGTTCTGGAAAAACGACTAAAAATTATCATTTCTATGTGTGATAGACCTGTCGTTTTCTGTCGTTTCCTAGAAAAACGACATTTTGAAAATTTTCCAACCCACTGAAATTACAGCTACGACTTATTCTGGGAAAACGACCAAAAATATTTCGTTAAAATGAAATCATAATTTTTCAATTATTTTTCAAAACATAAAACTTTGTGCATGCCGAGGGAGGGGGAGGGGGTGAGATCGACAAATCCATTCTTGAAGCAGTCCGGTCGTATGAATGACATATCAACTGAAAAATACCTAAACAAAAAATGCAGCATACCAGGTCGTGAAAATCACAAAATTTACGCCTCAAAAATTATCTAGAGTAACAAATCACTCTCTTTGATCCCAGAAATATTTGTAAAAAATTATGAAGTTCTATCTTTCGAATTCGTAAAGTATATTTTTTTTTGCAAAAATTGTTGCTGTTGCAAAATTATAGGAATATTTTGAAAATTCAGGTATCCCCTTCAAATCTAAATTTAGGTAATTCAAATTAAAAATTGTACCTTCCTCCACTGCTGAATTTTGATAATTATAATTTCTCCCCCCCCCCACTCGCAACTGAATTTTGGTGATGAAATTTAAAATTTTTCCCGTGCTTGTTCCAGAACTAAATTTTACTTAGGTACCTACTGTAGAACCGAATTTTGGTAATTTAAAATTTCTGCGGTACCCTTCTTCGGAGTTTATTTTTAGTACCTAACTCGAAAATTTTCTCGCAATCCTCGACGGAGTTAAATTCTTCAATTCTTGTATAATTCAAATTCTTTCGTGTATTCTCTTCCAGAGCCGAATTTTGATGACTTGGTGAATCAGTTAAAATTACCCATCGAAAATTACTGGAAAATAGTCAAAATTGCAGTACCTACGGTAATGAATCAGTGAAAAAAATTCCACTGAAAGCAAACCGTGAGAAAATTGTTAGAAAATCAGCGAAAATTTACTGAAAAGTCAACTAAAATTTTGAAATTAGCTGAAAAATCAGTAAAAATCCCTTGAAAATTGAATAATTTTTTTGTTTTTTCTGTGCTGCGATTTTCACTTTTTTTTTTTTAGTGACTTTTCATTGATTTGAAATAAGAGAGTAATTTTGATGATTTCAATTTTCTCCTATACCTTTTCCCCTCTCCTCCCCACAGGCAGAATTCTCTTCTCTTCGGAATTAAATAAAATTCGATTAATTAAAAGCTATCTTAAGCTCTCCCAAAAAGCTGAATTTTGGTAACTTGAAATTTCTCCAGAGGCAAAATCGATCTTTTTCTTCTTGCAAAAAACCATCACTCTCAAGCTTCAAATCATGTTGGACGAGTCGGAAAAATTCAGATGGTGTGGAGTTTTTTGTTTTAGAATCATTGTATGAATACTAAAATAAGAAGAAAAGTAGTAGTTTTTTGACAATTTTTAAATTTCAAGTCGAAAAATTTGAGAAAGATTGCATATTTCAGTCAATAATTAATTTTGAAAAAGTGATCAGATTTTCCCATTTTGGTTTCAATTTTTTTTTGAAGTGGTTAAAGAAAACCCCAAATCGGAATTATTGCTGAGGCAAGAGGTGAAAATACTACTAATTTTTCTTACTCAGAATGATATTTTTCAAGTTAAGGCCTTATTTCATTTAAAAAATAAAAATTTTCAAATTCATTAAAAAATGGGTTTAAATTTATTGGAATTTGTCCAAATCCATAATCTTCGGACTTGGAAGATGAAAATCATCCAATAAGCGTCCGTTTTTGAAAAAGTGAATTCTAATCATTTTTACCCAATTTGAACAAATTGGGTAAAAATGACTGGAATTCACGAAATTTTAAAAATAAACCTTGGATTCGAAGAGTCGCGGTGGTTGTGATAAGCAAGGTTTAAGTAATTATTACTTAAACCTTACTTATCACGACGACCGCGACCCTTCAAATCCAAAGTTTATTTTTAAAATTTCATATTAAGTAAATAATATTTTCATATTTTAAAATTGAAAAAAAAAAATTTTCAAGCGGAGGAATGGATTTAGAAAATTATTTCAATTTTATTAGTAGGTATTTGAATTTAAAAAACTGAGAAATTATGATGAAAAACCGAAACCGTATTGGAAAAATGAACGAAAAAACTCTAACTAAGTACCTGAAGTGGAAAAATTATAAACAAATATTGGAATAGAAATTGGAAAATCATTTTACAAGCAATTTTTCTAAATTTTCTTCTTTTTTGTGACCTTGAATGCAATTTTGATGACGTTTGTATTGAACTCATACGTGAAGGGTAAAGATTAGGATCTGATCAAACAGGGTTAGGTCAATACATTGTTCTATCAAAAATGACAAAGTATGAATTAGTATAATTTTTTGAAATGTGATTGGTACCCGTGCCAATTTTCAATCATTACCCATACCTTCCTTATTATCATCAACTTTTTTGTGATCACTCTTCAACATTTCATGACTTTAAATTTAAACTTGTCTTCAAAATGTTGAAAATCATTTTCCTGTCGAATTTGATATTTCAATCTGATTGAAAGAATTATTCGGTTAAAATAAAGTCCCCATAAAATTCAAAAATTTTAAATCCTTTTTCTCTCTCTAAAAAAAAACAACGTCGGTAAGTAGATATGCCGTCTTGTTCGAAAAAAAATTCTCAAAATTTGGAGCTCCATCTCAAATATTTTGGAAAATTCCTGTATGCGTTTAGGTAGAGTACAAACTATGTTGAGAGGTAGAGAGGTTATCTTTATAAATTCGACGGAAAATGAATTTTTACCAAGATAATCGAAAACATTTATTCAACTGAAAGCTATTAGATAACGAAAGAAATATTAATGTCTATGGCTTGAACCCGAACTCCGTCTGCTTCTACTCGCGATAAATCATGTTTGGAAAAATACGTTACAACGTAATCTCAAATTCAAACTCTAAAATCGAGCTTTCTCCCCTCCGTAAGTAACATTGAATTTCGTTTAAAAATCCATAAATGAATTTCCAACCTATTCTTTTCCTCTCAATTTTCTTCACATTGAGCGACACGAATGAAAACCGACACAACGTCCCAACCTATTTTCACTTAGTCAACGAACCATACTACATCGATAAATCCGAAATACTGCGCTATTTGTTCGAATCCGATTACAACGCAACTCGGGTACCATTTTACTACATCAGCTGCCCCATCGGCTTCGGCAAAAAAACCAACCTAATGATGATCAGAGCCTTCGCCGAACTGGAAGTAGATCCAGACACCAAACGCAGCAAACATTGGAAGAAAACCACCGCAGCTTTGTTTTTCCCTCACCTCAACATCGGCAGATACAGCAATGTGATAAAAAACAGCTTAGGGAGGCATCCGATAGTTTACATGAATCTTCAAATATCCCCAAGCAACAACATTCGTAGTTACAAAAGAGTCCTGAACGATTTGATATTTGACACCATTCGCGAATACAAATGGCTAGCTGATATCCTCGAATACAACTTGAATCTTCCGCTACCTCCGGAGCGAAAATGGTACCAAAAAAAGCAACCTTACCATGACGATCAATTCGTTAAATTTTTCAACGTCGAAAGAAGTTCCGCCAAATTTTTTGTGACCTTGTTTTACGAAGATGTATCACTCGAAGAGGCAGAATCGGCTTTGCTCCATATTGGAAAAGTCTTGTATGGATATTTTGGTAACACTAAGGTTATTTTATTGGTTGAAAATTTCCAAGATATGTCTTTACATGCTTTCGCCATTTGTAGCAGAATGGGCGTTAAATTGTATTGGCATATTAATAATATGATGGAACAAGGCTTGCTTCATACAAGATGTTACGATTTCGCTGTCGTTACCTGTACCGGAGGAATTGCCAGAACCATACATCCACCAGAAGCTTTCTTGGACGATCATCCATTCACCAATTATTTCGGTTTCATGGAAAGAGACCTTTATCAGTTATTTTATCGTTACAATATAACAGAACAGTATCAAAATTTACTCCTCAGCTACGGACATTTGACTGTTACGAAGGATCGAGAAATTTATCAAGCATCTACCACCATTGATTTAATCCTAGACATCTACGAATATGGAAGAATATTACCTTACTCTCATTACGAATGGGTGGATTCGCGTTGGCATAACCTTGTCGTACCGTTTTTAGAGGTATCCGATTTATTTCGTAACAAAATCGAATCATTACTGACGAATGGTAGCCTCTTATACGATATACCAAAGCAATTGGAACGAGGCACTTTTTCAGAATTGATCGAAGTATGCTCCAGAGGATATCAGGTGGAAATATTCGATATGGAGGTTGATGCGATTGTCAATCTTTGTTTTAACCTGGGCTATTATTGCCATGCGCCTGGCACCGAGTATAATTTCACTGCTGCGAATCCTGGTGTCAGAGAGGTGTGGAGAGGTACGATGCATAAGTGGGGAGCTTTGTATTCTACCGTAAAGGTGGTTATTCAAAATCCTCCTCCGAATAGTTCGGAAAGTTATGCTGTTGAAATCGAATCCGATGCTGAGTTTGATATTAATTTTGTTGATTCACTGTAACCGTGTGAGGATTTCATGGCTGTATTTTTGTTTTGGAATTTTTCAGTTGGAAATAGAATAATTTTGTTGAGAAATTTCGGATTTTTTGAAAAATATAAGTTGAAAAAATAATAAGATGAACTTCTCAAAAATTAAACGAAAATGATTGATTTTTTTTCAGAATTTTTAGGTATATTGTATTTCATGGAACGATCAGGACTTGAAATATATCTGAATTTTAAGAAATTTTCAAATCAACAATGCTTTTGGAAAAATTTCTGAAAATGTTCAACATTTTTTGCAAATTTTTCAAAGAGAAGGGTCATTGAATCATCTTGTCGAAAAATATCCCCGCATCTCATGATAATTTTTAGCACTTTCTGAATTTTATTATTTAAATTTTGACAAAAAATTGATAAAATAGGTCATCAGTGTATGGATGATTCGCTGTTTGAGCTTATTAGGACTTCTTTCATGAACTTTTTTTAATGCTGGAAAGTTTCCATTCCCTTGAGGTACCGAATCACCGAATTTCAACATTTCTTTTTCATTAGATCAAATTTTCATGTTTTTTTGCAACATGATTGATTTTGAATTACTTTTAAAAAATTCAAAACTTCGTTTTTTTTTTTCAATTATTGAAAGTTATTTCACTTCTCTTTTTTTTTGTTGAAAAATCACAAGTCATTGTTTTTTTTTTCAAATTAGATACTCAAAATTTGCTTTAGCTACCAGAGAATTATTATTCCCGCTCAACGAAATAAATTTTGAGTTCAAACAAAATAAATCGATAGTACATCATGGAAAATCATCATTATATTGTAAAACTTGAGTTCTGAAGTTCATTTCTGGAATTTTAGCAAATTTTTGAAATTTGGAATTACGTCATATAGCTCCGCAAAATATAAAAATTTAATTTAATCAACGAAAAAAGTTGAAATTTGGTATTTACCCTGTTTTTTGACCTACTGAATCGATTGAAAACGGTTTCGATACGTTTCGGAGCTACCAAAAAATTTTAAAATTTTCCATCGCGGGAGAAAATCTATAAAAATGGTCATCAATTTTTCAAAGATTTTCTCGAAGTTTTCAGCCAAATTCATAAATTTTACTGACTTTTTAGTGAATTTTCACTGATTTTCCAGTGATTTTTTCACTGATTTGTTTTCAGTCAAATTTTTTTCGCTGATTTGTTTTAAGTAAAATTTTTTTCACTGATTTGTTTTCAGTCAAATTTTTTTCACTGATTTGTTTTCAGTAAAATTTTTTCCACTGATTTGCTTTTAGTGAAATTTTTTTCACTAATTTGTTTTTAGTGAATTTTTTCACTGATTTCTTTTCAGTAAAAATTTTTTCACTGATTCGTTTTTAGTGAATTTTTTTCACTAATTTCCTCCTGTACTGCAATTCAGACCATTTTCGGTAATTTTCGATAATTTTCACTGATTTCTAAATGAGAGAGTACAATTTTCAGAAATTCGCAACTTTGAGTTGAAATTGATTATTTATTCCAGACAATTTTTTTGAAAAAAATTTATGAATTTAGCTGTTTACCTCAATTCATGCGCATTGCGCGAATTTTCAATTTTTTTCTGAGAAAATTTTCTACCCAAAAATGTGAATTTCGACTTGAAGTTACGAATAATTTCTAAAAATTGTGTTTCAATCAAAATCTAAAACTTAGTTCTTGATTTTTCACACATTTCTTCATAGGGAGTCCCAAATGTTCATTCAAACAAAAAAAAAAAAAAGATCTATGATGAACTTTATTTTCTAGAGAATGTACCTGACCAATTTTTCTGATCTTAGACAGCTTTATGCTCCCTCAAAATTTTGAGTACATATTTTCAATGTAAAGTGAAATAAGAAAAAAAAATACAAGTTCTTCACCTGGCATCTCATACCACCAAGAAACACTTGGAGGACTCCCTATACAAATAAAGAGATGTTTGTCCTTTATGGATTGAAGAAGTCTTTCATGAAATGTCTCATTTGGACTCACTTTTACGAATTCACCTTCAACTTTACTGGAAAAAATTCAAAATTTCAAAATACAGCTCTAAGAAAGGTACAGGAGTAATTTAAAATTTATGAAATGCTGCTCCAAATAGGATACAAAAGAATATCAAAATTACCAAAATTCAGCTCTGAGAGAAGACGAGGGAAAAAACACAAAATTAGCACTACTGAAATCACTTTAATGGAACCACTAAAGCACTGAAACACTAAAAGACGTTAGATCACTTTCGATTTTCCAAAATTCAACTCTAGAGAGAGGGAGTACGAAAATTTTTTCATTTTCAGATTTTTTTCCCTGGAAAAAAGGGTATTATAGGGAAAATGGGAAAATTCGACTTCTTCCGAAGTGCAGCTCTGAAAAGGTGCAGGAGAAAATTCAGTTTTTAAAATGCTGTCCAAATAGATTACGAGAGAAAATTAAAGCTCGAAAATTAAAATTTTCTTCGCGAAATTTTCAATGACCATATCAATAATTATCAAAAAATTAAGTAATGAGTTTTTAAGAATTGAAATTTCCAAAATTATCTTCAACAATTTAGTAACATTTTTTCGAATTTTGACTCAATTCTAAATCTCGATATAAAAATTGAATCTTCTTTCTCACAAGCGATATAAATTCTGTTTTGCGTTTTAAAAAAAAATTATCTGAAATTATCGCTTACCAAATTATGGTTTTATCTCAAACTTGAAGATATGGGGCAAACTTTTAATGAAATTATGATTGAATTGAGATATGATGATGGCATTTGTTCATACTGAATTTAATATTTTTCCCTGCAATGTCGAAGTTTGTGTTGTGAAAAATTTTCCGGATGGCGTCGAATTGGATTCTGAAAACAACATTACTCAACTGACTTGAAATAATATTTTCCTTTGAAGGTTTTCACCTTTCTCGATTACCATCCTTCTACTTTCATAAAAATGGACCTCAAAATCACGATAATTATTTCTCTATGGCTCGTATCCACTGCCAAATCTCACCGTTCCGAATTGGAATCCTTCGAATCCATCCGCGAATTACCATTTTTCGTGGATAAAACTGAAATTCTGAAATTATTGTTCAACAGCAGTTCGAGCTCGTCATCGAATCCGTTTTATTTCGTAAGCTGCCCTTACAACTTCGGTAAAATGTTCAACTCTCTAATGATAAAAAAATTCGCCGAGATCGAAAGGGATAAAAATAATCGACCTATATTCTGGATGCATACTTCTACTATGGATGTTTTCAAAACCTTGAAAATTAGTCGACATCCGGATATAATCGTCAATCACATGGCCAGATATCCGGTCATCTACTTGGATTTATGGATACCGCAACATCTCCAAATTCATGATACCCCTGCAATGCTGATGAATGCTTTACGAGCCACCATCGTCCGAGATTACGAATGGTTGGGCGAGATATTAGAAGAAAACTTCGATACGGTAGAACGCGACTTCAATGTTAATCGAAAGGACGTCGAATTTTTCCTCAATTTGTTCAACCAAGATATTACCGAAGAAGATTTAGATGATGGTTTGCTTCGTGTAAGCAGACTTTTGTATAATTATTTCAACCAGAGTCAGGTTATTTTGTTGATAGACGAATACGAAAAAGTAGCCTTGAAAGCTTTCGCAAATGCCAACGAGAATGGACTTCTTTATTACGAAAAGCTCAACAAAATGCTGATGCGATGTCTAATTGAAGGTCGCAAATATATCAAATTGGCCTTAATGACGGGCACTGGAAGTTTAGGATTCAGTATGGATACGAAAAAATATAACTTATTAGGATTATTTTCTTTCGGCCCACCTCTTAGCAAGAAAAAAGATCTCATTACTCATTACGCTTTCCTCGACAACCATCCATTTTCTCCTTATTACGGATTCGTTGAAGAAGAAATCTGTGCGAAATTTCGTCCGAGAAAATCCTTTCAAATTCACGAAAAAGATATTTTAGGCGAAGGGTATTGGACCGAGGATGGAAGAAAAATTTATAACGCGGCTAGTGTAACTGATATCTATATTAAAGCTCATTATTTTACTTCACTTCTTAGACCGTTTCGATGGATAGAAACGGATTTTAGTAAATTAATTGTGCCATTCGTACGTTCGGAAGTGTTCCGCAAAAAAATGGACGATGCTGTGGATCGCGGATATTTTCAGTATCCCATTAAAAAAACATACCCTTTGAATGGTTTGGCAGAATTGATAAAACTTGCTAAAGGAGGGTTTGAGAAAATAACCAAGAGTCATGTAGATATGTTTTTCACCATTTGTTTCGAGCAAGGGTATTTTACCCATGGGCATGGTAAAGATAATTTTACTTTTCCTAATCCTAGTTTGAGGACGGAAATGAGACGTCAGTTATCTGGCTTGGTTTTGATTCAGTCTCAAACTCCTGAGGGGGTTCGGATTTGATTTTTATGGCGGAATTTTTTGTGATATTTATTTCAAGTTTTGACTTTCGTTGATAAATATTTTAATTTTTTTTACGTTTGTGTTGAGGTTTCGGTCAAGATCTTTTTTCTCTCTCTCTTAAAAAAAATTGATGTTGTCATGTCGACTGGCTTTGATGCAGTATATCTTTTTTTTCTTGGTTTAATGTCTTTTTTTAATGAGATTGAAATTTCTGGATCATCTAATTTTTTTTATGCATTTAAAAAAAAATTCATGAACTAGACTGGATGAAAAACAGCAAAAGTAGGTACCCTCCTTCTAAAAAAATAGCAAAATTGTAGTAATATTTTGCATCTAGAGTGGAAGAAAATACAAATGGAGTCAATTTTTTTTTGATTTTCAACACTTTTTATGATGCAATGCCAACTTTGATTATATCCCCAATTTTGTGATAAGTTTTTTTCTGATTATTTTTGGACTTTTCAATTTTTCTATCGCATTTGCTGTCAAATCCTCGTTTCACTTCATCATTTCGTCAGATCAATACAATAAAATTTCTAGATTTACCCCCCCCCCCTCCCCACACACTCACCTGGCAACATATCTGTGTAAAAAATCCATCTGAAATATGTTTAGCTTTTTCTTCAATTCTTCTATTTCATGGCCCTAATTTGAAAAGACATTTTAAAAATTTTAATTAAAAAGTAGGTACTTTCGATTTGACTAAGTGATGAAATTTTTGTAGTATTTGATGATTCATTTCGTTCAGAAAATTTTGCAAATCTTACTTTTTTTGAGGACAGATTTTTAAGATCTGTAATTTTTGATGAATTTTTTTTTCAAGTCTGGAAAAAGATGGAAAATTCCCTACCGAAAAATAAATCATGTTTCACATGTCGAAATATTTTAATTCTATTAGCAAATTGTTATCATTTTTGTTTTTTTCAATTTTTAAAATTTACTGACATTACCTTTTTTAAAAATTTTATTTTTGAACTGAAAGATCTCTGAATTCTTGAAATGATCTATGATCACGTTTTCAAGAGATATTCATTTGTACAAGAAAAGCAAATATATTTTTTGGAATTTTAAACAATTTTTAGCTTGGCAATTGATTATTCCTTTGTTATTCAACTTGAAGGTCTGAAACTATTTTTATTCAATTTTTGGAAAGATTTTTGGAATTTGATCAAAAAGGTGAAGCACAAAATGTTGGCCTAAAGATTCCTTTTCCTGTTCAATGTTCATTTGTGAAAAAAATATCCATGGTTTTGAAGCCTTTTCCTTCGAGGAAAAATTCTTCGAATTTGTTTCAGTATTTCTATTTTTTTACTAAAGGAAGAGTGCAATAAGTTTTCTGTTTTCTGTTTTTTTTTTTTTTTTTTCTAAGAAGAGGTACATTGATATGTGTAAATAGATACGTACTTCCTAACTCTATTTTTTTTCTACTGAAAATGTACCTAGAGAGGAGAAAAAGGCACCTATCAAAAAATAATTATTATGAACAAAAGTTTTGAAAAAAAAAGCAGAAGTACTCCAATCATGAAAACATTTTTTTTCTTGTGCAAAATGTTAGTCGTTTTTGAAAAAGTCGTTCACGGTTATTCTGGATCGAATGATTTAAAAAAAAATTGAATAATCATTATAAATCTCGACAAATTTGATACGGGTACATTTTTTGATCATTTTAATGTTCAAATTATTCATGCTCGGTGTAGGAATTCAAAAGACATCAAGTGATTTACAAATGATTCAATATCAGTCTTTAAAATTTTTTTTTTTTTATTAAAAATCGAAATGTACCTACTTCATTTTGAAAAAATTTTGAACTCTTTGCTTTTTTTGGTTTTCCTTTTCTGAACCATTCACTCAAGTTGGATTTTATTTTGATTTATTTGAAAGAATTCGATTGATTCGCGAAATCCATTCTTTAATCAAATCTTTACGAATCTCATGGAGTCTCTCATAATTTTTTTTTTTTTGAAATGAAAGAAAAACTTCAAAAAAATCAGTGTTTTTTTAAAAGCGTAGATTTACGAAGCAGATGGGAAGTCATCTTCTCCCCCCCCCCTCCCACACACACAGAAAAATTCTTGTAAAACGCTCGAAAAATCATTATTTTGAAGTAAAAAATATAAATTACATCATTTTTCAAATTTTTTATTCCACGAATCTCGTTTATTTAATTTTCTATGCACCCAATATTTTTTAAAATTACATTGATATTAAATGTATTTATCATTTCTGACCATAAATTTACCTCTCAATGTATTACAATTCAATGCCATATTGAAACTGTAGATATCTAGATCTATTAAGTTATCAGAGCAATAAATTCTATTTCAATTTTTTTTTTTCATTTTCAAACGTGATGTTTCAGCGTATCTTGGCAAAGCAAGCACCTAAGATCATTTTATCAAAATAGTCTCACCAATCTCGCAAAAAGAAATATTTGATTGAAATTCCAAAACTAACGATACGTGCAGTGATTTTCTCAGATAACATTTTTTTGAAGCATTTCGAGTCATTCGCTATGCGTTTCCAATCATGCGACCATCGAATAGTATGATTGAATGTGGTGAAATGTGAATACCCTCAAATGAGGCATCCGGCAGCTATTTCCTATTTCCTATTTAATTTTCGGTCTCGCAAAAATCGCGATTTTTCGCCCCACGTTTTTTAAAAAATTTTCCAAAATGATTTTCAAAATTGCTTTCGTTATATCGTTATGTTCCATTATCTGCGCAAACTCGCATCCTTCACTCAAAGACGTCCTCGATTTCAAATGGCTCACCGGCGAACCTTATTTCATCGATAAAACCGAAATGTTAACGCTGATTTTCGACGACGATAACACAACCACGTCAAATACTTCCCATCATTTCATCAGCTGTCCTTTTCATTTCGGCAAAAGGAAGAATCTATACATGATCAAAGAATTCGCCGAAATCGAGGTGGATAAAAATGGAAACCCTAAACTTTGGCTGGGAACCGAAGCTCTGGATGTATTTCAACATTTGAAAATTGGTCATCATCCGCACGTTATATCGAAGCATTTAGCCAGATACCCAGTTCTTCTTTTGGATCTATCAGTCTCCAGGAAAAACCCTCTCACCGATATTCCTGCCTTATTAAACGATATGTTGAAAAAATCCCTTTTCGAGTACGACTGGTTGCATAACATCCTTCGAGATAATTTCAGCGCCATAAGTCATTCAAAAATAAACAAATATGATGCTAAATTTTTCATGAAAGCTCGCGACGGAGCATTGGCCGAAAAAGAACTCGACGACGGATTATTTCGCATCGTCAAATTCTTATTCGAATATTTCAAAAACCACAAAGTCATTTTATTGATAGACGAATACGAAAAAGTCGCTTTGCATTCGATCACGAGTAATAATCAGAATGGCTTGGCTTTCTACCAGAAACTCAACAAAATGCTAATTCGAGTCTTGAACGATGGCAGCGAATACATCAAAACGGTTGTTATCACTGGCACTGGCAGCTTGGGTTTTAGCGTCGAACCGACCAAATTCAGCTTCTTCGGGTTTAGTTTATTCGGTAGCCCGGCCACGAAACGCGATTTTATTACTCATCACGTTTTCCTAGACGATCATCCATTCACTCCTTACTTCGGATTTCTCGAAAATGATCTAATTGAATTGTATAATCTGTACGGAAGCGAGGATCACGAGAAGAATACCATTGAGAAATTATACAATGGGTATTTGACGACCGGTAGGAATCGTACAATGGTTTATAATCCATCCAGTATTGCTCGTTTTTTCCAAATCACCCATCATCCGCCGACTTCGTTTACTTATTTGAGCGATGCTTTCATTGATCCGGATTGGCAACTGTTGCTGGTGCCTTTCATGAAATCTGATCTGTTTCGTGAGAAAATGGAAGAAGTTTTGAAATTGGGTGTTTTCCAGTATCCCATCAAGAAGCAGTTGCCTGTGAATAGTCTGGCCAAGATGCTCAAATTGGTTGATAATGAGTTTAAAAAAATTACCCTAGAGGATGTAGATATGTTTTTTACCATCGCCTTTGAACAAGGGTATTTTAGCCATGTGGCTGGTGAGAATACGTTTAGTCTTCCTAATCGCAACATCGAGTTGATATTAAGGCTGCAATTTGAAAAGTATTTTGATGGGTGAAGGAATTGGAAGGGAATTGATTGTGTTTTGTAATACCTCAGTTATGGTTTTCTTTATAACTTTTTACTAATAAAAATAATTTTTTATTTGCGAATAAATAATTTGTTGAAACTGTTATCGAAAAAAAAAATGGAAACTGTCATAAAACGAACAATTGGGGGGAGGGAGAAGGGAGGAGTTGAAGGAAGATGTCGCCATGTGAATTTTTCCATCACAATATTTCAATGAAAATTTCCAATTTTTGAATAATCTTCATTTTCAATAATTCCAAGAAAAAAATTATACTGAATTTGAAAAACTCTTTCAGAGGAGTTTGAATGTAAATTACCTATTATTTATTTTTGATTTTTGAAGTGAATAATTTTTATGTAAATTTTTTTGATCGTAAATCCATTTTCATCTCTCAAAAAATTTGTAAAAATGCTGCCTGTTCTTCTAAATTCAATTTGGGCATTTTGTTGATCATTTTATTTTTTCTTCATTTTTGAATTTAATTCCATCAAATCCAGAAAAATCACCGCAAAAAAAAGTTCTAAATATTTGAAAAAAATTCAAAAAGTCTTGGAAAAAAAATGTTGAAAATACTCGATTATAAAAATAATAACTGAAAAATGGTTGAAATATTTTTAGAAATACCTAGTTGGTTTATCAGCTGTTGTTCAGAAAAAGTGAAAGTTTGAAAGAATCGTGAAAAATGGTAACAGGACACCGAAGTTGTCAAAAAAGGCATAAAAGAAGGTGTCACTGATCTAAAAAATAATGGAAGTCATAAAAATCACGAGTGGCAGTAAAATTTTTAGGAACTGTACCTAATTGATTTATTTTTGAAATGAAAAAAGTAAAATTTCTCAGTAAAAGAGCTGATCTTACATCGACCTTTGGTGGTATTTCGATTAGGTCTTAGATTCAACCCTGCTGTTGAAGAAAATCCTGGTAAAAATGGCAAAAAGTTCAAGAAATTTTGCTTTATTAAATCAGTGGATATTTTGTAAAAATGTTAATTTTTTGCATTAGTTACCAAATATTTTGAAAACTGTTTTAAAAAGTCATGAAAATGGTTGATAATTTTACAAAATATTTTTAAAATGTAGTAAAAATTGTTGGAGAATATCTTAAAGTTTTATACTTAAATGAAAAATTTATTCAAATATGAGTAATTTTTTGATCAAATTAGTTTTTTCAGAAAAAATTTTCAATGTGTGCTCAATGAATAATTTTTATTAAAAAAATTATTTCTTGTCCTCAAAGACAATTATCATACATAATTTTGAATTTTTGAAAAATTAGAACGATTTTTCATCGCTTTTACATTAGAAACAATGGGAGATATTTGATTTTGGATTTTTGATCTCGATATTTGTATCAGAATTTTATTCAAAGTTCCCAAACAAACCTTTGAAATTTATTTCCATTGATAATGTTTTGGAGAAAGGTGTGAGAGAGGGTGTGTGGAGAAAAGTAAAAGGAAGATATTTATCAATTTGTGAAAAAATTGATGAGGTTTGACTAACCACACCTTCTAATTTTGTAATGTGGTCGACATTTCGTCTTTGTTTGTTTCTTCAAAAACGAAAAAAAAAAACCGATCTTGCTTTAATTATTTGAGAACAGTTTTTTTTCTGGCCATTTCTGGTCGAAGAACGACCATTTTCCAATTTTCTAATATACCTAGTAATTTCTATTGAAGGAAAAATGAAAAACTGATTTGAAAGATTTTTCTCTTAAAAAATATACATTATTTCGAGTTGGAAAAATTTTGAAAAAGCTGGATATAAAGTTGATAAAATTGGGAAAAAAAATTTATCGAGAATTTTCAATTTTTTGTTCTTCAAAATTTATGATGTCAACTTAGATTTCACTTTTTACCTTTTCTTTTTGGTAGTTCCTCTAAAATTATTTAATTACCTATTTACGTCAGAAATTACCTATCTTAAAAATTGAAAAGATTTAATATTTTTAAAAATATTGAAATTACCGAGAACACTCTGCGGAAAGAAAATACAGCAAAGTTCTTTTCTCTTTGTTCATATCTGTACATTTTTAATTCAATCCCATTCCTTTTAATGTATAACTTTGATTTTTTCGAATGAAGTAACTTCAGAAACAGCCTCAGGAGGCCATAAGACATTACAGTTCCGATACCTCAATTCATGACGGCAACGAATTATAACTTTTGATCTTAAGACCCCCAAAACACATCAAAACCAAATTTTTGACACTCAACATGATGTTTTTCAAGATTTTCCCCCCTCTCCCGAGTGAAATTTCCTGATAATCTGAGATCAAAATTAGTACGAACAAGAAACAACACAAGATTTTACAAAATTTTGGGCTCTATCGGGGGGGGGGGGGGTGTTGGTCATGTTTTCAGTTAATTGAGAAAATCCCCTAGACGTATAAATCGAAGATATATTATTTTGAAAAAATGATGTCTTATATCTAAATCTTGAATATTTAAAAAAAAAATTGTTTTCGTGTAAACTTTTATATTTTGATGCGTTTCGTGAACCCATATTTTGCAGTTTTAAATTACTCATGGACTGTCCTGGGAAATAAGATCATTTCTGGATCTTTCGAAAGGAATCCACCTTCAAAATATGAACTTTTGAAACATATCAGACTTTAGACTCGAAAAAATACAGAGTAATTGAAAATACGAACCTGGGATATATTGTCCCCACATATCCTTATCATTCTCGAATTTGCCCCAAATAAGTCATTTTTTCAGTGCCAATGTAATTGATGGTGGTTCAAAATACCAAAAGATTAAAAAGTCGACTCAGTTTCTTGTTCTGTAATCATAATTCATCTTGCCTTCTGTCAATATTAGTTTTGAATAATTCGATGGCAAATTTCTTCAAAAATTTTGATACGATCATCAAAAAAACCTATTTTTTTCAACCTCATTGAAAATTTCTTAGGTACCTATTATGCTATTCCCTATCAATATTCATTCAGCTATTTAAAACACCGAAAAATTCGATATACTCATCAAAACCCTCATCTTCTTTTGCAGATATGGAAACGTTGGCCCCGCACCAAGCCGAATATGAACTGAGAAAATGTCCTTCAACAAGAATCACTCGAAAACGCCGGATGCGACCATAGCATCGACTCCATCGGCATCCAACGATCCACCCAGTATCGGCAAAAGCAAAGGCACCAGCTTGCTCAAAGAACTGACAAGTTCTTGGTCTGCAGAACCGGTTTGCGTGAAATACAGTCTGAAAGACGATCACGAATGTATGGACAGCAGCACTCGCAAAGACCATCTACCAAATGGAGACAAATGGAAAAAAGTCGCCCAAAGCTCGAAATCGGACGATTCGTCCGATTCAACCGAACTAATGCGAATACGATGCTCGCTCAGAACCGACAATGGCGGATTGGCCAACGACGAAAATTGGAAAAAGAAACGAGCTCAGATGTTGAGACAGTGTGCCGAGTACTTGGAGTTGGAAAGCTTGAATTCTAAATTCACCAAGGATAATTTCAGAAGAGGCTTTTTAAACAAGGTATGTTAAATTAGATTATTTTACATGTTCAATACGACGTTAATCGAGTTCCCATGCGACATTTTATCGCCTTTCGTGCTATTCGCGACGTATTCGTGCATGAGCAGAAAAAAAAAGTGCATGTTCGTTTAAAGACATTCATGTTCGAACTCATCGCCCGAGACAGTATAAGAAAAATAGTTCCGCTGTCATTGTGGTCGAATAGTTATCTATTGGATTCTCAGGAGGAGGAAAAAAATCGATAGATGGGTTTTAACTGGTCTTGTAACCGAGTCATTACACCGTTTTTCTCGCATTTTAACGACTCTCCGACCAGACTTTATAGCCATAATATCGGCTCGTTTTTATTAAACGGTTTAATTTATTATAATAATGATACGTTTGCTAAAGGGAGAAAAAAAAACCACTCGAAAACAGTGGCGTGCTCCAAGTCACGCACTTTGGTCTATTGGAAAGTCTTTTGTCTGGAGACGAATACGATCAACATTGACGATGATGCAATTTTTTCCTTATCTCGTACCCTTGTTAACGTTTCCCTTCTGGCCTGCACTTAAACACAAGGTATAAAAATTTAACCGTGAACCGGTTTCGTAAAATTTGTATAATTTACAATGTATTAAAACGTAATGATTATTTTCAATTTATTAGCGTGTTACATTCGCCGCCGCCCGAGTGCTATTAAATGAACTTCCAATTTATTTGGATAATTCGCCTAGATCGCCCAGTACCTCTGCCTGTGTTTACGAACCGGTTACCTACATTTATCTGTAGAATGGTGTAGTATTTGGTTCGCCCGCCTGAATCGACATCGAGATGTCAGTGTAATTTTTTTTTCACTTTGGGATAATTATTGTAATTTTCACCCGTTTAAAAATTTCGTCGAGGTGAAAAAATCTCGACGAACGGTGGTGTTTGTTTTTAAAACACACCTTTGAACCGGTTTTTTGACTGGAATTTTAAGTTGAATTTTTTTTAGTTCTGAGTCAGTAAGATTCTGAGTGTTTTGATTCGGTGCTGAAATATTATTGATGGCTTTCGGATAGATTTTTATGTAAATGTTGCAGTTTTTAGATGGGTTTTATCTTTGATAATTGAGATTTTTGTGTTTTTACAGGCAGAAGGATACAAATTGGGAATACAACTTTTTAGTTGTTATGGTTTTAAAAAAGTATTACCTGCCGGTCAAATATGATTCGGCCAAGATTTTTTTGGTATTTTGATAATTTGAAATTTTTTCTGCACATACCGTGTCTGAAATTATTATTTCTTCAGAAGTACTTACCTATTGGAAAATTTATTGGGGGACATAATAATTCTAGTTTTTTGCAGGATTTAAAACCATTTGAAACCACAACCATTAAAAATCACCACAACCAGATTTTTTGAAAATTTCAAATGGTTATCACAACCAATTGGAACAGTTTCAAATTTTGTAGAAAACCACCAAAAACCACCAAAAACCGTAACCAACAACCATTCGATTTCTAACTCTCAAAAAAACCACCACAACAATCACCAATTGAATCCAAAAGATTTTAAATCACGGTTTTTTGTTATCCAGAAGTACTTTTTTTTTTTAATTCTACGAATTCAATTGCAAATAGACTAGTGAAAAAATGGATACAGTTGAGAATTTTCAAATTTCCTTTTTTTTAGATCAGTAAAAGACTTTCATTTTCTTTTGCTTATTTTTTTTCAAGCGATAAATTCGTTTTTTTTTTTAATTTCCTTATGTTAAATTATTATTTTGGAATGATTGAAAAAACTAACAACAGTAAGATTTGGTGGAGCAAAAATAGTTTTGATGAAACTGTATGTGTGTAATTTAAACTGACGATGAGTCTGAATTTTTCTTATCCTTCTTTTCATCTTCTTTTGTGATTTCCTCCATAAAAACGAAGAAATTTTCTTGCTGTGTTTGATCTGCTCTCTCATTCTGAATCAGTGAAAACCTGAAAAGTAACTGATGAACAGTCGAAATTGCAGTCACAGAAAAAATCAGTGAAATTCACCGATTTTTCAAAGATTTTCGTCAATTTTTCAAAGATTTTCTCTGATTTTTCTGCAAAATTCCAAAATTTTATCGATTTTTCAGTGAATTTTCAGTGATTTTTCTCACTTATTCGTTTTCAGTGAAAATTTTTTCACTGATTTTCTCCTGTGCTGCAATTCTGACTGTTTTTATTTTATTTTTATTTTTTTGATGCAATTTTTCGAGAAATCTGCACATCTGAAATAAGTCTAAACACGCATAATATAATTTTTCCAAATCGAATCTAAAAATTTTTTATTAAATTTTCAAATGTTTAAGGTGTAAATGTGAATTTTTCAATTGATAACCGATTTTCTTTCAACTTTTTTTTGGAAAATCTTTCATAATTTTCATAAATTTTCAATTTTACTCCTCAATTTAAAAAAAAAATCAAGAACAAAGTAATGAGTTTCAGGCTCACCTTACATTCCATTGAAACCGTGAGAATCTCCTCCATAATTTTTTTCTCACTTTATTTATTCTTCGGGTTGATCTTCGATTCTTCACTTCAAGTGTATGTAATTTTTGCAAAGTAAAATTTTTTCAAGGCGGTCTATAATTTGATTACCACTTCTGGTCGCATTCGATCGGTCAATGGTCATTAACTAACCATTACTTTTGACACTCATCAAACCTTATAACATTCGCACGTAGGTAACCGGTTAAAACTTAAAATTAAAATAAGTAGCAATTCCATATATAATTCTAATGTGCCAGTACTTCCACGCCATTGGCGAAATCTTGCAAAAAAATTTCCTACCGAAACCGGTTCCAATATAAATATAAAAATAGTTGTAAAAATTTGGCATTTGTTTACACCTGATTTTTTTTTTTCATGCTCTATTAAATCCAAGGATGTTATATGAAAAAATATGAATATTTCGTCGTATTGTTTACTTACATTCGTATACAATTAGAGAACTGGTTAAACGAATGTAAGTACTTAGCTATATAATTTCTACACACTGTGATACGCTGTGGTACTGATGATACTGATGTTAATAAACTCGAACATAATTACAAACTGGTTTCAAAATAAAACAAAATAATGGGTTAATTATAGTCTATCGATAATATAGACGTTTAATTCGTTTCGTTGCTGCATATATTTAGTAGGTACATACGTAGGTTCGAAATGCATTCGCAAGCCCCATGGAAATTTTGTATCTGATGTGTGGTGGTCGCGGCGAATGTGGTCGAATTAATAGCTCGACTGTGGTATACAATTATGATATCAAAAAGTTGAAATTTTCTCGCATTGTTTTTAGTACATATTTACCTTTATATGTAACAAAGAAATGTGCCATGGTGCTGAGATATTGTAAGATCGAGAAACCGGTTGCTTCGATCAATGTCTGTACTCTTTTTTTTGAATCAGAATATGATAATAGGATAGAGCAAAAAAAAATATATCTACCAAAATCTTGGATTTTGACGAAAATTGGTAAAATAGTTTACTTTGAGTTAGTCCGAGACCTTCCAAAAAAATGTTTGAACTTCCCTTCGTTACGGTATAAGGAGGACGAAACTAAAAATCTCTTTGTTACTTTCAAGTGATGCCACCTGCTAGAAATCTGAGTTACCTCTCTAAAGTTTGTATAACTTTGAGATTAACTTTATGAAATTTAATATGTACCACACTGTTTTCCTCTGCCAGAGACTTGAAAAATTGCAGATCGCGAATGCGAACGTTTTTAATTTTGCTCAAAATCGAGCCAAAATTTTTTTGGTCACCTTGAATAATTTTTGATGAAATTTTTCGAAAAAGTTTTGTGACTGAGCTATCATGGAGCCGCATTTTATTCTACAAAACTTCCACAAAATTGAAATTAAATTTTTTTTAAATCTTCAAGATGAATTGTTTCAAATTTTTCATAGCAGTGCTGTCACCTAAATTTTATAAAATTGCTACATCAAATTGTAATTGGAAGCTTTGTTATGAAATTTTTTAGAAAATTTTCACAAAAAATTAGGTACATATTTTAGATGATGAAAAAAACTAGGATAAATTTTAAAATGCTTCAGTGTGAGATTTGAATTAGGTAAAAATTGGTAATTCTTCAAACTGCAATTTTTTAGGAGTGACCAAAATCTCTAGAAGCTGACACTTCCCAAAAATAAAAAAAATGACCTCGCTTTTAGATCTCTAGTTCTGTCTAAGCTTGAACCGTTCGTTTCAAAATGAATAAAATTTTATTCAGGATCAAAATAACGAATTTGAACAAACTTGACTTATTGAAATTCATTTTTCGTTCATTATTGATTTGAAAATTTTCGGAAGTAGTTACTTTAATTTTGCATATAGTTTTTCTCTTGAAACGAGTAATTCGATTTTTTTTGCGATTTTTTAATTTTTTGTGAAAAAAGAACTTTGTTGTTCATCGGTAGATGGAGATTTGACGAATTGACAACGAGTTCTCTACAGCTCTTTCTCAGAAATCTCGATGGATTTAGGGTATTTATGTCTCGAATTTCAGCGAATTTTTGAATTTTTAAAATTACCCCTTCGCCCTGAAAAATATTAAAATTTAATCTAATGAATAAAATTAATACCCTATTTTTGACCATCTGAATCGATTGGAAACGGTTTCGAGACGTTTTGAACCTTCCAAGGAGTTCTAGATTTCTTTATTACGAAACAAATGTCCTTATATGTAAATGATCCAAATGAACTTCAGCACCTAAAAATTCAGATTGGTTTCATTGATGACCCGTATGATCGATTGAAGCCCAATTTTCCAAAATTATTCATTACTACCAAGTCAAATCCATGTTTTTTCCAGCGAAAATTTTCGGAAAAAATTGAAAAACATGCCGAAAATGAACGCATTAAGGTAAAAAGCTGAAAGTAGGTAGATATCCTATTTTCGACCTCGGTCACAATTAGTTACATGCGCTAAAGTTGAATGAGCCATTTCTATGAAAATTTCTTTTGCACTGAGAGATTCTAAAATTTTCTATTGGCTTCAAAAATCTCATCGAAAAAAAAGTACCTACCAATTTTTAGCTGGATATCCTGATAAGTAAGTACACTGTAGGCTTATTTTTGAATGTTTTCCAAAAATTTTCGCTGAAGAAAAATAAATGGAATTGGCTTTGCAGTTATAAATTTTGGAAAATTTTGTTTTATCGATGTTATAGGACGTGAGCTTGTTTTACGGATCTCTGTAGGTTGGTAAGTGATTTTTTTTTCAAAGTCCACATTCCGACGTTTTTTTCTATCTTCAAAATTTTTCTTGACGAGGTCGAAATTTTTAAAGATTTTTTTTCAACTTCGAAGTTTTTTTTAATGATGTCTAAATTTTTTACAATTTTTTTTTCAACTTCAAAATTTTTCCTAACGAGGTCTAAATTTTTTACGAAATTTTTTATCAACTTTTGACGTGTTCTAAATACTTTTCCAAACTTCAAATTTTTTGTCAAGGTTGTAATTTTTTAAATTGTCTGGGAAAAATTTTGACTTGAAGAATCAATGACGTACCGTCGCGTCGTTGTAAAGAATTGACCTGACTCCTGGGCTTGTTTTAAAAATTTGCAGTGACGTTGAAAATATTTTGTTAAAAAATTGTAACCTTGACAAAAAATTTTAAGTTTGGAAAAGTATTTAAAACACGTCAAAAAAAATTGAAGTTGAAAAGAAATTTCGTGAAAAATTAAAAAATTTAGAGATTTTAGACCTCGCCAAGAAAAATTTTGAAGATGAAAAAAAAACCGTCGGAATATTATGGACTTTGAAAAAAAAATTGCTCACCAACCTACGGAGATCCGTAAAACCGGCTCAGGTTGAAAACAGTCGCCAAATAAGCGAATCTGAGTTTTTTAGTGCTGAAGTTGATTTTGATCATTTTTACAGTCATTTTTTTAAACTGAAAAATTCCGAAAATTATTTTCAATTGGTTCAAGAGGACGAAAATATGGCATTGCACCAAATAATTTCAATTTTTTCGTTGATTGGATCTATAATTTTCCATATTTTGCGGGACGATGCGATGGAATTATTTTGAAATTTCAAAAATTCCCTAGGATTACAAAATTAATTTGAAAGTACCTGAAATTCTGGATATGAGTTTTTTTTTTATCATGTAGGTACCTTTGATTTATTTTAATTTTAGCCAGACAGTTTTACTGCTGGTTGAAATACTTCCTTTTTTTTTTTTTTGTAAGTAAACTGAAAAAAAATCACCTAGAAATAAATCCCAAAAAATCAGAAAAAATACGAAAAAAATCAGGAAACAATTGAAAAAAATATTTAAAATACTTTGACCAGAACTATGAATTTTGAACAAATCAGAGTAATTGAGCTCGAGTCATTTTTTACCCCCCCCCCACCTTTGTTACATCTTCTAAATAATAAAATACAGTAAATAATCTTCTCCAATTAATTTCGAAATTTTACCCAACTTTACTCCCAACTTGATCCGAATTCCGAACAAAATTCCAATCACGATACAAACTCGTGCGGAAAACAACCCAACAAAAAAAATCCGCCAAACCCTAACCTACGACAACATAAATTACGTAACCGATCGAGAATGAAAATTACAACTCACACCAGCGTTCGGCTCGCGAACGAGAACCCCATCTACATAGACTCGGTCGACTCGGTATAATAAGAGTAGCGCGACACAAGCCCAAGACCAGCCCACATAGAATCAGTACATCCCAGCAATTATCCCCATACCTGTTCGGCGTATCTAATCAAATTATATACCTATAACGGTATACAAGATGAGACTATACGACGACAACTACGACGAGGTTAGATCAGCAAAATGAACGCATTATTTCGTACATAAAAAATTACTCGGTAAATGGTCGTATTTGATAAGGTTTAGAGAGCTAGACCATCTAGGCATCGCATCGTGTACATGCCTGCAGTACATACTCTACACTCTTATAGCACCGGTACACACGAAGATAGTGCAAAGAACATGATTTGTTGATTGTAAAACGCGAAGCAATTACACATAGAGAACAATCCGGTGGGCGGAACCACTTCCATGTACGTTCTTTCTTACTGGTACCATAATTACGCCGGTAATCGTTCGTTGACAGACCTCGGTGTAGGCGAAATATTATACTTAAGAAAGCGGTTCGCGATCGTACACTGGCATCTTTCTGTTTATCGCTTACACGCTCGTTCACGTGCCCCAATCCTCGCAACTGGAAGATTAATTTCTCAGCGATAATTGCGTGACAAAGATATAAACAGTTCGATTTCGTGTACTGGTACGTACAATATAACCAATTACTCGCCAATGCTGCAGCTGCAACGGATCACCCATGCCCAAGGGTTCGTACGTACCAAAGGACCTATCCCATAAAAAGTACTCCCCATATTTGGCCAGCTCAATGGACAAATTGTTCGAATACCTATAAAAGGTGGATTGCTATTTATACCTGCCTACTGCGAGAAACCTCAAAGGATTAACCGCGAGACGTAGAGGAATCTGCAACAATACTTGGAGTTGAGATAGTATTACCATTGCGAACTGTGTACCAGGACTGGAGTATTTGTAGTATTGTAAGGCGTACGAGTAAACCGGGTTCTAAATCTCGTTAATGATGCTACTTAACGTCCGTATCAACATCCATTTATCATCAAGAGATATACGCGGCCGTTGAAAAATAATACGTTCTGGGGCGCAGCAGATGTGGTCATCTGGTCCTCGATGACATGCCGCAGACCAGCAACGGTCAAAGGGATCAAATAAATAACCGATAAGATCGCAGCGTGCAGTTTCGTCGAAACGATTTATGGCTACTGAAGGTTGCGAATATCGGTATCGATAGTCGATAGGGTTATAATTCCGGTCGGGGAGTTCATGGAATGTGGATATGAAGACGATGTGGCAGAAAATCCAGGCCTGTAGGAAGATGCAGAAAATCACCCTAGAATCGGTTTATATGGGTTGATATCTCAATTCATTTATAAATGAATCCAACATTGTTTATTTGGATGGAGTGGAAAAAATCTAGGATTTTTACGAAAATTAGTGAGAAAAGAGTTTACTTCGAGTGAAAGATCTGCCAAAAAAAATTCTAAGTTCTCATGCCCAAAAATAGGCAGAGCCAAGCTTGGTTCCTTCGTGAATGCAATAACATTGAGTTTATTTTGAAAATCATACCATAAGTGCACCCAGAAATTAATTAAGGGAGGGGCTGAGAATTTGAGAAAAAATTAGGGGGGGGGGGTCAAATTTCAAATTAGTCATTTTTCACCTATCTTTCAGACAAATTATCAATTTTTTTTGACACACGAGGAATTTTTTGAAAAATCTGTGATTTTTGATTAAAAAATCAGTTAAAATTTATTTATCAAGTTTTAAAATAAAATGACTGAAATACTGACCGAGCGAAGCGAGAGCGAAAATTTTTTGAAGAAATATTGTTTGAAGAGCAAAAAAATGCACTTTTTCATATTTTTGTAATAAAAAATCTTTTCTGCTAGCCTAAGGGAAAGCTCGAGCCCAGTAGCGTAGACTCCCCTCCCCCCATGAGGTCAAAAATTTACGTGAAAAAAATGTCTTTTTAGAGGATTAGGTATCAAATTTTCTCAAAGCTTCGGCCTTCGCTTCGCTCGGGCATAAAGAAAATTTCAATTATTTAAATTGTTTGAAATAATTATGCAAAAAAAGCTTCCATCTTGGTATTTTAAGTCACCATTTCCACTTTATATCTTCCCAAAAAAAGCTTCTGGTACTATCGTTTGAAATTATTTTCGTTTTTTAAGGTCAAAATAAGTAGTTTGGAAGTTGCTTGTTCTAAAACTACACCTTTATCGAAGTTTTTTCCCTAAATATTTTACGCAAATTGTATAAGAACTTGATACCGCCCGTGTAAATGTGATTTCTTGATACATTTATGAATGAAAATGTTGTTCTCATGGTGTATTTTTGTGGAGTGGAGGGTGAGGGGGTATAGTGAAAGGTAGACTAAAAATTTCTCAAAAAAATTTGGAAGTTCAGACACCCCCCCATGAGAAATTTCTGGTTACGTCACTGCTCGAGCCCCTTGGACCCTCTTGGGTGCGCCTATGAATCCCCCCCCCACGTTCATGCAGTTTGTTTTTGTAAATGTTGGTTTGTTCACTTCATTCTGTTCAACAACAACAACAACAAAAAAAAAACACTTCAGCCAAATTCAGTTCATTTTGGTGTTTCGTTCATGAACTTGATTCGTTTCAAAAATGAACGAATGTAGTTTTTGAAAAGATTACTTTCGATTCATTTATGTTTCAGTTCAGCCCAATTAGTCTGTTCGACTATCAAGTTTTTAAAAGTGTAATTATGTTTTGAAAGGACTAGAAGTCAAAATTCAAACCCCGAGCAACGTATTACATAGTTTCGGATTTAGATTTTTCATCCCCTTTTTTTTCAATGTAGAAAATTTTCAGATTTTTCAGAAACGTCTTTTACTGATAAAACTGTTCTGAACATTTCAAATCAATCTTAAAAATTGAGCAACTTTTTCAAAGGACGTTTTTTACTAAATTTCAACACTTCACTGAAGAGGCTTTAAAAGATCCTAATTACCCTGTTCGAATATCGTAATAAAAATTTGGTTGGAAGGATGGAAAGTGACGCAAGGTTGAAAAAAAAGTGTAATTTTTATACAATTTTGGGCAAAAATGTGAAAACACGAGTTGGGAAATCTCAGATTTGAAAGACTTCTTTCACTCGGATTTCAAAAGGAATTACATTTTTTGAATTAGCGGGGTTCAATTATACGGAAATTACTCCAAAATTGAATCGATGGTCCAATTGCGAAAAATGGGTGTTCGAATTCCCCTTTAAACCTCCCCCTTGTGGTATAATAAGTGATAAAGGGAATAGATTAATTTCGTGGAGAAACAGATAGGCAAGAACCTATCTATTTCTGGATAAAGCTCCGGCTAGAGAGCACGATCAAAAAACTCCTCACAGGCGTGAGAGGGGGCAACACGAACACCTAACCACAGAAAATTTAAAGCAGGCTCACTTGAAAGCGCCTAAAGAGATAATTTGGACACGTGGAGATAGGCCTACAAAAGTAAACTTACCTACACACGTGTTGGATACCTACCTAAGTAAAACTATCCGAAAAGAACCCTAAAAGGTAATAAAAATAAACGTAATGATATCTTGATATATCTAAACACGTTATTCCTACGTACGCACTTTAGGCTTTACCTGACGGATAATAATTACCTAGCTTGTGTAAATAGGCTATTACGATTCCCTAGTTACCTAAGAAAAAGAACCCTATCTACGTGCGAGGGCGATATTAATAAATATCTATTTGCTCCGGACTATAATAAGCCTCTGTGAGCGAAGCTGAACCTTACCTGAAGCTTTCCTACCTACGTACTCAACCCATCATGCCTAAACTATCACCTCTGACCTTCCCGCGACCTACACGCACATCGTGCACGACTTGCAAACACGTTGACGAAAATAGACACGCATATTTACGTATAAAAGTTATTACTTGCAAAAGTTAAAAGCTGGGATCGATGACCAGCAATTCGCATCGGACTTCCGAAACCCAATTACCTAAAAAATATACCCGAATCACGAAGTACGTGGTGACCGCTAACGAGGTATTTTCCGAGTAACCTTTTGTCAGGTCCAAAGCTGGATAAAAAATCACTTCTACGTAAAAAGTACGAAGCTCAAATAAAAAGAACGGCATTACCGCGTATTTGGAAATTTACTTTGAAACACATTAATAAGTTTTTTATAAAACGTACAAGAAAAGTTTGGCATAAGCCACACAGCACATTACACACGTTGAAAAACGACAATTAGTACCTAAGTACGTACGCATAAAACGGAGATAACAGACTGAATTACCTAGAGAGGTACGTAGCTATGCCGGTTACCGAAAATAAATGGGAGGAAAGAGGTAAAGAGGAAGTTTGGACGAGCTCACTAGCAATAAAACCAGTTTAGAGAAATTTCAGGGAGAGTAACTATTAGAAAACGAATTTTCTAATAGGTACCTACCTAATTTCGTTATACCACATAAATTCCCCCCACGGGAAAAATTTTCCCGAGATAGGGAAAATTATGCCGGATAACGAAAGACAGTAGAAAACTGGCTTACCGATAGTGAGTCCGGAAAATTCCTCTTACCTCGGTGGGAAATCCAAACGTACCCTAAAACAGAAAAGGCATAACACGTACATCGAAAAGACAAGAAATAAAAACGCAAATAGAAACTTCTATTCAAAAGAAAAATCCAAAACACGGAACGTAAAAAATGCCAAAAAAACGTATTCGCATGATGATCCCTACCATCATACAACTAAAACTAAACTTACGCTTCAACACGTATTAAAAAACAAATACTACTACGGTCAAATAAAAAACCAACACGTTGAATAAACGTAAGTACGACTAGTACTGCAAATAAAAATAAACACGTTCAAAATACGTACAAAAAGAAAACGTATCTAAACAACAACACGCAAAACACGTGAAAAAACAAAAGCCAAAAAGGGGGCCAACCTATCTAGTTCCAGGCAGTCTTGTAAAAGGGCACGACTCCTATACAAGGAAGGCTGGTTCTAGAAAGGTCGATAAACAAAGATAAATAAAATAATTTTGGGTTACAAAATCGGTAAAAAAAAAATAAAAAATAAGTCATGTCCGGGAAAAATAAATCACTTACGACACGTAAGCAAAAAGTCAGTCTTCTAATGGGTCAACGACCCATTAGGAACGGGTGAAAACATCGACGAAATCAGATGAACACGTAAAACACGTGTTATTGGCGATCCGCTGGTCGCTCTTCGGCCTCCGGCAGACAATCGACGAAAGGTTTGTTGAGCGGATCTTCGGGATCCAATCGCAACTCCTTGGCCGTTTCGAGGATTGCGTATGGCGGCACGTAGATATCGGTCAACACAGCATACGAATTCGGGAACCCAGGCAGCAGGAGAAAGATGGTACGCTCTTCAGCTGCGACGTTACGTACGAAACGGTCAGCGAAATCTCGACCGAGAACAATTGTGGGTCTAGTCGAGGTTTCATCGCATAATATGACCATTTCAATTTCTGGGTCCGTTTCTCCATCCACGAATTTGACACGTAAAATTCCACGACGCACACATGATCTAAACTGCGCCATACGCCACGGTACCTGTACCAGATGCGTGAATTTTTCTTGGCGCTGCGTCTTCGTGTTGAGGTCCATGCAATTCTGGAGTTCCGACTCATTGAAATATTCCTTGGTCGCGAACGACCTTTCAACACGTGCGTCGTAGATCAGCTGAACCGAATGGTTCTTAACCGTAGCGTAGAATAACAAGAGAAACGAACACGTTTTCGAATCCGCTTCATCCATGTTCCGGTGGTAATGAACTTTGCGAGTAAAATACGCTAGGTTACGTGGAATGTTTCGTTCTTTCGCCGCTTTCTGATGCCAGGTTTGAAACGCTTTTACTTGTGCAGGACACAATGCGAATTCGTAGGATTCTCTTTTGAATCCGGTGAGCGATGGCTTTTGGCTGTCGATCGCCGCAATCGTGCATAAACCAATGGCATTTTTCAAATTTCGAAAGCGGTCGTGTTCGCTATCGCGTTCGTAGTGCTTGTTATTACCTCTGCCATCGTACGTATAGTCTGCAATGAGATGCGGATCCATGATTCGTTCTTCTTCCGTAGGAGAATCCTCATCGTTTGAAATCGAGAAAGATTCTTCTCCCTCTACGTACAGTTCAGGCGACGTCGGTGGTTCAGGAGACTTTGGCGGTGGCGGTGCATACACGTTTTGATGCGTCAAACCAGCATCTTCGAGATCTTTCGTAATCCTGAACATGCGCTCATCATCCGATGAATTGAAATTATGCGCCGATCGATCCAAACTGCTCCGTCTACTAGACGTAGATGGACGTGGTGCAGCGCTCGATTTCCCCTTAGCCGAAGAGGTGAACAATTTCTTCGGTGGAGGAATAATTTCCGATAACGATGAGGAGTTGGAATGATTACGTTTTTCGCACGATTGGGATGTTGAGGACGACTCTACAACTCCGGCTAAGGGTACTTTCGTAGACTCGGCCGTGGTTGACGTACTCAGCTGTTTCTTTTGCTCCTCAGTGAGCTGGTTGTCCACTCTAGGAACGGCAACTTTCGCGTTTCGAGCAACTGCGGCGCGCTTTCCACGGCCTTTTCCCAGCGTATCAATAATTATAACTCCTGCGCTGGACGTAGGAATATTCGGTGTGGCCGTAGCTGTGGCGGAGCGAGTAACACGAGCAGGCGTCTTCTCTTCAACATTCGACGAACGTGACGTAGCAGCTGCTTTCCCTTGCGACTTCGATTTTTGAGCCGTCGCCAGTTTAACTTTCGGAGTCGCAGCCTTTTTGAGTGCCTTGGCCAGCGACGGAGCAACAACATCTTTCGGCGGAGCTGGTGATTCTATTCCAACTTCTGATTCGGATACCTGCGACGATACTAACGTAGATGACGCAGCTGACGTTACCACCGTCGACGATCCTATCGCCGAGAACGTACGGGTAGGTATGATTATTCCTGGCGGCGCAGATGACATCGCTGCCGAAATACCAGATGTAACAGAAACCGGCGATAAAGATGTGCTAGCCATGATAGAGGCGGCCGTCGTAACAGGGGCTGACATTAATTGTCGTAGCGTTGGGTGGGATGTTAAGCACAAGCTACGTATTGACTCGGGAATTAATGTGCGTACGTCTTCCGGAATCACGTGCGAAAAATCCTTAAACACCAAATTCAGCGTTGGAACCGGAAAAATGCGTTGATATTCGCGTAAAACCGTCTCCAGCTGCCGCTCGTAGATCAGACGTCGAAGTTCCGGCTCCCGCAACTTTGGGTACCGTGCGCGCGTCCAGTGTTCGATAGGACAGAGTTCCGGGCCGACCTGCTCAAATGTATTAACGAGTTGAGGAACGGCAACGTCAAAAACCAGGACTATGTTTTCTTCAAAACACGTGGAAGTTAGCAGCGCCGTAGGTAAGGCCTGCGCCTCAACGCACATTCTATGCGCATGGCCGTCCGGGCAGACGTAGTATAACATGCTAAAAGGACAGATAAAAAGAACACGATCGATAATTACATAATACGGTACATTACACGTACGAACTACAATACGACTAAAAGCGCGCAATTCTACGTAATTAGCATCTAACTCTACACACGTATTATTATCATCATGCGAAGCAAAGCGACAAGAAGCAGCCAAAGCGGTGGAGTCAATTTTTTGATTCTCTCCACTATCCGCCAATTTCGAAGGAGATCCGGTCTCGTTCTCCGAAAAATTACCCTTATCACTATCACCAATTTTATCTGGACACTGAGTGTCACTTGACCCAGCCACGTGAAAATGCTGGTCATCTTGATTTTTCTGGTCAATATCAATATCACAATTCTCAGACGAATTGGATTTTCGTTCGCTGCGCGAACTTACGTTACTATTTTTCAATCGAATGTCGTTGTCGACTTTTTGAATCTTAGTCGAATTTTGAACACGTTTATGAGGAATGCGACGAATGTGGCGGACATTCTCGCTGATCTTAACACGTTCATTACCTTCTTCGGCGAGCTCATAAACATTGTGATATCTCATACGTACGACTCTGTAAGGCCCTTTCCACTGTTGCGACAACTTCGCAGAAACACCAGCTGCCTTCTTCGATTTCACACGATTACGTACGAGCACACGATCATTCACGTTCAAAATGACTATGTTCTTTCTTCTCGCCAAATATTCTTCTCTCTTTTTTAACGAGTCGTCAAAATTCTCTTTCGCAATCCTCTCGATATCTGGATTGACTTTACGTGAAGGAATAAGGATCTCAACTAAGGGATCAGGAACAGGATTACGAGTAACGAGTTCGTATGGAATACAACCAGTCGTAGAATGCTCAGTGTAATTCAACTTTTTCTCAATCTCCGCGAGAATCACCGGCCATTTACCTTGTTTTTTCGCAATATACTTGCGAATACTCGAACCAATACAAGACATCACTCTTTCAGCTGCATTCGAGCTAGGTACATATCTACTCGTCTTACGTATTTCAACTTGTTTCGCTGACCAATAGCTGCGCCAATAAACGGCTCGAAATTGAGGCCCATTATCTGAAAGGAGACATTTGGGAGAACCAAATTCCTCTTCCCATTTTTCCAAACGTGCGATACAATTCGAAGTAGTGGCATTCTTCATAGCCCACAATCGTACGAATTTAGAAAAATGGTCCTCAATTACGAATACCATAACAACACCACCTCGACCAGTAGGAAGAGGTCCAAAAAAGTCCAGGCACAGCATATCGTTGAACGATTCAACTGAAATACCCTTAGGAGGTCCTATATTCTGTAAACTCGAACGTCTAGCCAGCTGACAACTCATACACTGATTAACGATGTCCATAACACCAACAGTCAGCTCTGGCCAATCGAAATGACGTCGAATAATAACAATTAACTTAGTAATACCGACATGACCATAATCGTAATGATAGTATTCAATAACTCTATCTTGAATTTCACTCAGTACATATATACGATAACGACCATCGTTACCCCGATACGTGAACAACTTCAAAACAGAATCAAATCGCACCCTATCATCACGTACGGTTACAAATCGGCGAAGTCTTTGATCGGCTTTCTGAAACTCGAAAATACGTTTCATATCCGCGAATAAGTTCGTAGGAGGTTTATAGTCGAATAAGAAAATAGAGAGATTCTTTTCTCTCTTCGTTATCGAATAGGAATAAAAACGAGAAAGAAAATCTGCTAACGAGTTCGATGCTCCCGATATATGATTTAGATCTAGATCGAAATTATCCAGATACAACACCCAACGCATATGACGTTGAGGTAGGTCTTCGTTACGTTTCAAATACGAAACTGACTCGTTGTCAGTATACACGTGAACAGTATTACCAGCGAGCATATAGTAATTCTTCGAAAGAGTAGTTACTATAGCAAGCAGTTCTAATTCCATTATCGTGTAATTCTTTTCGTGTGCTTTGAGCACACGACTAACGTACGAAACCGGGCGCATGAACTTTTCACCATCTTCTAGCTCGTGTTCCTGTAATACGACACCTGCGATCGCGATCTCGGACGCATCACAGTAGATGTAAAAATCTTTCGACCAATCCGGATACACCAACAACGTAGCTTGAATTATCTCTTTCTTTAACGCATCGAAACATTCCTGAGCTTTCTCAGTCCAGATTAACTTCGAACCTTTAGTAGTTAACTCGTACAGGGGTTGACAGAGAACAGATATATTGGGCAGATACTCGCGATAATACTGAAAAAATCCAACATATCGCTGTATTCCCTCAATCGTTTCTGGCACTTCGAAATCTAAAATTGTCTGGATTTTCTCCGGATCGACTTTAGTTCCTTCCGAGTTAACTACAAGACCCAAATATTTAATCTCATTACGACACCATTTCGACTTGGCAACATTCAAGGTCATACCGGCCTTTTCAATGCGCTCAAGCACAATACGTATATGTTCGAGATGTTCGTCGAGCGTCTCAGAAATAATCAGTACGTCGTCAACGTATACAACGACGAAATCTAAACCGGCTAAAACCTTTTGAAGTGCGATAATAAATGCCGGCATACTATCTTTTGTACCGAACGGAACACGATTAAACACGAACGAGCGGCCTTTATAAACGAAACTACAAAAAGACCGACTAGACGGACCCAATAAAACTTGTAAAAACCCGTTGTTAAAGTCGAGACACGAAAACCATTTTTTACCGCGAAATAGTTTCAACAAATTCGAAATAATCGGCACCTCGTTGTTATGCATATGCAAATACACGTTGAGAGGTTTAAAATCTCCGCACGGACGAATTTTACCGTTTGGTTTGACCACGTATACGAGCGGAACTTTATGAACAGACGGTTCCTCAGACGTAATTCCTTCATCCAACCACTCACCCAATATGATCTTATCGATTTCCTTCTCATACCGGTAAGGAATCGGCCTAGTCTTACACTTAATCTCGTCAGGTTTACATTTAAAAACGAACTCATGCGTATATACATTGCAGCATCCGATTCTTTTCTCGAAAATCTTTTTACGTGCTTTCAAAATTCCATACAGTCTCTTTCTACCGGCAACTTCGATAGGAAGTTGCTCACACACCTGCTGAAAACTCATCTCTAACGTAAGTTCCTCGTCTCTCTTGACCTTATCAACATTTTCTACATTATACGCGTCGAATTCTACGTGATTCATCTCGTACGTATAGAGGTTTGGAGTCCGACTATACACGATGATGGAATTCACGGAACAATCTTCAACTTGTTCGAACGGAAGCGGTACGTACTCGGCGGTAATCGGATCCTGAAGTTCTAACATACCCGAACGAAAATTAATAACACCGTTTAAGTCGTCTAAAATGCTTCGACCGAACAAGCATTGAGCATTTAAATCTTTAATAATAAACGCGTACGTATTATAATTTCGCGACTTATTATCCTTATCAGTTATCGTGATGGTAAAGAATGCAATACGCGTAACTTTCGGTTGCATTTTACCAATAGCTTGTTTAAATCTAGAGCTAATACCATGAGCCGTTAATTCACCTTTAACTTGATTAGGGTTAGCTGCTTTGATCTTTTCATACGTATTCTCATTCAATAACAAATGACTACATCCGCTATCAACAAGACAAGCTATATCGATATCACCTACTTTGATGTAGATACGCGGATACGTATGCTTATTCTTCGGTTTTCCTATAAAAGGAATCGGCTCTTTATCTAGCTCATCAACCATTTCCTGTATCGAATAAGCCATAATATCATCATCAGAACCGAAAAAACGTTCGATGTTATTTTCAGGCTTCTTCTTATCAACACCAATCGAGAAACACGAGAACGTAGTAATATTCGTATTCTGCAAAATCTTATCTAACGACTTCGTTACCAACACACACGCACTTTCACTCCAAAACGGTTCATCGACGACACCAATACCCGTCATCTTACGATACTTCGTAGTATCAACCGTATAAATAACTTCATTACCTTGAACGTAATCATACCTATTTTCTTTCGAAAATTCCTTACGTATCTTGACAAACGGAGCAAAGGCATTTGCATATAAACAAGCACGTTTAGACGAAGCAGCATCGAAAATAGCGCTATTTAATTCGCATAGTTTACGCCAGTATATCAAATCAACATCCTTGTTGATGCGTGGTGGATGTAAAAATACCACGATCGATTTAATGCCCTTAGCACGTAAGACGTTACAGAAATTGACCAACTCGGATGCAAAATCTGTACGATTAAATTTCGGCAAGTTCAGATCATAATCACCGATCAGAACAAGCGCCGTTTTAATCGAATTTGGCAGAACACTATCTTTAAGCGAAGCGGTAAGCTTATCTAGCGTATAATTATCGACTAATTTAAATTGATCATAGCTACTTACATTCACACGCTTCGTTACGTAATTAAACAGCGATATGATGGGCTTATTCCCAATAAACACACAGTCTTTATAAATCGCGTAAGACTTTGCACTCGATACACTATTCGATGTAATATTCGCACTATCAATACAATTGTCACCACAATTCTCACGATTACTATCACTCACGTTGACGAACGTATTAACTTTACCAGAGCTATTTTTCAACTCAACGTTCGACTTACACGCAGTACTGGAAACCGGGTTGGTTTTCTTATCTCCTCCAGTGCTGCCACTCGTTCCTTTACCCCTCTCACTCTGATCCTTCGCAGATTCGGTCTTTTTCTCATACGTAGCACCGCCTCCCCGACCGTTCGGTTGCGGTGCTTTATCGTTTCCCGAATTCTTAGAACTATTTTTAGAAACGGCTTGCTTCGTAGCCTTGACCTTCGAACGTGTAAGGATCTGAGTCGGTTTCTGCGATACATTAGCTGCGTATGCTTCGACGGGTTGATCGTCGTTATCATACGTAGCTTCTTCGCAGATATTTACGTGAAAACTCTGGCTCAATTCAGTGTCCGAGTCAACGCTGTCGTAATCGAATTCATCATTGGTGATAACGTACATTTCACCATTCTCATCGATTTCAACCTCGTTGACCTGTCCTTTAGCTTTACCTAAAAAATACTTTTTAGGAGCAGATTTTGAACCCGAATTTGAACCAGATTTTTTCACTGGGATAAATTTACGATTAGACGAATTAGAATTGGACGAATTGGAATTAGATGAAGGATTTGACGAACGATAGGAAGATTCTGATCTATCATACCTATCTCCACGACCACGATTACGGTCCCTACGTAGTTGATTTTCTTCATCTAAACTAGACGTATTATACTCTAAAGTAAGCGGTTTATCAGTCGCTTCATGTTCACGAATCTTATAAATAACGTCAGTATAAGTCAATCCATAATCATTTTCTAGAAAACTTAATAACGCACGATAGTCAGCTGGTAACTTACGTTGCATACCTTCTAAAAACGTATGCGCGTCACTGTGTCTATTGTACCTCAAACGAGCCGCCCAAAACCTAGCATGAGCTAGATAGGTTTGAGATGGCTTTAGAGGGTCTTTATAAAAGTTACCTACTTCGACTAATTGCACCGAGTTGGTATAAAAGGTAAGAATAAACTCACGAATTATACTTCTGATGTCATCCTGCGGTGATACGCTACTAAGAAATTCTTTACATTCCGGTATATCGATAGCTGATGTAAAGAATATGTAAATTTCAGTTTTCTCGAAAGCGTACGTAGCAACATATTTATGGAAAGCGTCCACGAATTGAGGTGGATTACGAAAATCAGCCTTTCCATTATAATCAGAAAAACCTTGATACCGACCAAAACGATCATACATCCATTTTGGTGCACCGTGAGGGGCTCTCGATAACGCTTTTGAGAGTAACGCAGCTAAGTCTTCCGTAAACGTACGTATGCCATCGTTACCGATTGATTGATCGGGCACTTGATTCGTATTAAGCACACCGCGTCCACCGCGTGCACCACCACGACCTGCACCGCGACCTATACCACGATTAGGCGTACGATTACCTCTACCATTACCACGATTAACGTTGTTCTCAATGGCAGATTGCTGAGGTTGAGCTTGAGGTTGCTCAGCAGAATTAGCATTTGCGTTTACGTTGAAATTCGCATATCCGTACGTGTTGCTATATCCTTGGTTATAATTCATGAAACCAAAACCGAGATAATTTGGCTGACCTTGCTGACTTTGCACGTATTGGTCACCAAATCTCGTCCGAAGCTCATTATTCTTATCACGCATATATCTTTCATAAATCAAGTTCTTTTCAGGCGTCGATCGAGGTACGAAAATCGGAGGATTACCAATTCCACCATAAGCATTTCCATGAGGAAAAATCTGTGGATTTATTGGATTCGTAGTCGTCGATTGAAAGGGAATATTCGGTTGATCTGTCGTTTGCGGTTGAGACTGGACCGGAGATTTTTTAGGCGGCGGTTGTTGAGTCTTAGGCGTCGCCTTATTCGATACGTGAGAATGAACCGATCGATTATCTTCTTCATAATCTTCATCAGACGCATACGGAGAATCCATCCCATATTGCACTTCGGTTTGCATAAACCATGAATTATTTGCAATATCTTGAGCTTTAGCGACGATCTGGTTATACGATTCGATTTCCTGAGCTGATGGTCCAGCAGGCGGCGTTCCAGTAGGTGGTTCTGGTAATAAGTTGGTTATCGCAGACTGCTTGATCGTTTTATCGGCGACTAATTCAGGATCGACGGTTTCCTGGTCTGCTACCATTTCTCGAAAAGCATTAAATGCCTCAGCATACACCTTTGGAACTGGAACCTTGCTTAAAGCATCTAAATCGGCTAAAACTTGCTGATTATTCAAACGTTTATTCTTGTGAAACGTAAGAATCGTTTTAAATTCAGCGTAGGCGGTATTCTGTTCAGCAATCAGTTCATCACGCTTAGCCTTTCTGGCTCTTCGTTGCTCACGTGTCTCCATTTGAGGTCCGTCTCCGCTTATATCCTGGTTATCAACCGTATTGTCGACGTCCTCAGTACTGATATTCAGTTCGTAATCTTCTTCTTCAGCCTCTTCGTAATTGGGGCTGAAATCGTCTTTATAATCGTAGACGCCGAACTTGTTATAAGTCGAATTAAAAAATTCGTTATTTTGCGTGAAAGCTTGCGGATTCATAAACGTTTGGACAATCTTTCCAATCTCGTCTGGAGTAGATGCTTTTCTACTCCTTCCAAACTGTGCCATAAGCAGACACACGTAAAAAAGCGACAATCGCGAACACTTTAAAAAGCGAAAAAAGCAAAATAAAAAGTCTTTGAAAATATTCAAAATAAAAGTTCGAGATAAAAAGCGAAATAAAAATTCGAAAACGAATAAAAGACAGAAGGCGAGATGATAATCGACATGAGAGTTGAGTTAAGCTTCAGAAGGTTAATAATGGTAAAAATAAAAATAAATATAAATAAAGATTTACCTAAAAACGTAGCATACCTATTTTCGTACAGATAAAGTATAGGCTAAAATAAAACTAGGAATAATTACTAGGAAAGGTTACGTAAATCAAAAATACCTAGTTGGGCGCCACCTACGATGAGTAGGAATTTAGACTTACCTAGATAAAAATCCCTACCTATTCGCGCCACATACGCTCACGTATGTACCTGTATAAAGGATATACCTACCTATACTACGATAAATACCTACGTTGATACATGGGGCTCGAACCCACGCCGATACCTATACCTAGTTGGCCACCTAGACACAGGCCTAATAAACTAAAGATAATTTTTTGGATAAAATTCACAAACTCAGTAGAGCCGTGTGGATAAAAGATCGAAAATCTTATTGATAAATAAATTAGAGGATTTAAATTTAGCCAACTAGCCTCCAACCTAGTTGGGCCCCACGTTGGGCGCCATTTTTAAATTTTATGTGGTATAATAAGTGATAAAGGGAATAGATTAATTTCGTGGAGAAACAGATAGGCAAGAACCTATCTATTTCTGGATAAAGCTCCGGCTAGAGAGCACGATCAAAAAACTCCTCACAGGCGTGAGAGGGGGCGACACGAACACCTAACCACAGAAAATTTAAAGCAGGCTCACTTGAAAGCGCCTAAAGAGATAATTTGGACACGTGGAGATAGGCCTACAAAAGTAAACTTACCTACACACGTGTTGGATACCTACCTAAGTAAAACTATCCGAAAAGAACCCTAAAAGGTAATAAAAATAAACGTAATGATATCTTGATATATCTAAACACGTTATTCCTACGTACGCACTTTAGGCTTTACCTGACGGATAATAATTACCTAGCTTGTGTAAATAGGCTATTACGATTCCCTAGTTACCTAAGAAAAAGAACCCTATCTACGTGCGAGGGCGATATTAATAAATATCTATTTGCTCTGGACTATAATAAGCCTCTGTGAGCGAAGCTGAACCTTACCTGAAGCTTTCCTACCTACGTACTCAACCCATCATGCCTAAACTATCACCTCTGACCTTCCCGCGACCTACACGCACATCGTGCACGACTTGCAAACACGTTGACGAAAATAGACACGCATATTTACGTATAAAAGTTATTACTTGCAAAAGTTAAAAGCTGGGATCGATGACCAGCAATTCGCATCGGACTTCCGAAACCCAATTACCTAAAAAATATACCCGAATCACGAAGTACGTGGTGACCGCTAACGAGGTATTTTCCGAGTAACCTTTTGTCAGGTCCAAAGCTGGATAAAAAATCACTTCTACGTAAAAAGTACGAAGCTCAAATAAAAAGAACGGCATTACCGCGTATTTGGAAATTTACTTTGAAACACATTAATAAGTTTTTTATAAAACGTACAAGAAAAGTTTGGCATAAGCCACACAGCACATTACACACGTTGAAAAACGACAATTAGTACCTAAGTACGTACGCATAAAACGGAGATAACAGACTGAATTACCTAGAGAGGTACGTAGCTATGCCGGTTACCGAAAATAAATGGGAGGAAAGAGGTAAAGAGGAAGTTTGGACGAGCTCACTAGCAATAAAACCAGTTTAGAGAAATTTCAGGGAGAGTAACTATTAGAAAACGAATTTTCTAATAGGTACCTACCTAATTTCGTTATACCACACCCTACCCCCTCCTATGGCTCATTTTTCCTTCTGAAAATAAAAATTTCTCCAATTTTTTCAACTAGGTACTTACTACTTACAAATCAAGTGCAATTTTGCCAATAGAGAAACTTGTTCCTTTAGCCCTTTTTTTGGTCGTTCGAATCGGTTCTGGTGCTGTGATATTTTATTTGGAGAAATATGAAAAGTTGTGATTCAAGCGTGTACGGATTTTTAGACTATACTTGATTTCAAACAAAAAAACAAAAATGAGAAATTCGAATCCAGAAGCAGAATCCAAGTTAATAGTTCAAGTTCTGTTTTCGGGCTGAAAGTCTAGTTTTTGGTCAAAAATTTGTTAGAAAAAATTAGCAGAAAGGAAGCCAAATAGGTACCTATTGATTTAAGTTTTTTGAGCCTTGTTTTTGGACCGAGAATTTTTTTTTGGGGGGGGAGGGAGAAGATTCAGACAAAATAGTAAAATTTCAAAAAAAATTATTGATTTTTTTTTGAATTTTAAGCTTGCGTCTAGGTACAGAAACCGCCCTTTGAGGACAAAAATTAGTTTTTGAGTTGAATTTTTTCCTCGATTCTGTTCCTTCTGAAAGTCCCAACATCAGTGTTAACTCAAAAGACAATTTTCCAGTCCTAATGGCGATTTTCATATTCAGGCTCACACCTGAGGGTTTGTCAACGATGAAGGAAGAAAACTAATATGAATAATGAATATTGAATTTGGAAAAAAATATAATAAGAAACACTCTTGTACCTACTAGAACTGGCATTTTAATTCGAGTTACCTACGATTATGAAGCTAGAATAATAATAACAATATTGGCAACAAAGGTTTGAAAATATTCCATAATTCAGATAGATTTTCTTTCGTATTTAATCCTTAACCTCTCCATTCGTCAAACATTCGTTTTCAATTTGTATGTCATATCACCGATGCTTTCGATGTTTTGTTTCTGGTTCGTCAGGATCTATGCAGATGCAGAATAACGATCGAAGTTCGACGTCGAATTTCCCAATATTTGGCCATATTATTTTTCAGTCATTTTTCTGAATCTGAACTTTATTTGAATCATTTTTCAACATTTTGTAAATGCAGTTCTCTCTCATTTCGAATCGGTGAAAAGTCACTGAAAAAGTCAGAATTGCAATTCTTCAATTTTTAGTACATTTTCATTGATTTTTCAAAAAATTTTATTGATTTTTCAGCAAATTTCAGATTTTTACTTTGACTTTTTAGTAAATTTTTATTGATTTTCTAACAATTTTTTCCCTGGTTTATTGTGCTACACTTCTGTCTATTTTACAATTTCCAATTATTTTCGACGAAAGTGTTTACTGGTCTAAAAATGAGATAGTGATTCAATGACCATTTTTTTTTTTTAAATTACCTATTATTATATCTTTCTTCATCAATCGCCAAAAAAATTCCAAATGTATAATCTTAACGAATAGAACGAATCAAATCACAAAAAAAATTATACGCAGATGATCAAGGCAAATCAGCAAAAAATTATACACCTTTTCGCTCAGCATCACCCAAGCACTGGTATTCATATCCAGATTCCAGATTCGCTGCGTTTGATAAAATTACGAAAGTATATCCGAGATAAGCATCGATTTCAACTACTGCGTGTCTCAGTAGACCCTGATCATCGATACCAATTGGCATTTAAAGAACTAATCAGATTTTTTTCCAATTGTGACTCGGCTCGAGTACACATTCGATTTACAAATCGCGATCAAATTCTACCCGTATCATTTCTGCGATCGTAATCTCATCGGCGTCGGCGCCAAATGTATAAACAATACAGCAATTCGATCTGATTATTATGTATGGGAAAAGTACCTCCGGTATGTAATACAAACTGACCAACTTGGAGCAAAACTTTTGACACTAATTGCCATACATGGCTTCCGGTCAAAAAGATAATTTAAAAGACAACACAATGGAATACATTTGAACGCCATCGACATTCGCCCTTCTCCTTTCCAAATCTATAAACTTTCGATTGAGAAAAAAAAATTCGCACGATGCTGTAATTTTCACGTCTACCATCCACGAATATAATTCGGAATAAATCAAACATAAATACATCGTCCTTGTACACCTAAGCACCTATTCGTGCTCGTAGGACAAAATTTGACCACTGAAAAAGGTCGTCGAGAAAAATTAGGTGAAAAAGTCGGCAACTACATCTTTCTTCTATCTTTAGAGATGTGTCGCCAGAGGTGATACGAAATCGTACACTCGGATGCGTCTGACTCGTTAATCAATAATTTTTACGTATGTAATCATTGGATCGGTCGATGTGTGGTTTTTTATTTTATATTTTAATATATACCTGCGATGCGTGTGTGTCTATATTGCAAAAGGAAACGATTTATGCATAGGAGATTTTTATTAACGATAAATCTAATTCTTCGCATAGGTGATTTATTTTGGACTCCCTGTATGATGGTTTAATAAGTGTGTCCGCGAGTTATCGACGTGACTGTAATAAATTATCTTATGTACTTTTCGCTCGACGGCCGGTACATGGAAATTTACTCGACGACGACAGCCAGCCACGAAAACCAGCGTGTCTCTTCCGATACCGAACGTGGCGCAGATTTTATAATATTTCGGCGGCTGCATTGTCGTCCTTCGTAGGCGTCTGGCAAAATGTAAATAACCCACTCGATTTAGCAAATATACTCGTTACTTGTACTTCCATACTTACGCGAACACATCGTGTCAAGTCTAATTGTTTATAGAGGAACTGGATTGGCACGTACTACGGTGAAATTACCGATTAAAAAAAAAAAGTCTCTAAATAATACAATTTGAAAGATAATTGGACCGTGTGCGTTTGTAAAGATGTAGGACAAGGAGAATGGCCTTAGGTCGAATACGAATACATAAGACCCTCTAACCAAGAACGAGAAAAAACAACGATAAATTAACAGATCTGCCTTCAGTACCTAGTTATTATAACATTCTTACCGTAATTAAGCGCCAAACGAAGGTATTTGCGGATGATTCATTTCATCCAACTCTTCTACTTAAAAGCGAGGAAATAAGTGTTTTTTTTTCTGCATCAATATGCGATCAAACGCCATCCTTATTGGTGCTACTATACGGCGACGACCTTACGGGTGATTTACTTATTGATGGATGCGTTTTTTAATGCGAACAGAAGAAGAAAAAATAATGTGGTATCTTGGAAACTTACCTGGGTACATGTTACGTATGTAGAACGTGTTTGGATTAGGTATTTGTGACCTTTTCGATGCCTATGTCGTCTAATTATGCTGAAATTAAATCACGATAAGAATTTAAAATTTTTTTTTAATTATACCGGATCTAAAGATGTATTTGAACCATTAACCGTCAACGTATGTTTATTCATAAACGAATAAATTTTTACGAGCATGATCGACAAGAAGGTGGTCCTGCAGCGGGCGATGCGTTTTTTTTTTTTACGTGAGTAGATTTTTGAAGAGTTTTAAGGTTCCGATTGCGATGCTCGTTTTTTTCGTCACCTGAGGAGGAGGGCGGTCGATTTGCTGGATAGGAATTTTGTGGATGGCAGTGTGGGTGTTAAAGAATTAGATACGTACTTACATTTTTTAGTTCAATGCATGTGTGGTATGAACTTTGAAGCTACAGAATTGTCAAGTTGAAAATGAAGATCAATCGTGGTTGAATCATTTTTACAGTGATTGAACGGTGCGGTGTTCAGAAAAATTTAAGATTTAAGTTTTTTTTTTTCAAATTAAATTAATGAAAATTTTTGAAGAAATTGTATGTTTTAATTGATCACAATTTTTTCTACTTAAAATCTGGAGAAAATTTGATCATTTTTTGACGAAAAAAAAAGATCAGCCATTAAGGAAAGCTGTGAAACTCATGAAAATTTTAGATTGTTATAAGAATATATTATGTTGCCTATGTGTTAAATTGAAGGAGCAAACGATCTTTAAAGTATTAATTCAAACCGGTTTCTGATCCGACAAAATGAATATGTTTGTTTTTTTGCCATTTTCTGCCTATAGGGTAAAATTGAACCATTGCTGAGAAAAATTTTTTTTCAGGATAAAATTTTGCTTTTAATATTTTTAAAAAGAAGTTTCAAAATTAGTGAGACTTCCAGTTTACTCACAGGTTGTGCACCCCTAAACTGGTTTCAGAAATTGATTTTTTAGAATTGTTCAATTTTTTACTCTCAAAAGTGCAATTTTTGGTCCCAGTGTTTTTCTGTATCTCAAATTTCAGGATAATTTTGAATAATTGGTTGCGAATCACTGAACCGGTTTCAAAAATCGAAAGACCTTTGTCAACTTTTTCATGTTGCACAACTTTTGCTCTATTTTTTTTGTATCTTGATTTTCTGAGTAATTATTGATGATTAGTTGAAAATTACTGAACCGGTTTCAATAACTGATTTTACATAATTGTTTAATTTTTTGTTTTTTGTAACTTTTTACTTTCGCTTGGAGTTCTTTTCCATATCCCTGGTTTTTTTTTTGAAAATTGTCAATAACTGGTTAGAAACCACTGAACCGGTTTCAAAAATTAATCCGTCAGAATTGTTAAAATTCTCATGTTCTTTACTTTAGTTTTGTGGTTTTTTTTTGTTTACTGATTTTTTGGATAAGTATTGGTAACTGATTACGAACGATAGAACCAGTTTCAAAAATCTGTAAGTCAATTTTATTTACTTTTTTGTGATGTGCAACTTTTGTTTCATATTTTTTTAGTATCTCGATTTTTTTGAAACTAATTATTCATGAATTATTGAACCGGTTTTATTGATCTTCCATTTCAATTTTTTTGTTTTTATTAAAAACATTCAATAATTTTTGTCTGCAGTTCTTTTCTGAATTTCGCGGGTTTTCAGGAAATTACCAATGACTTCTTGTGAATTGTTGAACCGGTTTCAAAAATTGATCTGTTGTAGAATTGTTGAAATCTTTATACCTTATAACTAACTTTTCTTTGTTTTTCGATGTTTCGAATAATAGATAACTGGTTCAAACTACCGAACCAGTTCTGAAAATCGATTTGATAATGTGTGTTTTTAGGTTTAGCAACTTTTTTAGGTTTAGTAACTTTTTTTTTGCAATTATCTATTTCTTTGTGTCTCAAATTTTTGGTTGAATGTCAATAACTGGTTGCAAAGGCAAACCAATGAACTGGTTTCGAAAATTGATCTGTCAATTTTTTTTGAATTTTTATATTTTTTTGAAATTTTTTTGTTTTTAGAACTTTTCGATGATTATGGATACCTGGTTGTGAACTACACAACCGGTTTCAAAAACTGATTTGACGTCGCCTATTATTATGTATTATTTTTTTGTTTGGCAATTTTTTTTTCAAACATTTCTTTTTCACCTCGAATTTCTGTTTGAATATCAATAATTGTTGCAAACCGATGAACCACCAATAAACTGGTTTCGAGAATTGATCTGCAAATTTCGAAATTTTTATTCCTGATGATTTTTTTTGAGTTTTTTTGTTCCTCGAATTTTTGGATAATTATCGGTAACTGGTTTTGAAGTGAACTACAACTGGTTCCGAACATTGATGTGGCAGTGTCCTCAATTTTTTAATGTTCTACAAACTTCTGTTGCAATATTTTTTCAATGTTTCAAATTTTTGAATCGTCATTAATAACTGGTTGCGAACCAGTAAACCGGTTTCAAAAATGTTTTTTTTTTGTTCTACTTGGTACCGTTCAAAAATCCAACATTTTTGGTTCAAAATTTCTATTATCTATACCTATTAAATAATTATCAACTTTTTGACTGCTCAAAATCACCCCAGAAATGGATTTTAGAAATTTAGAATTTAAAAAGTAGAGGTACTTGCCTTTATTTTTTTCCATAATTATTCTCAATTTAAAAAATTATGAACGGACGTTTACGCCTTCAATTTTAAATACTGCCACCGTCTTCACTTAAGTATCAAAACAGATGAGAGGCAAGGTTATGAATTCCCAATTCTCATTGGTGGGAATTGTGATAGTGAATGTCTCGTCTACATAGACAGGAAAGATAGCTGATGAGAGGAGGAAAGGGGAGTAAAAATGATGAGGTGTGGCTTCGTATAGTTACTCCGGCTCTTGAACTATAATTATGTTTAGGTCGTTCAAATTTTGTTTTCTAACCATTTTTTTATTTGCTTAAGTAAATACCTGCATTCTGCATTGCATTCCGTTAATTTCCCCAAAAAATTGTTCATTTCAGAATATTTTCTAATGAACTTCCTCTTTATACTTTGACCATCTCAGCTTCGGAATAATTACACTCTTTGCATACTAAAGTGATGTGCAGATTTTAAACATTTTCAGCCATTTTTTTCAAATTCTCCCCAAAAATACCTCTCAAATTTTCCATCCTCGTATCCCTTAAGCATGAATTATGACTAGAAAAATACAAAGTCATAAACTGTAACCTCATTGAATCTTTCTTCACCTTCACAACCTTTCACCAAACGCATACATATCCTCGCTCCTCGGAGCGGCAATCAAGTACTAAGTATTTTTCATTAATTTCAATACCTCCATTGCTGATGAAAAATCATCTAAATAGGTATACTGGGGCGGTAACATCACAGCTGCGGTAAAATTAATAAAAAAAAAAAATCGTGACCGAAAATTAATTACAATCGGCGGCGCTATTTAATTTACATAAATACCTTTAACGCGAACAAGAACAGATCGACGACTTGTGATATACATTAAAACGTTCAGAATGTGCGTTGATATAATATATAGCAAAAAAAAATTAGGAGATCATTAGACTTGGCCATTGATTTGATATGTATAAGGTATGTGCACCTATCGAACTCGTTGATGTAATTTACTCGGGTGTTGAAACGAAGCGACGCTGTTATAATTCAGCAGTCGTTTAAATCTCACTACCTTAAGCCCAAGTACATTAATGGTATGTATGTGGTGTATGCTGTATAGACATTTACGTCTCATTTTTCAGCTGGTTTGAGCCATTACATTGAAAAAAATCAATTATATTTTTCGTATTTTTTGGTGTATCACCTTAGGGAATCATATGTATGCAGTGTAAGATTTTATAGCGACGGAGATTATTTGAAGGTATTAAATGATATGAATATTTGTACCATGTGCCTGTATGGTATCTGTTGATATGTATTTGAAAAACGCTGCGATCCATGAATTCTGATACCTAACATAACAGACGTCTATTAAAACAAGCTGCTGGCAAAAAAACTTTTAATTGAGTTTATTCTATACATTTTCAATAGTAGACTGAGGGTTTGGTGAAAGGTTGTTCGAATTTTGGTTTTTCAGGGCAATACTTTGCTTATTTGATAGTTAAGGGACCCTACCTATTTGATAATTTTTTTTTTCAAAGATATCAAATGAAAAGTTTGTTTTCTCAAAAAATCCCATTCCGAGGGCTGGATGTTTTTAGCGATAGATAACTGTTCGAGCACCCCCTCCCCTCCCCCCGGAAAAGGAAAGGAAGTAAAAAATTACTGTAAATGATTTTTTTCAAGTCGAATAAAATATCTTTTGGATTAATATTTTTTCAAAAATGACATTTTTAAAAATATTCTTGAATAAGTCAAAACCACTAGAAAAAATATAATTCTTAAAGGCCTTAAACAAAAAGAAAAATCAATGGATTTTTTTCGGAAGGGGGGGGGGCTGAAAATTGGACAATTTGTATCACATTGTCTTGAAGTTAAGACTCAACGTTTGTGCTCCTCTGCCCTTCAATTTTCAAAAGAAGTTGCAGAACGATCGCCCCAAGTTTTTGGCCACCATTGTTGAAAAATCTAAATTTTTGGTATAACAAAAATTTCAAAATTTTTCAATTCTTTTCTTTCAATTTTTTTCTGATTTACTTTTAAACCAAGAATTGACAAGGCTGACTTTTGTTACGTAATTTTAATTGGGGATTATTTATATTAAAAACCGCGTTTTTCCCCTCCCCCGAAAATTGCGATTTTTTGAAGATGTATAGACGAAGCCGGCGAGAGGGGGTGCAAAGGGTGCATTTGTACCGGGCCCGCATTTTTTCCCTTCAATTTTTGAGGGCCTGCACCGACCCGATGAGAGGGAGGTACATGGGGTACATGTACCGGGCCCTTGAAGGAAATTTTTTTAATTACAAACATGTAAAGAAAAAGAATTTTTTGTCCTTCAAACAATTTTTTTGAAAAATTTTCGCCCTCACTTCCCTCGGGCAGTGATTTGATTATTGCTTTTTACATTAATGATGTTTCACTGGCCTTTCAGTGAGAAAAACACATTTTTCATTCAATTTTTAATTTGTCAAAAAAACAACTAATTTTAACTGAAAGATCTGTAAAAAATCACCGATTTGAAATAACATGAAAAATGAGCAAAAAATCATCTATTGAAGCCAAAATTTCTATTTTACGTATCAAAATTTTACCAAAAATTCCCGCCTTTAGAATTTTCAACCAATTTTGACTTGATTCAAAGAATGAAAAAAAATCCTACCTTCTTGTTTTCAAATTTCAATTCAGATCCTTGCTCATGTTTATTCGAGTTATCAAGATACATAGATTGGAAAATGGTTTTAAAAAAGGAGCTCTGCATCGGGCCCGCATTTCCTCTCGCCGGCCCTGTTTATGGAATTTCAGGATGTAAAATGAGTTGGCTATTTGATTTTTGATATGAATTTTGCTCTCCTGAAATTAGCTTCTCTTGGTTATAGTTCGAAATTTTATTTTTATTGTCTATGAAATTTTGATATTTCAATCAAAAAATGTTTTATTTTCATAGCAATGATAGATATTGAAAAAAATTTCTACTGTCAATAGGAACGGTGCAACCGGTTTCTGTATAAAAAATCAAAGCTAAGGGTCAATTTTTGGAAGAGAAGGGAGGGGAGGGGAGGGAAATGATAGTAATATAAAAGCTTCTATTTTAAACAAACTTGAAACCGGTTTAAAGGTTTTCAACCATTTTCTAATGAGAACTTGAAAAATAAATTTAAAATAGAAAAACCTCAAATAAAACTTGTAAAAGCTTAAAAAATGAGTGTTTCCTCTCCAAATATTTTGAAAAAAATCTATAACAATTCACCACTCTCAATAATAACCACTGAAGAATTTCCTCTTAGTCTGAAATTTACAATTTTTTATTCTCCATTTAATCATTTCCTTTTTTTTTTTTTTTTTTTGGTGAAAATTATAAATTATTAAGTTAGGTACACATTCTGATTTACATCAAATGTTCAGGTGAAGATACCACACTTCTCCTTTCAATTTTTGGATTCGATCTTTCCATCAAAATAATTAATTTCGATCAAAATGTAAGAGGTACAGCGGTACATGCCTACTTCTACCAAAACCTACTTCTGTATATTGAAACACGTCCATCAATTCGCGCTATGCTACAATCTCGCTTCAAATGTCATCCTCCGTCGTCAAATATACAATACCTCGGTAGTATATGTCAATTAAACGTCGCGTTCGCATATCTACGAATGATATCATAATTACGACAACGATCTCGATAAGCGCATCATCGATGATAGAATCGTCCTAGGAGGTCGTGCCGGAGATGAACGATTGGCGAACGCGTTAAACGAAGAAAACACGCGGAGAAAGAGAAATACCCGCGTACAGATCTGCAGCGAGAGGGGAAAAAAAATCATCAAACGTCACGCGATTTTAACATGATATTTAACCGTCGCGGCCTTCGCCTTTTATGTTCGTATCTATCCTACGAACGAACACGTCAAAAAGTAATTTTATAAAAATCAGCGGCCTTAAAATCCGAAATTTTAAAATTGCGCTATGTCCTCGTATCATCGACAGCCTTCTACGTAGGTAAAGATCTAAAGTTATGATCATTAATATGTGGATTTTTTATGTACCCATCGAGTACGTTTCATCAGGTCGTCTGATATCGACGGTGTTCTCACCTATGTCGAGTTTATTTTATAGATCTGATTAACGCCGCATCTCGGCGGTGTATTAAAATTACGATGCATGAAGCTATATTTTCAAGAGAATATATGGATGTTTAACCGATCATCTTGAGGTATCGTACTATTAGAGAAAAAAACTACCAGTACCTATTTCTCTCTCTCGTTTCTTCCGTTTCTCTTTTCTTCGGCTGACCATCCGTTACGTTGCCTATTAACGGATGAAACTTGTTATTATCGAGTATATACCCCTGTATTAACATAACGCCGATCGACGTTAGCGCCTTAATATCAGTCGTGGATGTACACACCTACAAGCCAATGATACCGTACAGAATTTTGCCGTTTGAATGAACCAGATGGGAATTATACTTTTGTACTTACATATGAATAAAGATACGCAGTCTATCATAACGTGATTTCTGATCTGAGTAGCTCTCTTAACAAGCACCTACAATATTATTCCTTGAGCGATGATGGTGATAACTTGGCAATCCATGGGATTGGAAATTTATTCAGGTTTAAAAAGCATGATCTGGCGTTCAGCTATTGAATGTATTTCCGAATCATTGATACGTACAATTCGAGTTTTCTAAAATATGGTGACAAGCACGACAGTGAAAATTTTCTCAAAGGATCGGAAGGTTCCTGAAACCGGTTTATTTTTTCAGAAAGTCTTCCAATCGAGACCAAAATTGGAATGCAGGTTGCACCCGATGCTCTCAGTGATTACGAAAAGGAGGCCGAAAATTTTCCTAGATGATTTCAAGTCAATGGAAACCGGTTTCTTTACTCAAAAATTCTTCTAATCGAGACTAAAATTTGTGCATTAGATACATTCATTGCACCAATTACCAAAATGACGCAGGAAAACTCCCTTGGAGATTTTAAGTCTGCGGAAACCGGTTTCTTTTTTCAAAAGTTTTCCCAAATTGTCAGAGTGAATATGGCCCGACCCAAGAGAAACGACTATAGTTCCGTGGTGGTGGCAACCCTGCTAGCAAGTTGATTCGAATCCTTATATAAACTCTGCGTTAGCGGAGTAAAACTAGTTCCGAAAATACCTTGAACGGGGTAGTTACGTTGATCGATCGAGCTGCGGCTCGATCGAACTCGATTTCTACTTACGTTCGAGTTTCGAAAATGTATTCGTTGCTATAACATCAAGCTCCGTATACTCTCGTATGTCGTTTTAACATCTCTCGCTTCGGCTTGTACGACGCCCGGCTAAGTCACCGGAATCGGACTTAGCCGGGGACGCGTAAATATCGAATCGGGCTCGATTTATTTACCCGTCTTCGGAATTCATCCGCGATTCCATCTTGGTCCCTCATTTCGATGGGGGGCCCATGGGGATCCTTCAAGGTACCAGTGCACCTAGGCCTGGATAGAGACCCTGGGACCCCGGTGGAATTCGCCACTCGCGAGATCGGTTCCCTCCGCGGAGATATCCATCCGGAGATATCCTCCGCGGCGTCGTTCCTATTCCCGCCGCGCGAATTCTTCCACACGTTCAGAACAACATGATCCATCGACCCCCTTGCAGCTCCGGCGAAGTAGGGGACGATGGAGTTCAGCAAAATACGATGGCCCCGATCGGGGAGGTCTATAGCTCCTTTCGCCGCCGCCTCCGCAGCCAGCGGCGTGGCGTCGAATTGAGTGTAAAATCATCTCGATCATCGCCAATTTAGATCCATCCGCAACCGTAGGTCGCGGCCGTCACTCACACACACATACAGGTACGATTAAATACGTCGTGCAAATATACGCATGTATCTGTCAACCGTGTTTTTATTCGTTCCAACGTGCGAGACCCCAGACGGGCCCCGCGGACCCTCGGCGAAGGGACTTCCTCCTAAATATCCTCCGGGAGGTAAGTCCGTAGAGCAAGATCGGGAACCTGGTGCGCACCAGTGTAATGGGGAAGAAGGACCAACGGCCAGAGGACTCGTGAGGAAGGGGACAACCCTACCGACCCCACACTCCCTCCAACGTCCTCCATAAACAGTCCATTTCTTTACCATCCCCGTCCGGCAGAATCTTCTCTACATAATGGCGCCCGAAATAACGTGACTCTCCAGACTACGACTCCCACAGATGGCCACCTGTGCATAGGATAAAGAGGCTGGAAGCACATCGGACAAAATCCTGTATGTATATCTTCCGATTTTCCACCAATCCGCAAGTCGGAAGCATACCATATGTTCGTAAAAAATCTGAAACAAGGTAAAAAATTATCGATTTAGGCGTCCTAAACGCAAAATTAGGTACAAATCGCATATGGTAACGTCTATATTTATTATATCATTATTCAAAATTTTGTCCCCAAGCTCTAGGCCTCCGGACTACAAAATTTTTCGCACCTTAAGTGCATAAAAATTAAATTTAGGCGTAACTGACACCGTAAATAGTGAAAAAATGTGACAAAAAATGTTCTCCTTAACTCCATATCACGAATTACTAGTAATAATTACAGTTAAATTTCCGTGACGCGGAAATCTAGTAAATACGATATTGTAATTCCTATCTAATATCCTTAAACGTCTTCCCCACTGTAACAGTTCGTGACGGAAACGTGCGACGTACACGGCAACCTCAGTGTATCCTTAACCCATTTCCTCAGTCAAACCTCAAATTCCTTCATTTTTTTCTCTCCCTTTATGGCGAAATACAGCCACAAAATTTTTTACATCGTAAAAACAACACCAAAATTCCAGGGATGGCGACATGATAGATGAAGGGAACGCGGCATTTCCCCCGTTATGGTACCGGATATTGGGCCCCCCGAACGATGTGGAATCATGTGATTAGGATGTCACCTTTTCGCACCATGTCACAATCACTGGCTGTAAGCATCATAAATGCAAAAATATCAAAAATTGCGAAATTTCAGGCCATAAAAAATTCGCACAAGAACGTCACCCAAAAATCAACTCTTTCTATAAAAAATCCTTGACAATTATCAAAAATTGTGACGTCAATTCGGAACTAGGCACCTTAAGTGCAAAACAGAAATTCCTCACTTCGAAAATTTCGGACTATGTACCTTAAGTATACCATAAAATATTAATTTCGGCCAAAAATGTGTGAAATATCAAGGTCATAAAAAAAATTCACACCAAAATACGAGTCAAAAAGTAGAAAACTACGACCCCCCCCCCCTCCTGGCCATTAACGTAACGTAATTAACGTAAACGACATCTCAAGCACCCAAAGTGCATAATAATAATAACTTACGTCATCAGAAATGATGAAAATTTCCGGATATGTAAATCTGTGTATATATTCCGATATCAAATTATCAATCATACGATCTGATAATCTGATATTTCACATTTTTATGTGAAAATTAATTATAAGCCAATAGTCTCACTTTCTATAAAGTGAAAAAACCAAAAATGCACCACTTTTCATCTGCCAAATGAAAATATCGGTACATTTCCGTTGTAACGTAAAATCATGGCAATTTTTATTAATTCGCCAGTTGAAAATGCGATGATCACGATAATTAGGTATTTTTTGTTGGCAGCAAGAAATCCTTTTATTATGCTCTACGCATTCATTATCCACTCTTTTTATACCCAAAATTTACGAACCCATTAGTGGCGAAACGAATTTATTTCCCGCACCCTAAAAATTCAAAATGGACTAACCCACCCGAAAATTCGAAAATTTCAGGCCATTCCTCTTCAAAAATTTAATAACCACTCATTTCGAAAAACTTCGATCTACAAAATTAATTACCACAACCTAGAAAATCGAAATCCAAAATTATTACTCAAAATTCATAAATACACTCATTTTCATCTTGACAATAATTTTTTCGACCTTCAAAATTCATAAACTCATTCACGATCTAAAAAACTCAAATCTTCTAAATTCCACTCAAAAATATCAAAATTAACACTTCGATTACCAGAACCCTACCCTCTCGCAAAAGAGAAAATCAAAATTCATAGACATAATTTTCGAACCACATAACCCCTTTTTACCACCTAAAAAATCATAATTCTCAAATCTTTCGATCAACAATTTAAAATTCACTATCCTGAGCAACGAAATCTTTTTTTTTCAAACTAAAAATCTCAAAATTCATTATATCACTTGAAAATTCAACAATTTATTCCGATCAATTAAAATCTTTCCCTTCACCAATTTTCTCCTACAATCGAGAACATCAAAATTTCACTCAGCAAAATTTTTAATAACCAATTTCGAACTAGGTAACCCCTTTTCACGACCTAAAAAATCAAAATTTGCAAATTTCCACTAAAAATATTCAAAATTAACACATCGATCATCGAAATACTTTCTCAAAATTAAACATATCAAAATTCACAATTCCAAAATTCTTTACAAAAATTCACTAAATTACTTTGGCTCAACGAAAATCTTTTTTCATGACATCGAAAATCAGAATTTTCAAATCTACATCAAAAAATTCAAAAAACTCAATTCTTTGGCTATCATATCTCATTTCAAACATTAGAAAACGTCAAAATTCATAGTCACCTTTTAGAAATTCTATAAAACCCTTTCGATCATCAAAATTCACACTAAAAATTCCAATAATTACTTTCGACCAACGAAATCGCCTTTTCTATGACATAAAAATATCAAAATTTCCAAATCAATATTCAAAAATCAATTTAACGTTTCGATCAACGAAATTCACTTTCTCCTTTGGAAAATATCAAAAATCACTATTTCATACAAGAATTCAACAATTTCTTTCGATCATCATTTTCAATCAACGTAATTATTATTCTCATGACCTATAAAATCAAAATTCTCCAAAAAATCTCCAAAAATTCTTTTATTTAATCAAGTCAAAACCCATTGATTCGATCTATATTTCGATTCGATATTCAAAATTATATTTTTCGCCGAAAATAATGGTAACCCTGTTTCCATTTTCAACCGAAAAATAAATCGTTGGCGCCAATACGATTTCCGGCCCAGCATGCCCATTCAGACCAAAAATCCATCGCGATCCAAATTCTCAGTTTAGATCTTCTTTCTTCCCCTTCACTAGTCCAATGCGCAAATGGTTTAGTCAATACTCACATTCAGAACAATAGGCACGATAAAGACAAGTCAATTCTTTTCAAAATATTTTTCTTAGAATCGTAAATCAATTCTTTACAACAAAGAATCAATTACTTTAAAATCCGTAGAAATGACAGCAACCTGTCAAATTAATTCAATTCTATTGTAAATAAAAATATTGGCGACTTTATGTGCAAAAGCCGCCATGTATATCCGCTTCATTATTTAAGCTTAAGGCATACTTTTTGGTACAAACGCTTTCACCCCTTTGAAATTCAAAGGACGCTTCTTTCTATTTTTAACGGTGGCGGTAAACTATTGTTTATACAAATGTATGTACATCGATGCACCCTTTTTTCACTCAAAAATACATCCGTTTACGATTTTCAAACAATACTTTTAACTCATTAAAATTCAATCTATTGAAATTACATTTCTTGGTAAAATCAAGATTTCCTACATTTTGGCACAGTTATCTTCACCCCATTATTTTCAAAAAATCGAAAAATCAATTAATCACTGACCGTTTCCTACATAATATCACGGCTTTGACAGCTCCGGAAATCAAGATTTTCACATTTTGGCACACTTACGTTCACCCCATTATATTCCAAAATTTAAAAATCGATTAATCTCTATAAATGTCATCTTGAACTTGACAGCTCCTATAGATTTCGGCAAACTTCCTTTTACCTTTTCGATTTATTAAATGACACAATCAATTGACTTAATCAATTCTATTATCTTTACTTGGACTACAAAATTTCCTGAAACCTTGAAAATAAACTAACTTTCGAAATCTATGTACATACATCGGTATATTTAGACTTAAGAATCTTCTCATAAAAACGGAAACGACTGTATAGAAACAAAACAAAAATATCGTGCGATTTCTCGAACCTAAACCAACCCAAACAATAAAAGGATCGTGTTCGCTATTCATAAAAAAGAACAATCCATTGAATTTTCAACAATAGAACTGGTCATCCCAAAATACACGACTTCACAACCGGATAGATTCTCGGCAAATCAAGCTACCTAAAACTCAAATAAATAAAACCCCGTTTTCAAACTCGACATCATTTAACGTCTTTCTCTTCTGCTATTTGGTTATCAGCAAAGATTGCCGTTTTCAACATTTACCAAGTACACCTAGCTATCTGGTACACTCTTTCTCTACTTCTAAACGCTGCTTTTAAAACTCGCGCTTGACTAGATCTACCTTTCCAAGGTTAACTTAGTCAATCTCGTATTTCTTTTCTTCGGCTTTCAATTATTCTGTGAATTTAGATACTGCAACAGTACGTGTACAACGACGACCGCAGTAAATACTTTCACATTTTTACGCTTTCCAAATTAGTTAATTAATTCCGCGACTTATAATTTCGACTTTTTCATCCAAAATTTAAATTTTGAAATTGTGGACTGCAACAGTACGTGCAAAACGACGACCGCAGCACACAATTCCATATTCTGAATTTTCGCGACCTATACATCGCGACCTACCATTTTTTGGCGAATTTCTTTTTGAGCATTATAAAGCTGTAGAAGTAAGCGCAACGACTGCAGTAAATAATCTCACCATCAAAATTTTAGCGAATTAATTAACGTAAGACCTATTATTTCGACAATTTCCGTCCAGCGTCATAAAAAATCAAAATTCGAAATTACAAGCTGCAACAGTACGTGGACAACGACGACCGCAGCAAATAATTTCACACCACAAAATTTTCACGAATTAAATACAGCGTCACTTTCGATCCAATAATTCTTTGAATCAAAATCTAAACTCATTTTGCAAAATTTAACTAAATTCTTGGCCAAAAACTCAACAATTTTCTGAATATTGCGACAGTACGTGTACAACGACGACTGCAATTAAAGAAAATTACAAAATTTAACAGGAAATTTTCGGCTAATCCATACAATTCTCTGAAAATTGCGACAGTACGTGGACAACGACGACTGCAATTCAAGGAAACTGCATTTTCCAGATAATCTGAGAAATTAATTATCCATTTACGTTCTCCAAAATAAAATAGGCATCAGACACGACTGGGAAACAGCGGACTTGATACCTATACCTCTCTTTCCTGATTTTTTGAGAGATCCTATAAATTTTTCCACATACCATCCTAAATATTACCCAGCCTGAAACGAGAAGTTTATTGCCAATCGGATTAAAGGCTCTCTAAATTCTTCTCCCCTTTCAGAGTCACACAAAAACACCCTCTCTGCTCGCAGAGTCGGTAAGGCCCAGTTGGTCAGCGTGGGATCACGAATCCGACTTAGCTGATCTCTGGAATTCATCAGTTTTCCTACACCACTCCTGGCAGTGGACCCAAAAACACCTTTCTACCTCTCAAAAAATTCACACGTCATCATCCAAAATTTTATTAATTGAAAATTTCTCAATTATCGCAAAGTAAAATTCTGAAAAACCCCTCCCTCTAAATTCTACGACTCATTAATTCCTCATTTTCCTCAAAACCATTCAATATCCTTTTTTAGCCGAATAATTTAAAAATCTTTCACCCTTTGATTTTTACCAAAATTTCATTAAAAATATTTTTTCGATCAAATTTACGCCTCTACATACTACTCGCATAATTTACGTCGTAAAAACTTGCTTAAATCGCCAAATACCACTGGCACTGATTCTAACTCGCTATCAATCCGCTCAACACATCTGAGCCACGAAAAATTCTAAAAAACATTTCTTATTTCGCTACTTGAATAAAAACCCAATATCGTCAACTCAAAATCAACAATTTTCAAGGCAATTCTATTTTAAACATCGTCTAAAATCTCCAAAATCAAAAAAAAAAAAATTTTTCAACAAGCTTCGATTTTACACTTACATCAAAAATGTCTGACGTACCTCCCAATACGCCAACCCCTCAAGGCTCTCCCTCTCTAGATCAAAATACTGACGACTCACAAATTGTACCACAATCTTTCCCAGACTCTCCATTCTTTAATACAACTCCTGAACAAATCTCTCCACAACCTTCCACATCTAAAACACCTCCAAAATCTCCGATTCTTGAACCCAAATCTAAAAAACGATGCAAAGGCATAGCTTCTTACATTCACGATATCGAAAATCCTTCTGAAAAAACGGAAAATTCCCCCACAGAACAAACTAAAAACGAAATTTCGGATAAAACACCCTCTCCGCAAGGCCCCCTTAACCCCCTCGAAATCTCAAAAACATCACAAAGAGAAACAGCATTCTGGAACGCTAAATTGACCCTAAATGTGACTTCGGTACCGGAAGGAAAACAAAAAGATATAAACCGAATTTTGGACATCGGGGCTCAAAACGTAGACTCAAAACTTCAAATTATCGAAAAGAATCTCGCGAATGTAATTACAAAAAATTATTCCCCCTCCCAATTTCGAAAATTAAGACAGAATGAAGCAGCCCTCAAGGCTTTCCCAAACCTAAATTCAAAAACCTGCTATGTTGACGACGTCCTCTTAAATGAAAAACAAGCAGAATCCATAATTTTTGAAGCCGAAAAATTACTTCGTAAAAAACACCACGCGTATCTAGACACCATGGTGACCGGAGACACCATGCAGTCAGTCCTTTACCAACTCATTAGGGGCTCCGAAAACGTTATTATGCGCGTCTCCTATCAGTTCTTACCCCACCAACGAAACTACTCTGTAGCGAATAAAGAAATGCTAAGCTTATTCCTTCATCTGCAGAGCCTTCCATCCTGGCTCAACGGACAATATATTCACGTCCGAACAGAACTGAAATCAATCGTAAATAAATACCGCTATCTTTCAAGAAACAAAACATCGAAATGGTGCGATGAAATCGCAAAATATAACCTAATTTTCGACCTAGAAACTAAAAAAGAATTATACGAAACCTCATCTCAAGATGATGAAATCGATGAGAACATAAATCGCCTCTCAAACCTTTTGGACACCCATCAAGAAAGCATGAACAAATTTGATTTTATGACAGAAAAATTAATATCATCAGCGGAAAAATACGAAAACGAAATAGATGAAGTGAAAGGAAAAATCACAGAACATCAAGAGGCAATAACAGAAACAGATTCCATTTTATATAATCACGACTACGAAATTCAAGGATTAGCGGAAGGGTTAGGAGACTTGGCGCACGAACTCGCAGACTTTAAATCAGCCACATCAAATGAAAAAACCAAGACTACCTCCGATCTGAAAGAAATCCGCGAATTAATCGATTCAAAATTCAATACCCTAAAAACTGAAATAGATAACGTAAATTCTGAAATAAAATCCATCCAGAATAAAACTCAAAATCAGGATAGTATTGACGTCGACCTAAACCTGATACACTCAAATTTTTCAACCCCTGCGCCAACTCTCAACCCTAAAGCCTCCTCATCTCCGTTTGAAATTCCAGAAATTAATGACAAAATTGAAAAATGCGAGCTAGAAAACGAAAATGATTACGATATAGACTCGGACAAAGAAAATTACGACGACGAAATATTCGAGCACACAGAGGTCCCCGACCTACCCGTCAAGATTCATCAAAAATATGCTGTAGAAGACAGCGATGTACCAGAATGGCTAAAAGCCATAAAATCCAGAACCTTTTTCACATTTTGGGACCCAATAAAACAAAAGGGCAAACCAAAATCATTTCTATTAAACATATCTTCCGATTCTACCTTGACTATCGAATTAAATTCCGAAGCCAACGCAAATACCATATCAAGAGGCACCTTAAACAGCATTCGCGCAATTGTTCCTGTAAAATACCACGCATCTTCAGATATAGGACTCCCATTTTCTCCATTCATACCCAGCCCTCTTTCCGAAATTGCAATAGTACAGGGAATGATAGGTACCTACAACATAAAAATCCCTTTCAAAATTATCGAATCAAAAGAGCCGACGTGCTATATAAGTAAAAACGCAATAAAACAACTCCGTTTGGACCACCTAAACATCACAAATTTCGAAACCCTAAAAAATCAAAATTTTTCCCAAACCCAAAATTCGGATAATAAAAATTCTCACGGCACTGAAAATAACTCTGAAAAAATTAACAACGATCAAACAGAAACAATTTCGGACCAACTAAAAACAGAGTTACAAAACCATGACTTCAATAAAACCGATTCAGAAATTGAGGATATTTTCTCCAATACTACAAAAACATATCACAGAAATGAGAAAATCACCTCACCCAAAACGACTGCTGATGATAGCAACCATAATCACGGCCTAGTACCCTTTACCTACCAAAACAAAATTCAAACTAAATACCTACCTCACGATCAAATTACCCTAAAAATAAATGAAATAAAAATAGAAACAATCCTAAATCCTTCAAAAAATGAAAATATCATAAGTAAACACCAATCAGACGAAATTTTGAATAAATACCCACAAAAAATTCTTACGACGTACATAAACGACAAACCAACCGCTATCATCAATTGTACCTTTGGCATATCCCAACAAAAAATTCAATTCACGATTCAAAATACCTGTCTCAAATCATTCTGCACTATCGGTGACTCTACAATAAAAAACTTTGGAATAATAGTTGAAACCCCTGAAGAGATACCTATCATTTCCCCAAAATCGAAAACAATACCAAATATCCTATCAAAATCTTCAAAATCCTCATCATCTTCAACCGAAAGCATTCACGACACATGCGATGAAATGCCAGACTTAAATGAAATGAGAAAATCAATACGCATTGCCGAATGCCCAACAGACAACTGGAACGAAATCGAAAAACACATAAAAAACCTAAAAACCTTCTCCACCGACGTCATCGATAACAGGCTGGATAAAATCCAAAAACATGTAAACAACTTAAAAATCTTCTCGACCGACGTTGCCGACTGCCCAACGAATCCACAGACAACAGAAAAAATATTGTCACCACAAAATGACAATATAAACAACGACAGTAAAAATACTACGACGCCAGAAACCACAGAAATAGCGGATTCGATCCTATTAACAATTTCCAACAAAACGACTCTCATTTTGAAAACAAAACCTGAACAAACCAGAAATATCATATCCGAACACTCGCTGCAAGATATAATGCAGAATACACCACATGCGGTGGAGATAAATGTGAGGAATATCCACAAAATTATTCTACTCGAAGACCACCCAACACCTTTTCTCTCGACTCGTAAAGCTTTCATAAAAGGCACCGTAAAAGGCTACAAAATAAAAATCCCGTTTTCAATTATTCCCTTACATCAACCGTTGTGCTATATTGGTAAAAAATCGATAAAAATACTCCAAATCGAAAATCTGAAAAAAGAGGCCCTAGAAAATCCTAAAATTATTGCTTCTGGCTCATACCCCCCTGAAACGAATACAAAATCTATAAAAATTCAAACCGATTTGACTTATCTAGACACGGACGACGTAACAAAAAATCCCACCCTCAAACCAAAACCAAAAAGCAAAACCTATCGCCCATTTGACAAAATTTATTTCAAACTCGATAACACTCTCACGATACCACTGATCATAAACCCATATACCAATCAGAACACCATTTCAAGATCGATTGTTCGAACTATAGAATTACTATTCCCCGGCACAATAATTCGTAACGACTTTATCAAAGAAATAGAACTCACCTACGAGAATCAACCAGTTTCAATAAAATTTACGCCCTCCGATCTACAACATAATATTATCGGCCACATCTCAACTCAGACTCTCGAAAAATTGCAAATCCCATACATATTCCGACGACAACTTGAAATTCAAAATACTTCTGATTTGAAAACCCCTACAAAATCAAAATCCCTACCCGAAATCCGACGCCTTCCACTCAGCGAACTAAAATCTCGTCATGACCAAAAAATTGCATACTCGACCAAATATTACCCCAACGATTCTGATTCATCAAATTAAAATTTTTTCGTCTCAAAAAATACAACACAAAATTAAAAATCCCAAACAAAACCCTTCAGGAACTCAAAATTAAAAAAAAAAAAAAAAAAAAAAACATTCGAACTACAAAAACCCACTTCTGGCAACACTGCAAAAAAGATAGGATAAAACCCACCTATCACAAAAACTACGCAAGTAGCACACTCTGAAAAGCCAAAAACAATATAATTTTTATTCCAAAACTACAAAGCCAATAAAAAATTTCCAAATCAATTTCAAGAAAATAAAAATACGTGCGACACCGGCTTTTAAACTTGCAATATTTTTTCGTCACTTTCGCCATTTGTAAAACCTTTTTATTATTTTCGCTTTCGCAATATATTCTCGACTATTCGCAAACATGTCAGACACGCTCTACGATTTGGAGGTATGTACTACTCACTCATTTGGTCAGCTAGCATAAAAATTCAACGAAAACTTCCTTTCCAAAAATCACCCGGCGACCAAAACACACACCTTTTCACAAATTCACGACCCCAAAATTACAGATAATACCATTTCGGCCAATAAATTCCAGTAATAATCACCATCAATAATTCGACCCGATCATTTTCTATCCCAAAAATACAGCACAAATTCTACTTTCGAAAAAGACTCTTCAAACACGTTCGACCACCCTTTTCGATAACAAGTAAAAACAAAAACTACCAAAAATAGGATCGATATAGCACAACTTACCAAAACTTTGATAATCCATCCAACCAAAAAACATTTCGATCACAGAAATTCAAAAATCTTCACATCTCCACCTCGCCGCATCATCCAATTTTCAACGTCTGAAACATAGAAATAAAACAACCAGATTAAACACTGACAAAAGAAATAATTCTGTTTTAGCAACGCCTGCGCCTCTTAAAAAATTCAAAGAAAACAATCGAAAAAGTCATTCGAGACAACGAAGAAATTGACAAAAAAATCCAATACGACATTGAATCGGTGGAGGAAGCGATAAACGAGATCAAATACTTTACACCAAAATCAAGACAGATAACAATCGGATATACGACGTTAATAATAAAAGAACATATGATTCACGTCTGCATCAAACAGACCATGATCGCCGGAGATGGCCACATCAACAACATTGCCAGATTGCTCCTACAGAACACTGAATTTGAAAACCACCTTGAGATTTCGCCAATTTATAAGAAAAAAATTTCATTGAACGAGTTGCAAAACCAACTCCATCTCACCAACTATAACAACATCCTACTCTCGGCATCAAAAGACATCGAAAATCCGGACTACGTAGTTAAACACGATATACAAACAATAAAAAACACGTTAACAACCATCGGCACAAGCAAAATTTCCTTCCTGCCACCTATTCTGGAATCAAATGCCACGAAAGAAAAAATCAAGTGGGAAAAATACTCCGAAACGATAGCCGAAGACACAAAATTAATAAAATCAGTCGCCTTCTTACCTAACGACAAACCAGAAACAATCATCAATTATTTAATTACCATCGTCGACTAAAATCGTATCAAAATTTTCGTTCTTTTTCTCTCTTTCTCTTTTTCTCTCTCCTTCGTCTAATCATACTATCTGTATTATTATTATTTCTTTCTTGTCTCTCTTTTTTTTTTTCTCGCGCCCGTTTTCGCGCCTGTATTTTTCTAGATCAAATAAAATATAATCTTTTGAGTACAATAACCTACATCAACAATTATTTAAAAAACACACCACATGGTACATCAAAATTCAACATTCTTGGCCATCTGTATCAATCAAAATCTCACAATGACAAAACTCATCCGACGTCAAAACCGTTGTTAGAAACTCGCCACCTGGCACATATGGGGCAGAATATCATTCAAAAAATTCAAAAGTTCAACTCGGTTTACAATTTCGACGTCATATTCAAAAAATCAAAATCAAAATTCAATCAAAATTTCAAAATACAAATGAGGTCATATAAAAAAGAAAAATAGAATCAATACCTCAACAAATCGCTAACTAATCCCATACAAAAGGTTAGCACAAACAAATGCAAAAAAGTGGAAACGGAGAAAGCTCACGTTTCAAAAAATTTCTAACATCCCATACAGAATTATCAAGAAATCAAGATACGAAGAACATGAAGATAGAGCGAATGAGAAGAAAACCAACAACTCAAAATTTAATTCAACATCTTCAAAATTCAAACGAAGTACAAATGGGGCAAAATTCCGATCAAAATTTAAAAAACGTTCTGACTACATATAAAAAAATTTTTTTTTTTTTTTCTTTTTCGAAAAATTATGAACATTTGATTCACCACGACATCGGAAATAAAATGGTAAAATGATATGCTCGAAAACATCAAGAATAGGGAACCAAAATTGGAAAATTTTAGTCCACACGAACATCAAGTTCATATGGGGCAGAATTTCCATAATAAAATTCACGAAACCAAAATTTCTTTTCTTTATTTATTTTTTTTATTATTTGGCAAAACAAACGAAATTACTATTTATTCAAATTTTTTCCCCTTCTTGGTATTTTCGACGTCATCAAAAATCAAAAATATTTCTGATACAAAAATCGCCCATTACCATCCCAAAATTTAAACATTAGAAAAATTCACTCGATCTCACTTTTTGAAAAACCCACAATCAAAATTAAAACATACATGCGCCGTAAAAAACTCCATATAGGCAACCATTCTAACCTAAAATCATCCCTACGCGCATATGGGGCACGCCATAGGCGATTTTAGATTCTAAAATTCGAGAAATATTATCAAAATCGATTCGTACCTCTTCAAGATTCGAAATAGCCCAAACGACGCTGGCATATGGGGCACTTGGACTCCAAATTTGATTATCGACACCGTCCAAATTCTGAAATAAAAAAATTCACAAAATTATTTCACCAAACTTCAACAATCAAAATTCGCTTTTCATTTTTTTTTATTTCTGAATATTAACCAGAAAATTTCTATTCATTTATCGGCACCAAAATACACACGACGTGTAAAAAACCTCACCTTTCGCAAACTAATCAAATTTTCTACAGCAATTCATCAATTTGGAACCAAATCAACCGGAGCCATGGAAAACCTGGAACCAATAAAAAGTAACTGTATCTCAACACAGCTGAAAAATAATACTTCATGATTTATATGATAAAAAATTCTTTCATCTTTTGCACGTCATGCTTTTCCCTTAATAGGTTAAATATTACAAAATTACTAATTACCTTTTGATTTTTCAATAGTCTTTCGATACCATGTTCTGAGTAACCCATATCCGTGTCGCAGAAACCACCATGAATCGGCGTGCTGAATCAACCTGTAACAAAAAGTGGACATTATAACACCACTATCGTCACCACGTCGATACTCACCAATCGATACCATCTTTACCTTCGATCATCGACATTCCATCGTCGGCACCTGTAACAACAAAAATTGATATTAGTATCTGATCACATGTCGCATTATATATTTAGTTTCAATGTACATACCTATACAATCGTTTCTAATGCTGATGTCAGCAAATATGTTATTTTTACGTCTTCATATATACTCGACGGCTGCGACAAATTAATCATAAGTTTCCCCTGCTTATATTTTTTTATGGTTCTGTACCAAAACCACGCATATACCCCCCCCACCCACCTAGCTTTAAAAATTTCCCTATTCAGAGCTCTACAAAATCAAAATTTTCTTATTTTTTACTGCAAATCTCACAAAAAAATAGAAAAATATGCAAAATCAAAAAAAAAAAAAAAAACAAACAAAATGTAACAGAGCGCGTGAATAAAATACACAAAATGTAATAAAAATAGTAAAACAAAAAAATCAAAAAATATGAAATGTAACAGTGAGCGTGAGCATAATTATAAAAAGAGATTTGCAATTCTTTCCCCCCCATCAAAATCAAAAAATCATTTGTAAATTTCCTTACATTAACCCTCGAGACGACAATAATGTTACACAACCCCATTTTTCTGTGTTCTGAGCTCTGAATAATTACTTAGATATAATTGTACATAATTGTATATACGTAACCCCCTAAAAAATCGTAAGCTGAACCCTGTACGTGCATGGAAGAATTCGCGTCCGAATGCCGCAAAATTTCTCCCCCTCCACACAGTGGTACCGTGACCACAAATCAAAATTTAACAAGGGTTCAAATAGATGACTTAGGGACCATTTTTTACCAAGTTTAAAACCATTTAATTGTCAAAAAACGAAAAACCATCAAATCAAAATTCAAAAGTCTAACCAAAAAATATCAATTTTCGTTTCACCATAGTTCTTACGCCGTAAATTTTATTGTCATTTCAAAATACGGCATCAAAATTTCTGTTTAGCTTAACACTCTGTTTAGCACAATATCAAGTCATCTAGCTAGCAGCACTTTCGGCCCGTCGGCGATCCCTTTCGGCCGTTCCGAGGGTCAGCAGACCGCAAAATTTGTATCATTATTGAATTAAAATAAGCCGCACCGGATTACCGGACCAAAATTTATTACTCAGGTTACCACCACCCACAGCAAAAGTCGAATGGGGCAGGGACCAATATCCTCTCTATGGAACTTAACTTTGACTACAGTACTAAAAGTTCGACCTTTACTATGGGAGGTCAGCTCCCCTAATACAGCTCGATGGGGCATATGTCAGAGTGAATATGGCCCGACCCAAGAGAAACGACTATAGTTCCGTGGTGGTGGCAACCCTGCTAGCAAGTTGATTCGAATCCTTATATAAACTCTGCGTTAGCGGAGTAAAACTAGTTCCGAAAATACCTTGAACGGGGTAGTTACGTTGATCGATCGAGCTGCGGCTCGATCGAACTCGATTTCTACTTACGTTCGAGTTTCAAAAAACGTATTCGTTGCTATAACATCAAGCTCCGTATACTTTCGTATGTCGTTTTAACATCTCTCGCTTCGGCTTGTACGACGCCCGGCTAAGTCACCGGAATCGGACTTAGCCGGGGACGCGTAAATATCGAATCGGGCTCGATTTATTTACCCGTCTTCGGAATTCATCCGCGATTCCATCTTGGTCCCTCATTTCGATGGGGGGCCCATGGGGATCCTTCAAGGTACCAGTGCACCTAGGCCTGGATAGAGACCCTGGGACCCCGGTGGAATTCGCCACTCGCGAGATCGGTTCCCTCCGCGGAGATATCCATCCGGAGATATCCTCCGCGGCGTCGTTCCTATTCCCGCCGCGCGAATTCTTCCACACGTTCAGAACAACATGATCAACCGACACCCTTGCAGCTCCGGCGAAGTAGGGGACGATGGAGTTCAGCAAAATACGATGGCACCGATCGGGGAGGTCTATAGCTCCTTTCGCCGCCGCCTCCGCAGCCAGCGGCGTGGCGTCGAATTGAGTGTAAAATCATCTCGATCATCGCCAATTTAGATCCATCCGCAACCGTAGGTCGCGGCCGTCACTCACACACACATACAGGTACGATTAAATACGTCGTGCAAATATACGCATGTATCTGTCAACCGTGTTTTTATTCGTTCCAACGTGCGAGACCCCAGACGGGCCCCGCGGACCCTCGGCGAAGGGACTTCCTCCTAAATATCCTCCGGGAGGTAAGTCCGTAGAGCAAGATCGGGAACCTGGTGCGCACCAGTGTAATGGGGAAGAAGGACCAACGGCCAGAGGACTCGTGAGGAAGGGGACAACCCTACCGACCCCACACTCCCTCCAACGTCCTCCATAAACAGTCCATTTCTTTACCATCCCCGTCCGGCAGAATCTTCTCTACAAAATCGAAACCAAAATTTGTGCATTGGGTATAATCGTTTCACTAATTACCAAAATAACGCAGAAAAGCTCCCTCGGTGATCTTGAGTCTACAGGAACCGGTTTCTTTTTTCAAAAGCTCTGCCAATCGAGACCAAAATTGGTACACAGAATGTATTTGATGCTCTGGTTGTAAAAAAAATCAAAAATTACCAGAAGTGATTTTTAAAATGTGAGGAAACCGGTTTCTTTTTCAGAAATTTGCCTTTATTTTTCTGAAAGCGGTAAGTATGGTATAATTATTTGACGCTGTCATAATTGACATTCGTTGAAAATTTTTCACGAATAAATTTACGTTCATAAGAAACTGGTTCCTTTGCAAAATCTCAAAGGTTACGCCGATTTTCTTGAAAGCTGATTTATTGGACGGTCCTGCTTTAGACGAATGAATATTGAAGCCTTTTCAAAAAAAAAACAAGGATTTTTCCGAAAAATTAAGAACTGATTACGATAATAGAAGTATAAATTTGAACAAATAAGTTTTGGTCTAATTGAAACCGGTTTCATAACATTGGTTTTATGTTCATAATTTTGACGCTGGTGAGAAAATAATAGTGAAAATTTTTCTTGTGAATTTAGGATTTTTCACAACAAAACCGGTTTCTTTCCCAAAAATTAACCCAGATTTTTGCTACAATTTGTCTACAGAGGGTATTTGAAGCTCTGATTACGAAAAGATCTTAAAAATTTCAGAAAATGAACTAAAATTTACAAAAACTAGATTCTTTTTGTGAACTGGTTCAAAAAGAGAACAAGTGAAATTTTCGATTAAGAAGGAAATAATAGTATATTATACAACTAGAATAAGAAGTGCACGATTATTGACGAGCGCGAAGTTTACCGGAACGAGCCGAAGGCGAGTGGAGGTAATCGCGCGAGGCAATAATCGCGCACTCATTATTCAAGTTTTATACTATATTTTTTCCCATTCACACTTGAAAATTGATTCATTATTTACTAGTTTAGCGTGCTAAAAATTGGAGTAAAATTGATAAAAAAAAGTTGAAAATTCTGAAATTTAAACTTCTTTGAAAGTTGCCACAAATTGCTGGCTACGTAAACAACTGTCAACATTAGTGTATTAATTCGAAATTCATTCAATTTCGTTAGTTCGTATTTAGTTCGTATATTTATCTACAGAAATTTTGAATATTTCATATAAATACTCTATCAAAAAGTCTTATCGTTAACAAAAATGATTTCGTTTGATATTGATGGTGCATTCGCAGCTTTAGACGATCTTTTGCCGTTCAATCGCGTCAGATATTATCAAAACTCCTACGATGCTTTCCAAAAATGGGTAAGGTTGATGAGAGCTCCCAAAAAAGCTTTTGCGGCAAAAACATTTCTTGTTTGCTTGAAAGATAGTTCGGAAACAATAAAAGCATCTACATTGGAGAGTAAGTATTCATTTTACGCCAGTTTAACGTGTGAGAAGTGGAACTTTATGGACGAGTATGTAAGGTGTGCAATAATGAAAATCAGCGTGCAATAATTTTCATTATTGCACACCTTGCATACTTGTCCATAAAGTTCCACTTCTCGCACGCTAAACTGGTGAATAATGAATCACTTTTCGAGTGGGTATGAGAAAAATTCATTTATTTTTCGTCTCAATTTTTTATGAGTTTGGACTACGAGTTTCATTATCACAGCTCAAATTCATTTTTTTTTTTTTTACGAACCAAACAATTATCGATTTGGAGTTCAAGTTCGTGGTAAAAATTCTCTCTCAATTTTTTCGAGCAAAGAATTCGCTCAGTTTTTTTCAACTTGGCATCCTAAAAATTTCCAAGTATGTATTTACGCAAGTTCAGTTAATTTTTTACAGTCTTCTCCTCTACATGCTCAAAATTCTTTGCATTATTTTTTTTTCCAAAATTTCTTCAAACTGCAATAACTTTTATACTCGTGTTCCGTTCCTATTTGAAAAGTCATGAAGTCGTGAAATTGATGATTTATTTTTCATTTTTTTAATGTTCATTTTAAAATTGAAACAAATTTTGAAGTTTCAAACTTATACAAAAATTTAAACATGAAGTTGAAGAAAAAAAATAGAAAAATAAGACAGTTATAAAATTGAACTCAGGAAAAATTTGAATTTTTGAATATGAAAAATGAAGTTGAGTTGAGGTGTTACGAAATTGAAAAAAAATTGAGCCTGCAGTTTTGAAAAATCTAAAAATCTTCCAAAAAATTGGAACTTGAGAAGAAAATTAAAAATATTCGAAAATATTTTATCAAAGAAACAATTTTACGGAAAATTGAACCAACAATGGACTTACCTGAAATCTGACACAAAAAAATTACAAGCTTAAAGAAAATTACAAAATACTTCTATAACCAAAATTTCATCCCCTAAAATTGACTTGGGGAGGGAGAATCATGGGGGTTTGAATTTCAGATGTTATTTCATTTTTTCTATTTTTCACACACAAAGAATGTGTATAAAATTCATCTTCCGAATGCTATTTGAAGGCAAGTTATTTTATTTTGATTTTGGTAATTATTTTCGATTGTATTATTAGGCGATTTTTCAAAATTCAATTCTCATAATCCCCCCCCCCCTGTCACCAGTAAACTTTAGGTGCTAAAATTTTTACTGTGGAAGTTTCTTGTGATTCTCCTCAACCCAGATTCTTTTTTTTGGCGGGTTGGACTTCGAGTAGGCCTCTGGCAAGAAAAGAACTTTTTTTAAAAATAAATTTTCTTGGGAAAATATACGAACTTGGAAAATTTTTTCGAACGTGGAATTAAAAAGAAAACTGAGAAAATTTCAAATTGAAAAAATTTTGAAAAAATAATAAAAATTTGGACTTATTGTGTAGCTTTACTCATTTTGATCAGTGGAAAGTCACTGAAAAATAGTCAGAACTGTAGCACATAGAAAATCAGCTAAACTTTTTGATTTTCATCGCATTTTTGCTGTTTTTTCGAATAATTTCACTGATTTTTCAAAAATTTTGTGAATTTTTCTATGAGGTGTAATAATTTTTCAGCGAATTTGAGGGATTTTACTGACTTTTTAGTGTATTTTCACTGATTTTCCAACCTTTTTTTTTTTTACAATTTATGTACTTCCAGTGAATTGTTTTTGCTGATTTATTGCTGTGCTGCAATTCTGATTTTTTTCAGATTTTCGATAATTTTCACTGATTCATGAATGAGAGGGTACATTGAATCAGGCGTTCACTGAACGAAATAAAAAAGTGAATCCACTGAGACGTGCCACATCTAACGTTCTCAGTAATTGGTTCTTGATCCAAAATGATCATCTGAATTTTTCATTTCATATTGAATCATTTTTTGTGCAGTTTTGCTTGTTTTGCTCAATTTGACTAAAGGAGAGTCTCGATTGACTAAAAATCATCCAAAATTTCCCATCCCCAATTCTGAATCTGCTATCAAACACAAACCCGTAGTTGATGCTCAGAATAAAAAAATCGCTTCAAGGAATCCGTTCTTCGACGCCGCCATCCATCAACCAACGATAGATCTAATACACTGACTGCCTGCCTCACAACATAATGTTGACCAAATATAAATATACATACGCGTGATATTGAATAGCATTAAATAAACCAGTCTTATTGTACAAAGCTGGCCAAACGTGGCATATTCATACGATTGATGCTAATCTCGACCATTTATCCGGTCAAATGTTATAAAGAATCAGCCTTGAATACAAAAAAACTTTTTTTCGATTCGATTTGTTATTCATCCGAAAAATATCTGTCGTATTTGTCAACAACCTTCGTACAGTACAGATTTCAATATCTAAGGCTTTCTCTTCAATTGCCATCGTGGTGAGAAAAAATATCTATATTGCGACGCGACAACATCGTCGAGGGTTATTTTGAGGCTTACTTGTTTTTAATCTATATCTGCACACTGTTTATACTCACATAGAAGGTAAATATTTTAATAATATTTATAATATATTGGAGTAAAAAAAAAAAACTAGATCATGTATAATGGTTCAACGTCGTCGCGTCGATTACTTTATAGTAAACACATTCTGCTCCCCCTCTCTCACCCTTAGCTTAAAGGTGTATAAGTATGTATAGAAAATACACGACAGCTTTACTTGTTAATAGATAAGCACGTAATTACATACTCGGGGTATAACACTCCATCGTGATGCGGTGAATATACTTTAATTATTTTATAACACCGAAAGGTGGTACAAGGACGGCTAATTTTTTACAACTAGGCTAGTCACGATGTTTACCAACTCAATTTCGTCCGTTTGACCCTAAACCGCGGTGGACGTCAACAATAAACGATTTTAATTGAAAAAAATTGCCGTCTTTCCGAAAAACGCTATTCTTCGGGGTATATGAATGAGTATTATGCAGCTTATATGACTGCAAGTATACGAGTCGGTGTATTCGATATGACCTTCCGATATATGGAACGTTGTCGAATTCCAAGTTCACCCTGCTGGTGTGTCATTGTTGTGTGTTGGTGTAAATATGCTATAATGTGATTGGTAGATATGATATATTACATACTTACCTGGGTATTTCTCGAAATACGATACCGGCAATTATTATAATGTCGATAATTATTATGCTTGCAGGAGGTTTTGTCGCGGATATTTCAATTATTCGATCATGACCAAGATGGATATTTATCCCAAGATGACTGGATACAATTTATCAAAGAAAGACTGCTGTAAGTTTTCGTTTTGCTGTTTGTTTTTTGAGGCTTGGGTGGTGTTTGTACTCTCTTTTAATTGGAATCAGTCAAAAATGCCTAAATTGAATGATGAAATAGAGAAAATCAAGTCACTGATAACACAGATTGACAAAAAAAAAGTTCTGTTTCTGGGTTCTCATGCCAAAATTCTGTTTCTAGACATCAAAATACATCACCTTGCTCAATCCTGGCTTCCAAAGATTGCTTTTTTTGGGGGGAGGGGAGGAGCCAAAAAACTGATTTTTCGAGGGCAATTTTTTGGACTAATCTTATGGAAAATTTTACGGCGAATCCAATTCCGCAAACCGCAGACCTCCCATCTTGTTTAGAAAAAAAGTTACAGCTCATTCTTCCCAGAATTTTGTGAAAAAATCGCATTTCATTTTTTTGATTTTTTCATGAGAAAGACACAAAAATGTGATTTTTTTCATATAATTTTGGCTGTAACTTTTTTTCTAAAAGAGATGGAGGTCTGCGGTTTGCGGAATTGGATTCACCGTAAAATTGTCTATAAGATTAGTCCAAAAAAATTTTTTTAATTTTTTTTGTAATGCTCAGGCTTATTGCCCTCGAAAAATCAGTTTTTTGCCCCCCCCCACCCCCAAGCAAGTTTTGGTCAAAAAAAGTTTTTCGTTCATTAGTTACATAAAAGTGACCCAAATTTCACAATGAGGACCCAGAAACAAAAATCGTGTCGACCGGTGTAGGTAATCAGTCAAATTCCACTGATTCTCCCGTTAATCAGCGTCATTTTACTGCCAATCAGTGAAAAATTACTGATTCAAATAGTGAATTTTGAATTGATTGTTGAATCAGTAAAAATTAGTCGACTGATTGAAATCGGTAAAAATTTACTGATTCAAATCAGTGAATTTTCATTATTGAATCAGTAAAAAAATTCCCTGATTGAATCAGTGAAATTTTATTTTTACTGATTCAGTAGTGAAAATTTACTGATTAAATCAGTAATTTTTTGTCAATTTTAATCAGTCAATTTTGACTTATTCAAATTAAGAGAGTAATGATGCTTGTGTTTATGAATAGGAAAATTTTAGTTTCTGAGTGAAGAATGATTGAGATTTGGTTTGAATTTTTCATTGCTGATTTGGATCATTGGTTTTTAAATCTAATTTAATTTTTGAGTTGAATTGCAATTTTTAAATGTACATTAATAAAGACGAAATCAACTACGCAGATAATACTGTGTTCAAAATCCAGGACCTGTGTTACGTGTAGGGAACCAAGGGTTGAAGAACTCGTTTTACTTTCAGAAAAATAATGAAATTTCAGTTTTTAAACGACTCTTTCTTCTTAAATTTTTGACCTACTCGCTCCAATCAAGATTCAATTTAAAATAATGGTTTATTTTTTCGTTCTTGTTCAACTGGCAATACATGAGTTGAATTCGTTCTCCAGATGGAAGGAGAAGGTGAAAGATTATTCTCATGAGATTTTTTGGAAGCTAAAAAATAGGTAGCGCAAAAAACACGAATTTCTGTTCTTTGATTACAGTACGAGTCCTGGTCTGAAAATCCAGAGAACGTGGACAGTCAGGCAAAAACTTACTCTCAATTATGGCACTTTTTCTTTTTTTTGTATGAATTTTTATTTTGTCCATTAATACTCCAAAAATTCAAAATTTTTGAAAGCTCAAGTTTTAGAGAAAATTATTTTTTAAATTTGGGAATTTCGATTTTTTATGGATGGGTAATTCTAAGTAGGTATGCTCAGATACTTATTATGATACTTTCTGTTTTAATTTTCACCAATTTTTACAAAAATTATGGAGATTATTTTTTGTAATTTTAAGTACAACTTTGGACATTTAATATTTTGTACAATTTTTTAATAAGTTTCAACGGTTTTTATCTCATCTTTTTAATTTTTACAAAATTTCCGAAATTTATTTTCAGTCAAAATAAATCAAAGAAATTTATAAAATCTTGAAGGAAATAATTGATGAAATTGAAAAATAGTCGTTCGAGCATCTCTTGGCAAGTCGAAGCCTTGATTTGATTCAACCGTATGTTGGTTAATTTTTTTTGCAAAAAAATTGAAAAAAAAGCGGTGGTTTTGGAGAGTTTATGAAACTTGTACCCAATAAAATAATAAAACAGATGAATGAAGTTGTTAAGTTGATCATTTTACAACATCATAATTAATGTATTCAGACAAATCATTAGAATTTATAAATGAAGATTTCTTCTTCACTACAGATCCTATTTACAGATTCGTTTTCCAACTCCTCCATTTGTTCAAAATTTACTTTACTGTTGCGAATTCCGAATCTGCTTAATCGTCGTCATAAAATTGGCATGTTTTAGACATGTACACAGGTGATGAATTCACTGTTTTTTCCTACTGGAGTTTTATACCTTGGCCTATTTCTATTTATCTTTTCTGAGTTTCCTTTTTTTTTTTTTTTTTTGGTAGGATAATATCAAAACTGATGCCATATCTATGATCTTACCCATGAAAAATCTCTAAAAATAAAATTTTTCCGCTATTTTTTTCGTATATGGAAAAGTTGTTTTCTTCTTTCTATGAAAAATAATTTTTCAACTGAATGAAAATTCAAACTGATGCATGAACTCTGTGTCCTTTGATTTCCATTCATTGGCGATTTAGTTTTCGTCTCAAAATACGAATACTTATTCTTATTAATTCATATTTCTACTGTATGGATATGAACTAGGACCTTAATGCACATCCACCCGCATACTTTGAAATTCATTTCATGGCCGTTCACGACTTTAGAGTAAAAAAAAAATCGGCTACTAGATGTTAATTCGGAGCATAATAGCTTTTGCATATCGTCCAAGGACACATCTCGAGGCGAGGATTTGATCAAAACAATACTATTGCAACATAATTTTTCGGGTGCATGCGATATGTAATCGTCATATTAAATAGTAAAAACACTAAAAAGGTTCGATAAGATACCCAGAGAGGAAATCACTACGAGGAAATTCCTTGAACACGGCTAATACCTGGATATGTTGACCGAATTGGCCGGAATGACCGTGGGCTAGTGGAGGCAGAAGTGTACATGATTACTTGATTACGTTTAGATGTAAGACTTCGGGCTGAAAACATTTGATTGTCTGGAATTACCTGAGACAGTTCGAAGAATCAAAACTCAAATAATTTCGTTGTTAACCTTTCTATGTATTGACGTATAGCTATATGTAAGGGAATATGAGACCTGCCCTGTGAATCGGTCTAAATGAATCCATTGTATAAAAACTATTCTCCAAATTTCAAGTGCCAACATTCATTTCTCAAATTTTGGCGAATTTTGAAATTTCAAAATTATACCATCGCATTTTAAAAATTGAAATTTGATTAATCGATGGAAAAAAAACGAAGATTTGGTAAATCCTATTTCTGACTTCTCCAATTGTTTAGGAGCCTCCAGAAAATTTTAAAATTTTCTAACGCTAAAGATGAGCCTGTAAAATACATAGCCCATAAGTACGTAGATATAAATTTTAGACTCAGAAAATTCAAATTATCCATATTGATAAAATATTCTCTCATTTACATATAAATCAGTGAAAAAAATCACCGGTAGTTAGAATTGCAGCGCAGTAATAAATCAGTGAAAAAATTTCATTAAAAAAACAGTGGAAACGATTGCTGAAAAAACAGTAAAAATTTGTTGAAAAGTGTAAGTAAAATCTCTGAAATTTGATTTTAAAAATCTATGAAATTCTTTGAAAAATTGATGAGATCTTTTGGAAAATTAGTGAAATGTAATTGGAAAATCAGCGAAAATAATTTTAAAAATCATTGGAAAATTAAGTGGAAAAGATTGCTGGAAAATCAGTAAAAAATTGTTGAAAAGTGAGTAAAATCTCTGAAATTTGATGAAAAAATCTATGAAATTCTTTGAAAAATTGAATTTAATTGGAAAATCAGTAAAAATAATTAGAAAACATCATTAGAAAATCAGTGATTTAAAAAAAAGTCAGCAAAATTCTTCAAGAAATCAGCAGAAAACCGCTGAAAATCAAAAATTTTTGTAGATCTCTCTATGTTGCAATTCTGACTATACCAACGACTTTTTACTGATTCAAAACAAAATCGAGGAAGTATTTAACCGATTGCAGCACAGTTTTCCGAAATTCCTTACTATCAGGTCAAATCTACATTTTTCTCCGAAGTAATTTTTTTTGAAAAAAGTGAAAATTTTCTTGTATGTAGTTAAATTCGCATCGAGATAAAAAATTGAAATTTGGCAGATATCCTATTTTCCACCTTCTAAATCGATTAAAAGAGGCTCAATGGCGTTTTAGTGTCTCCAGAAAATTTTGGAATTTTGATTTCTCCAGTATTGAAGAAAACCTCATGAAAATGGTACATAATTATGATTCAGCAGCTCCAGGTACTTGAATTTTCTAAAAAAAAATAGGAAAACTGTGATTTAATCAGTCAAATTGGTCACCAGTATGAGTAATCCAAGATCATAGGTGTCTTATCAGTTCAGATGGATTATTTTAATGGACTTTTCTGCGGTGCAAGAAATGTCCCTAACTTTCTCGAGGCTCGAAATTTCAAAAATTTTCTAAAATTCGAGGAATGAATTTCAACATCTGGAAATCTGGATATAATGGTTTTTTTATTTACCTATATGACTAAATCTACACGAAAAGAGCTTCGAAAATACACTGCGAACGACTGAATCATTCCGTTTCCAACTCTATTACCTCACAGTCGTCCGCAAGTCCGCAAGTTTTTTTTTCAAGTTCGAAATTTTTAAATTTTTTTCCAAGTTTGAATTTTTTCTCGATTATTTTTTCAAAATTCAAAAATTTTTTTCAAGTTTGAATTTTTTCTCGATTATTTTTTCAAAATTCAAAATTTTTTTCCAAGTTTGAATTTTTTTCGATTATTCTGAACCGGTAGGTGAAATACCTCCCTGAAATTGCGCCCTTGGGGGTCGCGAAATGCTTGGATAGATAGGTTTACCTACCTATACAAGCATGCGATCACCTTTCTGACGAAATTACAGGCGAAATTAGCCTGTGCTGTATTCGGCGAGTACAGAGCTCTTATCTTTTAGATAAGACTTTGTACTTGGCTTACGTAATACTACGTACCGAATACAGCAGCTTTCGATCTTTCTACTCTCATCTAGTCGCTACTAGATTCTTCTAGTAGCTGACTAGCTGATGAAACCAAACCGGCAGTTACGTAGGTTTACCCTTTCCCTTCTCGATTGCTACTTCTAGATGCTTCCACAGAAGCTGACGACTAGAAGTAGCTGAGAGCGAGAGCTCATTCGATTCGATCTTTGTACTTCATACGTTACGTTTATGTAAATACTAGGTACTTCGTGTACATCGAGCGTTATCGCGTTTATTATTGATACTTCTAGTTAACGTGTGTTGTATATTTCGCAATCTCGGTTGTGCTAATAAATTCAGTTGACGTTTCGCCGTGCAAGATTCTTTCTTTATGATAAGTCGTGCACTCAGAGAGTCTCAACTTATCATTTCGCGATTCGTAAAGTACAATCTATTTGATTTGGTGTAATAAGTCCGGTGAAGTGACCGTTGACTCTGTGCCCGCGGTAGCCAGACTCACAGGTAGACCCAGGATCCCATTGATCACCTCGTCTTGCGAAAGCCTGTCACCTCACCAACCAGCTCACGACTTACGTGAGGGCTAAACTTCTCAACTAAGCCAAACACAAATTATTACCACCAATTCATTGGCGCCCGAGAGCTTTTCAAGCTGTGCTACGAAAGTTTCCAGAGGAAAATTCGTCGAATCAACGATCCCTGGAGGTGGTCAGCGTTTGAGACATCGACACTGTGTAAAATTTGGGTATTGTTATCCGTTTTATGTAATTTGTAATTTTCGTTTTCGTCTATTTTCGCGTTGAAGTGCGTTTTAGGGTTAAATTCGTGTTTTACCTACTTATTTTTAACCTCGCGTAATTTTAAACCTATTTTTAAGAGATAGGGTACGTAGGTTTTGTAAAACAGAAGCGAATTGATTTTAGTGACCTTGAAAATTTTTTTGAGACGAAAATTGAGCGAAAATTGAGTGTCGAGTCGTAATCGAATCAGATTATTCAGTCTTACCAGATTTATTAGTCAAATATTTATTTGAAATTTTTACCATAATGACAAGTGATAATCAGCCTAATTCTTTAGATAAGGAAATGGCAGCGAAATTTACGCCTGAACAAATTGCCGAATACAAAGAGTATAAAAAGAAAATTTTTTCCAAGAAATTGATAGATATTAAAGAAATTGATGAGGATGAATCCAAATTCAAAGGTGCTATGGAAAATATCAATAATCTTGCTGATCTCACTGGTTCTGAAATTAAATTTCACATGAAAGCTATTCTAAAAAATGGAAAAGACATTGAGGAAATTCAAAAAGATTTAAAATTACAGGAAAAAAGTACTGAAAATTTTAATCTGAACATTGTAACATTAGATCGTGATTTAAACAGTAAATTGTCAGATTTCAAAGATAGTTTCAATCAGAAAACTGATAGGTTACAGGAAAATGATTCTAGGATAATTTCGAAATTTGATTCTTTGACTGAAAAATATGAGGAACTCAAATTAATTAATCAGGGTTTAGAAAACACTAACAAAAGTTTCGAAACTGATATTAAAAAATTATTTGAGAGAAATAAAGTGCTTGAGAGTACATTAAAAAATCTTCAGACGATTTTGAAAGATTTAGGTACAGGCAAAGAAATCGATGTGAACGAAATTTTTAATTCTAGAACAAAGATAGAAAATTTAACAAACAAAATTTCTAGTCTAGAGGAACGATTATTACAATGTGAGAATAAACCTAGTGTTGGAACAAATAAAATCGCGGTAAGATTAAACGAATTAACTGCTAAGACTCTGAGAGATAATGGCATCGAGTTTAATAAGGATAATTATTACCATGCTATGCGATTTTTGGATTTGTTTGAGAGATTCATGGATAGCCAGGAGGATGCTAATGAACAAGATTACATCAATTTGTGTAGGCAGTCTATTAAATATGAACCTGCTTTGAGATGGAAAAATGCTTCTTATGAATACGCGAATTGGGAATTGTTTAGAGATGAATTTGTGAAAGAATTCTGGTCAAAACAAAGAAAGAAGGAAGTATGGGCATATTTTCAGGATTTAGATTTGTCAGATAAGGTAACTACTGGTAAAGAACTGATTAATGAGCTTGATATTTGGCTAGGTACCATCAAATCGATGGATAAAAAGACTGAACCGGAAATTATTGTTGCTTTAGGTAGGAAGGTACCAGAATGGTGGTCGAATAAATTAAAGTGGGAAGATATTACCACGTCTGAGGGTTTCTTAGCGAAGCTTGAGGAATTAATGAACACTTTTGAGGATGATCCTAGATTTTCTGATATTTATGGTAAAAAATCGAAATCGTTGAACAAAACCAGTATTGTTAATGGTAATTCCGGAAATAATTCGAATAATGGAAATAATGGTAACAACCAGAATTCCCAAAATTCGAATAGGTTCAGGAATAATCGTAATAAAAATAACAATTCAGGTAATAACAATCAGAATAACGATAGGCGAGATAATAATGGCCAAAATAATCAGGAAAATCGCAACTCTAGGAAATCAGAAGGTTATAGGAAAAATTATAGGAATAGGAACTATAATGACAATTCGAATCAAAATTCTGGGAAAAATGAGTACTACAATCGCAAATCCATAGCTTATCCGGTAAATAATAATCAGCAAAATCCTAGTCAAGGTAAAAATCAAGACAAATCTGCCTCTAAGCAAATTAATAGCTTGTCCGTTTCAAAAAACGAGGAGGCAGGTGCGAGTGCGTCGAGTCAATAGATAATGACAATTATTTTTATACAGTAGGCGGATATCAGGTAATAGGTGACTCGATTAATTACTATTTGGCCAGGAACAGTCCAAATACGAACATGGAAAATCTCCGTGGGGTCCCATACTTGAAGGAAAATATCTCGCTAAACATGCTGTATGACAAACTCGCACCTGAAAAATTAAAATCAACAAAAGTAATTTTGTCTTGTGGAAAAAGGGAATTAAACAGTCCCAACTTCCCTAATTCGTATGTTTCCGATAAAATGCAAGAAATTGTTTGTATGTTGCTTGCAAAAGGAGCTGAAGAGATCGTGATGGTTTTCCCTCCGGTTCTCCCTCCTCGGAAAAATTTTGCTGTGTCCGTGAGCCGATTATGGTCTTTCCGTCGTGCTTTCTATCGTCTAGAGAAATTAGGCAACGTGCACGTCGCCGTCACGCCTTCTCTCATTTTTGCTGAAACACAAATATCAAAAAAGACAGGTCGATCAACTTATATTAAAGATAGGAATCATTTTATTAAACCTATCAAGTCGAAATATTTTTATAATAAATATTTCAAACGCTGGTTCCCTGTACAACGTGTATATTCAGAACTTTTAAATTCAGTCAATGAATTTTTGTCCTCGGTAGCGCCGAGAGGTCCCTCCCACGCTAAGGTCGGGGGTGGGGCTACCCCTCATGAAGTGCCTTCTTGCCAAATAGGTAATTTTTCTCCCCTGATTGGGTCGAGTTGTCCTCCTCAAGCAAATGCTGAGCGAGTGACTGGGCCTCATGAGGTTTCCTCTTGTCATTCTGACAAGCTTTCTAACTCAGTAGCTCTGAGTAGTCCTCCTCAAGGTGAGCCTGAGCGAGTGACTCGAGTTTTTGAAAACTCTTCTTCTGAAAACGTTGTAGATGAGCAGGGCAATGTCGTTGGTAGGATCGATCGTCAGATTAGGTGTTCAGAATCGAAACTAAAGGAGGACTCGGTCATTCCTGAGTTTATTAGAGACGATATCAAACGGATGCGTGAGGAAAAGAGGTCTCCTGAGGAGCTTTTCCGAAAAATAGAGTCGAATTTGGAAAGTATAGGTAACCAGTTGGAAGGGAAGGATACTGTCGTGAAGCCTGCGATAGGACCCCAGCAAATTGAGACTCAGACTCTGAATTCTATAGGAGCCCAGAAGGATCCACCTATGAAAGATGAGGGAGATAGCGTTCAGAGATTTGGGTACCAAGAAGGGATAACCTGTGTAGTGCCTACCGAAATTCAAGGTGTCGTAATTCCTACCCAGCTAGATACTGGTGCTGAACCGAATGTTATGGCTCTGGAAACTGCTAGGTACCTACTAGATAAGTTTCCCGAAAATGTCAAATTCAAGAAATTAGATCATTTGATTGAGATCGAACTAGCTGACAAGCAAATTGTAGGCACAATGCACAATTTGCTGAATGTCAGAATGAATTTTGGCAAACATGAGATAAATGTACCTTTTTATCTCATCCCCCAATGTAATCAGATATTCATTATGGGGAGGGTTTCGATGTTGGAATTGGGCATCGAACCTAAAATTCGTAAAAAATGTGCCTACTGTAAGCCCAAGAGGGAAACAGAGAAGGTCTATCTTCCCTACATGTCTGAGGAAGAGTACACTGGAGTTTTGAAAATAAATAATGTAAGACCTGCCGGTAGGTATGGCAATGAAATTCCTAACCGTATGAGAAAGCATACCTACGCTAAGAATGATAGGTTGGCCGATATTCCAGAATATGATGACTCATCAGAGGTATTTTTGAAAAAACTCTATGAGGGCCTAAAATCATACGTTGAACAAGGAAAAATTTGTGAAAAGCGGAAAAAGTGGGCTTATGACCTACTCAGTGAATTTTCCGATGTTTTTTCAAAATCTCCAGGCTGCTACACAGGTCCACCCGTTCATTTTGACATGGCCGATGAGGAGGAATGGAGGGGTGCGAACCACAGGCCATCAAATAAGTTGATGCCTGCAATTGATCGAGAAATTAAAAAGATGTTGAGAGAAGGTACAATTACTCCATCTGACACTCGATATATCAATAATATAGTTGTGAAAGTGAAAGCAAATGGCAGTCTTCGCATTTGTTTGAATCCTACTTGGTTGAATCCAAAGCTAGGTAACAACTATAATGAGTCAGCAACTTTAGATCGAATTATAACCAAAAATGGGGATGCCGAATTTTTCTCAAGTTTTGATTTCGTCAGCGGATTTTGGCAACTCCGTCTAGACGAATATTCTAAAAAATTTTGTGGTTTTCAGATTGAGGGGCGTGTCTATCAATTTGAGAGGCTGCCATATGGGTTGAAAATTTCATCTGCTGAGTTTACTAAAATGGTAAACAGAATTATTCCTGATAGGGAATCTATCACTGCTTACGTTGATGACGTTTTGGTTAGGAATAAAGGCTTCAAAGAACACGTTTTGGATATTATTGAGGTTCTGAAAGCTTGCAGAGAATATGGAATTAAGCTCAATGCTGAAAAGACAGAATTGTTCAAGGCCAAGACTAAGCACTTGGGTTATGTTTTGTCTCCTGGTAAAATTGGAAAACAAAACAAGAAAATTGAGAAATTTTTAGAATTCGAGGCCAAGCACTCCAAGAAAAATGGTAAATTCGTTTTGAAGACCGAAAATGAAATTTTGGCTCTAGTTGGACTGACTAATTTATACAGACGTTTTATTCCTGAGTATAATGAGATTATTGCTCCTATGATGAAACTCACCCATAAAAATGTCAAATTTGAGTGGGGAGAGGAACAGGAAAAAGCGTTTGAGAGATTGAAGTATGAGTATTGTAAAGATTTCGAACTTTATGCTCCTATTGACAATTTAGACTATTACCTATATACTGAATGTCTCGAAAATTCAATCTCTGGAATTTTATATCAAAAGGTTGAAGGTGTGAATCGAATCGTCATGTATTTGGATAAAAATCTTCAAGATTACCAAAAAAGATACACACCCACCGATTTAGACATGTTGGCACTAACCTACTCATTGAAGCGCTTGGAAATGTGGCTACATGGTCGGAAAATCCATGTTAGGCATGATGTTGGGACATTAATTTCAAAATACACTGCTTTAGCCCAGACACATAGAAAAGCAGCGCATTGGATAACTGCTCTAAACAGTTATGATTTGATTTTCGATATGAAACCAACCAAAACTGAGCTGAAAATTTTGAAACAGTCTCAGGATCCAAGTTTGACAGTGAATTCATTCAAAGTTCGCGACATTGATATGTCGACTGGGCTCGAACCTCTTGAATTGAATCATATTCAGCATTTTAGGGAAAATTTGCTTGAGCTTTTGAGTGATCTTCCAAATTGGCAAAAAGATGACGATTTTTGCGAGAAGATTTTTGATGAATTAGAGCCAATGTCTGAATTTTTGACTGAAAAACAGAAAGCCACTCGTAGTAGGGTTTCTAAGAAATATGAAATCACAAACGATGATGGTAAAAAGTTACTTTGGCGTAAATATACTGATGGTACGAAAGTTCCAGTTCTACCTAAAAAATTATTCAGAGACGTTGTGTATTATTTGCACGAAATTTATGGCCATGTAGGGGGGAATAAATTGGAAATTATTTTCAGACAACTTTATTTTCACCCAAACGCTCTGAAATTTATTAAAATGAACACGAATATGTGTGTCGTTTGTAAGGTAAATAAATGTTACGGCCAAAGGAAACGAATAAGGTATGCTCAAGTTGAGGCTTACCACAAGGGAGATATTTTGTCAGTCGATATTTGCGGACCTATTGCAGCGATTAGGGGGGAGGTAAAATATATTTACGCGGTAAAGGATGTTTTCACCTCGAAATTGTGGCTTTTCACAATGACAGACAGTGAGGCTGAGACAGTAGTCGAGAAGATGAAAATTTTGATGGATATCCTGAAAAATTATGGGGTCTCGCCAAAGAAAATCATGTCTGATCACGGTAGGCAATTTGAGTCGCGCAAATGGAAGGAATTTATCCAGTCGACAGGGGCAAAACATATTTTCTCTAGTCCATTTTCACCTCAAGGAAACTCAATCGAGAGAGCTTTTCGCTGCGTAGGCGAAAAGATGAGAGTGAAAATTAATGATAAAGTCCACGATAGTACCTACACTCATGAGGGGTGGGATGAACACGTCGAGGACGTTGAAAAACAAATGAACGATCAGCCCAATGTCCTTGGAATTTCTCCAAACGAGTGCTGGGGCATTGAGGAACACCTCACGGTTGGATTACCTGTAAAAAGAAACAAAAGGAACTTTAAGTACGAATTGAAACGTCTTAGGGAACTTTTGGAAAAAAATCTACTTCCCTCAACGACATCTAAGGAACTCATGAAAATGATCTGGGATAAGGAACAAGTTATTTTCGACGATGACGGTTACCTCCGAGTAGTTGTGGACGGTGCTTGCGCTGCAAATGGCTCTGAGGAAGCTATAGCTGGCATTGGTATATGTTTCGGACCTGATTCAAAATACAATGTGTCAGAACGCATTAGTCATGAGAAATATAAAAATACCAATAATCTAGCAGAAATTATAGCTGTTAAAAAAGCACTTGAATTCGGTATTGCTAAGGGGGTTAAAAGAATAAAAATTTTAACTGACTCAAAATATACTGTGTATGCTATTAACGAGGGGGCTATAAGGTGGAAAGCTAGGAATTGGAAAAATTATGCCAAAAAGGATGTCTATCACAAAGAAATTTTCCAGGAAATTTTGAGATTGAGGAGGGAGTATGAGAGGTGTGAGATTAAACATGTATTCGCACGTAGGTACGAATATATGAATATCCTGGCTGATCAGCTTGCTAGACAATCAGTCTACACGTATGAGGTGGCTGCCGAAAAAATCGACAGCATGACTGAAGAGCAAGCTATGGAAAATTTTATCCGCGAGAAAAGAAAGCAAATTCGAATTTTCGAAGAGCAAAATTTCAATAAATTACATGGTGACGTAATTCCTTACAAACCAGGTGATTTAGTTCTCATCACTGCTCATGGAAAATCTGATTCTTTTAGTTTAGTTTCGGAAAAATTGCTGGAAAAACGTTATGGGCCTTACATTGTAAAATATGAACATAAAGCAAATTGCTATATGGTTTCAGATTATGCAGGAATCACAGACGATAAACTCGTCAACGTTCGCCAAATTATTCTATTCTTGTCTAAGGAACAACTTGATGAGATTGAGGAAGAGGTGAGATGTCACTCTTTAATTGATAAAAGATCAATTGAGCAACGTATCAATGATTACCTGCGTAAAAATGAGAGAAAAGGCATAAAAATAACGGCTAGAACTCCAGAGAGTGAGAAAAAAGGTGTGAGTAATAATTTGTCTCCGGATAATAACATGCTTGAGAGATCGATCGACGAGGTTGACGAGAATCTTGAGTATGAGCTCGAAAATATTTCCTCTCCTCAGGAACTGGGGCAAGACTTGAGTGAGAATACAGGTCTGAGTGAAATTTTCGAAAATGTACCTGAAAATCACAATGTAAGCATTAATCAATCGACATCAATGCAAATTGATTCGAGTTCTAGTAAAAATGATGATCAGGTTACTTTAATTGATCCGCGAATTCTTGATAAGGATTCTGGAATTGATAGTTCGTTCACATCTTCTTCTGAGTCTGAATTTGAAAATTGTCAAAGCTCTTCTGTCTTGATTGATGATTCTGTAAATAATGCAGAAAATTTTAGTATTTTGGAAAATGTGAAAAATTCCAAAATTATGAAAAAATTGAAAATTGATTCTAAATTTGGTCAAGATTTAGAAAATTTGAAAAATTCAAAATCGAGCAGAAATACTAGGGCTAAGCTTAGGGAAGCTAAAAAGAATAAAAATTCTGAAATTTTGGATTCGAGCACTGATTTAGAGGAGATTAATGACGAAAATTTAATTCGTGAGTTGGAAATTTGGAAAAAAGATTCTGACCATGATTTTATTCCAAAGCTGCGTGTTGAAAAACCACCAGTTAAAAAGCTCAGAAAATCGATTGTTTCTAAAAAGCAAGGTTCAAATAAAAAATCTGAGTCTTCAGACAGCTCATCTGACGAGTCAGATGGCACTGATAAATGTCTGACAAAATTCAATGAGGTTGCGAAACGTTTTAGGAAAAAGAATATTTCACCTCAAGAAGGTGAACTTTTAGAAAAAGCTCTTTTGGCAAATTTCGATTCTGAAACGATTTCAAAATTAAAGGAAGAAGCAAAAGCTTACCTGGCGTCTCGAAAAAAGCGAGGTCGTCCCAAAAAACCATTGAATTTAAATTATATTGTGCTAAATAAAGCACCACTCGTGAATAAAATAGTGCTCGGACACTATTTTTCACGTAACCACGAGATGTTTTAATATGAACGCTTGTGGTGTTCGGTTTCGCACCTTATCAGCGGACCGAACGAGTAGGTAGGTTGGTTGCCGGGTAGGCGACGCGTAGCGGGGTAACTGCACTTCGTTGCGATCTCCTCTGCCTACGCGTCATCCTTTGTTCTCCCTACCCGGACCATTTTCAACGGATGGTAAAGTTGGACCGTTTGTGACTGATTTTCTCTACGACTATGAGTCGTCATTTTTCTTGCTAGCAGCTCAGTCTGTACGTTTTGTGTGGTTAATTGCTTTTTTTCAAGTGAAGTTCATGTTTGAATTTTGCTCATGTGTATTTTTCTAGTCAAATTTTGGCAGAATTTTAAATTTCGCGATGTATTCGCCTTTTCTATTCTGAATTTTTATTTATTTACGGTTTTGAGTTCCTGATGATTTTCAGTGAGCTTTTCGATTTTTGTTACCATGTGAGTACCTAGGTATTGATATTTTCTTTGTTCTGACCACGTTGTCAGATGAATTTCGATTTCTACTTTTTGACTAATTTTTGGTTCGTATCTGATTTACTTTCAGTTTTAAATCAGTTTTAATGTTTTAACCAAGTTTTAATGGAATTTTAACCAGAAGTCTTATCAGAATTTTAACGAGTTTTAACCATTTATTTTGTACCTGCGCTTTCTAGTCATCACTCGCCGGAGCTGGTCTCCCATTTGTAAGTCATAAAATTTTCTTTGATTCCATATACATTCGTGTCAGTAGGTATACCTATCTTCTATATTTACGATACTCAACCTAGGTTATGAGGTCGTACTGGAATTTTGAATCTTCCCTGTTTGAATGTTCCTTTGAGGTGTCGACGATTACTGGGAGAGCGAAAATATTCTCAATAGCGTTTTCAATTCGGTTCTGTTGTGTCTTTTATACTTACAAAGGAAATTTGTGAGTATTATAATCAAATTGTTCAATTTACATACCTTGTATTAACGCACTTCTATTTTAGTGGAATGTTATAATGGTATGGGTCGAAAAAGGCACGTGTGCATGCTCGAAGTTTGAACTGCTGATAATATTGGTTGCCATCTTCAACTGGAAAATTAGTGCGTGTATCATTTTGGCGTCGTCGGTCTGGTTTGTTGTCGATATTTTGCGTTTCCATTACTCCAGAACCCATCACCACAGACGTGATTACGTAAATCGTCGAAATAACGGTAATAATTTCAGTAGAGTCGAACGTGGCAACGCACTCCTCGAACGTGAGCTTTCGCGCATGGTCCAGAACGAATTAATCGATTGGAACATTAACCTCCGGTAAAAATGTCGCTGTCAGGCTCGATTTCTCAAATGTCTCCATCTACAAGCGCCGGTCCAGCAGAAGGGGGCTTACGAATATTGTCTCCCATCTCCCTCCATCCTCTCCGGTCCTGCGTCGGATGCGACATTTGCTTCAACAACATTTTTGTGGCATCCCCCCAAAATGGGACCACGGAGACTCGAATGTCGACGGTTTGCAGCCATGTGTTTCATCATGGCTGCATATCTCGCTGGCTTTCGAGAAACCGGAATTGTCCCATTTGTCGGGCGGCGATGCCACTCCAGGATATGGTTCCTTTTGGCTGCTACCAGGCCGAAGAGGGGAGGGAGATGGACGCGAAGTCGCGAGTACCACTGGTCGAATTAAACATCAAACGGCTTTTGTTAAGGAAAAAGTTAATGGACACCGAGCGACGAGTAGTGGAACAAGCCAGGAACCTGACATTAGTCCGAGCTAGAATCTCAAGAGAAAATCGCATCGCGGACCAGGTTTCCAAAGGGATAATTCATCCGTCTACGATCGCTACCGTCTCGAGGGTTCTCTCGCGAGACCTGAGAGCATTCCGGCAGCGAGTCCTTGGAAATGAACGTACGGCGAATGATGACCGACGCAGGCTGAACAGGGAAAACCTGTTACGCGACGTATTCAGAAACAACGTCATCGATGTCGATTCTGATGACGACGTACAGGTCATCGGCGATTCTCCGTAATTTTTTCGTCGTTTATCTTGTAAAACTCTCATTCTGGTAAAATTTCCTCGTTTTATTTGTGTCAAATTGTACCCGCGTAATTGTCAAGCACGAGCTTGCAATTCTTTGTATCGAAATCTTCTTTGTTGTACTCACGATAATGGTCAAAATTTAAAAATCGTATTTATTTTCTTGGCAATTTTCAAACACTCAAAAACGAGCAACGCAATGTGAAATTTCGGCCACTGTGTCTGTCAAAATTTGTAAAATTTTTGATGTCAAATTTTCCTTAAAAATAACTTAAAACTAGGCTTAAAACTAAATTGACTAGGTTTCTCTTTGGTTTCTTATAATTAGGAAAAAATATCACAGTCTTCTTGTCTGAAATTTCAACATTTGTTTCAAAATCATAGTCACAAAATACTTATTTGCTACCTGAGGAAATTTTCTTTGGAAAATTTCCAAATTTTTTCTTGTCTTTTGACAATATTTTTCGGTCTAGAAAATTTATTTTTCGTCTTGATAGCTTTGGCTAGTTCTTATAAAAATTGTAATTCAATTTAAAAAAAACTTTACCTACCGGATTCGTCATTTTTACATGCTAGTACCTACCTAGTAGTGGAAAGCATTGCCTTTACCTACCTAGACTTGTAAATAGTCACGATTTCGTCTATTTATCTTTTTATTTTTAATTTTCGACTTCCCAATGAGGAAGGAAAAATTGATAGGTAATACCTATTCATTACTTTGAAAGTTTTAGATAGGTCTGTCAATTCTGTAGAAATTTTCGTTTTCAAATTCTACAGTTTAATTTGTAAATATGTTTTTCTATACGTCTCAGTACGTTTTTGATACGTTTTATACGTTCTTCTTGCCACTGTGCAATTTTATTTTATTTTCGATGCATAAATTGCAGTTTTAACCTAGATTATAAGTGTTTTAAATTTTCGCAGGGCGAGTACCTGAAAATTTTTTTTTTCTTGTTGTTCTAATGGTTAAGTTTCCGGCCTATTTTTCTTTATTTTTGTGCCGAGGCCTAATAGGCTAAATTATTTTCGTTCGACTCAATCTTGAGGTTTTATTACTTACGTTTCATTCCCTAGCAGGTAGTAGGGGTGATGCGATTTAAGTTATTTTGAAAATAATTTTGTTTTTTTTGAAAATCCTATATAAAAAAAAAAAAAAAAAAAAAAAAAAAAAAAAAATGCCGTAGAAAATTTTCGTGATTAATTTCACACCAAAAAAATGTATATCGGGTATTTTTAGAAAATTTATTTTTATAGGTATTTGTTTTCATGTATTTTTGCCTAGTTTGTATATGAAACAAATTTTTCGATCGTTGCTTATGCGCGAGTATATTTTTCTTGTAAAATTTCATGCAATTTTATTTCTTCTTATGTCCGTTCTATTTTCGACATGCTTCGCGCATGGTATCTGTCTCATGTATATTTATTTTTCATGCCTTTCTATGTATGAAAATTTTATTTTATTTCTCTCGACTTCGTGTGCGAGAAAATTTTCTTGTAAATACGCATATTCTCATGTGAGAATTTTATTTTACTTCCTATTTATGAACGTGGCATTTTTTTCATTCGTCTGAATATATTTCTGTACGAAAATTCTTATTATGTAAAATTGCATGCTTCAAGTGAAGCGATTTCTATTTTTTCGAAATGTATTTTACATTAGTTTCATGATGTATTTTTTAGTTATTTTTGTACATTATGAAAACGTTTATTTTCTACATTGTTTATATGATGTATTTTATTTTCGAATGCATTTTTAATTCTTAGTATATTCATCTCTTGACTGGTTTTTACCAGGTTTTATAATATACTTGTTATGTTCCTGTTCATGTCATGTATGCATTTGATTTTCTATTTTTGCATTTTGTGTACTTGCCTGTTCAAAATTTTGGGGTTTGATTTTCAACTTTCTCTTGTAGTGTCTTTTGATACTTTTTATTTCGAAATTTTCAACTTTTGGAAAATCTTTCGTTGTTTCTGTTTTGGTGGGGAAAGTGCTCTCTAAATCCAAATCAGTAAAATTTAACTGATTTGCAGTCAAATTTAACTGATTCCAGCATCTAGAATTGGAGCGGCCAAATTAACTGATTATCTGTAAATTTAACTGATTGAAATCAGTTAAAATTAACTGATTCATTAACCAGTTATTTTTAACTGATTTCAATCAGTTAAATTTACAGATAATCAGTTAATTTGGCCGCTCCAATTCTAGATGCTGGAATCAGTTAAATTTGACAGCCAAATCAGTAAATGTTTATAGATCAAGTCGTCGGCATAATATTGTTTTTAATTATGAAAATAATTTTTAAAAATATGGTAATTAGTTTGCAATTACCGTTATACCTTCATTACCCTTCCAATTTTATGAGGAATCCGATGGTACTATTTTCACTCAATTCGGTGACCGAAAAATTCCTGGGTCTACGTGGGATTCGAACCTACGACCCTAACATTCCTACGTTCCGTTCCTATCTACCTGTACTTAACCACTAGACTACGGGGGCTTATCTAAGCGACAGTCTTTTAAAGCAGTATATATATTTGTGATACCAATGTTCTATGAGAGACATGTATTATTTATGTATTTCAAAAAAACTTCGTTGCTTTGTTTAAGGATCTCCATACATTTTTTTTAATTTCAAAATTTTTATGGTTCAATTATAGGTAAATGATTTTTTCAAAACGTGTTCCACTTCAACTATTCTCAAGTTTGAATTTTGAAGGCACTTGGTATTCTAGGAATTGTTTTATTATTGTTTATTCAAAAAGTACAATTTTTTTCGAGATGAAATGTATATTATATAATATATACATTCAAATTTTCTTGATATTTTCAAAAATTTATTCAAGTTCAAATCCCTTTGAACTAAAATTTTTCTGGAATACATATAACATATGTACTACCTACAACTAAATCTACACGAATGGACTTCAGGCATGAAATTAAAATTACACTGAGAACGACTGAATCCTTTCAATATTTTTTTTTTGTCAAGTAAGCATTCATTTTTTCCACCTTAACAGAAATAAATTGATTTCAGATGTACTTTGACTAAACGATTTTTTTTTCAACTTCTATTTTTCAAGTCCAAAATTTTTTTCTCATTTTTTTTCAAAACTTCAAATTTTTACGTAAACTTTTCAGGTCTACAATTTTTTTTGAACATTTTCTTCAGCGTTATTTTTTTATGTGAAATTGTAAATTTTTTCAAGAGTAGAATTTTTCATCAAAATGTATTCAACGTCTCGGCAAATTCATAAAACAAGCCCAGGTTGATTCTTCAAGTCTAAAATTTTTTCCGGACAATTTTTCAAAGTCCATTTTCCAGGTGTAAAATTTTTTCCCTTAATTTTTTTCAAATTTCAAGTTTTTGTCAATTTATCAAGTTTGAAATTTTTTCATCAACCTTTCCAACATAAAATTTTTAAATTCAAAGTGTTCAAGTTTGAAAAATGTTGAGAAAAATGATAAAAAAATTTTAAGACCTTGAAAATATTTTATGTTGGAAAAATTTGGTAAAAGAAATTTCAAACTAGAAAAATTGATAAAAATTTTGAAATTTGAAAAAAAAAGAAAAAAATTTACACTTAGAAAATGGACGTTGTAAAGTTCAAAGTTGTCAGAAAAAATTTTAGACTTGAGGAATTGACTTGGGCCTGTTTTACAAATTTGCCATGACGTCGAAAACATTTTGATAAAAAACATTCATTCTTGAAAAATTTCACATAAAAAATTGACGTTGAAAAAAATAGTGGACCGTAAAAATTTTGATGTTTTGAAAAAAATTTGGGGAACAAATTTTGGACTTGGAATATAAACATTGAAAAAAAAAACGTTTAGGAAAAAATGAAAACGTAAGTATAATCAAAGTCGATCTAAAATCACTTCATTCCTATTTTACCGGAAAAATAGATACTTGAAAAAGTTAGCAAAAACCAGGCTCCCAATATCTCGGCAACTGAGAAAATAAAGACTTTCCTAAAAATTCTGGGTCTTCCCAGTCTAAAAATGTGTGAAAATAAGGACCCGAAAAGTGTGTTGAGCCTGTTTTAAAAATTTGAAAAAAATGTATTTTATAAATAAATTTATTTAAAAAATACATTTCTTTTCAAATTTTTCAAACGAGCTCAACGCACAACACCATGTGTTACTGTGCTTTGCGCATGTGCAACAGGGCAGGTGGTACCATAAAAATTAACTGATTCAAACAGTGATTTTCATGAACTGCCAACTAGCAGTAAAATTTTTTCAATGTACTGAAAAAAACCAGTGAAAATATGTGTAATTGAATCAGTACTTTTCAAATGAACTGGGAATCAGTGAAAAAGTACTGATTTCAATAAATTTTAACTGATTTGCAGTTAATTTTACTTATTAATTCAGTAAAATTTATTTTACTGGAATGAATCAGTTATATTTTAACTGATTTGGATTTAGAGAGTGAATTTGAGCCTGCTGAGTGCAGAGCGGTCATACGAAAATCGTTTTTAAGGGTTTAGACTTCAAAATTTTACCAAAATTTCAAATTTCGGTTAGGCTAAATTGTTCTTTGAATTTTACTTCCATGAAAATCTACCTACGTCTGGGTTATAAGACTTTTGAACCTGCTGCATGCAGAGTGGTCATAGATTTTGAGTTCAAAATCGCTTGAAGGGCGAGGTTTCATGGAAAGTACAAAATTCTGTTTCCGACTTTGGATTGTTTTTTTCTCACATTTCCATAAATAAATACCTGTTTTTGGGGGGTCTAGGCTTTTGAACCTGCTGCATGCAGAGTGGTCATAGATTTTGTCTCAAAATTCGTTTGAAGGGTTCAGGCACTTATGGAAACGTGTTCGAAATTTTCTACTTTCAAAATTTCCAAATACTCTAATTCTTGGCTCTAAATTTTTGAACCTGCTGCGTGCAGGTGGGCATAGATTTTGATTTCAAAATTTGTTTCAAGGGCTAGGTATTTTAGGGAAATTTTTTCAGTTTGTTTTTCATGACTCTTGCTCTCTCTTGTTTGTACAGTTTCGATGTTGTTTGATAGTTACCATTAGTTATAAGTTCTGTGCTTATTTTTTAGTCCACGTCGAATTCCATGTACTCGGGAGGGGCAGGGGTGGCCTGGGTAACTGCACGACCCAAGGGCGCAATTACTACCGGCACGTTTCTTCCCGATTACCTGTCTTCAACATGTATTCGGTGGGGCAATGAACCGGTAGGTGAAATACCTCCCTGAAATTGCGCCCTTGGGGGTCGCGAAATGCTTGGATAGATAGGTTTACCTACCTATACAAGCATGCGATCACCTTTCTGACGAAATTACAGGCGAAATTAGCCTGTGCTGTATTCGGCGAGTACAGAGCTCTTATCTTTTAGATAAGACTTTGTACTTGGCTTACGTAATACTACGTACCGAATACAGCAGCTTTCGATCTTTCTACTCTCATCTAGTCGCTACTAGATTCTTCTAGTAGCTGACTAGCTGATGAAACCAAACTGGCAGTTACGTAGGTTTACCCTTTCCCTTCTCGATTGCTACTTCTAGATGCTTCCACAGAAGCTGACGACTAGAAGTAGCTGAGAGCGAGAGCTCATTCGATTCGATCTTTGTACTTCATACGTTACGTTTATGTAAATACTAGGTACTTCGTGTACATCGAGCGTTATCGCGTTTATTATTGATACTTCTAGTTAACGTGTGTTGTATATTTCGCAATCTCGGTTGTGCTAATAAATTCAGTTGACGTTTCGCCGTGCAAGATTCTTTCTTTATGATAAGTCGTGCACTCAGAGAGTCTCAACTTATCATTTCGCGATTCGTAAAGTACAATCTATTTGATTTGGTGTAATAAGTCCGGTGAAGTGACCGTTGACTCTGTGCCCGCGGTAGCCAGACTCACAGGTAGACCCAGGATCCCATTGATCACCTCGTCTTGCGAAAGCCTGTCACCTCACCAACCAGCTCACGACTTACGTGAGGGCTAAACTTCTCAACCAAGCCAAATACAAATTATTACCACCAATTCAATTCTTTCGAACTTTAAAATTTTTTTCCAAGTTCATTTTTTTCTCGATTTTATGACTGTAAGAAGTATAGATGATAACGTAAAAAAAAAATACAAAAAAGTTTGTCGTTCTTATTCTTTTGTTCCCAAAATTGAAATTTTTTCAAAATTTATTCAAAAATTCGTCAACATTATCAAAAGTTTGTTATACAGGTTCAGGTTTTGGTGTTTTATTTTTTAGTTTCAAGTACCTCGATCCTTTGATTATAGAAATCAAAGTCTCGATCTCCTATCTCTTGAGGAAATTTTGATTTTTAAAAAAATAATTGAAAATTTTTTTCAAAATTTGAAAAATAATCGCGAAAAAATTCGACGAGCTCTACGAAATTCGATGACAAAATGCATCAAAATAACCATCAAATTGTCTTACAAGGTGTCCAACTGCCCATATCCACATCCATCGTCCATGCTTCAATCATAGACCGATAAACATCGCAGCAACCATCAAATAAAAATTTCAAATCACCCATCTCATCTTCGAATTAATCTGTCAATCATCTCTCTGATCGCAGCTTCGATGCTGTCATTTATTGACGTCCGTGATAATTGAATCGTCAATTATGAATTTAATCGAAGCCCTAAGAAGTGCCCAAACAACTGGTTTTTTCGTCTGTTTGCAGTTCGGAGCGGCTTTCTTTATCGATCGTATTGTTTTATTGATGGCTTCGGCCTGTAATCTATATATTTAACGGCCGGTTATACTGTTGATCTTACACCTGTTTTAATTATTTCTGTAGCGCCTTAGACTCTAAAACCGTCTTTTTTTATCACCGGCCCAATTTTTTATGCTATTTTTTTTTCCCTCGACGAGTTTCAAAACGTGATACTACGCCTTCGTCGAATACTGCAAGTTTACGATTTATGAAACAATTTATTAAATGATTAATGGTTCGCGGTGATGTATACGTTAATGTATTGCATATGTTTACCACACGACACACCAAGACAAGAGGCTTCCAATGGTGCAAAGATTTCGCCAACTGGGTGCACGTCTCCTGTCCCTGATGCACGAAGGCTGGCACTGCGAATAAGTACGTACTATGTACCGGACCAGTTTCGTAATTCTCAGTACCTCGCTATCAAATTGAATTATAAACTACGGCACGAAAAGACATTAAAGCGACATGGTTAATTCACTTTTCTACCACGTTCGTGCCTATCTCGAAGAATATGAATCGAATGAGAAATATCAACTTATTTTACCTTTATATCGAAGAATCAACGGGACAAATTTTACATCGGATTATTTTCAATGCAATTTGCATACGAAACGGTTGCCAATCAGAATAAATAACCGAGACGAAAAATTGTCAAGTGACCTTTATTTCCAATAAGGTACGTTTTCGCATTCGCGTTGAAATATTGTATGATTCGATTTCGAGGAGCTAACGTTGGTATCCCCCTGCCGAACCATAATACGTGCTATCGTAATACACATTTGATGGAGTTTGGCTGTAATTCCCATACGGCGGGGTTGGCGTCACTCTTGGTTGTATTTCAGAATAATAGTTGCCTGGTTGGTTCATCCTTTGCCCCACATACACACCCGGTGGAGTTGGACCCGGAGTCGGAAACATTCCATAGTTACCTGGACCTGGACCTGGGCTCGGACCCGGACCCGGCATTGGCAACTGCATTTGCATCTGCGGCTGTCTGGATCCGTTGCAGAAAATGGGATCGTTGAAATCTAAACCTGCGCAAGGGTCTGGGTTGACGGGTTGTTGGATAGGTTTAGGTTTATTCGATGAGCCCAATAATCGCTCCTTGACAATACATTTGCATTTCTTCACCTGCTCGTAACATTTTTCACCTTTCTTGTTCGTTTCGGTTTTCGAGCTCTGAAAAAATGGCCAATCTTGAATTAAAATCGTACTTTACTTTGAATTGAACTAATCCGTAATGTGATGCTTTACTTCACAAGAAGACATGTCGTTTGAATGTTGGTATTGAGCTGTGTTCCAGTTGAAAGCAGGATATGGTTTGATTTTCTTTCTGAGCTGGGTACTGTATTTAAATTGTCGACGATGTACGTCTCTTTTTTTTTCTGAGCTGAATTTAAATTGTCGATGATGTACGTCTCGTTTTTTTTGGCTGCTGTATTTAAATTGTCGATGATGTACGTCTCATTTTTTTAATGTTATTTTTAATATTTGAAATGTTGATGTTTTTCTTTTTGGAATTTTGTTTTGGTTATCGTCTGAATGTCTTCCAGGATTGTTTACGAAATGGAATTGCGTTATGGGGGTTTCCTTATTCGTTGTGAATAATCGTGTCCTACAATTCCAGTATGAAATGTGCGAATAAGTTGACAGGATGTCCATTTCTTCATTCTCAGAAAACCCTGGAAAATTTGGAAAATTTTAAAAATCTGCAAAAGTTGAGGAAATATCGGAGAATTTTGAAATTGTTACTAGAATTTTGTGAAAATTTAGATGGATTTTACATCATTTTTCATCTTGAATTTTTCAAAAAAAATTCTCTCTTATTTACTCTCTAAATCTGAATCAGTCAAAAAATTGAAAATTCACTGATTAAACAGCGAAAAGTGTGCAACTGTTAATCAGTGAAATTTGACTGCCAGTCAGTGAAAAATTACTGATTCAATAAGTGAATTTTCATTTTTGAATCAGTAATTTTTTTTAAACTACTGAAATGGATCGGTTAAAATTTTAATTTACTAATTCAATCAGTGAATAATTACTGATTCAATCAGTAAATTGAAATTTTCACTGATTCGATCAGTAAATTTAAATTTTCACTGATTCAATCAGTAAATTTTAAATTTTTACTGATTCGATCAGTAAATTTAAATTTTTACCGATTCAAAAATGAAAATTCACTGATTAAATCGGTAAAATTTTCACTAATATCTTCAGTTGCACACTTTTGTCTTATCAATCAGTGAATTTCAACTGATTCAAATTTAGAAAGTAGGCCAAAAAATTTACGTTCTTTAATAATTTTTTTAAAAATTAATTAGACATTTGTGTGCCATACCTATTAACAAAAATATTGATGCCTGAATGCATTTTTTCGTTCATTTAATTATTTCTTTTAAAAAAATTCTTCTCGCTGGTCTCTTTTTGGTGTAATTCCTTCATTTTGCAGAGTCATGCAAGTCATGCAAAAGCAATTTTTTCAATTTTATAGCAAATTCGGCATATTTTTGAACAAAATTAATAATTTTTTGCATTTTCCCCTTACTTAGTAAAGTCCGAAAATGATTTGTACATTTTTTTTTTTCAACGCACTTACTTTAGTTACTTTTTAAGGAAAATTATATCTTGGCTTCGCTCAGACTGGATTTTTCACTTTTCAAAAACGCTTTAAATATGGAAAATTATTCGGCATATGTATTTAAAAGTAGAATCACAGATAGAAAAAAAATTTGAATATTTTGTCTTGAAAAAATCACACTTTTTCAAGCACATATTTTGATGTTTTTTTTGGTCAAAATTTGATGTTTTTTTTTTGTCGAAATTTGATGTTTTTTTTTGTCAAAATTTGATGTTTTTTTTTGTCAATATAGTTCTCACGTTGCGTTGTCTGCTAGAAATAGGTAACTAGGGAGGTAAAGTGATTTTCGACGAATGTTGAAGTTTATTTCCCGAGAGAAGCGAAAGAAATGATTCAAAATCTTTGAAAATCATTTATCTAAAATATTTTTCGTTAACGAGGGAGGTGAATGCTTCATTAAATTACCGAGCGATCAGCAAGAGGGAGATAATGTGCACTTTATTTCCCGAGTAACGAAAAAGATTACTATGCAGTAAGAATTCTTATAATGAATAAAAAAAGTTTTTTTTTGTTCTATTTTCAGTGTAATTTTTCGAACAAAATCTTCACCTTTGCTTCATTTCTTTCGTTGTTTTACGAAAAAAAAATATATGAAAAATGTTTTTAAAATTTTTCCAAAGTTATAGTGGACAATTTTCTAAAAATTGTACGTTTCGTTGAAAATTTGAATATGAAGATCATTGCTCCTTTACCATTGCTTACTCATATTTAGGTAGTTACCTCATTTGGTCACCACTTGAGAATCAACAAAATTTGAAAAAAAAATTATCAGAAAAATTCATTTAAAAAAACTCAAAATTTAATATTCCAAAAAGTTTCTATCCCTAGTCAGAGAACAAGACCATCCAGATTCCAGAGATTACGATTTTAAATTTCATGAATCTTGATTTGAAAAGAATCTTTCAAAATGACACCAATATTTTCAATACCAACAAAATTCAATTGAAAAAATTCCAAAAAAAAAAAATACGACGTAATACCCACTTTTTGGTTTTAAGATTGTGTGAAACGTCTTGAAAATTCATTAAAATTTTTTCAAATTTTCGGAAACGTACGGATGCCATCGGCCACTTTTACGTTAAAGAATGTAAAAAGTTTAGAAAATTTGGAAAAATTAATCTGGAAAACATAGAAAATTTAGAGGAAGTAATTTCTCAAATATTAGGGACACATTGAGAGCTTTGACAGTGTGCTGAGTGCTGCAAAAAAGCAGATTACGACCCAAGTGTATAGTCTATTCACTTCGAGACAGAATCTTCTTGTTATGTTGAATTTCTCTTTGCTAACCAATCAAATATTCATTTTCAATCAATTTTTTTGCATAAGAAAAATTGATCAACGCGAAAAATTTGAATCCAAAATAAATTCTTCTGAACTTTTAATTGTACAAAATTTTAATTTAATAAATATAAAAAATTACAAAATATTTAAGAATGAAATTTAAATTACCATATCTATTCGTAAGTGTACAAAATGAAGAATTATCGCGGTAGCTAAAATTAGAGAAATTACGATTTCCAGAATTTCTGATTCTATCATTTAAATGTTCAAAAAACACATCGATTTTTTTTGCAATTTTAAACTTATTTCCAACGTATATTTCGAAACTTAATCTTCAAGAGAATCAGTGATTTACCTGAGACTGTTCACTAATTTTATTGGCACAACAGAATAATAACACAGATCAACCTAAGGGCAATGTTTTTGTAAGAAAATTTCAATTTTTTTAATTTTTAACTCAGAAACTTAGAATAGATACCTAATAAAGAATCATATTAATACCTATTTTTATTTCTTATGTAGTATCTCAGTGTTCAATTTAAAAAAGAAAGACAATGTTCGCCCAATTCCAGTTGCTGTTCTTTTTAAGAGATCCATATACATAAGTTAATGTTGAAGATAGCTGCTTCACCCTATTAAAAAATCAAGCGAAAGTACTTGATTTTTTTTTTTCAAGGCTACCCCTGTTCATTTCGAATTGATATGTTTTTTTTTGCGGCTATCTCAAGAATTCAAGTCTCTAATTTTCAAAAATGCGTTTGATTTTGGAAAGAAAAACTCATCGATGTTGATTTTTGAACCACCATTTTGACATTCAGTTTAAACTTCTCTCTTCTGAATTTGTCGTTTGAAATTTTCCAATCGCTGTTTTCGATAATTTTTGAGTTATCTCCAAGTTTTTGTATAATGAAATTTCGTTTTTTTAACCAAAAAATTCTCAACACTCAGAAAAATGTCTCTTTTTACACGTTGAACTTTTCTTTGATGAAATGATTAATAATAAGATACTGACGATGCATTTAAAATGGCACAAATTAATTTTTTCATTCGACTTGAAAAATACTGAAATACTTTTCTTTAATTTATATTTTTTATATCTAACTATCTACCTTCTTAAATTGGAAAATTGATCCCCATATATTAACAGTTTTCCCAATTGATTAAATAGCAGTTGGTCTAACGAGATAAAGTAGGCGGTGATCTGGTCGGGGTTAGACAAGGCCAAGAGGTATGGCCTCCCTGTATTCGAACTGGGTCACAAAACATCATGATTTTATTTATTTCTAAATACTGTAGTTGGATATTTTCCATCGGGCGAAGGAAAATTATGGAATTCTTAATTCATTACTTACCATACTTACTTCTTTTTTTCTTCTTTTTTTTAAAAAAAAAATCTAATGCTTAGATAAAAAATCTCAATTCTGAGTATTTTTTTCAGAAGCAAATAGAAAAAAAATTTTTTTATTCAGCATTTGACTTGAGCCAGTTATCTATAATTATATCTCAAGGCAGTCAAAATTATAATCAGAAAATCTCAATAATAGGATGGCTTTACCTACCCTCTCTGTTGTTGAGTTTATATTTCGATGGATTTTGAAGTATGATAGGTTCCTATTTTTTGGGCGAATTCTTGAAGAAGCTCATGAAGTAGATTTTTTTCAAATACTCATCATTAAAATCAATATAATTTCTGGCATTTTTGAATTTAAAAATTGAACCAACTTACAGTTATTATTGCTGATTCCAAGCTTTGAAATTGCCTATTTTCTTTATATCAAAGACCGAATGAAATTAAATTCTCGAATGATTCTGTCGGAGAAAATTTTATTTCATAATGTTATCAAGGTACAATTCATGAAATAATAATCAAATTTGCTTTGAACGTTGCCTCCATCTTTTTCAAGACGATTAGCATCTTCGTTGTGACTGTTGTTTTCCCACCCCATTCTTACCGCCTGATGCGCCTTTGCCATCGCAGCAGATTTGAATAGTACAGCAACATTTACCCTGTAAAAAAAATATGTATCTAGTATAATGTACACATAGGGAGAAATTTCAAAAACCTTACTCAGTGATTTCTTCTACTAAAAATATAATCAATAAATCTTTGTGGTCTCCATTACAACAAAGGTCAAATTTTTTGCGGCTTTTAATTTTTCTATCAAGACAAGTCAAGTGACTTGTAAAAAAAGTTCATAATTTTTGTACCTTGTTTCCGTCTGGGTTTTCTTCAGGTGAAGGCTTAGGTGTCGGTTTGATTGGACGTTCCTTGACGATACATTTGCACACTCTGATTTGTTCTTTGCAAACTTCCTCTTGTTCCTGAAAATTAAAACATTTTAAAAATTATTTCAAAATAAAACTTCAGCTTAGATACAAATCTACGAGTTAGATTAACTTACAGGATCTGGACCTGGTTGATTAGAACAGAATTGGCTCATGATGAATTTAGTTTTAAAAATTCACTGGGATACTTTGATTGAATTGATTTGAACAGTTTGAAAGCGTTTGTTATTCTGCCTTTTTGATTCGAAGTTGGGCGGTATTTATACGATTTGGATGGGAAAATTGGCGACGTCATTTTTACACCAGTTATCGAATATGTTATAAAGAAACGATATAATAAGCTTATTTGTAAACATAAAAACGAAAAATTAGAATTGTGGGGTACAATTGAAACGAAATGTTTATAAACTTGTCTTTTACATTCTTCGTAGCCGAATAATTATTTTTGGAAATTCGGGTTCGAAAATGTGTTAATACAAGATTTACGTATTGCTATTCAAAAACTTTTAGCTACTTCAAATCCAACTATAAAACTCGTATTGAAGCGCCTAATTTTTTCTGGAGAAAGAGATTTCAAGTTGGTAGTTACGTTATTTAAAAAAAAAAAAAAAAAAAAAAACAAGAGGAGGAAAAAAATAATTGGTGCCATTTTCAAGGTATTTTGATAAGTTCGTCACTCATGATTTTAATTTTTTGGAAAACACGAAAAAGTCTAGGAATTTTATAAATCATAAAAAGTCAAGTTTGAAATTTTTATGTTTTAAACACTAAACAACACGTTTTAAACTCGATTTTTTTTCCTTTAAAATATCAGGTGTTTCTTCTTTTGTTTCGTTTTTCATTTCTAGTTTCAAGTTTTTCAAATATTACAAAGTACCTACCTACCAGAAAAAATGTTCCCAAATTTTGGCCACAGAAGTTAACACTTTTTTTTGTTTTTTGGTGTTTTTTTTTTCTGTTTCTAGATACTTTCTTGAAATAATATCAAGTTTGTTATGTTTGTCCATTTTGTGAACAGTGAAAATGTGATCTGTTTTCTAGTTTGTTTTTTTTTTTTCAAAATTTAGAAAAAAATGATAAATTGTAATTCATTTTATCAAAGTTTAGAAAATAATAATAAATCACAAGTCAGTTCCAAATTTCAGTATTTTATATCTCTCTATTCTTCAAAACAACTCTTTCCATTTTAGAAATTTATTGTCAAATAAATTGTTAAAATCGTATCATTTTTATTACCTATACAGTTGAAAAAATTTTAATCAAAACAAAAAAACGTATAAATTTGAACGTCTTGTTATCATATATTTTCAATTTTCATCATTTTTAAAAATTTCTTGTCATTATTTATTGACATAGAGTCAGCTTTTATTTTTGAAAAAACACAAATTTCAAACAAAACAACCAGAAAAAAATTTTCAAACAAAAAAACTTGTTTAAAACAAGATTTGTTTTTTTCTTGGTTTTGAACATGTTTTAAACGTTTTAAACAATCAGCCAACACTGGCTGATTTTGAAAAAAAAAAAATTATTAAACACCACGCATTTCAAATCATATTTTTACACAATATTTAGTCTTGTAAGTAGCTAAGTACTTCACGCGAAAAAATCCCCCCTCCTCGATGCTTCATGAATATTTATGTAAAAGATCTCGAAACGTTAGAAAAGTGGTTTATTATTATCGAGTCACTTTTTGGTATATTTTTTGCATCCAAAAATCATTAAAGTCACTTTTTTTGAAAAATTTAGAGTGCAATTTCCAGCAAGATTGAAATGTCGATAAAAATAATTACATTATAAAATAACACCATATCCAAAATTTCAAGTGCTGAAGTCATTTCCAGAGGGTAAGATGAAAAGTTTTGCAATAAGAGAAATTAATGAGACTTTCACAATGCTATAATTTTTTATCAAAAAAAAAAAAATCTGAAAGATAAAAATGAACTTCGAAAAATGAAAAAATTATTGGACTGTGAAAGCCTCATCTTCTCCTTCTCCAGCGAAATTTTCCAAATTCAAGATGCAACCTTTGTACTACCCCTCGATTTCTCAAATTTCGGCGAATTTTTGCGAAATTACCCTGATATTATCAACTAAAAAACTGAAATTTGACGTGTACCTACCTTATTTTCAGTTTTCCGAATTATTCGAGAATTTTGAAACGAAAATTGGGGGGGAGAGGGCTGTAATACAAATTAACAAACAGAACGAAAATTAGTGTTTTTACGTTTTGGAATTTTTTTCGAAAGCTGATCAGAAAAAGTATAAAAATCCAACATTCCCATTTTTCTGCTCCATAAATTTTAAACTCTCATAAAAATTGGCTTTTTTCTTCAGCCTGACAAATCCCTTTATTTTTTTCTTGGACATTTTCCTCGAGAAACCTGCGTGTTTTCGAAACTCGTACAATTAGCTCAATTTCGAGAACGTCGATGTCTTTATGTACTTCGTGTACAGATAACAACCTGGCGTGATTTCTATAAAAATTTATGCGGGTCGAATCATACAGAGCGACATGGATCGAACGTATATGTACAGAAATCTGTATCCATGGCGAAGTACCAGCGGTAGTAGGCTGCATAAATAACACGATAATCGTTATCGAGTCGAGATGTAGAATAACATAAATAATCGGCCCGTCGATGACACTAACTAGCTCATTACACGCAGCATGTAAAAAACCTCAGTACGTAGTACAAAGAGTCCAAGTATCCGGAGCGGTATTTTACTCGAGTATGATTGACAGCTATGCGCCTCGTCCGTTGTGACTTGACGCATACAACATCCATGTCCTATGTTTATCCGCACACACGAGATTGTTTTGTGTTCGCCGACACAACCGGTAGCCATGTTACCTGCAAAAGTATCCGCGTCGCGAATTTTTTCTTACCTTTCTGTCTACGTAGTCTTTGTATCTAACCAATTAAAAAAACCCCTTTTCGAAGATATCCTACGTAGGTGTATATTTTTGTTTGTCTCTGTCTCTGAATCTGGCTTCCATCGATGTGAAAATTCGATTTACAGAGAGTGAAATGGCCAGCCAAGGTTGTATCGGTAGTGTCCGAGTCCGATAGTCGTGACAAACTCGTTGACACAAGCTTTGGCGGTATAAAAAAGCGCGAGCTGAGTTATTATGGGAATTGTACCGAATGGCGTAGGGGATCGTGACGCGTACAAGTGCGAAACATTTGTCCGGCTACTATCTAACCATCTATTCGAGCCTGGGTTACCGCATCTGTGTATCTTACCCTGCTGGTAAACGGTAAGCCAACTTGGGCGAAACTCGAGTAATATGCAGATAAATCACCGAGGTGTTGAATGATTTGCCATTTTCTTACGCGTCGTTTGCGTTTTGATTGATGAAAGGTCGAGGTTCAAATTAGGTCGATGGGCGAGGAAATTCGACAGTACTGGCTACTTACTGAAGAGCGAGGAAGTTAGGTAATTAGATTGACGGCTGTAGAGATCGAAAATATACAGGGTGTCCTAAAATCAGAAATATTTAATTTGGATTTTTCTGTAAGAATTTTTGTGAATTTTATTTGTCATAAGTACGACGAAATTTTTCGGTAGAGAGGGGAGGGAGCAGGGGTACATTTAGGATTTCGTCAATTTTGAAACTGAAATTTGCCAAATTGAGAGATAAAAATTAATGATTTTGAAGAAAAATTTCAGTTTTAAATTATCAGACGTACTGAATTCCAAATATTGAAAGGGTAGAATCTCAAAATTTCTTGACTCGATTTAAAAAAAAAAAAAAATCGGAAATTAATTTTATTTTGGTTGGAAACAGGCTGCTTTTTAGGCGGATTGGGCTGAATGACCTGAATTTTCCGACCGAACTAAATTATCTGATCAAGTTTCCTTCTTGTTCACTCCATTACTTTTCCCTGAATAATTTTATTATTTATTAGGTTGGAAAATTTTTTAAAAAATTAATTTATTCAATTTTTTATGTGAATAAGTGAGGAATGAATTTGACTTCAACCTTCTGAGAATGAAATTTTCAGAAAACCTCAAATTTAAGCTGCAATACAAGAAGATCAGGCGATGCGAAGGCAAAATTTTTGAAAAATTTATGGGAGGTTATTTCAGAGTTGAATTGCAATAATGGAAGAGCCACTGCTTGAGCGCTTCCACTCTTACTCGCTCAATTATTCTGTTATTTAAGGCTCTTGCTTTTCATTCGCTCTTTTAAAAATTTCAATATTCAGTGCTCTTGCTCTTCATCTCTTCTTTCTGAGATGACTTTAGCTTTTCGCTCCTAGCACGCTTTTGAGATTTCTTGGCTCCCACTCCCGCTCTTCTCAGATTAATCCTACTCTCTGGTGAATTGGTATTCTCCGAATGAGTTGATGAAATTTTTTGAGCTTGCACTCCCATTGATTTTGAGATTTCATTTTTTTTGCTCTTTACTCTTGCTCTTGCTTTTCAAATTGGACAGCTCTTTTAGGTCCCAGCTCCCCTGTTGAATTGTGATTTCTAAAAGGGAACGTCCCCCTTCAAATTTTTTTTTTGCCAACTACTCATTTAAGACGGATTCACTAATTTTTTCTACTGGCATTGTATCCTCCCTATTCTTTCCACCTCCGACCCCCATGACTTACTATTTTTATATTAAAAAAATCGACTTTTGTCTTTTTTTCAATAAGTTATTTTAGTTTGGTGCATATTTTCAAAAATTCACTAGAAATCATCAAATCAGGTACTTAGCTCAAAACCCTGGATATGACACGTTTTATGTTTTGCAGAGTGTCTAACAAGTCATGTTGGTCTTGTTTTGGGCTGAAAGGTCCTGTTGGTCCTGTTAAGACCCTGTTTTGGAGCTTTTTCAGTGAAAAATCCTGGTTTGCAACAATTTTGAGATCCCATCCGCTAAAATAAGTATAGCTAGTATTTGAAATGTCGTCAGTGAAAATACTGTGTAAGATGATGAGAGAAAGTACTGGGTGTCTGAAGAAATTTCAACTTTTGAATGCCTTTTTCTTCAAAAATTTTCGCCCTTGCTTCGCTCGGACTCGGTAAATTTGTATTTTTTTATTTTCTAAATAATACTTATACGAACTTCTTCCTTTCCAGCCTGGACATTTAATATTTCAAAGTGACAAAAATCGTTTTTGTCATTTTATCAAATAACTCGTAACAATCTCAATTATAATTAATTTTCAAAAATTTGTCGTTTTTTTGGAAGGAAATCAGAAATAGAGTCTTTAGATGCCGTTTTTTTTTTTTTTTTTTTGAAAGTCCGAATTAAAGTAATGAATAATTTTCAGATTTTGAGTGTCATTTTTCAAAATTTTTCGCTCAGGTGCAGGGAATTTATATGCTTAATAGGTTTTTTTTTTGGGGGGGGGGTGTACAAAATTTATTGGTACCGATTTTTAAAAATCCCTGTTGAAGGTCCTGTTTTAGGATTTTGAAAGTTTGTTAGACACCCTGCAATAGAACAATAACTATCTGATCGTGAAATTCGACCAGATTTATGATACCTTAATTTTTATCGGCAGAGTGGACCCTTTCAAAGGAAAAAATAATTGACATCGATCGAACTGTCAAAAAATGTAATTTTGAAGGAGAAAAGTAGGAAAAATGACAGAAAAATTTATCGAAATCAAACATTTTCTGTTCTTTTTTTTTTTTTGAAATTGCATCAGTTTTGACTTTATATATGTAATTGCACCTATCGAACTGAAAATTGAAAAACCCTGAGTGAGTTTCCATCAAAATCTTGTGATTGGCTTCTCATTTAAACATCTATTAGGTTTTTAAATATTTTTTAACAATTCATTATCGTGTTATTTTTATTGCCTCATTTTGTGACATTTTTTCTTTGCTTTACCATGAAATTAAAAACAGAATTCTCCCGGGGAAAGAATGGGAGGGGGCGGTCGTCGTGAAGTATTTAAATTATATCACCGTAGATTTGCTATACTTTCTCCATCAGTGAAAATTATCGAAAATCACCGGAAAACAGTTGGAATTGCAGAACATTAATAAATCTATGACAATTATACTGGAAGCGAAAAGTAAAAAAAAAAAAAAAATATGAAAAAATCAGTAAAATTCTTTGAAAAATCAACGAAAATCCGTTGAAAGTCAAATAATTTCGCCATTTTTTTTTCTGGGCTGCAATTCTGACTTTTTTTAGTGATTGAAAAATATGGGAAATTTGAAAAAAAAAATCTTGATTCCCTATTGGAATTTTATCAAAATTTCTGAAAAATACCTACCGAAAATGATTTTATGATTTAATGATTTCCATTTGTTCGTATGCTTAAAAAAATATTGATGGAAAGGTGTTATTGAGTGCCTACTTGGATATTATTTATTTTAATTAATATTATTCGATTTAGATCTTTTTTTGTAATTCAAAGCCAAAAAAGCCTCGATTTTAATTTTTTCTTCGAAGAGATATTAGGTCACTTGCGAATGTTGCCTGGCAATGTTTATTTTCTACGTATCATTACAAGAATTTCGTCCAACATTTTTTATTGTTCCAAGAAATATGTGCACTACGATTACACTAACTTACTGCTCGAAAAAATATAATCAACTTCTCCTCCTCTGTACCTAACCTATTACTGTAGATCATAAAAGGCGTAATTTTATGGCATTTAAACACGACTAAATTGCACACCGATCTCATGACTTTTCAATTGTCCGCCTCCCACGCGCCGACAACTCGAATCACATTGAACTAGCCGCCGCCTTGCCGTCGTGGTACATTCAATAAAAAAATATGCGCTGTTCAGAAGCTCGCCATGTTTTCAATATGCACGTTAGTATCACTTTTACATAGGCATATAAGTCTTATATGCCTTTACCTATGCGATGCTGTGTGCACGTTTGCGAGACAATTACAAATGGTATAATTTATACCTTTTAAATGCGCGGCTTGCCGACTCTTCCAACTAGGTCTCCGGTCTTTATTTTTACTCCGCAGCCGCGCGGACACGTTTTTCTATATATTATCTCAATTTATATTTATTATTGGTCGCGATGACGATTAATCAGCGCAGTTATACAATTAAAACGACGATACGGTGATTTTTTTTCTTCATTGAAGTAGTGCATATATTTTATATCGTATTATCGTTGTCGCAGTAGGGTAATAGAAAAAAGTAGTCGGTTGTAGTTTTAAAATTCGTTGTGTTTGTAAACGTGAACGAACCTTCATTCAATTTTTGAACGAAAAACCTTAACCTGAAACAAAACTAAAAACGGGTGACAGGATGGCCAAAGAAATGACGGGAGGGTGAAATCAAGGAAGGTAGATGGAGAAAAAAAAATTAATTTAAATTTTCTGCCAGTTTTCCCACTTTTGATCCCTTTAATTTCTTTCAATTCCGAAAATTTGTTTTCGGTTTCATATTTTTGAGTTTCTCTTAATTATTTGGTTTAAAAAGTTTTAAAATAATTGAAAGTCAAACTTTCCAACTTTCATTTCTTCAAAAATACCTATTATATTTTTTAAAAATTTCTTCTAGAGCTCTAAAAATATTTCAGCAATTTTAAATGTTTTCTTCAAATATTTTTCTGTTTGACAAATTTTACAGTTGAAAATTACTTGACATTTTTTCGAACTAAGAATTTTACGAAAAATTTTCAACTTTGTTTTTCTAAATTATTTATATTTACCTATCTACTTATAAGTAAAAAATTATCAAAACATAAAATTTAAAAAAAAAAAACAACAAAAAATCTAAGATGGAAAATTTTGAGAAAATTCAGGGTTTCCATTCTCTGGAAAATCGGGAAAAGTCGAGGAATTTTGACCGTCTGGAAAAGTCAGGGAATTTTGAAATTTTCGGCATTTTTGCTGGAAATTTGTAAAAATCCAAAAAAATCAATTTTCCGAAGTTTCTGGGCTCGTTTTATTAAAATTTTTTCAAAAAATTTTTCCCTTTCTCCGCTCGGGCCTAATTCTTTTGTTTAATTTTTATATTCATCATAATTTTTTGTTGGTCATAATTATACATAGAAAAATAAGGATATTTACACGCATGTTCTTGTCTATTAAATGTTCAAACTTTCAAAAAAAAAATTTGCTCGCTACGCTCGGGGATATTTTGAATTCGTACTTTTTTGATGAAATTAAATGAAAATGGAGTATCACAATGCCCCTGATCACAATTTTGAAAAGAAGAAAAGGAAACAGAAGAGAATTTGTATATTCCGGCCACATTTTGGGAAACTTAACTAGAACATGGAGTGATGAATTTTCAACTTTTGAAGGTCTTTTTTTGCGAAAATTTTTACCCTCGCTTCGCTTGGGCTCAGCAAATTTATATTTTTTCATTGAAATATTTAATATTTTACTCCTTATCAATCTATTATTTACTTTTCCAAGCCGAAAAGAAAGTATTTGTTGGAACTTATAAATTTGAGGTACTTTTTGGGATGCGGGGAGGGGGGAATTGAAGAATGGAGTTGGAAAAGGGTCTAACTCCAAATTCCAAAATGCACTCTTCTTTGACTTCCAATGCTATGACCGTCGGATTAAAAATTATCTAACTAGAAATTCTATGTTTATTCTTCAATATTGTATTGTGAAGAGAATTACAATCTTGAATTTCGAGACTGCTTTTTATTTGAAACTTTTTCGGTTTTAAAATCAGGGTCTCAAATTTTTGTACCGAATTGCAAGAGAGGAGGTGGGAGGAGGTAGCGTTAAAAAATTTTCAAAACGGAATTCAAGTTGTTTTTATGGCTAGAAAAGAGAACATCGAATAATCTTTTTAAGAGGATATGATTTTTGAAAAAAAAAATTGTTGGACACACGAAAAAATTGCCTCCTCCTTCATCCTTCAGGAATAAAATATTTAAAAGGACTGGAAAATTTCTAAAAATTGGTCTGGAAAACCTGAAAAAGTCAGAGAAAATTATTTCTAAGATATAGTGAGCACCCTGAAATTGAAAATATTTAGGTACCTACTTAAGGTTGGAAAAATATTGAAATTGTAAAATTTTTTAAAAATATTTAGAATAAAATATATTAGAAAAAAAGTATAAAGTTTAGATAAGTATGTCAACTTGGATTAAACTTGGACTTAAATCGTTAAAATTTCATTTTTGGAAAAAATTATAAAGAGCTAGTCCACAAGTAACTTGACTTGATTCTGAAGTACCGGTAATATTGCCCAATGGCATAGATGGCATAGATGGAGATAAGGGGGGCATGGGGAGCTCAATCCTCCCATGTTGAATTAGCCCCCCCCCCCCCCCAAAGAAAAGAATCATTTTCGTGTGTATGTTTCACTCAAAAAAACTTTGTAAATATGTAATTTTCGAGGGATAGGTAAACTATTATCAATATGTCCCAAATTTTCTATTTTTTTCAAAACGACTAAAATGTTCGCCTGAATAATGAAAATGATTAGATGTCTAGCTTTTCACAGCTTTTTGTGAAAATTTTCCAAATTATCAAAAAATTGAATTGCAAACTAGCACGAAAACGTACAAAATCAGAAAAAAACACACAGATTTTCCGATTTTTGCTGAAAAATACGAAAAAAAAACCACGAAATTAAGTAAGAATAATTTCAAAAAAGACAAAATTTTTGCAACAAAATAATAGAATTTTTTGTTGAAAAAATCATTAAAAATAGAACTATTTTTTACCTAAAAATCTGCAATTTTTCAAATCTTGGCCCTCGCTTCACTCGGGTATGTGAAGTCTTACGGATAAAAAATAAAAAATAAGGGTTGAAAATTTCATCTCCTGTTACAATGCGTACTAAAATATTGTAGTTGGAAAATAGATTTTCAGTTTTTGGATGGTTTTTTTTTCAAAAAATTTCGCTCTCGCTTCGCTCGGGCTTGAGTACTACCTTAAATACCTTCATGATTATTTTTCAAAATGATGGTATGAACTCTTTTTTTTTTTCATTCAGATGATTAAAAATTTTGTGGTGAGAAAAATTTTCACTCCTCATTTATTAAAGGACTTGTAGAATTTCAAAAATTTTTCAAACTTTTGGAAAGAGAGGTGGTAATAGTTTTTTGAACGAATATCAACAGGCAATCTCTTTTTTTAATAATCTTAGTTGAAAATTTTTTCTTTTCATGCCTCCAGATTCTTGTCCAAGTTTTATTTCCAAAAACGGATTGAACCTTTTTTTGGGGGTGTCGAAAACATCATTTTTGTTACCTATGTTTCATTCATTTTTAACTGGGGCTCAAGCCTCTCCCCCCCCCCAAAAAAAAAAATCATGTTCCATCTCCGCCTATGCCCAATGGAAGAAAATTTTTGCTATTTTATTTTCATCGGCGAAAATTTTGATTTTACATTTCGATATTTATTTTGATTTGCTCTACAGGTACGAAAAACAATCCGAACTAGCCGAACAAATCGAAAGCGTCGCCTATGTGATATGCGGTGATAATAAAATAAGCGCGGATAAATTCTATCAAATATTTCAAGAAAAATGGGTACGTACGACGACTAATGTTACTAATAGAATTTACGCACGATTATCATTTATATTTCACATAAAAGCACACGTAGAATTCACCAGGTACATATTACTCTCGAGCTGGTACATTGCTCGGCCAAGATAAGCTCGTGGCATGCGCTCTTTGCCAGCACCGCGCCGCATGAAAAAACTGCCCGTGTTCGTATCTCGACTTATTAATCGGCTGCCGGTCGCGGTCGGCACGCCTCAGATAAAACAATGACTCCGCATGGTTTTATATTTTACACGCGGTAATTGGGCGAGGCGATATGGCACTTTTTTTTTCTACCTCGGCTGCAATTGGAATGCGTTACGTCTATGCCATAAAGTATCATCGGAGATCATTCTCGGTCAAGTTCTCTTCTGACCGATGTAATACGTAAACAGAGCATAGCATAATCTCGACTGGAACACAATGCTATTGCCCGAGAAACCCCTCCGATGTGGTTATGGGTCTGGGTGGCCTTATAGAATACTATATCGTTTCTGTGCATTGCTTTAGGGCTCGTTTTATATATTCTCTTATCTTAATAGTACCCGGGTATATGTCACAGATTTCACGATAATAAAAAGAGAGCCATATGCCATCATGTTGGTGTGGCTTTTTCCCGAGTCTGTCTATTCTCACACGGAATGATCAATAAAATGACCGAACTATGCGCGATCTCGTTCATTTTTTTAGCCATATTCACTGCAACATTGATCATCTCATCATCTCGTGATCTTAGCAGCTATTGACTGTACTTTTTTCTCAAAACTTTGATTTTTTTCAGCTTCCTAAATTTTTCTTATATCAATTTTTATTCAACTCTTTCAATAAATTTTCCCCTCCACTGAACTTTCTTCTTCAAATTTTTTTGTAAGCTACGAGATTTTTTTTCGATTTCTTTGATTTTAACTTTTTGCTAAAATTCTCATTTTATATCAAATGTTTACTTGAATTAACAACTGTAAAATCCCATTTTTTTGATCTTAAATTTTTAAAAACTTGACATTCTCTCAATTTTTTCTCCCATCGAATTTCTTAAATTTTCCAACCTAATGTTATCAATTTTTTTATTCTAATAATTTCAGAGCTGGGAAATAATTTTAGAAAAACAGTTCAGCTGAACTATAAAAGAAATGAAATTTTGAGAAAAAAAATTAAAAGGTGTAAGAATTGAACTTTGAAAAATAATTTCGAGAGCAAAAAATTTGAGAAAAGATTTCATTTTGAGAGAAAATTTCTAGAGTTAAAAAATGAAAAATATGTATTTTTAGAAAGGATGCCAGAGTTGAATTTTTTTTATACCACCTGAAAAGAAAAAAAAATTGAAGGAAAAAATTTTAGAATTGAAGGAAAAAATTTTAGAATTGGTACAAAATTTATTTCAGATTAAAAAATTCTAGAGTTGAAAAATATTTTGAGACATTTTTTTTTAGAAATCGTTGGAGAAAAGGAAATTAAAAATTGAATTTTTTTTTTGAAAACTAAGGAAAAAATTGTGTTGAAAAATTATTGATTTCGGTTTTAAATTTTCCAATATCTTACGATTACGAAGTTGTAACGCGACGTCACGAGACAGGTTGCGAAGTTGCGATTTGAGCGAACGATTTACATTTTGTTGTTCATTCCGTGTGAGAATAGACAGACCCCCTTTTTCCCTCACTGATCTTCGCCTCAGCTCGGAGAGACTTTTTAAACGGATAAGCGAGAAATTTTATACAGCTGTACAATTGTACCCGTCTTGTAACTGATTGTCAGTACGCCAGAAGAGTTTTAACCCATAATATGCGAATGGGAGTGGATTAAAAAAATCCTCGTGTTCTTATACAGAGTATAACTCTCCTCTAACTCGCCACGTTCGTCATCGTGACCGAACAGTATTTATTCTCGGGTCGTCTTGCTTTTTCATTTTTTTTCTCCAAGTGGGAAAATGTTACCTATAAGTTCTCCGAGTGAGAGCTGAATGACGTCGCTCTAGATGGCGTATAATTGATGGATATTCATTGCGGTAGGCGTTTATCTTGATATACATATACTCGGTGCCTCTATGCGGAGTTTATGTGCATAGATGTAGCGTTACGTTAATCATAGAATATTGCTCGTATATCGGCCTACTATAATACGCGAACGTAAGCTCTTAAGGTCAGCACCGATATTGTCTATCAAACTTGTCTTCGGGGTCACCGGCGCAATGAATTAAGCCTCAACAGGTGTATGGCTGTGCGCTGATTTGTGAAAGCCATCGACCTTCCGCTTGATCATCGAGCTGGTTCTTTTATATACAAAGGGTGCTATCGGTAACATATGTAAGCGTAATTAGTCCGATATCGGATTTTCGGACTGGTGTACTCATCGTTGATGTGGATGTTTTGACATTTGAGGTGTGTAGAGTTGATGGTCTCGTGATGCTGGTTCGAGAGGGTATTTCATCGAGTGCCAGTGTGGCTGAGATCGAGTTGTGTTGTGTAGGTATTGGACTGTGTGATGTGATTTGACAGCTGTGAAGAGTCGATGATTTCGTGACGAATTGAGCTCGTTAAAGTTGACTTGGGTGTTTGATGGGTTGTCTTATGGCTTTGAAGTACATATTTGGAGGTAGTTTATTTGAATTTGAGCCGTATGAGTGGGCCTTTGGTGGAATTTATTCGCAGATGAGGCGCTGCTGATAAAGATTTTCTGGATTTGATGATCGGTATTTTAGAGGTGAATTTTCCCAATGAATGATTTCAGACTCAGTAGCGTAATTGTAGATGGGGGGGGGGGGGGAGGAGGAGGTAGAAATGAAATAATGAAAAGTATTTTATTTGGGAGAGTGCTAAATGAGTATGAAGACCTCCAATACCGGAAGAATTTAAGAGAATGGACGAATGGAGGTGAAAGAAAGCTTCTTTCGTACTGTCCTACCGTCTCATATACAAAGAAGGAAGACCGTTCAAAAGTGAGGTAATTAGAGAAAAGCTGAAAGAGTTGAAAAAAAAAGATGAACGACATTCGGCATTGGCATAGCTATAATAAAAATATGTATTTGAGAAAAAATTCAACAATTTTTCGAATTTCTTCAGATTTTTGAGAAAATTTGATCTAATTTTTCTTCTATCAACCCACAAGTTAATTTTACGAAATGTTCAGATTTTCAGCTATAAATTTTTTTTATAAATTCATCTGCATTTCCACACTATAGGGAATGAATGAAAGGAAATTTTCTCAAAAATCTGCGGAAATTCAAAAAATTGATGGATTTTTTGTCAATTAATGTTGAGGGTTTTCTCTACATGTTAAATGTCCAGTTGAAATGAAAATAGGTACTAAAAAAATCGTGTCTAGGTATTTGAAAATTATGACTTGATAGGCTAGATTCGTTTAGAATGCCAAATTTCAGTCTTGTTTTGAACCCAAAATATTATTTCGGTTTTTAAAAAATTGCTGTGAAAAAATGCTAAAAATTATTGAAATTTTATTAGATACTAAAATCGATGACTTCTGAAGTTATTAGGTCAGTGGAAGGAGGAGGGAGGGGATAAAATAATTGAAAATGTACTCAGATTTTCACAGTGGCTATTTTGGAAGAGAAAATTTAAGGAAGTTCAAAGAAATTGAACATTTTTCAAAAGGTTCCTAATACGAATTTATAGGTTCGCCTTTCTCGTATTTTTATTATTTTTAAAATTTCCTTTCGATTATGTAATTATACTCATTTTGTTGGGGAGAAAATTTGAAAAACGTGAGGTTGAAAACAGGAATTTGAAAAAAATTTGAAAAAATTTTAAGTTACATTTCTTTAAATAATAAGTAATTACTACATGAAATATTTCAAACTGTAAAATTGTTTCTTATTGTTTCAAATTCAAGTTTTCTCAAAAATTTTCCAATTACTTACAACTTGGATTAAGAAAAAAGAATCAGATTCAAATTTTTTCTAATTCGGAAATGTCTTTCAATAATTTTAAAATTTTTCTCATTTTGAACCATATTTCAGTTTGTTTTTTGAAATTTTTTCTGCCCAAATAATTGGAAGGATATTTCAAGAACATGAAATTGAAAAAGTGGAAAAAATCGAATTCCGGTTTGAAATAATTTTACAGATGAATAAATTCAAAATTTAGAAATCGGATTCGTACTATTTTGAAGAAAATTTACAATTGAAGTGATAGAAGAAACCTATAGATTTGAAAAAATATGAACTCAGAAATTGGAATAAATTGGGCAATTAGATCGTTGAAATTTCGTTCATGATAAAAAAAATTAAAGGAGCTATTTTGTTCTATGATGAAATTCAATTTAATTTACTTACCTCTTTTTCTAGATAATATTTTACCAAAAAATTGGTACTTGAAAAAATCAATGGAAGTCTGACTTCTCTAACTTTCCTTGAAAAATCGCCTCTGGATTTTCAATTTTCGGAATCTTTGACTTGATAGCTAAAGCTGCATTGATGAGACTTTTTTGCGGTTCATCTAATTTTTTAATGGAAAGTTATTTTACTACCTCTATTTATTTATTTATTTTTTTTAAATTCACAGATGACCTAGGTATATATATATATTTTTTTTTTAAAAAAACGATTTTTCTAGAATAATAATGTTTGACGTGATATCCTTGCCCATTTCTTTCGATTTCAAAGAAAGAAAAGTGGATCATGCAAGTTGTGAGTAGTGAATTTAAAAGAAAAAGGTATGCTTGGTAAAAAAATGAAAAAATCCAAAGACGTGAAATAATTTTTTTAATTTCAAAAATTGTTCACTTTTGATGAAAAACGAGCAAGTTTTGGACTTTTTGTGAAATATTAGTTGCACTGTCATGGCAGAGTAGATTTTATTCCAATTTGAATTTTTTTCCCGTAATAAATTTTATATTTTTTGGTGCTGGAAAATGGCTTGTTTTTTTTTTTTGGGGGGGGGGGGTGGGTCGAGTAGCAAAACATGGTAAAAAAGTAGTGAAAAAGTAGCGAAATTTTTTTAAGAAACTCGTTAGATACCATGCTATTTTCATACCTAAATTTTAAAAAGCATGCCCTCAGTCAGGACAGGCAAATCCGTTGTTGATAAGGAAAAAATTTGAGTCAAACAAGTTGCACGTAAAAAAAAAAAAATAGAATTTAGAGAACGAAATTTTTACAAGAAATTTGAATGACGTGAGCAAAAAATATCGTTTTTTTTCATCATTGTTTTTACGATTCAATGTAAACTTGGACTGGGTGAATTCTAACGAAACTTTAAATTGGTCAATTTTGAGGGGGAAACTCAAAAAAAGAGGTATACGTTTCATTGCGGTTTTTTTTCAAATTCGAAGAACGAGAAATTTTTTCCATGTTTTTGTCATTTTTTTGGTGTTTGCTTTTGTCATGATTTGAAAATTGTAGTAAAATCCTATAATGATCCATCCTATAGCTATATTCCATAGGCAGGTACACTACCTTTTACCTACTACCTACTGAAATTGTTTTTTTCTGTCTCATATTATATGTTCGCTCCTTTGTATTCGGCATTACAGACATTTTAATGAATTCACCAAAATATGCTTTTTCTACAAATATTTTAATATTGTAACATTCGAATTTCAAATTAAAATGACATGACAAATTTAAGCTGAAAGAAAACTCGAAAGTTTCATTGTATGATTTCTTCGAAAAAATCAAAACATTTTGGCTAGGTATAATTTTGACGTTATCATAATATTCGTATATTTTCGTCTCATAACAAAAAAAAAAAAGTACGCAAACGTATCGACATATTCGCCCAATCGTGTTTTCTTTTCTTTTTCATAAAACAACAATCCCAAACACCAATACATTAAAAAAAGAATAGCACACTCATATTTAAATCAACATCGTAATTCGTTCCGGATCCAGTTCGTATATTCGTAAAACTTCGTCATAACTTGTGTTCGGTCGTCGAAACCACCTCACCATATTTACAAACACCAGCATGTCTGTTTTATTGACAATTCGCGCGTATTTCCTCTACGTATTCTTATTTTCAAACACATCCTCGTTCAAAATATCACCTCCAGAAGATGAATTCGCCACGGTAATAAGAATCTGCGAAGCAATCCTGCAATACAGCAATTTCAAAGGCCTTTATGTCGTGAAACCAGACACTCTGAACTTAGGTCAATCGTTGATACCTTTGCATAAAAACTACAGCGTAACAATATCCACTTTTTTCTACGTGCCAATCCAACGCGAAGAACGTTTGACCGAATGTTATGCAGCCGAGTACAGAAAAACACACGACGTTGTATTGATATTGCATCCCACCAAATCGGTATTGATCGGATTAATGTATCATTCTTTATCCATGCCAACGACCAGCTTCGTATTGATGAGTGAAAAAAGCCAAGAAATAGAGGAAGTCTTGAGAACAGCTTGGAAATTAAAATATATGTATAAAGTATTGATCGTGGATACGAATAAAAAAATCAGCTACAGATTCCATCCTTATATCACTTGTCAGGTCAGCGACTGGTTTATGAAACTGCCCATCGACGATTACGAAAAACAGGCCGAATCTTTGGGCGGATTTATCAAAGACCTGAATAAATGCCCTTTGACTATTTCGATGCACGTCAGAGAAGAAACTGCTTTTTTAGTAAACAACAGTACTTTCACCGGCCAGGATGGTAAAATGCTGAATTTATTAGCCAAAAAAATGAATTTCACTCCGGTCATAAAGCTCAACGATGGTAAAACTTTTTACGGATATCGTTTGGTAAATGGCTCTTACGAAGGTACATTTGCCAATTTAATAAACGGTGCTTCGGATTTATCCTTGAATAGTCATTTTGTCAAGGATTACAGATGCGATACAGTGGAACTGACTAGACAGGTGACCAGCGACCTGGCCTGCGTTTTGGTCCCAAAAGCTGGAGCTATTCCTCCCATGTTCGCTGTGCTGAAAAGTCTACAATTGGAAGTCTGGGCTATGATTGTGATCGCCTATGTGGCTGTCTGTATCGCATTCTATTTCTGGACTCGATTCAGTATCAAATACATGAATCGCAGGGTACCCAAAGGATGTATATTGGAATTGGAGGTATTTCGAATCCTTATCTCGTCTCCAACGAATCGAAAATTCAAACGATATTCGGAAAGAGTTCTGTTCCTGTTTTGTTGGTTCTTTTCCACCGTAATTTTGAACTCCTTTCAAGGATCTTTGGTTACTGTGCTCAATACGCCCATGTATTTCCCAGATATCGATACTTTCGAAGACCTTATCAATGCTGGAATACCGATGCGCACAGCCAGCGTTATTTTTCGAGATTTACTCATGAACGACCCGAACTTGGCTATTTTAGGAAAACAATTATACTATTCGAAGAACGTCTCGAAAGTTGAGAATTTTCGAGGGTATTTCGCCGGATTCCAACGTATCAATGTGTACAATTTGAAATACTTCAAGGATATAAAATTTACCATCGATAAAAAGGATGTTCGATTTTTGCATACGATGAAACAATGCCTGACGTCCTATTTTATATCATACGCGTTCCCCAAACACTCCCCTTATAAGAAACGTATCAATGAGATTATTTCAGCAGTCGATCATGCCGGATTGATCGTCAAATGGAATGGAGACATGGCTCGGTATATTTTCGAAAAATATCAGCTCATGTCTAAGGAGAGGAAAACCACCAAGGTGTTTTCGTTGTATGACTTGGAAGTGGCATTTTTCGTATTGATTGCCGGATTAGCTCTGAGTAGCGTTGTATTTGGGGTCGAGGTAGGATTGAAGATGATCAAGTGGCGTCGAAGTTGTGCTGTTTTTGGGAAAAATCGAAGGTGTGGGGTTTTGAAACGTTGTACGTGATGAATTTACCTAATTTGTTTGTCTAACTTTTTTTTTTGATTTTTTGTTCGCAGATAACCGATAAGATTTTTAGACTGATTGATAAAGATAATGATGGATTTATTACGTCGCATCAAGTCACCGAAGTTATTGCTTCTCTTACCTGTGCCAGGTATTTTTTAATGAGATTTTTTGCGATGCTTTGAATTATGCTTTTGGTTCGGTATTATGATCGAAAAATAATCTCCAATGTAACACAGCAATTGATTTTGATTTATGGACTATCCTCCGCTTGGCTGCCATAGCGTGTGGAGAAAATTTAAAATAATTTATGCAAAAAAAATGCAGATACTACCAATCTATTCCTTGATGATACCCAGTTTAATTTTGAAAAGTGGGGCCAAGCATATTTTTTTGGGAACTTGGATCTAAAAATTTTGAAAGAAAAAAACTGATTAAGTATATCAAAATTTTGAAAATATTTATTAGATGGGTACTTTGGGAAAAGAAGGTAATTTGTGAGTTTGAATGAAGCAAAGGTGAAAATTTCAACAAAAAAAAAAACAAATTTCAAGATCAGAAATTTGATCATTTTTTTCATCATATCAAGAGGAAGGCAAAACCTTCTTTGCTTTTTTGATTACAATTTTTTTAAAATAATTTTTTATATTTTAATAATAGAAATGTGGAGGTAGGGAATTTTGAAATGATTAGAGATTTAGAGCCATTACATGAAACATCAATTTTTTCAATGATTGAATTATAGAGAAACATTTTTTTTTTCTAACCACCAAAACGTTTATTTTTGCGTTAAAAAAATATTTTCATAAAAATTTTTATGGATAAAATTCATGAGTCATTGAATATTGAACTAAAAATTCTAGGAGAAAACAGAAAATTTCGACCAAAAAAAATCATTTCACTGTTTTTCCGACGAAGAAACCGTATAGTTCAAACGTTTTAGAGGTCACCAAAATGCTTTGTTTGTTTTTCCACTAGAAAATTTTTCAACCCTCTTCGTATTTGCCGAGCGTTCCTTTTCATTGACGTTAATAAAATTGCATAACCAGTTCGCCGTAAATAGACGTTTATGAATATAAATTCTTCCATCTCTGTAAAAAAAAAGTTGAGAGTGTGTGAGGCGTATTTGTATTTTTTACTTGGAAAATAATCATACTCATAAATACTGCATTCTGATTGGCTGCTCAGCGTACTTCGCGGGAATCTATTCAAATTATTGAAAAAGACAATTTTATTCGGTTCTTGAGTCCAATGTCAAATTCATTTTCTTGAAAAATTTCAAGTCTGAATTTTTTAATTCATTGTCCAATTCTAATTTTTTCTGAAGGTTGAAATTTTTGCAATTTAAAAAAATTTCAAGCTGAAATTTTTCAACTTTTTTCAATTTTAAAAAATTTTCACCATTCTCAAAAATTTTTCCAAATTTGATTTTTTTTTGTTTTTTTTTTTTATAATTTTAATTTTTTCAAACATTTTTCCATGTTCAATTTTTTGTCCAAATTTAGGATTTTGAGGACAATATGTTCAAATTTGAGATTCTTGGGACAGCATGTCCAAATCAAGAATTTTTTGAGACCCCTAAACCCATATCCTTTGATTATATAAACACTTCTTTTTACACAGCAACTGGCTATCCATGTAATATATAAAATCAATGCCCATATCTTAAGGGTATGCTTTCGTTTGTTATCAATTAGCAAAATTTAGGATCGCGATTTCTTATCCAATATCGAACGAATTTTTATGAAATTTTCGATAAAAGCTTTATTAATGCACTGTCTTTGGAGGACTTTTGCGATATTTCCAAAAAGTATTATATTAATCAGAAAAAAAATATTTAAAAGAATAATTTTGCAGACTGGAGCAGACTTTTCCACAATTTTATGATTTTTGTAACGTAATTTTTTCAAAATTGGAAGGATTTAGGTGAAAAGTCTAAAAAGTCTTCCAAAGATCTCACTGTACAGAAACGAAATATTAAAAGATATTAGAAAAATGTTGAATATTTGCTGAAATATAACGATCCTAAGTTGTCTAAATTTACCGAAAGCATACCCTTAACCCTTTCATTACCGCTAATGTTTTTTTCGAATTTTGAAAAATTTCTTCACATAACGTGTACTATAGACCCACGCTAAGTTAAATCCGGTGTCGGCGATTTTTTTCCACACCCCCTTGGCTCCCCAGGGGGCTAGAACACTGAAAGTCCAAGTGCCATTAAAAATTTTTAGAAATTGAAAAAAGTGGAACCCTAGCGTCCCACTGGTCCTATAATTAGCCATGAAATAACTCGTATTACAAAAATAATATTTCCGAAGTAACTAGAGGCACTAGCGCTATCTTTTGCAGTGTAAGCGAATTAGGTGATGCTAGAAGGTCCACTGTACCTACTGCACCAGTGGGACATTTTCAAATGGAGTTTAATGCAAAGATTTTTTTCTGGATTTTTTTGGGGGTGTTTTTGGGATGACATATGTCCCATTGGTAATGACATAACTTGTATTACAAAAATAATATTTCCGAAGTAACTAGCGCTATCTTTTGCAGTGTGAGCGAATTAGAAGATACTAGAAGGTCTATTGTACCAGTGGAACACTTTCAAATGGAGTTTAAATGTAAAGATTTTTTTCTAGATTTTTTTTGTGTCAATGGGACGACATATGTCCCATTGGTAATGAAAGGGTTAAGAATTTTTGTGTTCATCGTGTTCAAATTTAGGATATTTTGGAACAATATGTCCAAAGAGGTTTTCGGGATAATGTGTCCTTTGAGATTTTTGGGACAGTATGTCCAAATCTAGAATTTTTTGATCCTAAACCCAAATCCAGGACTTAAACGTTTTTTTCTAAACTCGGCGAATTTTAGTTTCAATGTGAAAAGACATTCAAGTCAAAGAAATGTTAAGTACTGTGAATTTAATTGGCGAGATGGAGACAATTTTGAGCTCAAAAAAGTAGAAAACTGTGGGAAAATAATATGTCTACCTACTAAGATATTGAAAAAATTCAAACTCGTAAAAAAATTGAGACCATAATTTTCATTTTTAAAACACAGAAATTCGAGAATTAGGAAGAATTTTGAAAAAGATAATTTTTCAAAGGTCATGTATTGTCCGGCCAATAAGTATATCACGACACTTTTTGCAGTGTTACCAATGAACAAAAAGTTCTAAAATTTAGGGATTCTTAAATTTCAGAAATAATTTATTCAATAAATAAACAGTCAAAAAAATTGTTTTTTTTGAAAAATTGAATCGAAAATTTTATTTATCAGCCACCTATCTGTTAATTTTTTTTTGCCATGATATATTTCATCCGGACATCTGAATGATCATTTGGTAATCAAAAATTATTCCTCAATATATGAAGCAGTGATTGTTCTGGAGTTATAAAAATACCCTTCTTTTTTGCCCCATTTTTTCCCGAGAATTTCAAAGTCATTTCTCTAAATTTGAACATTTCCTTTCATAAGAAAAAAATTAACAGCTGTTTTTCTTGATTTTGGTGTATTTAGATTCCACTGATTTTTTTTTTAGGAGAGGAGGGGGGGACGAGTAATGTAGGTACAAATTGAATTCGATATTTTTTTTTCTATGTGGAACATCAAAATTTTCGGTAATTTATTTATACGTTCATGATTTTTTTCAATGCTGAACATTTTTTCCTCCGTCATTTTTAATACATGAAAATGTTTTTCATCTTACAATATTTTCTGGATCAAAATTATCGTTCACAATTTTTTTCGATTTTCAAAGTTTCTTTCTCTGATGTAAAATTTCCCCCAATTTTTTTTCTTTTTTTTTGTCTGAAAAAATCACTATTGTAGAAATTTTCCCAGCGAAAAAAATTAGCCAGTTTTTATGTAGAGATTTTTTTTTCTAAAAATGAACAAAATATACATTTTCGGCGATAAAAAAATTTCCAAAATGGAAAAAACATGAATGTGCAAATTTTCAGAAATACCAGAGAGAAAAATTCAAGTCCGAATCCGCTCCAAATATTTCCAAAATTTTCACCTCGAAAATTGAGCCCAATCCGTTTAAATTAACGCCTCGTGATAAAGCGAGATATCATTTCCAATCACTAAAAAGTTCCACTTCAGCCCTTCACCCCTCTCTCCAATTTTAACCAACTATTCAGACCATTCCTTATAGAAACACCCCCTTATACAGATTTCGATCTGTTAAAACAACTCTTTGACGAACAAAACCGATTAAACGTATCGTTAATTACTCCGGTTTACTCGGAGTCGTAGGCCTGTAACATATTTCGTACTCGTTGTCATTAGTCTACTCTCGCTCGTGTTGCTTTTGGCGAGTATAACTATTTACATTAATTGTCAGTTTAGCCCTAAAGAGGAAACCCAACCGAACGTCGAGCCCAGTTAAATCATTTTTAATCGTTTACCATCACGTGTGTTTCTTCTAAACCAAAATACCTACTCGAGAGAAAAAATATCAATGAATAAATTACTCGTACCTATTCGATGCGAAGAGACCTCGCGTCCATGTTCATTAACATATCATCAACGAAATTTTCTAATACCTATCATTACGTGTGGTGTTGGCATCAGCGTGATAGCCTAGGTACCGTAATGATTAACGAAATCTTTCTCTCTCTCATCCAAGACTCAACATGTGGTACATGTAAGGAAATTTTTCTGAAAAAAAAAAAAGAAGTACGTACGAAGAATGAATACGTTCCACAACAAACTTAAGAGATACTTACTTGTCGAACCCATCCCAACATGTATGTTTCTTGATATGGTTATATATTTATTTCCGCGATTTGTTCTGGGATCTGTGCGGTGCGGCCGCTGTATTAAAATACAATAGATTTGAAACAATGGCATAGCAACGAAGATATTGTTTTTAGTTCAATGACGCGACCCATTGGGATAGAAGCATTACCGCTGTAGCGTTGGGTATATGATAAATGGATGCACTGCGAGTTAAAATCGTTCGAATCTGGACGAGTCGATAATCCATGATTGATTTGTGCCCGAACCAATTGCAATATTTATGATAAATCACCTTGGTGTATGAAACTAAATGTTAAAATGCTGATCGCAGTTGTATTATGCTTCTATGTTGGGAATATGGGTACTTAACCTACTGGTGGAAGTTTTCATCGTAAGAAACTACTAAGTACATAAATATAGAGTTCTAAACTCTCCTCTTTTTTTCCTTCTAGAAAACGTACTGGCTTTGATAAAGAAAGCTTGGAATGTTTAGAGCAGCTGTTCAGGCAAACTGTAGGAAATGAAAAGGAAATTAGGAGAGATGATTTTAAAAAGATACTTATTACCAAAAATGTGAGTATTCTTGGTGCTGCTTTATTGTGATTGTCCTGATATACTTTCATAGAATGAAGAGGCATTGTCGAAGAAAATTTTGAGGAAGGTTAAAATGTGATAAAGCTCTCAATTTTTCCTCTCATAATATCTCATAAGTTGAGATAGGTACCTCGTGGAATACTTTCAAAAATTTCTCGAGTTTTAAACTTTTTCCTCGATATTTTAGGTTCTTTCCTGTTTTCAATAAAATAATACTTACCAAAAACATTCAGGAAATGAATACTCTCTCATTCTGAATCAGTGAAAAGTCACTGATGAACAGTCGAAATTGCAGCACAGGAAAAATCAGCGAAATTCACTGATTTTTCAAAGGTCTTCACTGATTTTTCAGTGATTTTCCTCACTAATTCGTTTTCAGTGAAATTTTTTTCACTGATTTTCTCCTTGCTGCAATTTTGACTGTTTTTCAGTGATATTCGATAATTTTCACTGATTTATAAATTAGAGAGTAGTATCAGGAAATTTTGATTTCAGACATCTTTATATCTATGAGGGGGCGGGGGGAGTCAAAATGTGGTAATTCAGATTAGAGGCTAGAATGATCTTAGAAATGGACATCAAAAAGTGTAATGATGATCCTAGAAAGGGGGATTATCGTGCAAAATAAAAATGGATTTTTTTTGATTTTTTTTTCGTTCTACGAACCTTCCTCTACAACGTAAAACAAATAAAAAAGAATAAAGTTGATCGATTCTTTTTTATTTGTTCTTCTACGTTATAGAGGAAGGTTTGTAGAACGAATTTTAAAAAATCCATTTTTATTTTGCACGATTACCTACTTTCTAGGATCACCATCTCAAATATGAATTTTGAAATCAAACTGAAAATATTTTAATTCTGACTGCTTTTTCTTGGGTCCTATTTGATAAAATGACCCTAAAAATATATTCAGCTCTGGAGGCCAAAAAGACTTGAATTTCGATACCATACGTGGCATCGCCAGAACTTTTTTTTTACCTAGACTCTCTTTCTGTTAATCCTCTTCGGAATTGGATTCTCAGGCATTGAGTTTTACTCTCAAGGGGTTTGAATGCCTCGTACAGCTTAATTAAAATTTTTTCGGAAGCACTTATTCATAATATGTAGTTCCATAAATTCTTCCATTATTTTTTTCGGGTTTCATACCCTACTGGGTTGAGGGGGGGGGGGGTAAAATTGGAAAATAGCCAATTTTGCACAGAAATTTTCAAGGAATTGAATATCACAAACCTGAAAGCAAATTAAGAAACGTACTCTACTCCCAGTGGGCGAGAAAGATATAATATTTAGAAAAATGTACATCCAGCTCGTATCTTTTTTTTTTTTTTTGAAAAATTTAGCCAAAAACCTTTGAAAAATTCAAAAACCATTTTTGATCCCCTTAAAAACTTGAATTGAAAATTATCGGAAATCACTGAAAAACTGTCAGAGAATTACAGCAGATTAATAAATCAGTAAAAAAAAGTCACCGAAAACGAACACTTGAAAAATCTATTGGAAAATCAGGGAAAATTTACTGAAGAGCCAGTTCAATATCCAAAAATCGTCAGTGATTTTTTTTTATAAAAAAAAAAGTAACCTAAGTACTTTTTTAAAAAATCAGTAAAATTTTTCAAAAAGTCTGTGAATTTTATCAAAAAATCAGTAATTTTTTTTAAAAAAAATTAGTAAACTTGAAAAATTACTTATTGAAATTTTTTGAAAATTCAGAGGAAATCCGCTAAAAAGCAAAGTATTTTCAGTCATTTTTCACTGATTCGAAATAAGGGAGTGGTTTTGCAGATAGTCTGGCAAAATTAGGCAGGTACCTAACTATTTTTTGTCATTCTTTTTTCAAAAAGGAGGGTTTCTAAAAAAACAGTGAACATTATTGACCAACTATACAAAAAAAAAGACTGAAAAATTTTTTTATTTCAAAAAATATGTGGAGGCAGGATTTTTTGAAAAATTGAGCTCATACTTATAGAATTCAGGTTCAAATTAGTTGTGATAAAAACGTAAAACATTTATTGTTAAAATTGAAATTTTTCAAAAATTGTTTGCAAATTTCAAAAAAAAAAAAAATGAAACAAAGATTGAGTCAGATTTTCTTATAATTATTTTGAATATCGCAGGGAAAGAGGGAGGAAGCGTTGAATAACTAGTTCTTTAAAAAAAATTTCAGAGAAAAAAAGGACTGAAAATTTAGCTTTCTCTTGTCATCTCTAAATTTGTTTTGATTTTTGATATACCTAGTAACTAAATCACAAGTTAGCATCCAAATATCTCCATCACATAATACCTATGGATGCAGAATTTTTTCAATTTTTTTTTTTTTGAATATCCATTTGAAAAAGAGAACTGTGCTGTTCTATCATGTAGGTGATGCATTTTTTCGAGTGATCATATTTTTTTTTTTCAAATTTCGATGAAACCATGCTCTTCTACCATCTGATAGGTATATTTCAATTTTCAGAAATTTCAATTATTCTTGTGAATCAAAACTGATGTAATCATGAAGTTATTTGAAATAAGTAATAATTTTTTGGAGATTTTTTTTTTTCAAATATTACCATGTTCTGTCAGCTTTTTTCAGTTAGGTGCTAAAGTTCATAAAAATTATTTTTCTGATTTTGGTTCCATTGCTGAAAAATTGCAAATTTTCTGTTGGCTTTGAAACGTCTCAAAACCAGAGTTAGCTATGAAAATTTCTTGGATCGATTTTATTCCAAATTTTAACGATGGACGATACATTCATTTTTTACATTTTCGAATTTTAGATCATTGAATCACTGTCTTTCATATCGACTAATCCATTTCTCTCATTCTCTCTCCTCCAAGAGAAAATGATCGGCCTCGTTTTTTGATTCTGGTAGGTTTTTTTATAATGTACTTGAATATTTCAATTTTTGAGCTACCTATTGCCGGAAATTTAGACCAGTTCTCATTCTTCTTCGAATTTACTTCGACAAAGGCCATTTCCATCCATTCTTGAGATCTCGAGCATCGTGATTCACCTATCAATTCTGCCCACTTTTTAGCCATTTTTCACCGAACGCGTATTCCAAATATTCGACAAAGATAACTCCGGTTCGATATCGCTGCAGGAGTTTCTCGACTCAATGCACCAGTTCGCCGGACAAACGCCCGATGACAAGATAAAGTTTCTATTCAAAGTTTACGATTTGGACGGTAAGTACCTTCATCTGGTACAATGTTTGCCAATGTTGGGGACGATGAGAAACCTATAAATCTTATTTATACACCTGTCATTATTCTAACAAGAACAGTCGGCTGCGGGCTTGTTTAACTTTCGTGGTGGCGACGCGAGGCGACCGGGTTCTCGCCGTAATCACGTCGAGGTGTGAAGTTTTCATTTTAAAAAAAAACAAACAGCACTCTTTGTATGTGAACTGAAGCACGCACGATCTAAAACGGTGGAGTGTATTTAAATAAGAATGCGAAATGCGGTGGTCCTGCGGAACATTTCAACTTTATAAAACCGCACGACCTGTCTGTTGAAAGTATATTTTTTTCTTGCTGTAGCTGACGAGTTGTCATTATCGGCGCTCGCCGTTTAACGCTCATTAATCATAATCACGCGGTAGTTGGTTTTGTTGGATGCGCTGAAATGCCTGTTGCTGGTATTTTTTTCTTCGTAATATGTTGCGTGTATGTTGTGACCGGACGAGCGTCCGTCATCGTCACGTTTTCGTTGCTATATGTCAATTGATGTACACAGGCGATGGTCTGATCCAGCACAGGGAACTGCAGCATGTAATGCGAGCTTGTATGGAGGAGAATGGTATGCGATTCAGCGAGGATCAAATTGAAGATTTGACTATAGCTTTGTTCGAAGATGCTGACGCCGATGCCAGAGGCGCCATTACATATGGCGCTTTGAAAAATCAGCTCGAGAAACATGACGGATTGTTGGAAAATTTATCCATCAGGTACATCGCTGTGATCTTGAGTTCGCTCGATCTGAAGCGGTCAAATTTGGTTTAATTTTGACTTTCGAATCAGTGAAATGAATTTTATCGAGGTGATTTTTAATCAAAAACTACTGATTTTTCGACTCTCTCATTTATAAATGAGTGAAAATTATCGAAAATCACTGAGAAACAGTCAGAAGTGCAGCACAGCAGAAAATCAGTGAAAAAAGTTTCACTGAAAACAGATCAGTCAAAGAAATCGCTGGAAAATCAGTAGGTAAAAATTCGCCAAAGTCAGTAAAATTTGTGAATTTAGCTGAAAAATCAGTGAATTTAGCTGGTTTTCCCCATCTATCAGTGACTTTTCACTGAGAGGGCAGGGGTGTAGACTTTCTGTCCAAATTTATTGTACTTTAAAGTACCTTTTTTTTGCGCAAACCAAAATTCACCATATTTCGATCCAAAAGAAATACTTACTCTCTTAATCTGAATCAGTCAAAACTGATTGATGAAATCAACAGAATTATGTCACTGTAGAAATCAGTGAATTTTAATTTTTGAATCATGAAATTTCACTGATTCAGTCAGTAGATTACTGATTCAACCGGTAAGGAAATTAAAATTTTCACTGATCCATTTTAGTAGTTGAGCAAAAATTATAGATTCAAAAATAAAAATTCACCAATTGAATCTGTAATTTTTCACTGATTGACTGTGAAATCAGAGAAATTTCACTGCCAATCAGTGACATGATTCAATCAGTCAATCTGCAAATTTTGACTGATTCAAGTTTAGCAAGTAGTTAGAAAAATCAAAAATTCGAGAAAAATTCAAATGAAAATTTAGTACTTACTTGAAAGAAAATATGTCCGAAATTTCTCTTCCTTTCCTATACCACTACCTTAATTTGAATCAGTCAAAATTGACTGATTAAATAGACAAATTTGAGTCATTGTCGAAATCAGTGAAAAATTTACTGATTTAATTACTGAATTTTCATTTTTGAATCTATCATTTTTTCCTCAACTACTGAAATAAATCAGTAAAAATTTCATTGGATAAGAAAAAAATAACTGATTCAAAAATGAAAATCCACCAATTAAATCAGTAATTTTTCATTGATTGACAGTTGAATCTCACTGATCTACGGCGAGATCAGTGAAATTTCACTGCCAATCCAGTGAATTTATTCTGTTCATTTCAATCAGTCAATCTTCAGTTATATTGATTGATTCAAATTATATGAGAGCACTATAAACTATTGAAACGACCTCGAATCCATATTGATGCTTCGAAATTTAATCTTATCAGTCGAATTTCTTCATTTTTATTGGTAACATTTTGATGAGACATTCTGCAATGCTCATTTTTAAGCAAGAGGATAACATTTCTGAAACCTAAAATTATTGTTATTTCAAAGTACAAGGTTCATAGCAAATGAATTGACAGAAAAATTTTCGATGACTGGAGATGGTGATTTTTTGTTATTTTAAAAGAAACTAAGTATAAGGAACAACTATTTTAGATAATTGCAAAGTGATCGTTTTTTTTCTTTTTGAGAAAAAAAATTAGAAATGACCAAATTACAACATTTGGAAATGATCGTTTTTTGTCGTTTTTGAAAAACATTTTCCATCAAAATTGAAATGGAAATTTCCATCAAAAATTGTCAATTTTCATCAGAAATGGCCAGAATTGCCAAGAAAAAAAAATGAAATTTCTACCTAAAATTAGACTTACCTCAGATTTTTTAGTAGGTAGTTGAACGGAAACGAGATGCGTGTTTGAAAAAGGTATCACGAATAAAAATTAAAAAATTGATGAAATTTGATCCAATCAATTTTTTATCGAGTTGAAAATTTTTTGAATTGAAAAAAAAAATTTTGAAACATTTAAAATTGCATGTACCTACAAATTCAAAAATGTAAATTATTTGAAATAAAAAATTGAAAGATTTTCAACTAACTCGAATCTAATTTTTTTTTGAGAAAATTGTAAAGCTGAAAAAAATTGGAATTTGAAAAACAGGCATAAAAAATGAAACAATTTAATAACATTATAAAAATTTGAGCTTGAGAGATGAGTCTGAAAAAAAAATAATAAAAAAGTAAGTTTGAGGAAAATTGAAGTTGAAACATTTTTAGAATACCAATAAGAAATGAAAAATTGAAATGAAAATTCAAGTAAGAAATCATGCTGAGAAAATCTTTTTTCAGGTTTCATAAATTGATCGAGTAAAAAAAAGTCTCCCATCTTTACAAAAATTCGTCTTGGTGAAAGATTCGTCATTTGAAACAGCTCACTCTTCAGTAGCTGAGATCGAAGGTCGAAAAAGAATAAATGGGTACGAATCATTCAGGATTTGATACGAAACTTCTTAGAATCTTTTGAAATTCTGTCACGAATGAATACTTTTGAGAAAGATTAATTTTTAATCCCTAATTTTTAAGCTATTTTTTGATTTGTGCTACTCATACGTTTAATCGATAGCCTCCTCCCCCTCCCTCAATTGTAATTTTGCAAATCTAGATAATTTTTGCAAAAGATTTCTTCCCAAAAAAGGCGACTGCACTGAGAAGTAAAATTCACATCACTAGTTCAAAAAACCAGCATTTCACCAAATTTAACCGGCTCAGGTTTGAAGAAGCTTGGATAATCCACGAAGTTGAATGCGAATCTAATTAAATTTTGGTCAATTTTATAGCATAGATCGATGGCTGGTACCTCCGAAGCCCAAATGTAAAAGCAGACCCGGCTCATTCCTGGGCAAATTAGTTACCATGAAACCGTACCAATTGACGCTGCCATATATTAAAAATAATTACGTGTATTTATCTTTCCTCGGCTTGTTCCTGCTCATTAATCTAGTGCTTTTTGTATTACGCGCCATTCAATATAGCGACTATAACTATTATGTGATTTTCGCCCGCGCTTGCGGTAAGTCTCCCTCCCTCCTCCTCCCCCTACCATCCGAAGATTTGAAATATCGATGCACATGATGAACTATTTTTATTATTGCAGGGCAATGTTTAAATTTTAATTGCGCTTTTATTCTGGTGCTTATGCTGAGACATTGCATAACGTTTCTACGTACCAGAGGTGCTAGCTCGTTTCTGCCGCTCGACCAACACATCTACATGCATAAATTGACCGGAATGTTTATCTGCTTTTATAGCGTCGTTCACACGGTGATGCATTTGTTGAATCTTGGTAAATGAATAGTCTGAGGATCGTGATCGGATTGCAAGAGATTTTTCTTAAAAATCTGACCCATTTTCTCTTTCCCTAGCCAACGAAGTAATCCCAGATATGTACATAAATGCTGAAGAATACACCCTTTCTGAATGGATATTCACCTCAAAACCAGAACTATTCGGGTTGATTAAAGGCTGGGCCAATCCAACCGGTGTCATTTTGGTGCTAATCTTATTAATAATGTTCATTTGCTCTCAGCCATTTGTCCGCCGAGGAGGTAGTTTCGAGGTTTGTATGGGGTGATTTGGAGTTCCTATGAACTGGATCGAGTTACCAGTTGACCATTGTAAATATGTACCTTAAATTGTAGATATTCTATTGGACCCATTTGCTGTACATACCGTTCTGGATATTGCTTATCATCCACGGACCTAATTTTTGGAAATGGTTACTTGTGCCCGGACTGATTTATCTGTGCGAACGTATTTATCGATTTTCAGTCACTAGCTCGAAAAGAGGCAAAACCTACATTAGTTCTGGGCTCCTGCTGCCTTCCCGTGTCACCCATTTGGTTATCAAACGACCTCCTCATTTCGATTTCCATCCCGGCGATTACGTTTTTGTTAATATTCCGGCGATAGCGAATTACGAATGGCATCCGTTTACTATCAGTAGTGCTCCAGAACAAGAAGGTGTGTATTGCCTCAAGGCTGGCAGAGGGAAGATGAATTGTTGAGTTTGGTTATGTTCATTCTACTAAGGAAATGGTTTTGGTCGTAGATTACATGTGGTTGCATATACGTGGGGTTGGCGAATGGACCAATAGGTTGTACGATTATTTTGAAAAGGAGCAAGAAAAATTGCATAATTTGAACGAAGAGTTACCAGGCGCTGTGCCCAATCAAATTATGGCCGCTGCGACCAACGGCAATGTTAAAATTACAACAGAAAATGAAGATATCAAAAGACTTAAAGCGTAAGTGAACGAGATCATTGCAATATGCTGGCTCTGAGCTTCTAACAGCGGTGGCGTGCTTTCGTGTTTTTACAATCAAAGTTGTTTAAAAATTTATTCCGTTTGTTAAATTGAAATTTTTATTTCCTTAAAATTTCATTTGCCCATTTTAAAGTACATATTTAAAATAAAATTTAAAAAAAAGTATTTTTTGGAGTAGATAATTTCTGGTTTAAATTAAGTCTCTCTATAAATTAGTAGGCATACGTACTAGACGGCAATTGATAAAAAAATGAAAATTGCTCAGAATTTCCCAAATTGGCTTAATATTTGGAAAAACTTATTTAAAAAACGAAAAGTTGTTGAAATTTTCAGTTAGAAATGACTTAACCAAATCTTAGATCTTTTCTGTCCTTCATTTTTTTATACGAATTATAATAGTCATTTTTTATTCTCTGGTAATTTTGACAAATACGTTAATTTTGACAAAATACGGTAATTTTGACAAAATACGGTAATTTTGACAAAATACGGCAATTTTGACAAAATACGGTAATTTTAACAAAATACGGTAATTTAACAAAATACGGTAATTTTAACAAAATACGGTAATTTCGACAAAATACGGTAATTTCGACAAAATACGGTAATTTCGACAAGATACGGTAATTTCGACAAAATACGGTAATTTCGACAAAATACGGTAATTTCGACAAAATACGGTAATTTCGACAAAATATGGTAATTTCGACAAAATACGGTAATTTCGACAAAATACGGTAATTTCGACAAAATATGGTAATTTCGACAAAATACGGTAATTTCGACAAAATACGGTAATTTCGACAAAATACGGCAATTTCGACAAAATACGGCAATTTTGACAAAATACGGTAATTTTGACATAATACGGTAATTTTGACAAAATACGGTAATTTTGACAAAGTACGGTAATTTTGACAAAATACGGTAATTTTGACAAAATAAGGTAATTTTGACAAAATATGTTAATTTTGATAAAATATGTTAATTTGCGGTAATTTTGACAAAATATGTTAATTTTGATAAAATATGTTAATTTGCGGTAATTTTGATAAAATACGGTAATTTCGACAAAATACGGTTATTTCAATAAAATACGGCAATTTTGACAAAATACGATAATTTTGACAAAATACGGTAATTTTGACAAAATACGGTAATTTTGACAAAATACGGTAATTTTGACGAAATGCGGTAATTTTGACAAAAAAACAGTAATTTCAATAAAATACGGCAATTTTGACAAAATACGGTAATTTTGACGAAATGCGGTAATTTTGACAAAAAACAGTAATTTCAACAAAATGCGGTAATTTCGATAAAATGCGGTAATTTTGATAAAATACGGTAATTTTGACGAAATACTGTAATTTAAATAAAATAAGGTAATTTTGATAAAATATGGTTATTTTGACAAAGCAAGGTACCTACTCTTGTCAGAATGTAGTTATTTTTGCAAAATAAGGTAATATTTGACACATATTTAATTACGATTTTGACAAATTTGGGTACCTAATTATAAGTAAATGTTTAAAAATTTGTGGCATTTTTTTGGTAATTTTTGATAATTTTAATAAGCATTGACTTTTGAATTTTTTTGCAATCTATTAGTTTTTGATGGTAATTTTTGGAAATTCATCATAATTTTTGCGGTAACTTACGGGACTAAAATCATGAATATATTTTGTTAATTCGTATTATTTTCGAAAATTGGAAAATTTATTGGGAACTAAAATGTACTTAATTTTTAAATTCTGCAACATGCGGATTTTTAATGATTATGATTTTTTTGATCATGTTGGTCAAATCTTCAAAACGTATTGTTGTTTTTTGACAATTTGAAGTTACTTTCAATATTTACAAGTAATTTTGCGGCGATGGAATCATATTTTTATACTTAAATTTTGTTTCTAATTAGATATTAATTTGCGAATTGCAATTTATCATAAAATAATTTCATTTCTTTGGCTTCAAAGTAACCCCACTCGCTTGAAATTTCAACTTCAATATCATTTGTCCATTTGTAACTGTGTACTACATCTTCTACAGAACACTCGAACGTAAATTATCCGGCAAAAGCGGACACACAATTCACGGTAAACCAAACCACAAAAGACAAGAGATGGCCGGTTACACAAATCAAAGCTTTAGTAGCCTACCGGAGGATTTCCGAATACACAGTTTGACAGATGGCAACAGCGTCAGCGTTGAATCTGTCGTATCTTCAAATAATGGTCAGTACAATTTCTCTCCCCTTCCCTTCACCAATTTTCCATTCTTGAACTAACCTCCTCACTATCACAACTAACGAGGTGATGTCGGCTAATTTGAAAAAAGATTCATTCAAAATAATTCCAGACATAAATAAAACCTGTCCTGCGATAAAGAAAAACCAAGATGAAAAATTACATAAAATTTTACTCAAGAAAAAAGCTCCGCTATCGAAATCTTTATCCATGCCTGATATCGATAATCGAATCAAGAAACGAGAACGAATGCTAGTGTAAGTTACCGCCATCTATATACCTCGATTAATACTCTTTCGTTACTATTCAGCTCTCTCTATGGTGATAGAAGTAGTCAACTCTTTAATCCAAGTAGTTCAGTACATTGAATTATACGAGGCGTTGATTTCCTACATTCTCTGTACCTTTTATTACAGTCTACGAGAATACATGAGATCCGAATCGGAAAAATCATTCGACGAGTGTCAAATGAAACGAGCCCGACTGCAGTCCCTCGGCTTGGCCTATTTGAGCCCACAGAATAAATCCTTAGCCCAAAGCTTCCGTTACATGAGACATAAACCGACCATTATCGCTTTCAAAACTCCCAGCTTGGAAAATTACGAAGCGAAAATAAACGCCATGACTAACCAAGTGAGCATCGTAATAACCTCGTGCGAAATACCATTATTATACTGAAACGGGAATAATTACTCGCGAATTTCTCCAGGCCGCTAATTCGGAAAAAGCAGCCGAAGAGGGTAAGGCTAAAATGAAAAGCGAAGAAAGCACATCGACCATAATGGCTCCCACAGGTGTTAATTATCCCGTCGGTAAACCCTTAGAGGTGAGTAAATTTACCATTGAGGTGATAAAAACACATAATGCCCCCCTCAGCCCTCGCCCCATCTCTGAAAATCTCAAATCTCATTCCCCAATGGTAAATATTCACTTAGGTATTCATAGACGGACCTTACGGTGCACCCTCCAGTCATATTTTCCGAGCTCAGCACGCTGTTTTGGTGGCTACCGGAATCGGCGTCACTCCATTCGCATCTATCCTTCAATCGATCATGCATCGGTATTGGAAAGCGAGACATATGTGCCCTCAATGTAAACATTCCTGGGTTAGCGATATTCCTCCTACGGTGATGCATTTGAGGAAGGTACGTACACGGTACCAAGGTATCGGAGACCTTCATCTGGCGCAAAAAATGGCCGCTACTTACGACTTTGTATTTTTTATCATTCTTTTACGTAATAAAATAAATCTCAAATATCGCACCGACCAATAAACCAACCGCCAATAATAAAAAATGATATAAAATCTGGGTAATTGGACGGGGCGTAATTTACGCGCTGACTATATAAATAAAAGTGAAATACTTACTGGTAGTTCCGCCGCTAAAACGGTGCGATGAAAAAGGCTATAAAAATACGCTAATAATGGCGGTTACGATGGCACGATGGTTGGTCGACTTTTGGTCTAGGTGCGTCGACATAATTTGTCGTCGTAATATTGGTTTCGCTGGTCTTGGCAGGTGGACTTTTTCTGGATAAATCGCGACCAACGTTCGTTCGAATGGTTTGTAAATCTTCTATCGCAGCTGGAAATAGAGCAAGCTGAACTTGGCGGCGCGATGGAACGGTTTTTGGATATGCATATGTATATTACCTCGGCACTGCAGAAAACCGACATGAAAGCTGTGGGGTTGCAGTTGGCGTTGGATTTATTGCATGAAAAAGTTGGTATTATTCGATTTTTATTTTGCGGCGAAGAACAGTGGACCGAATGGGCGAAATACCCGTTCATCAATTTTTATTCTCGCGTGGATAGATCCCAAGAACAGGAAAAAGTTCATATACCACAATTTACCTACTGATTTCGAAATTTTCAAAAATGTATCTCTCAGCCCTCAACAAGGGCGGTAATGATACTCAATTTAGAAAAAATTGAAAAAATCGACATGGGTGTGAAATTCAAGGGATTTTCGATCGAGGATTTCGAATGTGGGGATATTTTCTCTTTAAATCCTCAAGGAACGCAGTACCATGAGAAAAATTGAAAAAATACGATATGGGTATAAAATTCTGGGGGTTTGAAGTCGAAAATCTCGAATTTTGGGATATTTTATCTCCCAGTCTTTCAAAGGAGGAGCTATGATCAAATTTTTAAAATATTGAAAAAAATTGTTGCGTTTAGTTGGCATTTTTTAACAGTTAAATTGTTAAATAACTGAAAAAACACAACTTTCCTGCAAAAAAACTAATAGGCATTGTTTTACTCACACTTCAATACACAATTTCATGCGATTGATTTTTTAGTCCAGACGAAACTTTGACCTATTCGGTCCACTGTGCGACGGCTTCGATGTCGGAGCCGGAATTACCGGATGGAGGTAGAAGAATTTTCGTATTTTGTATGTTTTTCTTGAATGGATTTTTTTAAAGCGAGTTTGTTTTGAAATTTCACCAACATAGTGGTTTTGATAATTTTGAAAATTTTGAATTTTGTAAAAACTTTTGGCGAAAATTGGAGTAAAAATAATGAAAAATGTAAAATTTATTTTGGAAAAAGTTTCGTCTCATGCAAATGAATTTTTTGATTTTCAATTTTTTAGGAATATTTTGAAAATGTGAAGCAAAACATTTGAAAAATTTTGGTATAGATTTTATAAAAAGAAAAAGAAAAGAAAAGAAAAAAGAAATTTAACCGATACAAAGGGTATGATTTTCAGATAAAATCTCATTTGGAGTGAAATTTTTAAAGATGATTGATTTTTGATTTTTTTTATGATGAAAAAAAAAATATCTACTTACGGTAACTTTTGTACTAAAGATGATTTGATCAGAGATGAATAACATATGTAACTTTCCACATTATGATTTCTTTTTTTCTGATTCAACGTTTGGATTTTTGAAACCAAGAAAACAAATCAGATGATTTGCAAAAAAAAAAAAAACAACCAAAATTATTTTTAGAATAGAAGAAAATAAACCAAATTTTTAGAAAACAAATTGATACTGAAATAATTTAGAAAATTCAATTTAGGTAATTTTCTGAATTGAATTAGTGAAAATTCGTTGTTGAAATAGCCAGAATCGAGTTACTTATATGTGCCCCGAAAATAACTGAAAAATTGCTGATTCAAAAATTAGTGAATTTTCAATTTCGAATGAGTAATTTCTCTCAAAATTATTGATTACATCTGTCGATTTAAAAAAGAAAATTCACTTATTAAATCAGTTATTAGTTTTTCACCAATTGGCATGAAGATTTCCCTGATTCTTTAAAAACTTTAATTCTGGCCATTTCTTTCGTGAATTTTCAAATTAAAAAAGCATTTTCAGCAAGTATAGAAGATAAAAAAAGAAAAAAAGAAAAGGTAAACCTAATTTCATTATTTCAAAAGTGAAAATAAAATGTAAAAAGTCACTCGCTCATTTATAAATCAGTGAAAATTATCGAATATCACTGAAAAATAGTCAGAATTGCAGCACAGGAGAAAATCAGTGAAAAAATGTTCACTGAAAACGAATCAGTGAGAAAAATCACTGAAAATTCACTGAAAATCAGTAAAATTTTTTAATTTTGCTGAAAAATCAGTGAAAATCTCTGAAAAATCTGTGAATTTTGCTGATTTTTCCTGTGCTGTAATTTCGACTGTTCATCGGTGACTTTTCACTGATTCAGAATGAGAGAGCAGGTATCCATCGAAAAAAAAATCATGAAACCAAATTGTTTGCTGAAAAAACCCACTTGACCCCTCCTCTTCCCTTGAAAAATTATTTGCAGAGGAAAGTTTAAAAACCGGTTAATTTTAGGAGAAAAAAATCTAAAAATTGTTTTGATTAAAAAAACAAAAAATCCACAAGTGATCCAAGTAAAAAAATAGAATCGAAACAATTTGTCATTTGCCGAATAAAGTTGATAATTTAAAGGAGTAGGTGAAACAAAAAAAATCACAAAATGAAACCAAATAAGAAGATGAAATATATCCAAAAAAAAAAAAAAAAAAGGAGCAAAACCCCAGATCATTTTCAGAATACAATAAAAAAAAACTAACGAATTCAATTAATTTCCAAAATTAAACCAAAAAAACACACATCATTCGTGAAACAAACCCGAAAAATCCACAAAATTTGTTGAAAACCCGCCCATGAGCCCAAATTATTTTCATGTATAAAAAATTGAAAAATTGAAAAAAATTGTAGAATAAAACCAAAATTTTCAATTTTTTTCAAAAATGCGAACAAAAAAGGAATTGTTTTTAGAATAAAATGCATAAAAAAACTAAACCAGTTACAGATAAAAAAGAATTTTTTTTCAGAATACCTAAAACCAAAATTACACGAAAATTTTGCTGAATAAATCCAAATACCAATGTAATTTGATAAGAAATGAAGAATACAACCTATTTTCAGAATAAAATCAAAAAATCTGAAATCATTTTAAGATGAAATTATTGAATTAAAAAAACAAGTAATTTTCTGTAAAAAAAAAATCAAAGAATCCGAAATCTTTTCAGTATGAAATGAATTGACCAAATCACTTGCAGAAAAAATTGGCAGAATATTCTCTTCCCCCTCCCCTTCGTCTCATTCCCATCTTCCTCCCTCGTTTACAGCCCCTTCAATTTCGAAAACAACATGCTTCAATTTTTCTTTAATCGATTTTTTTGCCTCCTGGCGCAGAACCCCCCCTACCAAACCTAATCTCCAAATTATCTTTTTCACAAACATGAAAATATTCTAATATCCATTCAAATCTCCATCCAAAGTACTAAAGCTTCCAAGCACATATTTTTGGATTTCTAATCCATCCGTACCCTGTACAGGAAAAACGCGACCTGATCACCGGACTGAAAACACGTACCAACGCCGGTCGTCCAAACTGGGATAAAGTATTCAAACAGCTGATCGATCAGAAAAAAGGCAAAGTGACCGTGTTCTACTGCGGTCCTCCCGAATTAGGCAGACTTTTAAGAGTGAAATGCGACCAGTACGGGTTTAATTTCAGAAAAGAAGTATTCTAAGAGATTTTTTCCTCTCTAATCCCGCGCCCATGCTCATGATATCATTCGAAGGCCAGCATGCTGGGAACGCCAAAATGCCAGCTCCACTGGATTGTTGCGAGTTTGATATTGGGATAAAGTTACCAGAGATACCGCTTTCGAATTGTTCTTTTAAATATCGAGTTACCACGTTATGTACCTATCGAAAATTATTTATTTTTCAAAAAAAAATCACCTATTTATACTTATGACTAAGTACCTACCTGCCTTACCTATTTATTTCTCGATTACGATTTTTTCTTCCTTCGTAATCGATTCTTTTTTTTTTTCGCTGCCTTTCGTATTGATACGAATTTATTTGTACTTTTTTTTTTTAATAAAGCTGCCAATACCATTCAAATCATATACGATATTTACGTGTATTGCAATATGTTGAGAAATACAGAAAATATGTTTCTTTCTCGAAATATCTTGTTTGATTGCATTATACGCAATTAACGATAAAATATTTATTCGATTCGATAAAAATATTTGAAAAGCTCGAGCTCTAAAGCTTACATATGTGTCAGGGTACCAGGGTGTAAAAACAACACCGGAAAAAATAAATAAAAAACACATCGACAGATACACAAGTACGTAGGAAAAACCAGGAGAAACCCCCGTTAACAAAATAACGTTGGAAAAACTAAAATTGGAAATCGGTTATAGCAATGTCAGGTAGAAAATACAAAAAGTCATATCAAGTTGAAAATGAAATCGACATCAAATCCGTAGAATACTCGTAAACGCGACGCCGACGTCCCCTCTCCACTTTTGTCATCTTGCAATCGCAACTTGTCGAAGCATTCTGCCTTGAAGAAGGTCTTTCTACTGGTATCTGAGTGTGTACCTCGTACGTGTGTATATTTTTCGTCTCGCTTCAATTTTCAATTCAATTTTATTTGATATTCCATCTAACCGCTCGCTGCTTCTTTCCGAATTGAAAACATTTTAGTCTGACGAAGGGCGTAAATTGAGAAATGAGCGGAGTACCCGGCCGGTCGTCGCGTCTCGTTGAGATTGTAACGTGTCGAATTATACGTGATACCAGACTGCGTTTAAATTTAAACCTTACGTATACTGTACTTACACTTTTAATTTCCTGCGTCTCGGGTCGTCTTCTGTGAGCCTGCTTTCGTCGTCTTTTTCAGTAATCCGTCGTGTTTTCGATGTAAGTGAAACTTTTAATCAAACCGGAGTATTCTTCGAGAATGAATATTATACCGAGTCGCAGCCGTCGTCTATAACCGACCAACTTACCTAAGAAATTGTATTGCTGTGTGCGGTCGTCTTGTAGCTTGTACTACGCTCTCTATGGTAATTGAATTTTACCTACTCGAGTTGTGTACTTAGGTGTAACCGCAGAGTCTCCGTGTTGCAGTCTAAACCAACGCGACGTATCCACGTTTGCAGCGTTCTGCAGAGGTAATGTAATTACTCAGGCCTGTTTGGTATTGGTTGTCGATAAAACGTTGCTTATTTTATTCGTATTGGGGTTTGGCTGTAACCGATGATGCGTCAGTCGAGCGAAGATGATCCCCGAATCTAGGTGAACTTCCTCGTTTGTAATTTCCTACCTTGGCCGGAAAATTAAATGATAAAATCAAATTTCAATGTTCATTTAAATTTTAATAAAGAACTTGAAAGATTTTATTGGTAAAAATGTACTGTGATTTTTTTTCTGAGCCTGGCACGACGGTGTACATTTTCCCTCCATATATGGGAATGGAAATAATTAGTTGTTTATTTCTATCAATCTATGCTCGTAATTCAAATAATTCAAAATAGAAAAATAAATTGTCTAAAAGTCAAAAATTTTACCTATATGATTGGAAACTCCTTAGTGGCTATAGATATTTCGTGGGGTATTTTGAGAGGCAGGTCAACACCCCGCGACTACCCCAAATGAAAATGAAATTATTTTGGAGTGAGATATTTTGTGGGGTACTTTGAGGAGCAGATCAGTACCCCAAGAATACCCCAATTGAGAATGCAACTTTTTAGTAGTGAGATATTTTGTGGGATATTTTGGGATTAGTTAAGTACCTTGGGAATTCCCAAATTCAACAGATATTTCGTGGGGTATTTTGGGAGGCAGATCAATACCACGCTCATACCCAAATTGAAAATGAAATTATTTTGGAGTGAGATATTTTGGGGATACTTTGTGAGGCAGATCAGTACCCCCGCATACTCAAATTGGAAATGAAATTATTTTGGAGTGAGATTTTTGGGGGTACTTTGTGAGGCAAATCAGTACCCCGAGAATACACCAATTAAACATTAGGGTGGAGTGAAAAAATATGTATGTCTTGGATTTTGACCAAATTTGGTAAAGTTGTTTACTTTGAGTGGGAGACCTCCCAAAAAATTTTTGAGCCTCCCAGGTGCAAGGGGAGGGGATCAGGGGGTGCTCAAAGCGCACCTCCTTCTGAAAAAAAACGTCGTTTTTTCAGGCATCGCACCGTGGTCACTTTTTAGTGACTTGGTCACTTTTATCATCAAAAGTCACTGAAGTCACTTTTTTCATCAAAAAGGTCACTTTTAGTGACTTTTGGTCACTTTTTGGAACTTTTCCCAATCAAAAATTTAAAAAATTAAAAAATCGTTTAAAAATTTTAAAAAAAAAGACTTCGAAAAATTGGTAGAAAATGAGAATGGTTGAGAAATTTTTTTTGATCATTGAAGCATCAAAATTAAAGAAAAAATGGTCACTTTTTCAGGATGTCTACCGGTCGCGAAAGTAGCGAAAAAATCACGAAATTGGCCCAAAAGTCACGAAATGTTTCCCAAATTACTCATTCAGGGTGTCTATCGATGTTGGAAGTTTCAAAATCAATTTTTTTAAACGCTTTGGCCTCGTTGAGCTCGGCCTAATTTTATTTTTCAAGTGATCGATTTTATGAAAATTTACTAACTTAAAACATTGTTTTATTGTGCTTTGAATCCGAGGTTTTCTAAAAATTTCTCACATACGAGGGAGGGACTAAAAAGTGCTTAAAATTTCCTTTAAAACGAGTATACACTAGGGGGGGGGGTCTTTAGGGCAAATTTGAAGCACGGTGTGAAAAGTTTGGAAAAAGTCGCGAAAAGTCGCGAATTTAGATTTTCAAAAATTGGTAGACACCCTGTTTTTGGTCACTTTTTCAGTTCCAGAAGTCACTGAAGTCACTTTTTTTTTGGATATTTTGCGAAATGATGCCTGTTTTTTGTGTTTTTTAGAAAATCAAAATTGTGTGAGAAGCCGTCACAGCACTTAAAAGATGCGATTTGAGTTTCTACATCTCCCTAAACCATCGCCATCCTTCTCCGATCAAAATTCACACTGTTACCAGGGGGTTGAAAAGTTTCAGATACACAATATTTCAATAATATCAAATTTTTACTAAGCTGAAATGATTTTTTTTTCATCGAGTAAATTGAACAAAAAAATTTTTTCACCCGCCAAGAGTTAATTTAGAGAAAAAAATGAAAATTTTATACACCAGTGCAACCGACAGCAAATTTTGAAATTCAAAAATACTGAATTTATATAGGTATCGACTTTGAATTGATTATTTTTTCGCTTGAAAATATCATTCAGATATTTTTTTCACTCGTTAGAAGTATATTTTAGAAATTTTTTTAGAAAAGTTTGTAGATGTCAGTGTAGCCTGTTTCAAATCGTGACATGCTACAGTGCTACACTATGAAATTCACATAAATCTCGAATTCATGATTGGTTTACTGTCCAATAGAGTTCATGGACGTATGGGGTTTTGCAAACGACAAAATTTTTTTGCAGTAAAAGTTGTTAAAAATTTCACCCGAAGGGCTTCTAAAGTTGGAAAAATATTCAGATTGACGAAATTCGACAAAAGCTCCATAAAAAGTTTGATTTAGCGCAAATAACGTATTTCTAAAACTCCACGAGTCCTGAACTTGGAAAAAAAATTCGGAACTAGAAAAACGTGCGGACTTCGAAAAAAAAATTGCTCACCAACCTACTTGAATCCGTAAAACAAGCTCACGCGTCATACTCTCATATTTATTCGTAAAAAAGAATTCGAAATGAGCGAACTGAAACAAAAATTCTATAGGAAGCGTATTCCTGAGAGAAGTAAAAAGAAAACTGAAATGTTATTTCTGAAATGGCCGTAAAAGGCTCTTGAATCCATTTTTGAAATTTTTCCCCAATACCAATTTTTTTTTTATTTTTGTCCTGATCGGTTCAGACCTCCGTCCTGAAAATGTTCTTTTCTACCTCTCGAGTACACTTCTCTAAGGTGATAGGAAATTTACTAATTTAAAATTATGTTTTTAATACAAATAATTATGGATAATCAAGTCGAGACTAAAGTAAACTTAACAATAAATTGTATTTCTCTAGAAATTTAACAGAAACACTGGTTTCCATTCAATTGAAGTAGGCAATCGACATGCAAACACTTCTAAATTCTATTATTGTAATAATTCGTCCATTTTATCTTCGATTTCTTTTTGAATGCTTTTCTTCTGAATTTCCTTGGTGTTTTCATTGTAATCGTATGGAAATTGTTTCAAATCCAAATCTTCCTTCTTATGAGTATCTTCCATGTAATGCAGCAATGTTCTTAATTTATCGTTCAATTCGCAACAGTACACGAATTGCGATTTATTCTCTTCTCTTTTATCGGTAGTGCTCAGATACTGAATACTATCCCAACCCCATTTTTTGCATCTATCTTCGCAGATAATATCATCTTTTGAGACTTCAGGTTGATTATGGATTACGATGACCATTTCGAACCAGCACGAATTTTCTGTTGACTCGCATTCGTGATGAAATTGATACGAGACAATTCTAAAAATAATTTTCGGTACTGGAAATCTTCCTTTTTCCATATCCAGGTATAATGGTAGCTGCTCGTTTCCCTCCACTGCTGGGAAAGATAACGTATCGTGAACTCCGAGTGTGATTTTCAGTTTGTTAGGTACCACCTGTAAATTATCAACATTGTTATTTGTTATTAGTCAAGTATGTGAAGATGTACATGATAAGGGTTTTAATTTTTTTTCCTGAGGTGAAAAAATGAAAAAGCATTAAAAATGAAAAAAAAAACGGTAGCAGAGGGAGGGGAGTTTCTTCGCCAGGATGAAATCCTTACATCAACTGCCAGATTTGATTATTCAGCAGATTTGAGCAATCTTGCTCGAAACCGAAAGATTTATCGATGTTCAAGGTCAAGTATTTGATCGCGACCAACTTAATGTTTAATCAAACTTTAAGAGAATCATTCGCAAAAAAATTGCTGATTTAATCATTTGAAGAAAAGTCATCAAATAAATCAGTCGACCAAATTCCCCTCCCCCCCCCCCCTCGATCAGTAGAATTTACTGGTTTATATTCGGAGAGTACATTATTTAGGTAATAAAAGTTAATTTCACATACCTGCACCACAGAAATCAGAAATTTTTCCAAATAATTCATCGAATTTTCTATCGTTTCGTACCAAAGCGGAATCGTTGTCAATTCAGAACACGAAACCAACCCCTTTGAAAACGATTGAAATTGGTAAGGGAATAATACATTGTATTTTTTCAAACATCTGTATAAAGATTTGCATTCACTGTCTCCTGACACAGGTAGTCTTACTTGTTTAAAGACATTTTGTTGCTATTCGAAAAAAAAATTGTTGAAAACTTCTCATATGAACGAACGAACTTTTTCGAAAGCAGAGAGTATCCCAACTCAAACCTCAAACAAAAAAAAATCAAAAATATGACTCAACAGAATCCCATATCCAACATTTCATGAGTTAAAGTGCATTTCTTGAATTTTGGCAAATTTTTGAAATAAGTATTTCAAATTGCTTTGTAGCCTTGAAAAATATCAGAATTTGATCTAATCAACGAAAAATGATGAAATTCGGTTATTTTTGAACTGCCTAATCGATCGGAAGTGGTTTCAAAACGTTTCGGAGCCTCGGAAAATTTTCGAATTTTCCAGCGCACTAGAGAAACTATAAAATGAAGTGAAGTTTCCTCTGACAGGAAATGTTGATAACATGGATATTGGATATGTTTTTTCCTCTCATTCCAGGGCTGCCAACAGTAGTGATTTTTGACCATTGAAAACGAAGGTAGTGATTTTTCCAGAAAAGTAGTGATTGTGGTACTTTTTCAGCAAAACTACAGGTTTTTTCTTCGCTTTTGTAGTGATTTTAGTGATTTTTGGGTAAAAAATCAAAAAATTGATGGATTTTCGTGGTTTTAGTCGTGTGAGAACCTTTTTTTTTTTTTTTTTTTTGTTGCTTGTCAATTTGTCCTACAAATCTTAAATTAGGCTAAATTAGCCTGTTTTCGCCTCATTTTCTTAAAAATCACTAAAAGCGATTTTTTTAAAAAAATTTAGTGATATTTCAAAATCGATGTTGGCAGCTCTGTCTCATTCTGACTTCTGATATTAAGTTAATTTCAAAAATAGAAAAATTTGTTTTTAAAATTTAAAAATTATTGGTTTTTAGCTCTCTGATATTTTTCTTGTCATTCTGATATTTAGTCAATTTTAAACTTCTGATTTTCTGATATGATTTTGAAAATATAAAAATTTGTAAGTTTTCAAAAGTCAGTTTCTGACTTTCTAACATTAAGTTAATTTCGAAAATATAAAAATTTATGTTTTCGACTTCTAGTGACGCAAAATGGGTCTCAAAAATTTTGGATGAGAGTTTCTCTTATTGTGTACAATTGATTTTCCTTTTGTTTGGGCTCAATATTTACTTTAAGTTGAGATGCCTCCCTTATTGGAGATAGGTGTTGATGAAAATATATTCATACATTTACAAGGGTATAATATCCACATAATCGTTTCTTTCCGTATAATTTGTAACCCAAGGCATTAACATCGCATTTTACTTCCAGTTTGGATTTATCGATTGTTTTATCCAAGTAATAAGTAACATTTTTCATACTTAAAGTGGGAGCGTCACATCTTACCAATATTCTAGATAACCATACGAAACCCTGCAAATAAATAACAACAATTTTGATAATATTAACTGGTTTTTTAAAATGTTACGGCGACAATTTGCTTTTTTTAAATTCTCTATTAAAAAGTTTATTTTCAATCAAGGTATAGGTACCTAATTATCTATTTCTATGATAAAATTAGCAAGAAGTATTTACCATTTCAACGTACTGTTCCGTTTTCCTGGTGCTCTCTTCATCATCACCATCACTATCAGTATCATCGGGATTGTCTATTTTCATAACAAGGTCACGGTCAGCCTCTGTTTCAGGGTCGTTCTCGTTACGAATTTTTGTCAAACTTTGCTCTTCAATCTGTTCAAAATTGTATGTACATACGAAAACCAGATGCCATTTATGCGATCAAAAAAATGTAAATCTCGAATAAAAAATTTGTGTTTTAAAAGTTCTCACCTTGTAAAAGTCTTTGAAAACTGATTCCTTGGAGATTATTTTGGACCAAGATGAATCAAAAAATACCTAAATTCGGAGACAAACTTGTACCATAGAGAAAATCGCGATTTTATAATGTGATTTGTACATTTGGATTGATAATGGTATCTACCTCGTAGCCAAATTCTATCAATGGTTCTGTATTTGGCGGAGAATGTAACGCAGCGGATAATCTATAGCTTATTGGACATCTCTTCTCGTTCAATTCGGGAATTTTCTTTTCAACGCCGTGCTGAACGAGTATTGATCTGTTATCAAGAGAATACTTGCTTACAAATGCTTGATCTACTTTGGTGTAAGTAGCAGGGCATGCGATTGCGTAGGGCCCTCCATTCTCCGGAACGCTTTCCCAATTAGGATAGATTTCGTGAGTAGAAGTGTTGAAAATTAAAGCTGAAATAATAGTGAATAAGTGGGTACGATAGACCAAAAAATATGAAGTGTGATTTTCGAAAAATAAATTTTTACTTACGAATGTCGTCACAGCGGATTAGCGAGAGAAATGAATGAAACGTCAGAAATTGCACGAGCGAAAAAATTATGTTCATTTTATTTCGGTTTAAAATTTTCGATGTTTTCACGACTCAAGAGCGAAGGCCAAAGCTCGTAGGAAGAATGAACGAAGATCGTCGTCGAAATGTGTTTTTCGGTTTGATTGAAACTGCGTTGTGTTGTCAAATTGATCGATTGATTCATCACGAGTGAATCACTGATAGGTGTTCGCCAAACAAACACAGATGGCGAAATATTTGGTGTAGATCATCGTTTGAAAGATTACCGATGTTTTGCTGGCAAGTGATACGAATTCGAGAAAAATAAATATCACGAGGAAAAAAACACGAGAAATTCGTAGTTTCAAAAGATTTGGGGGTTTCCTGGTCTCGTGAAATTGAAAATTATAATTCAAAGGGACCCTCCGATTGGCCAAAACTCTTGGAAAAAGACACAAAGACAGTGTTGAGTTAGTTCCGTTTTGGCAGTTACGAATTTAGAAATTTACTGCCTTCAGTCATATCGCTACACATTTTTTGGGTTGAGTGACAGTCTGTGTAGTCAAAAACACACTCAGAATTTTTCAATAAATTTAAAAAGATTTTTGCCCAAAAGTAAGGTTACTGAATAAAAAAATAACGGTTTATTATTTTAATTTACCTAACATGAAGAAATTAATTCATTTGATCCGAACGATACGAATACGTAGATTACTTCAACAACTAGAAATCCTTGTACCTACTTAACGTAGGTATGTCAGAATTCCAGCATTCTGACTGAAATCGAACTCAAAAATTAGACTATAGATAAGTATGAATTTTTTTCTTGAACTGTGTTTATTGTTCTCCAAAGATCTTTAATTTTATACAAGAGGTAAATAAATTGAAAGATTTTTTAAAAAATTGACGGACAAGCTGCAATTAATAACTGTCCATATAAGGGTCTGTCTGTTCTGAATGAACACCAAAATGTAAACCGTTCGCTCATATCGCAACTTTGTAACGTGTCTCGCGACGCGACGTCGCGTTTGAACTTCGTAATCGTAAGATATTGGAAAATTTAAAAACGAAATCAACAATTTTTCAACACAATTTTTTTTTAATTCTTAAAAAAAAATCAATTTTTAATTTCCTTTTCTTCAAAGATTTCTAAAAAATATTTTTCAACTCTGAAATTTTTTAATCTGAAATAAATTTTTACCAATTCTAAAATTTTTTCCTTCAATTTGTTTTCTTTTCAGGTGGGTATAAAAAATTTTCAACTCTGGCATTCTTTCTAAAAATACATATTTTTCATTTCTTGACTCTAGAAATTTTCTCTCAAATAGAATCATTTCTCAAATTTTTTTGCTCTCGAAATTATTTTTCAAAGTTCAATTCTTACACCTTTTAATTTTTTTCTCAAAATTCCATTTATTTTATAGCTCAGCTGAACTGTTTTTCTAAAATTAGTTCCCAACTCTGAAATTATTAGAATAAAAAAATTGAAAACATTGGGTTGAAAAACTTTTTAAGAAATTTGATGGGGGAAAAAATTGAAAGAGTGTCAAGTTTTTAAAATTTTAAGATCAAAAAATGGGATTTTACAGTTGTTAATTTAAATAAATGCCGATTTGATATACCTAAAATAAAAATTTTAGCAAAAAGTTGAAATCAAAGAAATTGAAAAAAAATCTTGGAGCTTACAAAAAATTTTAAAGGAGAAAGTTCAGTAGAAGAAAAAATTTATTGGAAGAGTTGAAAAAAATTGATATTAGGTATAAAAAAATTTAGAAAGCTGAAAAAATCAAAGTTTTGAGAAAAAGGTATAGTTAACAGCTGCTGAGATCACAAGATGATGAGATGATCAATGTTGCAGTGAAGATGGCGAAAAAAATGAACGAGATTGCGCATAGTTCGGTCATTTCGTTGTTCATTCCATGTGAGAATAAACAGAAAATCGAATTTTTTGGTTTCAGGGTATTTTATGGGATGTTATCATATGCCAGATCTCAAATTTCTTGGTAGTGAGATATTTTATGGAGTATTTTGTTGGTCAGGTCATTATCCCACCCATACCCCATTCAGAAAATTATTTTTTTGGTGGTAAAATATTTTGTGGAGTATTTTGTGAGGTAGATCATCACCCCACCGTTACCCCAATGGAAAATAATTTTTTTTATTAGTGGGCTATTTTGTTGGGGTCAGATCATTACCCCGCTCATACCCCAATTAGAAAATGAAAATTTTGGTACTGAGATATATTGTTCGTTTCGAGAATATTGTATAATAATTTTAGTTGACTTTTTTTATATTTTCCATGCTAAAAAATGATATAAAATTCAGAAAAAAAGGTTACTTTTTGGTTACTTTTTCGACCATCAGAATGTCCCGTTTTTTTTTTCAAATTTTGGCTGCGATGCCTGTAAAAATTCAAGTTTTTATGCTGGTTGAGAAGCTCGAAATTTTTCAAAGCTGTATTTTCAACTATATAGGTATGGTAATTGAGTTTTATTCCTGAAATTTTAAACAAGCGATGCATTTTATAGATTTTCCAGGGTTTAAAACCGCTTCAGTTTCAATTGGTTATTGTTGTCGTGGTTTTTGAGAATTGGAAATAAATGGTTGTTGGTGGTTTTTTTTTTACAGAATACTTATTTGAAACGGTTCCGAATAGTTGTGATAACCACTTGAAATTTTCAAAAAATCTGGTTGTAGTTAACTTTGAAATTATCAGAAATTCATCATAATTTGGAAAAAATTGAACATTAGCATTTTAAAAGTATGGATATTTGCCTTACAAGTTACAAAATATTCAAAATTGAAAATTAGATAAGAAACAGAAAATCTGGTTGTGGTGGTTTTTAATGGTTGTGGTTTCAAGAGGTTTTAAACCTTGAGATTTTCTTAAAATTTGTCAAAAAAAAACAACATAAAATCATAGTATTTACTTACTCACTTACTTACTTATTCAAGTTTTTCTCTTCAAAAAAATTCCATAATTTTTTGTAGATTTTCGAAATTATTTTTAAACCCAAAACACATGGAATAAGTTTTTTAATTTTTTTTTTCAAAAAAAAATTGAAAATTGATGTCCCTTAGACATTAATTAGTAATTACCTGCATAATTTCTGTTCGAAATCGAAACATTTCAGAAACAGAATTGCAAAGGATATTGCCCCATCTCATGTCAGATTTCTGAACAAAAAAATAGTTTTTAATACGTCCTTGCGCGTATACCTAAATTATCATAGACAAATACTTGTACAATCGTTTACAAAAAATTGCAACTTCTGAACTTCACAAAGTACAATTGGTAAACTAGTTTGAAAACTTTATTCGAGAAAATATAATAAAATATTATCCAAGATTATTATGTTCAGATGACTTGGCCAGTAAGTATATTACAGCAGCGTATTTTATAATACGATACCGTAGCTTTACTATACTTTAAAATGAAATTTTCTCATCGTTATTGTAAAAATTTCATCTCCAAGCATAGCAGAATTTTCGCTACGAAGTTGGCCGGAAACTAAAAAACTTGATTGTACGGTCCAGACATCGGCATCAATACGTTTTATCCCACCAACCGACCCCAGCTCTACACCAAGCTGTCCATGCATCCAGCACGCTTCAGCACCGTCGTACCCTGGCGAGCAAGAAAAAACCCCCGGTAAAGAGTGACGAACGAAAAAAATGGGAAAAAAATTACGACGACGAGTAAAATTCGCAGTCAGCTTTTCCATTTCATTTCCTTACAATGAAAGCTCGAACGTCATTGTGAAAATCTTCTTCGGAGACTCGCAGCGTAACAGAGAGGATAAAAAACATCGACGAAAGAAGTATCGTAGGGAGAGAGAAAGAAACCATCATCTTGGAGCAAAGAATGCCATATACCGAAGTTCTCTTTGTCATTTTAACGGACACAGCCGGCAGCGCCATTTCGTCACTACTACAAATTCGAAGTGAAGCAAACCTTGGCGTGTACGAATTCTTTTATCCTTCTTGATAGGGAAATATTGTTCTTTGATCAGAATGCGCCTTTCGCCCTTTTTTTCTCCGGCTCTTTCGTTCTGCGATGCTCTTTTATTTCGAGTTAACTGAACTACAAAACCATTTTAATATTCTCACAATAAAGAGACGACGATTCGATATTGGAAGAATGTATGACATGTCGGCGACCAACCGCGAGCTTCCAACGTTCCTTTTTTTTCCCACCGAAGGCGAAACGAATTAGCACACCGGGTTCGAGCCTTATTCCGCAAACGGAATCCGCTCGTTATCAATTTCCATCTAGTTATTTTGGGCGTCGGTACGAGTCGTCTTGCGAAATGAAGCTTTAAATCAAATTTTCTCGCACGCAAATGTCGAAAGTTGAATCTCTTTCATCGTCGAGATACGAAAAAGTGTATTAATATTCCAAACTTGTTCGTCGTTTTTGCGCCAAAATATACGATTTTTGTATGTACCGAGAATACCTGGCTGGATGATAACACGTATCATTTATTTTACCCCCTCCCCCTGTTTCCCAAGTTTTCTCATTTATCGATCATAATTTCGTTCGAGATTGAATTATAGAAACGTCAAAGTTGCCTGTAATATTTATATAATTTTGAACTTTTTTCCCATTAATTATTCGTGTATCGAGTGACTTTGGTACACGACTAGGTGGCTAGTTCGTTTAATAATCATCGCCGGGTGACGTAACGCTTTATTACGCGATCCGGTTAAAAGGTCATTTTGGTGGATTCGCTAATGGCGATGAATTAACTGACCTTATCTTAGGTACCTGTTGTTCATAAATATTGAATAAATATATCCGACGGCAGCGTATTTGGAACATTTACCAACCTAAGTTGGCTGGATGGCTAAGCGTACGTTTAGGTGTAACATTATACGCCGTTGTGGCGAAAATTTTCACTTCATTATTACCTAAGAGTGTAAAATAATGCGTAAACATACTTAAACATTAATGCAGCCAAACAAACCCGAGCTTGGTTCGTTTTCGTAGCTCGGTACCTATCTCTTAGGTATTTTAGAGGTTTAATTTATCCGCTGTTTTGTTTTGGTTATTTTTTGTCTTCTTTTTTAGAAGGTAAGCAAGGATCGTGTGGTTGAGATGATCTTGTTTTTATGATTTTTTTTTTAATGATGACTGTTTCAACGAAGTCATTAGAAATAAACTTTATATCTAATGAGATTTTTTGAGCTAGGAGGAGGTTGATAGGGAAGAGAGAAAAATGCGTTTTGTGTAGAAAAAGAGGTGTTGGCTGTTGGTGTGCGGAAATTCGGAGCAGATATAAGCTCTTCGTTTCATCAGGAAAATTTTTTCCTTGGGGATAAAAGAGATAAAATCGAGTTTGCATTAACAAAATTTTGATAACAAATTGTTCGAATGTTTTGACTTGAATTGGGACTAGAGATTTTTGAGAAGAGCAAATGTTCGAAACATCTTTTACCAAAAATCCACCACTTAGAGATTGATTTTTAAATTTTTGGCGAATTTTTGAGAATTTTAGAAAAATGTAAGTAATCTTTGAAGGAAATGGACTTTTGATGAAAATACTGAAAAAATTGAGGTGTTTTATATTGAGGTTCTCACCCTGAAATTACCTATGACTAAATCTACACGAAAGAGGCTTCGGGCACGAAATTAAAAATACCCTGCGAACGACTGAATCGTTTTTTTTTTCAACTGCATGATTCAAGTGGTCGACTTGCTTTTTTCTAAGTTCGAAAGTTTTTATTTCTTTTCAGAGTTCGAAATTTTCTCGATTATTTTTTTAGAGTTCGAATTTTTTTTCGTCTATATAGTTTTTCTCAAAATCAAATTTTTTCAGAGTTCGAATTTTATTTTTTCTCGATCATTTTTTTCCAAATTAAAATTTTTTCCAGAGTTTGAATTGTTTCTCCATCATTTATTGAAATTTTTTCGGAGTTCGAATTTTAATTTTGAGAAAAATTACAAAATTAGTCGAGAAAAAATTCGAACTCTGAAAAAAATTTAATTTTGAAAAAAAGTAGTCGAGAAAAAATTCAAACTCTGAAAAAAAATCGAACTCGGGAAAAAAATTTTATTTGAAAAAAAAAATCGAAAAAAAATGCGAACGAAAAAAATTTCAATAAATAATGGAGAAAAGATTCAAACCCTAGAAAAAATTTTAATTTGGAAAAAAATCGAGAAAAAATTCGAACTCTGAAAAAAAATTTAATTTGGAAAAAAATAATCGAAAAAAAATTCGAACTCGAAAAAAAAAATTTCGAACTTGGATAAAAGCAAGTGGACTACTTGAATCGTACAGTTGAAAAAAAAAAAACGATTCAGTCGTTCGCAGGGTATTCATTTTTCGATTCTTATTATTTATTTATTATTTTTGTTTCTTAACATTAGCACAGTTGCCAATGCATATTTCGCCTATTAAGAGATTTTCATCAATTTTGAAGAATTAACATCTTCAAAAAATGGTTAAAATATAGAGCTGGACAAGCAGATCCGAGGACAGCTCGAGCTTTTCCTCCAATTTTGAGAATTTTACTTTTGGACATATACGTAACTGTAATTTCAGTGTTTTGGAAAATTTTCAAACTGCCTTTTTTCTCAGAAACGATAGAAAACGACAGGTCTATCAGAATGATGATTTTTTGTCGTTTTTTTCAGAATAAAAAAGATTTGAGTCGTAGCTGCGTAGTTTCAGTGTGTTGGAAAATTTTCAAACTGTCGTTTTTTTAAGAAACGACAGGAAACGACGGGTCCCTCGTGCCTAGAAATTTTCATGTTTAGTCGTTTTCTCAGAATAAAAAAGAGCTGAGTCTTAGCTGTAATTTCAGTGTGTTGGAAAATTTTCAAACCGTCGTTTTTCTAGGAAACGACAAGAAACGACGGTTCTATCATACCTAAAAATGATGATTTTTTGTTGTTTTTTCAGAATAAAAATGATTTTGAGTCGTAGCTGCAATTTCAGTACGTATTGAAAAATTTTCAAACCGTCGTTTTTCTAGGAAACGACAGGAAACGACGGTTCTATCATACCTAAAAATGATGATTTTTTGTTGTTTTTTCAGAATAAAAAAAATTTGAGTCGTAGCTGAAATTTCAGTGTGTTGGAAAGTTTTCAAAATGTCGTTTTTCTAAGAAACGACGGGAAAAGACGGGTCCCCCCCTTCCTAGAAATGATTATTTTTAGTAGTTTTCACAGAATAAAAATGATATGAGTAGTAATTTTTTTCATTTGTGCTTCCTTAGAAAGCAAAGTTGGTTTGAGAAGTTCTGCGTTTTTACAAATCTCTCTGTTTCCAATCTTCACAGAATCTATACGCCGTGATTTTTTTTAGAAAAATTTAATCTGTACTTGAAAATAAAATTTTTAAAAAGACATTTTGAAGCTGAAAATATTTTTTGGAAAATGAAAAGAAAACTCCGAAGAAAAATTCAGCGTTGAATTTTATTTTAAAAAATCAAATATTTTTCACGTAAGTAAGTTTCTCGTTCTGTTAATGTCCTGTAAAAAAAAAAAGTCGAAAAATTATGGAATGAGAAATTATAGACAAGTTTTCATTTCAAAAGTCATTTCGTGCCATTTTTCATATTTTTCGTGTTTTTGGATGAAAGTACTTCCCCCCTTCTTTCTTTAGGTGCTAGTAATACTATTTTAGGTAAACAAATTTCAGAGAAAAATAATAGATTTGAGAATAAAATCTTTCAAGAATAAATCGAGGAAACATTTCTCCAAAAATTTGAAAAAAAATCTAGCGAAAAATTTTGTACTGACAAAAGTATTAGAAAAATTGAGATGAAAATGATTTTCAGAATCAACTAACAATTTTTCTAGGCGTAAAAAGACAGATGACCTTTGAAATGAAAACAATAATTTCACAACACTATGTTCCTGAGCTGTTTTGAAGCTTTCGAGGATGAGATTGTTTTTAAGATGGAAACCATTTTCACAAATAAATACCTAATCTTTTGATTTTCACGACTCTAAGAAAATGAGAAGAACTTTGAGAAAAAAAATAATTTTCACCAACCCCCAATGATTTTTTGGGAGTAAGATGATCTCTGAGATGGAAACAACATTTGACATTCGAAATTCGACGTAAGTACGTAACTTTAGCACCGATGGAATTTTGGATTGGGGTTCTTTTGAATTTTTCGATTTTTTTTCAGACCGAAATTTCACTTTAGGTTGGGATACCTTTCCCCTTTGTAAAAAATTACGATTTTAAGTTTTTCAAAAAACTCTCAAAAACTTGAAAAATCAACTTCACAGGTGAAAATTTGGTCTCAAAAAAAAAGAAGATCGGAATTTTTTTTCTGAAATTATCTAACTCGTTTAAATCGGTTTTATTGAGACTGAATTTAGCTAAATTCCAGTCTGCGATCGCATGATTTCCAAAAAAAAGAGAACACGCTTGATAAGTTCATCAAAGATCGCTACTGATAGATAATTACCGATATTGGAGCCAGCACGTGCTGTCATCCTAGAATATTAAATTCAGAAGAACGGAGGAGTACAGGAGAGTTAAATCTGTTGCATCTCTGCGTTTCCATTTCGCTAGACATCGCAACTTCATACCCTCTCTGGAGACTGCGAAACGCCTAAAGCGTAGAAAATAAGCACCGATGCGGTGATTTGCTAAACTAAGATATTTGATAAGTCTGCTTGAAACTATAACTCGTTCTGTCATAAGTACGAGTATATCGTCGTATAATCGAATTATCGTGGGAATACGAAAAATTCGTTCGAAATACTTGGCACAGCTCACTTCGGCACGAATATCCAACATTTCATCGCGTCTCGATTTTCAAGACGCTTCGACGATTCCGAAGTAAAAAAAATACTAATTACGAGTGTATACGGAGAGGAGGTTTGTAATCTGAGGCCATTTCGGTTCAACACGAATCCGCAAATTCGGCATTATCCGCGATTTAAATTCAAACAAAAGTAATACCTTATTGGTAATAAATTTGTTTAAAGGAAACGTAAACGATATAAATTGAAAGTGCGATACTTGGGCGAAGCTATTTTGAATTCCGAAAGTATAAAGCTCTCGCACGAGTAACTAGCGACTAAGTTTAATTAAACTTCTACTCGGGCGTTTTCCGATTATTTCCTTTATTTGCGGGCCCCTAAAGTTGGCCTGAAAAAGTTTCGTAATATGGACGACGTTTGAATTAATGATTACTGTAAAAAAGATGATAATATAACCCTACTATTTCTGCGCTCGACTCGTGTATGCTATCTAGGTGTATAGGTAGGTATATGAGGTACCTATAACCTATCTAAAATAACGCGCACTCCGTATAAGGTATCTCTCGTTATTGCTTATTTCGTTACGCATAAATCATACAGACCTTACTTGTTTGACGATAGCAATGTTATCTCCGTTTTGCAGTCATTAAAATACACGTCGGCGAGAAGCCGAATGGCGCAATTCGTTTTCTTCCAAGACTTATTTATATGTGTTGAAATAGGTGCAGATTTTTCCCACATGGCTGGCTGCACAATACCTACAGACGTTTGGCGAAATCGTACATATTCGGTTAAGCGTACCGTACGAGTACATGTGGTGGAAGAAAAGCGGTCTTTCATTTGGGAAATGGTCGCGTCGTCATTGAGTGGTTCCCTTCATGGTGCCTTGTGATTTATTTACCTGCTTTACAGATGTCTAGACGCTGGCGGAATTTGAAATTTCTAACGTGATCCAAATTCAGGCTGCTAGCGTCGATATTGAAAAAAAAAACACTAAATTTTGGTCCTGGAAAATTAATTTTTGTGAATTTGAGAAAAATGGATCGAAATTGGGGTTTTAAAGGAGGAATTGACAAGCGAAAAAACTCTGAAATTTTGAAAAACAAACAAAATCAACTAATTTTTTGATTTTTGGCCAAAAGATGATCAAAATCTCCAAAATCATCCAAAAACCAGGGTTCGGAACCAGTTGAAAAAACAACCAAAAAAGACCGGGGGAGAACCACTTTTTTTCAAATTTCAAATGAGAACCAACGCCAGAACCAATTGAGAAATAGAACCATTCCCAATAAAGAGAACAGTGAGGGAGAAATAATTTTGAAATTAACCAGAACCACAAGAACCAGAATCTACGATTCAAATTTCAATTAATTTACAAAAATTGGATAAAATTCCAAAACTATGTACTTAGTTTTTTCGTTTATTTTTCCAATGCGGTTTCGGTTTTTCATCATGATTTCTCTTTTTTAAAAATATTTTTTCAAATACTAATGAAATTGAAATAATTTTCCAAATCCATTCCTCTCCTTGAAATTTGTTTTTTTCAATTTTAAAATATAAAAATATTATTTACTTACTTAATATGAAATTTTGAAATTAAACTTTGGATCTGAAAGGTCGCGGTCGTCGTGATAAGAAAAATTTCAGTAATTTCAAATTAGGTAAAAATAACTAGAACTCACTTTTTCAAAACAGACGCTTATTGAATGATTTTTATCTCCCAAGTACGAATTCGTACTTGGAAGATAAATTCTCATTAAAACCACAAAATTTGAATTTTCCAAAAAATTATCCTATTTTGAGACCACCTATTTTTTTTTTTTTTGGAACTTGATTTCTTTGCAAGATCTTCTAACTTCATACTTGTGGTAAATGCTTTCATCTTCCCCCCCCCCCAAAAAAAAAAAAAAAAATTAAATGAGTATCTAGTTTTTTGGCTCTTGAGGTGAGGGGCCTAATTTTGGTTTCTGTGTTGAATAAGTGCCGGAATGAGATTCAGTGATCACTGATCAGTGCCCTTGAAAACTTACATTTCGATTCCGAAATAGTATTTTGTAAAATTTTGGACCTATCATCTCTCCTAGAGCACTCAAATTTGGTTTCAAGGTCAAACGAGTACCACATTTTATACCAATATTTCCGTTATTCCACGTATTTCAAAATCCTAAATTTTTCGAATTTTTTTTACCCCCTCCCTTCCTCCCCACCTCAGTGGAAAAGTTAATTTTTATTCAGAGGAGAATTTTCAAATCTGATGTCCTATTTTTTGAAAAAATTTTGTGCCCAAAATGGAGAACATACCTACTCAGTAGGTATCTACTCAGAGTTTAAAAAAAAATCAAATACTCTTGGATAAAACTTTATGGTTTTCAAAATGCGCATTGAATAGATTTTACATCTCTTGAAAAATATTTTCGAAAAAAGGACCCCTGACTGAAAGAAGGTAGAATTAAAATTTTTGAACTCTCTTCCAATGAAAAGTTTTTAAATTGATGGCTTATCTTTGGAAAAATTTGGTTCATAAAATGGAAAACGTAATTTAATAGATACTTGTAGTCGGAAAAATTGTTACCTCTTCAACAATCCAAATTTTATTCATCTTTTATAACCTTAAAACTGTGGAAAAATTCAAAATTACCTTTTCACATTTCATTTCGTATCTGGATTGTAATAATAATAATAATTTTTAAAAAGAAACTCTAAAATTAGAAAAATAATGCATTAAACATACATAGATCATTTTATCAAATTAATTAATTTGTAAACATTCAATTTTTAAAACATTTAAAAATACTTACTCGAAATCGAAACAAAAACAAAACTCTATTAATCCCTAGGTCAACTAAACAGCTGATTTTATTATTTTTTAATAACCATTAGTTGGATAAAATCTTCGAATATTTCTTTAACCAGTTCGAAATCAGACTGGCCGAGATTTTTCCAAGCTGGAGTGTTTATTATTTCTGCACATTCTTTACAAAACAAATCCGTTGCTTTCCTTCTTAGCTCAGTAGCGTTAAATAATTTGGCAAATACAATTACATCCAACACATTGGAACTGGACAAATCATCAATTAGCTGTTTTTCGCACTTGATTCGCAATCCTTCCAAATCGTATTTATCCGCAGCCATCAATAAATCTCGAGCTATATCGTTCAATTTTTCCACTTTTCCTGTATAAATGAAACGTAACATTTCTTCGACGACGTCTTCAGCCAAGTCTTTGATTATTACTACGCCTTGATTTTCTATCATATTATGTGCAAACATGGCGGCAAAAACTGAACTGCGGGCAGATAAAATCACTCTATGAACTGGGAACTTTTTTTCGCCAACTGATAATACAACGTCGGCGAACAGCTGATTTTTCAACAATGATCCAAAATCACCAGAAATACTATCAACTTCAGGAAAGCTGGTGTCAATCATAATTTCACACACGATTGATAAAAAATACTTGAAACCTCGCTTATTAAGGTGTCTTAATTCGATTGAAGATAGAATACCTGAACTGTTTTCAGATTTTTTCACGAATTTAAAAGTTCCTGTTCTATACGAATCGAGATTGCATTCGTGTTTTTGTTCATCATTCAAAATAGTTAATTTGAATTTGGCGGATACTTCTTCACAGTCACTTTCACGATCCAAAACCAAACGTAGAAAACAACTGATGAAATTCTCATTTCCGATTATTTTTTCAATAAAAAACAAGTCAAGGTACCATTTACATTCACTCCTGTTAGAAACAATGAATACTGGTGATTTTAATTTTTTTGATAAATACGAGTTCGAGAATATGTTTTCGATTTCCCACGTACAGCAGTAATGGTTTTCTCCTTTCTCTGTGATGTGACGATTCTGAATCGATCCAACAATTTCACAAACGTTACAAGGAATGGAGTCAATCATGGTTCTTTCTACAGAACAAAACAAAGCAACGTAATAATTACAATTTATAGGTAATCAGTTTAGGTTCTGATCCAAAAAAAATTAACAGAAACGGGTTTTTTTGCATAACACATGTAATTCCAGTAGATTTATTTCAACGTGCTCGAATTTCCCACAAATTGACAAATATTTTGGCATCATTTTAGAGGGCGAAGGCGTACAAATGTTGGCTTTTCGACTGTAACTTTTGAAATTATATATTCACGAAAAAAAAGTTTTAAAAAATTGTAGAGCATTAAAAAACGAAAAATGTTATTCACTTTTTCCCTCGAACTCCATGAGATGAGAGGGAGCTATGGCCTTCGGAGAAAATTATTTTTGAAATTCCCGCATCAACACTAATAGGTAGGTAATTAACCAAAGACGTGTAATTGACACTTAGGAGTAGCTCAACGGAGTCCTCATTTCAAAGCGTATAGGAGAGGAATGAACCCCCTATGTACATGTAGAAAAGTCACATTTTTTCCCAAGAGTTGCTCCGTGAAAATTTCGAAAAGTTGGTTCAAACAAACGTTGCAGAGCATTAAAAGCAGGTGAAAATTTTCTTTTTTTTATTAATTTTTTTCATGTGATCTCAAGGAAAAGTCATTGCAAAAAAACAGCCTTGATTTTTTTCACGCATACGTAAGCCTCGTATAAAATCGAGTGAACTGGTAGTCGAAAAAGTAGGGTTTTGAGGTTTTCGTGGCCGCTAAACTCGACTCTTATACGAGTACTTGCCTAATAATTTGACCCTAGACCCAAATTGTCTCGAAAAGAAAATTAAAAATTTGAAAATTTCCCAAATAAGGGCATAGATATCGAAATAAAACGTTTCAAATACCTACACTGTTTCGGATTTTAGAAAGTATTCAAGACTGAGACACTGTTTGAGCCCCAAATTGAGTACGGCGATTCGAAATTCAAAACTTTTGCAAGGTGTACTTTTTTGAAATGAATTATACATATATTTTTCAATTATAATTTTCTACAATTTTCATTTCAACTTTTTTTTTTCTATAAATAGCTACACAATTTCAGAAGTTACTAGCCAAAAAATCAAAAATTCAAATTCCCTGTTCTGTAACAATATGCCTCTCTTATTCTATAACACAGTTTAAATAATAGGTAAATAAGCCCAGTCATCTTAATTAGACTATTGTTACATGGTGAATTGTAAGGTACGTTTTACCTGTATTTGGTGTTGAATGTGGTTTTGTTATCTCTTAAGTTATCTTGAATTTGTTCTCTATCAGGACGGTTATTATGAACTGCCGTTACGGATAGCGAACGGATAGGGATAACGAAAAATTTGTATCTTCATTTTTGGGCTTGTTTTTTGTTAAATTTCATCGTACTCTATTGAATAGCGATGAAATAACGAAAATAGATAGCATAGCGACTGGTCCCGACCACTCGCTATGTTATCGACGTAAAAAATCGTCAAACAAAAGTGATCGTTATCCGTTCGCTATCCGTAACGGCAGTTCATAATAACCGTCCAGAGTACTTTTCGCCTATGAATTTAGTATCGTTATGGCTTGTGTATGACAAGGTTGTAAATAAAATGTACAGTCCACTAATGCTCGTTGATTAGTAACATTGGTCCTCTATGGAGCCGGATACCTAAATACTGGCATGTTTTGTAATGAAATTTAATTTTTTTGAAAGTTGTAAGTTCGTTATGTCGTTGATTAATGATGAAAATAGTTCGTTTTGACTGATTTTTTGTGACAATATGATGTATCAAATTCGTTTTGTGATATGTTTTCGTGTGTCAATTTTTATTGACAAATTTAAAGTTGCCAAGTCAATTTTTATTGACAAAAGTAATTGGCAAAAATGAATGTCGTTTCATTTTTATTGAGCAATTTGTGTTCAATTAATTGATTAAAGTTCGTTTTCGGTTGCTTCAATATCGTTTGTTGCAAGTAAAGTTCGTTTATAATGAAAATGAAGAAAAAAAATGTTCGTTTGGTCCAGGAGTTCGATCCTGTGACATTGAAAATGAAATTGGAGCGTCAGAAACGTCGAATTCTACGCCTAATGGAAGCCAATCGAAAGTGTTTGGATTTAAATTTGATGGAATCGCCATCAATTGAAAGTTTGAATCAATTATTGGTGTTTAGTGAAGCTTGGAAGGAGGATCTCGATGAACTCCAAAAGATAGATCAACAAATGATCAAGTTGATCTATAAATATGATCTGTGTGATGAATATTTAGAAGCAGCAATAGCAATGGATTATGAAGATGTCAAATCTCAATGGGTAGAATATTGTTGGAAAATTCGTAAATTTGAATCGTTGATGAGGTCAATGACAATTCAGCCAGTTGCCAAAAATGAAAATTTATCTAATGCTCAAGAAATGGAAAATTTGGGAAAGTCTTCGCCTTCGGTTCATGTAATAGAAGAAAATTCGTTATCGTTTTCCTGTTCGTTGACTAATGAAAATTCGGAAAATTCATTGGATATGGAAAATTTATGTTTGTTGACTGAAGAAAAATCAAAATGCCTCGAAATGGAAAATTTTTCTTGGTTGTTTAGTGAAAAATCGTTGCCCTTGTTAGAAGAAAAATCAGAAAATTTGCTGTCACCTGTGTTACCATTTGGTGAAAAGTTGGAAAATGTATCGTTGCTGTCTTTAGATGAAGAAAAATCGGAAAATGTATTGTTGCTGTCCTTTAATGAGAATAAATCGGAACATTTCTCATTGTTTGTGGAAAAGAAAAGCTCTGTATCCGGATACAGAGCTTCTTGAATTTGTTCTCTATCAGAGTACTTTTCGCCTATGAATTTAGTATCGTTATGGCTTGTGTATGACAAGGTTGTAAATAAAATGTACAGTCCACTAATGCTCGTTGATTAGTAACAACTATGAAACCCAATGAACAATTTCAAAATGATAGAATCAACTCGCCTGAGATGCAACATTTACCAGAACCACACCACAAAAAGCAATTGTACTGTAAAATATGAAAGCCCTGAAAAGAGAAAAGGGAATTTTTGGAGGGAAATTATGATTACGTTTTTTTTAAAAAATTAACTCAGGTAGGCGGATCGAATTGTATAATTATTTTTAAATTTACAGAATAGGAAGAAATGTTTTATTGTATTAAAAGCCTTTCTGTGAGCGAGTGTGGGCCGGACCTCTCTCGAACGATATCACCTAAAATTAAGTATCTAACCAAAAATAGCAAGAGAATAGCTCAATTAACTAATCAAGTTTTCGAGAACCATGCAGATGCCCTCTTTTGCCTTCATATCAGACTTCATGAATCGACCGCCACGTAAGCCTTCATATCTACTTTTTAGATATGGACCGCCACGTTAGCCTTCACACCTGGACCTCTGATATAGACCGCCATGAGGTTACACTCTTTCTCTACCCTACTCCTTTCACTTGAAGCATTAATTAATAATATTAAAAATTACGCAAGCAGACAAGAAATCCTGGTACTCAATAAGAAATTTCAATATAAAGAAATAACTCACCAATGATGTATTTAGCCTTCTTAGACAGCACAACGGTAGGATGACAAGACCGACTCCAGGACAGTACATACAGTCACTCGCGATAGACCAAACGAAATATATATGTCTCTCTGCCAAGGTCATATTCGGAGCTCTCAGTGCCATCCCCTAACCAGTTGTGTTGTCGTCAGGCTCTAAGGGAGAAAGGAGAAAGGGGGAGGTTGGATTCGCGAAAGTATTCGCGAGCAGATACCAGAAATACCGTTACCTATACCTATACACCATAGATTAAGAATACCGTAGTATTCTTAATCTATGGACTGCACAGTGTACAAAGTACAAACACAAACGTGCGATTAACAATTGAATCGGTGCGAGCCACAGCGCCACAGCACTTCGCCATATCTCGCCGGAAACAGTCATTTATAACAAGCAAACAAGCTAAGAATAGATTTATAATCAATCTCTGGCCGTCTGGCGAGTGGCGACATTCGACTTTCGACAATCAGTAGACCAACATCGCCTATTAAACCTTCGATCATGCTGCACGAAGTATAGAAGAAGGCTAGAGCGCAGGTTTTGTGACGTCACAAGAGCATTTTTAATTCGATATGGAGGAAGTTTTTATAATTGTTTGATTGTATCTCAAATATGTGAAATTCAACGATTTTTTAAATGGTGTAATCATTTTTCGATTTTGTGCAATAGTTTTCCTAAAAAATGAGATACCTACGAGATACCTTAACCCTAGGTAGACCACCAAAAAAATAACCACCTGGTGCCAAAAACGGCACTACAATGCATTTTTCGAAAAAAAAAAACACCTCGTGCCAAAAACGGCACTACAATGCTAATGGGTTTTTTGGAAATGCATTGTAGTGCCGTTTTGGGCACGAGGTGTTTTTTTTTTCGAAAAATGCATTGTAGTGCCGTTTTTGACACTGGTGGTCTATATATAGGGTTAATACAGTAGAACCTCGATTATCACAGATATAGGTACATAAATACTCTGAACCGGTTTTTTTTTCTCCTCGAATTTGAAAGCAATATTTTCAGATATTTTACAAGAATTTTGGACTAGCACAAAAAAATTAAAAGTTGAACCGAGAGTTATGAATTTCAGAAAATTTTACTTACTTTAATCGATCAACCGCTCACCAATGTAATAATACGTGATTAAGGTGCTAAAGTTATATAGGCCATTTTTATGGACATGGACATTTGTCTGACACTGGAAACTTCCAAAATTTTCTGGAGGCTCTGAAACGTCTCTAAGCCTTCTTCAATCAATTTTTTTTTTTTCAATCACCTAGAAAGTTTTTTTTTGTAAAGAAAACTTATGCTACCGACCACACTTGACAGACAAGATAAAGTGAAAAATTGCTGTCTAATACGTAGACAAAAAATCAGAAAATGACTTCTTAGTACATCATTTCGGGGTCTATACATAACTTCTAAGTACCCTAATTCTCATTAAACTTTTCCAAAAAAAGATCTACCAGTAAATGGTACGAAAAATTGAATAAAATACAACCGAAAAACACTCTCTTTAAATCTTATCGCACTTCAAGCACCGCAAACAATTCCAATCGCACGATGAAAAAAAATCGAAATTATTACGTACTTATACCTCCATACAAATTACTTTTTTTTATCGCCGTAGAATTCTGTACCGTGGATGAAAAAAATCATGGTACTTCTACCTACTGAATGTATGAACTTGCTGGTTAGCTCGAACACGATACACCAGACCAGCATCTCGCGAAAAGCATATTTACGGCGTTTACATAGGCAAATTATCGAACACCTTTTATCCATAATTTCCCAACCCGAAGTAAGGCTTTTACCGGCGGACGACCGGTGCGGGGTAGCACATCGGTTAAAATCATGTAAAAATATTCACTTCATCGGGTTAAAAAATTGTCGAGAAAATCACCGCTGGACCAACCTTTTTTCCATCTCGTTTTAAAGCTGACCAGAGTAAAAAAAAAATGTAAATAGGATTTTTTTCCTGAATCGAAACCTTCGCGTATAAAAATGTATAATTCGGTTGTATGAGTATTGAAGTATTAAAACGACTGTACAGGGTGTTTCAAATTGATTGCACTCCTTCTAACCAGTTGGTAGGCAACCCAGTTTGAATTTACGTATGTATGTTTGTTTATCCTCTGGATCACAGGGGCTGACTTGTGCTTTTTTTTTAAAAAAAAATCATCTTTTAAATGTGTGTTATTCATTGAATAGCAAAATATTGTCTATAACTTGTTATTTTGGTTGATCATTTTGATGGATTAACTTGATAAGAAATTAAAATTTAAAAAAAAAATTGAAAAATTCTGAGAAAATCGTGGTTTGAAAAAATTACCACTTTGCAACTCGAAAATGCATAAAATTATTTTTCGAAATATTTCACGACTTCATACCATACCTAGAGTAAGTATAAGTATCCTTAGTCCATACCATACCAAATGTTTTCAAAGACATTCAAACTTTTTCTCAGCTTTGACAGTAATTCTTTTTCAAATTTTTTTCTCGCGTCCGAATGTTTCCACTAAGGTATTTTTTTCATGATACGTACTTTTCAACTCCAATTTTTTTTCTCAGATTATTTTTCAGTCTTAAATTTTTGCTTTAAAAAATTTGTTTTCATTCTGTTTCTGAATGTGATGGAGCTTTTTTGGACCACATTTGAAATTTTTTCCTAAACATTGTTTCTCAGGCAAAATTTTTCTCAAAATTTCTTTCAACGCTGTTATTTTATCTCAAAATTTCTCTCAAGTTTGAAATTTCTTCTGCAAAACATTTTTTTTGAATTTTTTCAAGCTGGACTTTTTTCTTGAAATATTTTTCTATGTTGATGTAAAATTTTATTGGAAAATTTCTTCAAATTTGAACTATAATTCTCATAAAGAATTTTTTTCTTTTGAAATTGTTTATGAGATATTTCCATCTTTGATCTTTCGTTATTGGTTCAGAAATTTTCTCTAAAATTATTTTCTTATTCTCGCACTTTTTGGAATAAAAAAATTTAGAAAAAATTTTAGTGAAAAATAGGTAGTTTAAAACCCCTCAATATGAAAAACTTCAAGAGAAATCCGAATTTTTAAAAATTTAAAGATCAAATATTTGTAAATAGAAAAATTTCCAAGTTTTTATTTTAGCACATGAAAATAGAAAAAAAAATCATAAAATTGGAAAAAACTGAGGAGGAAATTTTAAAGTTTGAGAAAAATTATTAGGTTAGATAAATTAGAATTTTTGAGAAGAAATCTTGGGAACTGGTGGAAAAATACAGACATTGAAAATGAAGTTTTTAGAGCTGGATACTTTTACTTTGGAAAAAATACCAGAAATGTAAAATTTCAGTTTTACAGTTGAGGAAACATTTTATTGGAGCTGGAAAAATATTTCTGGGAAAAATTTTTTAGGTGAAAAATACCTTAAGAAAAATTTTCCAACAATGGAAATAGGCTGTAATTTGAGATTTTAAGAGCTGGACAGTGATGGAAAACTGAAATGATATTACTTAGTTCCAGTTCCAGTTCCATTTCTAGTTCTCAATATTTTTTTAGTTCCAGTTTTCAATTCCAGTTCCAGTTCCAATTACCAGTTCCGAAATTTCCAGTTTTTTTAAATTTTGAGAGACGAAAAAATCCAAAATTTTCTAGAAAAATTAAACTTGTTTGTTTTCCTTTTCTTTTCAAAGTACAATTTTTCATTTTTCACACATTCAAGCTCAACCAAAAAAGATTTCTGGGAAACAGCCGGAAAGTAATCTTTTTTAGAATTTGTTTGACTCATGATTCCTTTAGTCCTGAATTTTTCTACAAAAAATTAAAATTTTGAAAAATGTATGAGAAAATTTTTTTTAATCGGGTGAAATTTTCTACGAGACAATTTTTCTTTGTTCGCTTTTCCACATAAAATTTCAAGGTTTGTTTGGGGTCGTTTCTTTTTTAGTAAAAAATTTTCAATTTAATATTGTGCTTTACTAAGTTTATTATACAAACATTTTCAACACCTAAATTTTTTACTTTTTCAAATCAAATTTTCAAAATTTTGTATTTTTTCTGTTCTTTACTCCATTTGAAAATTTGTGGACAAAACCTTGAATTTTTCGAAAAATAAATTGGTAAGTAAAATAAAAGGAAAAAATATTTCTTTTTTGCAAAAAAAAGGTAGAGCTGGTATAAAACTAAAATTAATTTTAGTTCCAGTTCTAGTTCCAGGTTTTTTTTTTCAAATTCCAGTTCCAGTTCCGATTTCAGTTTTTCACCACTGGAGCTGGACAAATTTTCATCTCGTGACTTTTTGCCTAACTTTAAAATTGAAGAGGCAAAAAAAGTTGTTCAATAAAATTCTAAAAAAAAAAAAAAAAAATGAATCAACCAGTGGAATAGATTGATCGTTGAAAACAGAACAAATTTTATTGTGTAGACTTTTTGCCTAATCTGAAAAATGAAGGGGCTATGAACCATTCAAAATAATTGGGCTTCAAAATTTTTCAGAATTTTATAGATTTTGAATAAATCGTAGCCCCCTCATTTTTCAAGCTAAGCAAAAAAAATTTGTTCAATTTCCAACTTTTTTTTCAGCTGATTTTTTTTTAGAATTTTTTTTATAGCCCTTCAATTTTCAAGTTAGGCAAACAGTCATCAGATGAAAATTTACTCAGTTGTCGAAATAGGTGGTATCCATTTCCATGGTTAAAAAAATTTTCGTGCGATTTTTTTAAGAAATCGAATTTTGCTCCTTCAATTATCAAGATAGGCAACATGTTCATCTTAAATGTTTTCGCAGTAGTGCTACTGCCCGGTGATATCCAAAATAGTATCATTTTCCACATACAAAACCCCTTGAACTCAGAATGGGTTGCCTATCTACTGAATGGAAGGACCGCCATGCCATCAGTTTCGAAACACCCTGTAGACTCACACCAGAAACACCCCCGATAAAATTCTCACCTCTGTAATTGCATATGTATTAAGCTCGATGGAAAAGTTCGCAATATAAAGATTTAAGAAATAGGTAGGTACACACATCAGCCATAAACTGCATTACACGAGTGATTAGACCCATCGTACTCGCAGGTATTTATGGATTTTCTCCTCGCAATCCTTTTGTCTGTTGGAATTGAAAATTTACACATGTTCGACAAAGACACCTACGTGCTTCGATTTGGAGATAGGCCAACCAAATATCTACACTACCAACATGGAACTTTGAACGGTCACTAAAACTAAAGCCAGCGTGTCCTTATGGTCTGTAAAATTCTACGTGTAACCCATTAGACTTGATATGTGTTTGTCGTTTACCATTTAGCAACGTTAAAAAGGCCATATTCCATTAAGAACGCACAAACGACCTTGTCGGTAATTACCAAAGGCCTAGCCAGGTACAGGGATAGAAAACTTTCTAATTAAGATACCGATAAACGCAGCCAGTTTGATTCTCGCCGTGAAACTTGACGGAATAAGAAAAGGAAAAAAAGGAAAAAACCGAGGGATCGTTCCGGTGCCGGTCCGAGATCGCGCGCCATTAAGTTCAGATTTTTCGGATATTGGCCCCCTCCTCGCCATACACACACGTTCGACTTCCATCTCGTACTACATGTTGGAAAACTTTCGCCAGCCAAGTTTTTTTCTTCCTTCGGTGGCATCGCCATTGTGTAAATGATCGTAATTTTTGGAGAAAACCGGCACCTTATTCTTCCCTTGGTTGCCTTACTTTCCAGCCAATTGTGCCGCGAAGCAATTTATTATTTTTATTTCGCTCCTTATTTCGGAAACAATTTCACAAAGCGTTTATCACATATTTCTATAACGATTTTATTTTTCAAGCTGCCTTTTTTTTCACCAAAGAATCGAGCTTGAGCTTTTATCGAGCTCGTACGAGGAGTAAATACACCGTCGATATCTCGAATCACCGATGCGTATAACGTGTCGAAACACAAGAGAAATCGACGAAGACATTTTTTTCCCTCAGATCCCCCTTCTCCCTTTCTCGTTGTCTTCGTGTTTAATGAGTTTTTCAATTTCCTTCTTTGTCTTTCTCCCGATCGTACCGTCTTCGTCTTTGACCCCTGCCTTTGCCCAAAGACACATCGAAATATCTCTTACACATTAATTAAACAACGACGACCCATCGACGTTGTAATATTAATTGGTAGATTTTTGCAAACGGATACAACACAATCACGCGCAATTGCACCGTCTCGCGTAAAAATTACGCCACCGAGCTTTTCCATTTAATTGGAGAACTCGGTTACAATTCGGAGGCTACTTTTTACTTGTTTTCCTTTCGTTTCGTTTTCACGCTGCCATGTAGATAAATTGGAAACTCTTGCTCCTCCTGCCTCCAATCAAGTATCCTAATAACGTTTCTTACTGTATTGAAGATTTTCCTCCTTTTTTTTTCCAATTCTCTTCTTCGACTCCGTGTTTTTAGTTTTATCGCCGCCAAATTTCCCTTTGTAGTTGTCGTGTTACCAATTTTATACCAGTACACGTGTTTTGACTGCTTTTTTTCCTTATTTTATCGTATTTCTTGTTCGGCTCCTGCCTATCTTAGACTTTCTATACAATTAATGACCGAAAAAATACCTCTTAACATATTCGATTAACTACCAGCGTAGATATATTTTTACGAAAATTTATTACGTTTTTGTAAAGTTGTTGTATTCTTCTTTAACACGTATTATCTATTTTTAATTCTGTATAATTTATATGTGCAGAAGCAATTCTTTATTTTTTAATTTACGTACAAATACGAGTAGACCGTTTTCACGAGTAATTTTAAATGACAGTACCTATTTTCTCGAATGACCTTCTTGCTCTGAAAGTCAAGTCGGACCTGTAATAAATGTACGTAGATTCGAGGCTAAATTGCGATAATATGCAAGTTACCAAAAATTTAGATACATAAAGGGTACAGTTTCGAAAGTTTTGCGGTTTTTGGAATGGCCCGACCTAGACGTAATGGCAGCTTAATAGCTCGAATTTATTTTACTTGAATTGACTTAAGGTATGTGCGACGGTTTTGTTATTCTTGGTTGGTTTTTTATTATTCATATTTTTTGGTGGGTGGAGAGAAAACATGGGGGAATTTTCTGAATTTTCCAGGTTTCATCCAAGTTTTCATTCAGTATGTGTGAAAGACTGTGAATTGATAATGGATCAGGATTTCTTGGTTTTGATGTTTTATCGAAAAATTGGGAATCGACGAGTCGAACTTGGAGAAATTTCCGTCATGAATCAAAATTTTATCATGAGTAAGGTTATTAATTGAGGATTTCTTTTTTTTTCGAAAATCGAATGAAAAATTTGAGAAATTCTTTCGAACTGATTCTAAAAACCTGATTTGAAGATGAGAAACTTCAGCTACCTAATCGTCAGATTCGTTGTTTCCTGGTGTTTCTTTGAAAAATGACAGTTAGAAAATCCAACACACTGAAATTACAGCTTCGACTCGAATCTTGTTTATTTCAGAAAAACGACTGGAAACGATCATTTTTAGACACGTCTGATTCGTCGTTTTCTGTCGTTTCTTTGAAAAACGACAGTTTGAAAATATTTCAACACACTTAAAGTACCTACATATCTACTATTTTTAATCAAAAATCTTTTGTATTCTCAGAAAGTAACTTTATAATTAGGTATGTCGAATCCGTCGTTTCTTGTCGTTTCTTTGAAAAAGGACAGTTTGAAAATTTTTCAACACACTCGAAGTATTGTTTTTAATGAAATCTTTTTTATTTTCAAAAAGTGCCCAGAAACGATTATTTTCAGGTATGTTGGATCCGTCGTTTTCTGTCATTTCTTTGAAAAACGACTGTTTGAAAATTTTTCAACACACTGTATTTGCAGCTTCGACTTAAATCAATCGCAATTCAAAGCCGAATATACCATTGGATTCGTCTCGTCGAGACGAACATTGCTCATTCAGTTTTGAATTTTGATCGAAACAAGCGATTTTGGTTTTTACAGAATTAGAGTGACTTCTTCCCCTCCCTATATTACCGACCGACAGAAGCTCCGAAATACTAGAAGGGCGGGATTGAATGTTTCTGGGGCTCCAATTGATGAGGAAAAAATCGGCCTCTAGAGTCAGAAAAACATTTGTATGGTCCTGGTTTACGGCCTCTAGGGTCGTAAAAGTATTTCAACGGCTCTAATTGACTGCCTCCAGGGCCGGAAAAAATGTTTTTGCGGATCCATTTGACGACCTCGATGGCCACAAAAAGCGTTTATATGGTCCTCACTGCCTGTCAGAGAGTTTTGATTGAAGGTTTCTACAGTCTTTAGGTCTTTACAGTCACCTTGAAAGGCCGGAATTCCCAGCAATTTGAAAATATCTCTCACCTATGACTAAATCTACACGAAAAGGGCTTCAGGCACGAAATTGAAAATACACTGCGAACGAGGAACGACTGAGAATCGTCCCGTTTCCAATTCCATGACTCACAGTAGTCCGCAAGTCCGCATGTTTTTTTTTCAAGTTCGAAATTTTTAATTTTTTTTACAAGTTCGAATTTTTTCGCGATTATTTTTTCAAATTTCAATTTTTTTTCCAAGTTTGAATATTTTTCGATTATTTTTTCAAACTTCAAAATTTGTTTATAAATTTTTTCTCGATTATTTTTTCGAAATAAAAAATTTCTTTAAGAGATAGGAGATCGAGATACTTGAAACAAAAAAGTGAAACGCCAAAACCTGAACCTGTATAGCAAACTTTTGATAATGTTGAATAAATTTTGAAAAAATGTCAATTTTGGGAACGAATGAATAAGAACGACAAACTTTATTTGTATTTTTTTACGTTATCATCTACTAATTACAGTTATAAAATCTAGAAAAAATTGAACTTGGAAAAAAATTTAAAAATTTCTAACTTGAAATAAAAATGCGGTCGCAGACCACTGTGAGTCATAGAGTTGGAAACGGAACGATTCAGTCGTTCGCAATGTATTTTCAATTTCGTGCCTGTAGCCTTTTTCGTGTAGATTTAGTCACAGGTGTCATGATTTCAAAAATAATTAGGTAGATTCGATTGTTCATGACGAGAGGATTCCAAAAATGTATTATTTTGAGCATTTTTTAGCCGAGGTTATGGGCGTTTTTCATTATCAACTTTCCACATAGCAAAAAAGCCATCTCTCCTCCAAATGCTCGAAATCGAATGATAAAAAAACCATTCGATTGTTCATGACGAAAGGATTCGAAAAATGTATTGGTTTTTGCATTTTGAGCATTTTTTAGCCAAGTTATGGGCGTTTTTCTTCAGCAACTCTCCACGTCGAAAAAAAGTCAACATTCGTTCTAAAGCTCGAAATGGGATGGTAAAAAAATCATTCGATTGTTCATGACGAGAGGATTTCAAAAATGTATTGGTTTTTGCATTTTGAGCATTTTTTAGCCGAGGTTATGGGCGTTTTTCATCAACTTTCCACTTAGCAAAAAAGCCATCTTTCGTCCAAATGCTCGAAATCGAATGATAAAAAAACCATTCGATTGTTCATGACGAGAGGATTCCAAAAATGTATTAGTTTTTTCATTTTGAGCATTTTTTAGCCAAGTTATGGGCGTTTTTCTTCAGCAACTCTCCACGTCGCAAAAAAGCCATCTCTCGTCCAAATGCTTGAAATTGAATGATGAAAAAACCATTAGATTGTTCATGACGAGAGGATTCCAAAAATACATTAGTTTTTGCATTTTGAACAATTTTTAGCCGAGTTACGTGCGGTTTTCTCCTCTCAACTTCCCACTTCCAGGCAAAAAGTATAATTTCCCATACAAATGCTCGAAATTGACTGACAAAAAAACCATTGGATTAGATTGAAACTGGTATATTTTGAATACTCCACAAAATAGGAGAAAAGGCGTAAAAAATGGATGCGAAAATTTTTTTAGGATCGAGTGGACGTAAACCTAATTATATGGTCTTTTGGGTGAAAATTTTTTTCCAGAATTGTTTCTATCTGAATACCCATAATTTCAAAATGAGTGGAAAATACGAGATAATGATCTTTTATTAAAAAAAAAAAAAACTTCAAACCGGAGGACAAAAATATGATTTTTATGGGTAAATTAATGTATATAACTGCCTATTGGAGTCATTTTCAAGAAAATTTTTTCCCATTTTTTGAGCTGAATTGAAAAGCCATGAAAAAATGTCTGTCAGCCACTCATCATCAAAAAAGAAGTCGATGATATTTTTGGGCTAAATTATAACCTCGCATACTGACGTCTGACAAATCTTCAAAAAAATGGTTTCGAAGAATTCTCTTCCAACTTTTAAAAATTTTTTGATGTAAGTAGAATCACAAGGAGTGAAATTTTCATTACGTCATTTTGAGATCTAAACACAACTTTTGGCTTCCTCCTATTCAACTTTCGAAAAATGTTGCCAAATGGTTGCTTCCTTTTCATATGTCAACGAACTTCGACAGAAAAGCCCGCGTTTTACTCGCGGAATTTTAGTGCCTACTGCTCAGTGCCATTGTCATTCTAGAACTTCTCAGAAAATTTACCCATCATTTCAACCAGCTAACTTTTCATTGATATAAATGAAATCTTTCAACAAATTCTCAAGGTTCATTGATAGATTTCTTTCCCGAACAAATTCGCCCTAAATTTTCTTTCAACTCCAATGAATTGATAAAAAATTTCGCACAAGCATTATAAGTAAAAAGTTTCTCTGTAGAAGAATTTCAAATGTCGCATAATTAGATACTCAGACCAGAGAACAAGTTAAAGATCAAACAATACTTACCTTAGTTGATAAATTGATTAAAAAGTTTTCCACCATATTCCAAACTATACTCGTACTTTTTCTCCATCTATAGTCCAACATTACACGCTTTTCTCAGCAATTGCATTTGTAGCAGATGTCACTTTACTCCGATGGTAAACTTGTTACGCTAGAGTAAGTACATTTTACATCACGACGAGCTTGCTTCCAGGCAAAAGTTATTGTTTCTTCAGGTGTTCGCGTATGTTAGATGAAAGCTAAACGATATTTGAATTTTTCTTCTTTATTTCTCCATATTCACTTAGAAAATTGCCTTCCAGGTCCCCTATTTTCTTTCTCTCTCGAAATTACACGCCTAAAGCGATCGACTTTCGAACGCAAGTTCAATTACATTCCCTATATATTTTCAAATACCGAGGGTACGTATCGTGTGGTTTCTCCTGCTGGTGGTTTTTTTTCCTCTCTAGATAATCGCCTGTAAATAATAGTTAAAAGAGGTGCTCAGATGTTACAAAATATTCGTACGATGGAAATATTTTCCGTTGAGGAAAAAAAAAATGGCTGCATTTTTGTTTTTCGCCGCCAAACATGCATAACAAAACCGCGTCATCTGTGCGCCGTTTTTCGTCTTCATAAATATTAATTTTCGCCATAAACGACTTTTCGAATTTTGTCGAATAGCTGGCTGAATGATGTAGATGCTTGTAAACTGCTTCGAGTTGCTTTTTTGCTAATAATTTCGCACATGTTGCGGTTTTTTCTTTTTCGGCGAGCCACTCAGTTTTGAAATTTTCAACGATGTGGGTAATACCGACGAGACTTCGGATGTTTCTCGAGTATATTTATACGAAACACTTCAACGTGATTTTCAAACTGTTTCGATTGGGTGATGGGGGATTAAAAAATTCAATTCAGTCGACGCCCTGAAATCTTTTTTATCGAATATATTTTTAAACTAATATTAAAAAGATATCGTTCTCTAGTTGAATTCAACTACGAGTTGATACAATTTTACATATTCGTAGCTCTGTATACCGTACCCCCTGAGGGAATATAGTTTAGCGATGCGCTTTGAAATTCCCAACTTTACATTTTCGCACTTGGTGCGCATTTTCCTCTCGTACCAGCATCGCGTTTTTTTTTTATTAAACTATTTGTCGTAATTTTTTTTACTGCTCTAGGCGAATTTCGAATTGTAAATAAAAAATTTGACAGTCGTTTTGAATTTATTGGAAAGTTAATCGTAACTGTCAACCTCGGCTGTAGAGGTGAAATTCAAAAAGACACATACTTTTTTCTCCTATTTTTATTCTAGTCGTAAATTTTTTTACGCGAAATTGCGTCGAAGTTGAAATATTTCTCTATGACGAACCGTGTACCAATTTTTTCGTGTTTTGTATTCGATGAGATTACTTGCTGTCGGAGAAAAAATTGGAGAATTTTTTATCGTCGGAACTACGCGTATAAGTATGGTTTCCATGTACTTATTTCGATTCGTAAAACTGATCTAGGGGTTCCGAATTTTTCGGTTTGGCAGATTTCGAAATTTTTAGGTAATGTTTTGGCTGAAAATTGAGTCCATTTTGAAAAAAAAATTAGCTGAAAAGTAATTGGTTTTTTGGTTGAATTGAAAATTGAAATTTGAAATTATTTGGTGATTGATATTTTCCGAATCAGTTCATATATGGTAGATTGGTAAAATTAATTTTAAAAATATTATTTTTCATAAAAATAATTTTTCCATGTTCAGAAGAAGGAAGGAGAGATAACGATTTTCACATTGGATCGGTAATTTAAACTACCTACGTATTTGGTTTAAAAGATTAATTTCAAAAAAAAGTCTCAAAAAATTCGAAAAATTCTTCAAAATAAGTTTAAATTTGAATTTTTGAAATATTTCAAATTTTTCAAGAATTACTGAGCATGAGTTCAATGCTTTGATTTTCCTGATCCAAGATGACTTGAGAATAATGTTTTTATCATCTCAAAAGTTTTTAAAAATATACTTTTGATGTTGAAAAAAATTAATAAGGGTGTATCTAAAAATATACAAAATATCAATTTTTGAAACCATTAGATGAATTCTTTCCTTTTTTTTTTTTTTTTTTTTTTTTTTTTTTACGAAATCATGTTGAGAAAATTCACTTTACAGAAATGTTGCTGATTTGGTGTTTTTTGGTTGTGAAGTTTCTTCTGTTTTTTTTTTTTTTTTTTGAGTTTAACTCGTGCAGAATTTATCACCTTTGGCTTTGATATAAAAACTCATCCAAATTTTTGATCTACATCTTTCTGAAGAATTTTTTTTCTAAGGTATTGAAAATTTATTCAATAATTTTTTTCTTGAAATTGAAATGAACAGAAAAATTGTGATTTCCAAAATTAGAAGTACAACTGAATGAGTCGTAACGCAAATGAAATTTCATTAGTATTTCCCTTTTCACTCCAAAGCTGAATTTCGGCTCTTTAGAAGTTCCTCTAAACACACTTGTGGTAAAAGTTCGAGTGTCATAGGCGCACCCAAGGGGTGGGCTCAGAGGGCCTGAGCCCCCCCTTAAGCTTGAAAAAATTTTTATTACAAAAATATTTTAAAAAGTGCATTTTTTTGTTTTTCAAACAGTATTTTTTCAAAAAATTTCGCCCTTGTTTCACTTGGGCAGTATTTTGGTGTTTTTATATTCAAAATTGATTATTTTTGAACAATTTTTGTGTCAAAAATCACAAATTCCTCAATAAATTCCCAGTTTGTCAGAAAAAATTAATGATTTTTGACTGAAAGATCAGTGAAAAATGATTAATTTGAAATTTGACCCCTCCCCTTATTTTTCACAAGTTCTCAGCCCCTTCCTTAATTAGTTTCTGGGTGCGCCTATGTCGAATGTTACAGTATAACTGTATTATTTTGCCTCCTCTGGAACTGGATTATTGATTTTCAAAATTTCTTATTGATCTCCGTGCAGGGTTGAGTCATAAACGATCGTTAAAAATTCTTCTATTTCAAAATTTAATTTTTCATCTTATAAAACTCCCAGTTAAGAACAAAATTTTGGAAAATTTGAAATTTTTTTAGGGATCTGAAGGGAGAAGCTTAACATTATTATTTTGTACGTACTCCAGTAGAAAACTTGAATTTCGAAAATTCAAAACTGTTCCTGAACTTTCCTTTAGAGCTGAATTTCGATAAAAAACGGAATGTTTTTTAGCATGAAAAAAAGTCGAATTGCTCAAAAATTTGGAAAAATCTCGATTTTCATTTTTAATAGAGACGGTACTCAGCAAAATAATGTTCACTTGGGAATCGAAAAAATTTGGGAAATAGTCAGAATTACAGTAGAATGATAATGATTGATAAATCAGTAAAAAAATTCACTGAAAGCAAACGATAAAAACATTTCTGAAAAATCAGTGAAACTTCGCTGAATTATCTGAAATTTGCTAAAAAAAAATCGGTGAAATTCTTTGAAAAATTTGTGAATTTTTTTTGAAAAAATCAGCCAAAATTCGTTTGAAAATTAAATAATTTTGTTCTTCCCCCTGTACTACAATTCTGACTTTTTTTGGTGACTTTTCACTAATTTGAATTGAGAGAGTATTTTTCGAAGTACTTGTTATTTGGGGGGAGGGAGAGTGGAAGTCGTTCCACTTAATCAAACATTTTCCCTCGTATCCCTTTTTTCCTACAGTGACAATTTTAGTCATTTCCTGATTGAAGTATGATGAATTCTTAATTATAATTAAATTAAACATAGGTAATTATGGGTATACTTACACTTTTTTTTTTCAAAATTCCAATGTTGAAAATGCAAATCAGCAGATTTATCAAAAGTACATTTTATTTCACTTCCTTGATGTAAAAAATATTTTAAAAAAAATTTCTACTATGCTTGTTTTTGATTATATGACTCATTTGTATTCTGGTTTGTTTGCAGGAAATTTTAATGGTGAAGGTGTTCATGTTCAATTTTCAAGAAATCGAAGTAGGTGAGTTTATACTAAATAACTTGAAAATATCTACCTATTTGCTAATTTTTTAGCCAGTCTTTGCCAGAGAAGAGGACACTATATCGATAAAATTTTATTTCATATTCTTCCTTGATTAAACTTTTCCGTAAAAATTTCAACAATAAAATAATTCCGAGGGTTGAAATGCGAAAAGTTTTCACCAGTCAACGAAATTACAGATGGAAACGCCCATGTTAGGACATTCATCTTCTATAGATTTTTTATTGAGAGATTTTTCTTCTCCTAAATTGTATTGATAGTACCTCGTAATCACCTTTCATTTAATTTTAATTTTACGAGTTGTCAATCCAAACGTTTGTTATTAAAAAAAATTCCGCAAAAAATTATTCATCGCCTCACTTAAAATTAATCGAAACGACCAAATTTTCAGAAAAAAATTCTCACGTCGAAAAACACTCATCCCTTTATTCGTCCTGGTCCTCTAGTCCTCTAACGATAAAAAAAACCTCTCAAGTACCTCTACAGGCCTCTGAAATCCTTCAAAAATCAAAACACAGTCATCAACGAAACATGGCGTTTTGGCGTTTGAAAATGAAAAAAACCAGCCATCGAGATCAACAAACGGTTCGACATTTTAATTAATTTTCATAGTCGAACTCGTCTCCGGCATCTGAAGCGTTTCGCTGTAAAGAAAAGTCATAAAATTTGTGTATAGGTAAACACCAAACAACGCTCTCAATTGTCACCATCGCCATCGAAGGGTATTCGGTACCTAACGGGGTATGGTAGCGAAGATTAACGTTCGAGGGGGTTTCAGTACGGGGTTATTTTCATCCCTGTTGTGTTGGAGCTCGGTTAGTTACCTTATTGCGGTTTCGGTGTTTAACAGTTTGTCGTTGGTATCGGCGTTGAAAACACGTGCAGTAAAGCGTCGGCGATCGCTCCGATGGCGTGAGTTTTTTTCGACGTGATATTTTTTTCCAGCATTTTTTTCGAGAATACGTAATTTTTGACGAAGTAAGCGATTTCTTTCAGAATTTTATTTCGAATTTTTCCTCGTAGATTGATGATTTTTAATTTTCGTAGAATTTTAATTTTTTTTTAAATTTAGGAAATTTAGAGAGTTGAATTATTGAATGTTTAATTTTGTATTAGGCAATTTAAATTGAGATAAAATTCTCAAATTTTGAGTTTTTCGTTCAGGTATTTTTATTTTTCGTCGCTAAAAATGTTTTTTTTTTTCATCTATAGTGTTTGAAAAATTAGTGATCGAGTTATTGTGAAAATTGAATTTTTTAAATATTGAACGAAACGATGGAAAAGTGATGAAAAATTCATTACTTACCGATGAATTGATGAAATTTTTCCCCCAGAGACTTTATTCAATCTTTCAATCGACGAATTATGAGTTCATAGTTCATACCCAGTGAAAAAATTTTACTCGTTAAGAGAATATGAAACTATTTATTTTTATAGCTTATAAGAATTAATAGGAATCAAAAAAATTGGTAAATATTTATACAACCAAGATCTTAATCTAATAGCGTACTTAAATTGGGTTCAAATTAAATCTAAGGAAAATAGGAACCTAAAGCAACGCACATTGCAATTTGTGAGATTTCGGTGACGTATAAATAATTTTTCAATTTTTTTTAATCAGGGGAAAATCGTTTTTGTTCAATTTAAATGTAGAATTATTATTACCGGGTTTGTACAAATGTCTCTTGGAACTTCCTCTTCGTTTGATTTTTTTCGGCTCCGGAGTAATTTTTTCTTGAGTTTTAACATGCTTTTTAACGTTAAATCCTATTTTATCTTCAGATAGAATAGGTTTTTCATCAGCAATTATCTTTCTTAAACTATTTTCCGCCATCGACTTGCCGTCTCTCCAAGCAGCAACTTTTTCTTCCCATGGCAATTCTTCATCCGATTCTAGACCATTGTGTATATACGAACTCATGCTAGAAAAAAAAAACGATCGAGGTGAGATTAATTTTTTTTTTCGTAATCTGGTGGTTATGATGTTTTTGAAGATATGAAATTTCAACAAATCTTCTTACTTTTTTTCTTCAGTCTATATCAGCTTGAAAAATCGCTCGAGTGTTGGTGTACGTACTAAAATTTGAATCGATGAATTTCCAATTCTGAAATTAACGCGTGGCATTATTTACTCGTCAAAACTTCAACGAAATGACGATTATGCATTGAATATGCTACGTTCACGAAATACTTTTCTTATTACAGTTTGACCAGATAAGATAACATTTTGTACATCGTATCAACCATTTACGAAACCTTATCGGAGTACATCGGAGTACAATGTATTACTCTAATCAATAGCTACCAAAACAGAAACACTCCGATGTAAATGGTAAAATGAGAGTTTTACTCGTATCCAACGATCACCTGCTAAACTGATTTCAAACCTTGTAATCGTCTTTCTAGCATTCATATTCTGAGAACAAAGTTGCGATCAAATTTATGCTTATCAAATCAAATAAAGAACTTGAAGAATTTCTTTTCGATCAACCATGGCTATTGCCCATCGTCAAAAATAGTTCTAAAAATTCCACTCGATTGGAATCCAATCTCGATACAAGTTTTATTCATACTTGAAACTAAGCTAAAAAAACTATAATTCATGACATCATGACATCAGTAGGTTTCCAGTGATTCAAAGTGAAATTTGACAAGTCCAAGCATAGGCGCACCCAGAAATTAATTAAGGGAGGGGCTGAGAATTTGAGAAAAAAATGAGGAGAGGGTCAAATTTCAAATTGAGTCATTTTTCACTGATATTTCAATCAAGAATAATCAATTTTTTCTGACAAAGAGAGAATTTATTGAGAATTTGGTGATTTTTGACTGAAAAATCAATCAAAAATTGTCAAGTTTTGAAATGAAAGTACTAAAATACTGCCCGAGCAAACTGCGAAATTTTTTTTAAAAAATATACTTTGAAGAGCAAAAAATTGACTTTTTTCTCATTCTGAAGCAAAAAATTATTTTTTCCGGGCTTAAGGGAGGAGGGGGGGGGGCTCGAGCCCTCTGAGCTCCCCCTTGGGTGCGCCTTTGAGTCCAAGTTCTGTGTTTCGGCAAAAATAAATTCAATTATGATGTTTCATTTTCTCGAAGAAAAAAAGTGAAAAAATTGCCACTTACAAATCAATAAATAAAATCAATATTCCAAATCACAAAACGAACGAATGAATTTGATAAGATATGAAAATAGATGTGACACTAGTTTCACTATTTCTCCCATTTTTTCCCCTTTAAAATTGCCTAGCATTAAGTATTCGCTCTCCGAATTCGTTTATGTTTGGAGGACATGATCATAAAATTCGTCCACTTCGGATCGATTTAAATCGATTCTAATGTTGAACGATTATAATTGATTATCAACGTAAAAAAAATGATCGAAGTGCGATAATTCTTTCGTGGAAATCGATTCTATTATTCATTACAAATAATAGAATAATCAATTGTTTTTCACCTTCTCGTTTTTTAGACGAGAACTGGACAAAAATTGGAAAAAATGAGACATAGTGCAGAAGCTTTGAAAAAAAAAAAATAGAAAAAAATAGCAGCTTTGAACTGAAAAATGTGTGTTTTTGGAAAATATTCTTTTTTTTTCGATCAAGCCTAAAATTCCTCAAGTAATTTCTTAAAATTTTTCACGGATCTCAAAAATCCCCAACTTGAATGTATTTTCCTTAATTTTAGAACATTTGTTTAGAAACATATTTTAACGAGCTTTGAAGAAATTTGGAAAAAAATTGAATAACATTACCAAAAATACGCATATTTTAGGCAAACGCCCATAATTTTCTTTCAAGCTTTTACACAGTGTCCCAGATTTTCACTTTTTTTTCTGGCTCAAAAAACGATTTTTTTTTCTAATTTTTTAAAATTTGAATTAAGTACTTCCTCCAGTTTTGACACTCCAAATTTTCTCCTACTTTTTTCTTAAAAATTTGTATAGAACTCTGAAAGACGTAAGAAGAAATTTCGATTTCGAGGATTTTAGCCATTTCAAGGAATTTTTGAAATTTCGGTTGACAGCCTTGTTTAAGACGAAGAAGAAATTGTTCCCAATTTTTTCAAATTACGATTATAATTGACCCAATTGATTATTTTTCTCGCCGATTAATCGATTATCGATTATTTTCAAATAATAGATTTCACCCGGAAGTGATCGATTTTGAAAACATTTCATTTCATCACTTTCTTATTTAATGATTGACAAAATTCAAACTTCCATCTCGCGATACGATTTCGAATCAGGCCAGTTTCTTATACGCGAAGATTTCGATTCAGGAAAAAATTCTATTTACATTTTTTTTCACTCTGGTCAGCTTTAAAAAAGATGGAAAAAAGTTCGGTTCAAGGGTGATTTCCTCGAAAAATTTTTTGCCCGATGAAGAGAATATTTTTACGTACGATAAAATTGGGGATAATTTTGGCGAGATTTCAGCAGTAGACGGTCAGAATTTGCCATAAAATTATCCTTGAGTCAGCATTTCGACGAAATTTTCTAAAAAATTAGATTCATCCTTCTAATGAAATTCTTAGCAACTTATTTGATTCTAAAAAGCGATATCTGAGCAGAAAGATGACATCTAATTGGATTGACGTTTGATTTTTATTACACGCGGCTTTACAAAACTTAATCTTCTAGGCTTTTGAACCTATGGGCCTAGATACCTACTTACCTAGATCGTAAATCTACACACGATAAAATTAGCTTTACTTACATTCGTAATCTTCTTCGTTAAAATTCTTCGATAAATCACAAATCACTTTTTCACTTCAAGTTTGAAATATCACAACTTTCAAATGCTGAACCGTTAAAAGTGAACTGACATGTACGAATACTCATCTACGATTATAAATAGTTCGACCTTGCATCTTGCATCCTCGCTGAGACATCAAGCGGTTGATTTTCATGTTGGGGAGTGGGAGTATTATTGATCATGCGTGCGTCGATGGTACTGGTGGCTGTTTTATGAATGAGTACTACAGTATAAGGATGAACTGGTTTATTTCCCTTTCCCTTGAACCCGCCGATTCTTGCACTTGAATCTATACTTAGAAGCGCGTTCCATGGTTACATGAATTGTTCGGTTGTTTGGCGACTAATTTCTGTCTCCACCAAAAAGTCGCCAAGGGTGGGCTTTGGAGATAAGAGTGTTTCATTTATCCACCGGAAAGACGATATCATCTTTCACTGAAGCGCATTTTTTAAACCTCGTGCATAAAACCTCCCTGCCACGTCCCCCCACCCCACAAGTCCCATTTGTGAGTCTGAATCAGTGGCGACCAGAGTCCGTTCTAAAAATGACTCGAGGTCGGAGTCGTGGACTCCGAGTCCGAGTCCATTCGAACGTCAACCTACGTTTCATATTAAATTTTCACCATTTTTAGATAACTTTCGAATTTCATCAATTTTTTCTCGTCTTTTTCCCAAAAATTTTCCCTACATATTTTCGAACTTTGAAATGTTCAACTGCGATATTTTTTTTCTCGATGTTTCTAATTTTAAAAATTTTCCAGCATATTTAAATTAATCCTTTAATATTTTTTCAAATTATTTTAATACAGTTTTTTCAATATTTTCTATTTTTTTTTTTAGTTTTTTTCTTAATTCTAAATAATTTACCAGCTTTGAATTTATTTCTGATTTTTTTTTTCAGTTTCGAAAGATTTTTGGAAGAAATGATTAGTAATATCTGAATATTATTAGTCAAATTCAGTGAAATTCTATCTTTTTGATCGAATGAAATTAAATTAATTGGGAATCGGTAATTTTTATTGATTTCTCAATCAAAATTGCTGATCTTTTCCGAAAAATTGGAATTTGATTAAGAAATCAGAGAGCAAACTTCTGTGAAAAATCACGTTTGAAAATCAAAAAAAATATTAACATTTCTTGACATATTTTTATCGAGATGGAATTTTTTCCAACTTTCAAAAAAAAATGACAATTTCATTCTTTCGAAAAATACTCTCACACGAATCTAAATTTGCAGGCGCAGAAATTCATTTTTTTTTTTGAGGGATTCTCTCCATTCTTTTCAGTTCACTACAGTTCAAGTTTAATTCAAGTACAGCCTAGTTTTGGAAATTATGATTCAGTATTTCGAAGTTTTCATTTTTGTGTGATGCCTATTAAAAGCAGAATAAACTGCATACCTATTTCAGCGCTGCTTGCATTGCATCCATTCATAAAAATAGTCTCCTCCCTCCTTTCATTTTACTTCTCCGAAGACGATTTTTAATTGAAAAATGAACCACATCTTAATTAAAGTTCAGATTTTGAAAATTCTTTCAGATTCAGCATTCTAGTTGAATTTTTCAAGTTTGAATCTATTCTCTCATTATTAATCGGTGAAAATCGTCGAAAATCACTAGAAAATAGTCAGATTTGCTGCTCAGGTACGTAATAAGTAAATTAAATCTATGAAAAATTTCACTGAAAATAGAGAATGAAACAATTTCACCAAAAGCAGACAGCGATAGAAAATAATTGGAAAATTAGTGAAAATTCACTGAAATTTTAATAAAAAATCTAAGAATCTGAAAAATCAACAAAAATCCACTGAAAATTAAAGAATTTGGTTAATTTCTCCTGCATTGCAATTTTTACTTTTTTTTTCAGTGACTATTCATTGATTCGAAATGAAAAAATACTCTCTCCTTTCATCAATTTTTGGTCTCATTTTGATTTTGACGACAAAGTCGACGGGTAATTGGAAATTGATGTCTTAAAAAACCTCATAAATTACCATTTGAAATATCAGGGGTGTGAATTTGAATTCCAATTTTTCAAAACCTCTTAATATTAGGCCTTCTACATATAGAGGCCTGAGACATATAGTTTTTTGGAAACGTAGGTAAGCAGTCATTAAAAAAATCAGGTCAAGATCCAAAAATTGAAAAATGAGTTTTCTTATTATGACAGTTGACGGTTTCTGAACATGCTGAATTCGGCATTGATATTGAAAACGTTCGTGAACGATTCATTTCGTTGTCAATAAAAAAAAACTCATTTTTCGGGGAAACCAGAGAAATTTTTCAAAAAAATGATTTTTTGGTATGTTAGAAAATATTTTATGTTTTTCCTGTGATACCAATTCTCAGCTTAATCCAGCCATTTTTGAATGATTCAAGTATTGCATTTTTCCCATTTTACAGATGTATTTTTGGATGAAAACATGGTTTTCCTGTGATACGTCACAAATGCTCTGAAATACGAGTAAAAAAGTAATTTTTAATTTCTAGTTTATTTGAAAAAATTTCATTCAAAAAAATTGATTAGGAATAACTTTTTTGGAAATTTTTACATTTTGGAATTCAGTACTTGATGGTTTGAAAAAATTGTACCCAGGAAAATGGGTAGAAATCGAGTAAAAAAAACGAAAAATTTTTATGCCATTCCAAAGTCTATAAATTCAAAGGTCAAATGAAAAAAATTTAAAAAATTGCAAAAAATTGAGGCATAAAATTTTTTGTGCATTTTAAAGGCTGAAAAGTTTCACCGGAGCTGCTGGAACATCGTAACCTCATAAACCACTCCTCAAGCCGGGCAAACCGGACTTGTAAAATTAATGAAGAAGAGGAAGTCGAGATCACATACCCGCGATCAAATTACAATCTAAGACGTCAACCCTTTAAGATTAATAATAAGTGGTACGAAAATGAGGCTTGGTCGGAGGCACCGGGAATCTGGGTGACGCCAATATACGCCACGTTATTTTAATTTTCATACAGCCGTTCGAGTCTAATACATGTTTGATATTAACAGTGGCGTCGGAAGCATTTTTTTTGGGTGGGTGCAAAATGAGTATAAAGACTTGGAAAATCAGACAATTTTTTGGGGAGAGGGGCAAAATGTACCTTTTTTCGCACGTTTGCCTTAAATAGTTTATACAGTTGTGAGTTTATTCGTGCCCGAGCGAAGCGAGGGCGAAGTTTTGAAAACATTGGAAATTTAAGGCCCCAAAAAAACATTTTTACATTTTTTTTAATGCTTCGAAAATTCTACTCTGGTGTGATTTGGGGGGGTGCAAACGATACTTTGCACCCCTGTTAGAATTTTGGGGTGGTGCAATGCACCACCTGCACCCCACTTTCCGACGCCACTGGATATTAATACGTGAGAAATTGCATCGAAAAGGTTCGAGTTCTCAGTGTAAAATTGAGGAGAGTGTACTATAGAGTATAGGAAAATAGCATGTAAAACTTTTTAGCTTGTTAGACTTAGGGGTAACTATTAAAGTTTTGGTAACTACAGCAGTTTCTAGTTCGGCGAAGTTTAACGGGTATTGCGGTTTTAGCTTTTGGAGCAGCTTTTACGTTTAAGCTTGGCGTTTTAACGCCACGTTATTTGATCCTTTTGTTTAGAATCATAATACTCATTTACCGAAGCTCTCGGTGCATCCGTTGTAAAAGTAACTTTGGCTTAAATTAAATCCGATTTATTGTGAAGACGCGCGGCAAGGCGCACGGCATCGGCACCGTACGACGTTGGACCGGAATTTATTAACCAGTCGAGAACTAAACGCCGTATCGAGTTGATGGAATGAAAATTTCAACGAAACGTTAACCGTGTACTAAAAATTCGATACGTATAGGAGGATTTACTTGCCATCAACTACGATTCCGCGCCGCATCTCTGTCTATAGTTCCAAGTACGCGTCCTCTTTCCTGCCCTTCCACTCTTTCACGCTGATACCGAACACATGTAATGTAAATACCCAGAAAATTGGATCACTTTTAACTGGCGCACGTATCAATTTAGGATTTCCACACGCTCTAAACCGCGAATAAATTTCACGCCTTTGGTTTATAGGTGCCGTACGTACTGGAGTGGATTTTTTAAGCATTTTGAGGGATGTTTTTAACTGATTTTTTTTTTTTTTTCATTCGTGGTTTGTAAGGAGATTTAAAATTCAGCGACTGAAGTTCTGATATTTTTCCTGTCATTCTGACTTTCTGATGATATAAATTATAAGTATCAGTGACTTTTGATATTGAAATTTTGGTCTTGAAAATTTTGGATTGACCCCCCTTCCTCACGCCCAAGGAAAAAAACATATCCACGTTAAAATCTTTCGCCTCGACTTTTTCCAATTCCTAACTCTAAATCTTCAAAAATTAATTATTGATCGTGAATTTTTGAACATTTTCGAATCGAATGAGAGTCAATTCTTGTACATGCTCAATATGAGCGTTTTTATAGGTTTAAAACCCCCCTTTTTATTTTTAGGTACCTACTAGAGCCAAATTGCAATTTCCAACTGTTGCCCCCAAAATGGAGGGGGGAAGGAGGAGGAGGATGGTCTGGTTTCTTACGGCTCCGAAATAATCATCCAGAGGGGGCCCATCTACTTTTGGTTTTCTCCGAATTCCTGTCCAAAAATTCAATTTTTACTTTTTCAAAAACCACAATTTTTTTAAAAAAATTGTTTTTTAATTCATTTGAAAATGTAAATTTTGTAAACAAAAAAGGATGCTATAGATTTTTTTTTTAAATTAATTCAGTATAATTTTTATATCCTTTTTGCTATCGATTGTGAGAAAAAAAATTATTTTCAAAACTTCTCGAAAGTATACTTACCAAATTTTCAACTATGAAGAAAAAATTTGAATCAAGTTGTGTATTTTTGATCCTTGAATTCGATTTTCGAAATGGAATAATCAAAAGATGGATAGGTAGATACTCTTCTTGAACAAAATTTTGAAAATCTTCAGTTTATGTGAAAGTAGTTGAGTTGAGATGTCGTCAAGGAGAATACCTCCCGAATTTTTGAAATTTTTGAAATTTTCCAGATACATATTTGAAATTACCAAATTATAGGTATCTATTTTTGAAACCAGATTCAAAAAAAATGCCGAAGTATCTACTTAATTTATATTTTTACAAAATAAAAAATAAGTGTTTCGTTGCAGAAAAATTAAAGCGTTTCAATCCATTCTTCAAAAATTTCAGTTCATTATAAAGGAAGTTAATGTGATCTATTGAGCCAACAGTAAAAAGTGTTTTTTTTTTTTTTTGAAATTATGCAGTATTTTGAGAAGAAAAATCCCAATTTTCTTAAAACGAAAAAAAATTGTGAATTGTTGAAACCAAAAAAATTGTACCTACCTAAGAATTTTAAGTCAAAAAAATCTATCTATTGTATTTGAAGAAAAAATTGACAATTTTGTGAGCAGAAAAAACTCATTTTTCCTAGACGAAAAAATTGTAAAGTTTTGTTGACGATTGCAGCGAAAAATTGCAGTTTCTTGAAACAGAAAAATTGAAATGTTTGAAGCAGCAGAAGAGCAAAAAATATGGAGGTATACAGAGGTAAAATTTTTTGAAGCAGTGACAAATTGAAAATTTTAAAACCCCCTTCCCCAAAAATGAAATGAAATAAAATTAAATTGAAAATGATTTTTGTTGATCTCAATGATCAAATTACCTGAACCTGAATGTTGTCAATTCATCCGCTAATCGATGGAACCTTCACAACCAGTCTTCATCTGTTCATCATTTGAGTCAAAATTTTTTTCAATGCAAAGATGTATGTCACTCACATCTTTGAATGAAATTTTTAGCTGCCTAAAGTGATTTTTCAATTTTTAAGTATTTTTTGAAAACTGCAAAAATAGATTGTTTATGTATGATTCAATTTTTCATAAAAATTGTAAATATTGAGATGAAAATCTTAAAATTGGTTTATGTATTAAAATCAGTTCTTCGAATTGATTGCGACCATTTCCAAGTTGATTTAAGGTCTTCAGAAAAAGTTGACTTTTTCTTGCGAATATTGATTTTAGTACCCCCTGAATCTAAATCGGTCAAAGTCTAGTCTGGTCAAATTTAGCCCACCTACTTCATGCAATGAAATAAATCACGCCAAAAATTAGTGATCTTTTCAGTCATCTCCTAGTTTGACCGAAAAAAAAAATCATTGGAAAATCATTAATATTTTTGATGAAATTTATTTAATTGGATGAAATAGGAATTGGATCTGGATTCAACTGATTCAAATATAAAGAATATTAAAAGCCTGGATAGTGGATATGGATACCAGCCTTGGGTGTTAAAAATTGGTTTTTGAGCTGAGGTTCCCTCTTGATTCTATCTAAAAGGCCCAAAATCAGTGTCAGCTCAAAATCCGATTTTTGATACCTAAGGCTGGTTTCTGTATCCAGGCTTCATTGCATCCATTTTAAAATTTTAACTTATGATTTACTATTTTTATGAAAAATTAAACCATCATCAGACAATTTTTTGCTGTTTTCAAAATTTCTTAAAAAATTTATCAATTAATTTTATTATTTATCTAAAATATTGATTCTAGTTCAATCGGTGAGATAAGGCTGTAAAAGTTCTTTTTCAAGTATAATTGTAACATAAAATAGGGTTCGAGAAACTTTCAATTTTTCCGCAGATTTTTCGAAATAAATCATTGATAAATATCTGAGGTACCTGTCTCCACCTTGAATCCTTTTCCCAGTCATTTCAATCCAATTATATCACAACTCGAAAAAAGAAAATGAATTCCCAAACACGTCTCTCCCTCCTCCATCCCTTCAGTCATTGAACCCTCGCTTAATTTGGCTTGTAAATTGGCCACGATAATACATTCCACGTAAGTCCAAAAAAAAACCCTCCACTTACCTCTTCGACGCATCCTTTTTCGCCATCGTTTCTTTATATAAGTGATTTTAATCGCGAAATAAAATCATGGCTGCAATAAGAATTGACGAATGAAATTTACATAATACGACGCAGCTCTTGCCTCGCTACATTCGCTAAACTAATGAAATTACCGCTAAATGGGTAGACACGTTTTTTTTTTCTTCTTTTACGCATCTCGCGATAAGAAATTCCTTCGATGTCGCGTCCCATTATTATTCAAATAAGTACGTGTTAAGTGTTCCTCTTATCCTTGCTTTACATCGGTACCTACCGTATGGTGCTCCATAAGTAAAGAAACTCTGCAATAAGTAGCTGAAATTTTTATCATGGCGTCGAGTCGTCGTTTCGTATCTTTGTCGAAAGGACGTTGCCTCGATTTTTATCATTTTTTTCACCACTACCTGCAACGAAGATAGAGAATTGAAAATGCAATCGAACGTATTGAATTCCAAACACAAATTCTTATTTTCAACGCTGAACACAAAAAATCAAAAATTTTGAATCTCAGGCCAATTTTTATCCATAGGGAATTTTTCATTGGAAAATTTTCATAATTCAAGTTCGAAGAAAATTACTTTCTGAAAAATAAAACGATTCAGCGTTTTCGTGTTTTTTCTCATTAAAATACCTATCTCGTTTATTGTTCGAAACCCCCCAAAAAACACGATTCGACTTTTCAATCAATTTGAAATTTTCCACCTCGTTTTCGCTTCTTCAAACATCGAACGAAAACCGAGCCAGGGAGAAATTGGTAAACAGCAGTACGTCTATTTCGTTTGTACGCTGCAATTCCGAACCCTTGCGAAATAAGATTCGATCTCTCCAATTTTAATGTACTCGTTGCGGTTCCATTTTGAGTCCGGCACCCCGCCGAGAGCTTATGAAAATCTTCATCTCGGACACCCCGAAAAAGAAAAATCGCCTGGGAAACAAACTAGCATCTTTTTCTTTATCTTTTTTAATACGACGTTTTGATAAAATATTCTCGTTTTTGGCAAATTCGCCGAAACACTGCTCGCAAACGGTTTAATATAGGATTTATATACGCCATGGCTGGCACTACGATGACAGCTATTACATAAGCCGGGCTGCTCTGTGTGCACCGTACACACGATGAAATATATGGCAGTGCTTTAAAAAAACCCAGAACGAGATACCCCCGAAGATTCGAGGCGGATTGCGGATAAAACAACTCCACGAACGCGGTGACGCTGGCGAGCAATTGAAACCGTCGAATATTCGCGTTTCGACGAAATGTCGTTATATTCGGCGACAAAACCCGAAGAAGTATAAAAAAATACTCGAGCGTTGTTAAATGCTAGCACCCTGCGGCGATTAGACCTTATGGATCCGGTAGCTTTATATTTTTTCATTCGTTCATCAAATTGTATATTTTAAAAAATACGACGGCGTATTTTTTCCAACCCGAGCTTCCTTTCTTATTCATGGTCGCAGTCGCGATGCTTCGTTCTCTCTTTTTTTCCCTTTCATTCTTTGCACAAACTCGACTATATTATTATATTTGTAGGGGTTTTCATTTCGTCAAATTTTAATACTTTTTCCAAGACCTTTCCCCCCTTTTCATAGTGTTACAGCGTGGTGAAGTAATGACGAAAAAAACGTATTGGATTGGTGGATTCTTCCTTTGTAAAATCGGTTTCTTTTATCAATCAGCTAGGCATATTAAAGATGATTTTTTTCCATTCGCAGAATTAGGTCGAAAAGATGAAACAATATCTAAATGGACGTTCGACTAAATCAAATCAATGGTCTGAAAGGTTGAAAATGTAGCCTAAGGATAATCCGAAGCTGAACTGCAAACTATTACTTTCTATAAAGGAAAAAATTTCGAAAATCTTTTTATAAATAATTCGGTTTCACATCCGAAAATCGAATAATATGCATTCAGCTGGTTTTTTTTTTCGCGCGAGATTGTATTCTGATCCATGATTCAAGAATAGGAAATTGGAAATTAATGATGCATTGTTGGTGAGAGTATATTGAAGAGTTGTTGTTGGTGAGAGTATATTGAAGAGTTTATTGAAGAGTTGGTCAAATGGAGTTAATTTTTTCAAAATTAAGTATTGATAGATTTCGGCACGATTTTTATATCTGGGTTCCAAATGCCAAATTTTGTTTGCTTTCTTATAACTAATGAAAGGAAAAACTATTTTTCGACCTGTTTGCTTCTGGGGTGGGGTGAGGGGGGGGGGGGGTCGAAAAATGTAGTTTCTCAATAACAATACACAGGCATAAGAAAAATAATTGAACATTTTTTTCTCTCGAGCTTGCTTTTATTGTTCTCCAACTCCTCATTTTTCAACCTTTCATCCCCCCCATTCATTTCCAAGGTTAAAGAATTTTCTTAATGTGATTTTTTTTTCAAGCAGCGTTTGCTCTTCAATTTTTGAGATTTGTGACAAGTTCACATAATTTAAAAAAAATTATTTTGGTACCCCGTGCCCGGATTATCTTTTAAAAAAAAGTTTGGCAGTCGATTCATGGAACACCCAGTATCGTTAATTAAAATTAATCTGTTTTCAATTGAAATTAAAAAAAAAAATCAAGGAAAATTTAAAGAAATTGAAAAATTTTTAAAAATGAAAAAAAAGTTGAAATTTAACTAAATTTAGACTGAAAAAAAGGGGGGAAGCTACTCACAAAACATTAAAATCGACCTTCCCATGAGTGCAAGTAGGCTGTGGTAATTCTCACTTCTCTAGAGGAAATTTTAAAAAGCTAAAATTTGATATATACCTTACTCTGTTTCCAATCTTTCGAATCGATTGGAAATGGTTTCGAGACATTCCGGTGCGTCTAGAAAATTTTGGAGTTTTGCGGCCCTCTTATAAAAATGATCCCCATGAACTCTAGCTCATGTAATCGCGGAATATCTGCATTGGATGACCAGTACCACAAGTGCTAAAATTCGTACGAACTATTTTTATGGGGTTTCTTCCAGTGTTGGAAGATTCAAAAATTCGCTAGGGGTTCCAATTCCAAGCCGTCTCGAAATTGTTTCCAATCAGCGAATGGAGCATTTATACTTACTTACTGAATTTCAAATTTTCTCCCCGATTATAGATCAACGTTTCATACTTCGAAGGGTGATGGCTAATTTTGAAATTTCTGGAATTCGCCAAAATTTGAAAAATGAAATCGATTTCCTTCTAAAATTTTGGATGTGGGGTTATTTTACAGTGTACGTACTTGGCGTATATCGGGCATGAAATTCATGAAAAACATGAAAATAGCGTGAGTGTCAGTATAGTGGCATAAAAATATAAAAATAGCATGCATTTTGATCGTTTTCAAAAAAAAAAAACATGAATTTTTTACGCTTTTCCCTCAATTTATAAATTGAAGAATTGATTTTGAATCATTTGTCGACTTCATTTTTTTCCCTTAAAAATGTATGCCCTGAAATATTTACGATAATTTACAGTAATTGTTAGAATATTTACAGCAATTTACCGTAATTACTGAAACATTTACCATAATTTACTGTAATTATTGAAACTTGTACGGTGATTTACCGTAATCACTGAACTATTTTCGGTAATGTACCATAATTATTGGAATATTTTCGGTAATTTACCGTATATTTTCGACATATTTACGGTGATTTACCGAAATTACCGATATATTTACGGTAATTTGCTGTAATTACTGAACATTTACAGTAATTTTCTGTAATTACTAAAACATTTGGAGTAATTTACCGTAATTACTGAACTATTTTCGGTAATGTACCATATTTATTGAAATATTTTCGGTAACTTACCGTAATTACCGACATATTTACGGAAATTTACCGTAATTATTGAAATATATACGATCATTTACCATCATATTAATTACTTAAGTATTTACGGTAATTTACCGTAATTACTGGAATATTTACGGAAATTTACCGTTATTACAGAAATATTTACGGAAATTTACCGTAATTATCAAAATATATACGAACATTTACCATAATATTACTTACTGAAACATTGACGGTAATTTACCGTAATTACTGAAATATTTACGGTAATTTATTGTAATTACTAAAATATTTACGGTAATTTACTGTAATTACTAAAATATTTACGGTAATTTACCATCATTACTGAAATATTTACAGTAATTTACCGTCATTACTGAAATATTTACGGTAATTCACCATCATTACTGGTAATTTACTGTCATTACTGAAATATTTACGGTAATTCACCGTAATTACTGAAATATTTACGGTAATTTACTGTAATTACTGAAATATTTACGGTAATTTACTGTAATTACTAAAATATTTACGGTAATTTACCATCATTACTGAAATATTTACGGTAATTTACCGTCATTACTGAAATATTTACGGTAATTCACCGTAATCACTGAAATATTTACGGCAATTATTAAAACATTTACCTTAACCTTAATTTATCGTAATTATTTAAATATTTACCATCATTTACCATAATTAATTACTGAAATATTTACGGTAATTTACGGTAATTACAAAAAAATTTTCTACAACATAAATATCGTGTCTACCGGGCATGAAAATCATAAAAAAACATGAAAATAGCACGAATTTTAATTTTCTCAATCCAGTACCCCAGTAGACACTATAACGTACCTACTTTTGATTTATTTTTCTTTCAGCCCAAAATGTTACTTCCAGTTCTTCAATTCTGGATATCTTTCAAAATTATATCAAATTTTTAAATTTTCACAACTGCGAATTTTTCGAATTGAAATTTTCTCAAAAATTTTCCCCCAATTTTATATTTTTATTAAGTACGTATTATTTTCAAAACTATTTCACCTAGAGACACCGACTTGGCTGAATTATCCGCCAACGTGCTAAATATAATTAAAACAGTAACCTAACTTAGGTAAGCGTACTATTCTCCCGCGAGGGGACGAATTATTCCGCACGCGAAATCGCCGACAACGACGCGATGTCCCCCGCGCAAAATTGTCTTATAAATTAGAAAATATTTCCTGGACGGTTTTTATTTACGGTCCGGCTCTCCCAGCTCGACGTTGCGTTTCCTTTTCGGGGTAGACGTGGCTTTTGTCGGTTCACCGGCGTGGATTTACGAATAGAAATTTTCGCCAAGTTAGACTTCGGAGAGCTATTAAAGTTTCAGTTAACATTAGCAGTTTCTTGTTTGTAAAGTTTGACATTGTTATAAGATTTCCGTTTCGCGCTGAGTTAACATTTATTCCTACGTTATTGTAGGAGCAGTTGTGATGGTTCAGGTTCGCGAACCATGCACGTGCGAAACAAACGTGTATCTAAAGGGCTATAAATTTATACGTATTACCGGTATAGGTACATTCAAAGTTCACAGATATACCTGGGTTAATGATGTGAGAAAACCTCCCTCCGGGCGAATCTCATGCTCTATCCATGGTCTCCTCAATCCCAAATACGTGTATCAATCAAACCAGCGAATTTTCTTTAATCGCCTATAAAGTATTATATTTCACCTTCGAGTGGTACGTGGTACCAAATGCGGTACCGGAGCACTACAGCTATATAATAGAGAGCGATGAGTACGATATTCAGCGGTCTGCGGCGAAACGTGACTAATGAAGTAAACCGACGTCGAAGAGCGTCTAATTAAATGAAATCATGCTATGTGTGGTAATCACCCAGCATCCTGGTTTATTCCAATAAGACACACGGTTGCGGATTTTTCCCACATCCAATTCGGTGTCGAGATCGAGCTACGTCGAATTTCAATCGACGACGTTTCCACCGCCACGCAGTCCAACATCGAATAATGTCGCAGCCTTTAGGACGACGTGACGGAAAATTAATGTAATGGCGCGTGCTACTCGACAACTCCAGATACATGGCCATTAATACATCGATCGTATGCATTAAAATTGGTAGCCTATGTAAAGGTTTACTCAGTACGCGATGAGAAAATTCATCACCGACGTGCTTCGGAGGTTGGGAGATGGCTGCGCCAGCCATTAAATGTCTCTCAAGTGATCTTCTATAATGGGCTTTTCAAATTAATGTTTTGTATAAATTTCTAAAGTGCCTGGAATACGGAACGTTATCAAGGTGTGTTCGAGTGCTGGTTAGTGAGCAGTGTTGCCGTACCGATTTTTGACCAGATAAAATAGTAAACTACAAAGCGATGCGGCTTGAAAGCAAAAGTTTCCGTTGGTATGGACTTGGGTCTTGTGTCTGCGTCTCCCTTGCTGGCTGAAAATTTCCTAACTTGTAACTTTTATACAAAGATAAACGAAAAGTTTGCTTTAGAATGTTACATTATGGGTAAATATTTCTGTACCATTGTTGGTAAGGGTACTAATTCGAGTGGCGGTTAATCTTGAAATTTCCTTATCCTTTGATCTATACCGAATTGGATGAATTTTTTAAACTTGGTTCAATTTTGTTCGAAAATCTTGCGGGTAGGTTTTTTTATTCTGTTTTTTTAGCGCTGAGAAGATGTTTAAAATACGAGTTGACTTACGAAAAAAAAAAAACCTAACAAAAAATCACAGTTATTTACTTTTTAGGTACCTCTACTAGAAACTGCAAAAAGTCAAAGAAGAATTGCCTCTTTTTCTCCTTGAATATGATGACTGGAAAGAAATTGATTTTAGGTACCTAAGTAAATTGTTGAGTAAAAAAAGTCTGTAAAAAAATTTGAATGAAATCGAAATTTCTAAGGGTGTAAACCCATTTCTGTGTGATGGAAAATCCTTTTTTCTTATCCTTTTTTATTTTTACTTTATAAAATTAATTTAAGTTATTTTTTTATAATTTTATATTTATTTAATTTAAATTTTTGATTATTAATTTTATTTTTAGAATAAAAGAAACAAAATGTTTTTGAAATTTAATGGAATAATACCCTAGAGAAACGTTAATCCTCCCAGTTTCAAAGCCCTAAGTTGAGTGGTTCTTGAGCAATGACTCAAAAGGTGGAAAATGAGTTTCATTTTTTTTCTCAGGATTGATTCAGCCGATTTTTTCAAACTTTGGTGTAAATAATGTGAGTATGTGAAAGGGCTTTTCGCACAAAAAAAAATGCAGCACCCCTCTTCACTTTTCCCTCTCCTAAAATTTGACTCAATATTTTGAGACCCTGTTCACCTGTGAACGACTTTGAGCAAAATTTTCAACAAATAATTTTTAGGTACATACCTAGATTGACATAACTTTTTTCAAAATTTCATCTCGGGTGCGTGGTGGTTAAAACTGACCAAAATTTTTGCGCTAAATGATAAAAAGATGATATTTTCGCAATTTTTTTCCATTTTTGCCGAAAGTATTTTTCTTAAAGTCTTTCATGGTAAGGATGATCTCAAAATATTGAGTCAAATTTTAAGAGGAAAAAAGTGGAGACGGATTCTATAATTTTTTTTTTATGAAATCCCCTCACAAATACCTACATTTGTGCCCTAGTTCAAAAAAAAAAATAAAATTACTTGATAAAAATATTTTTTGCTGAAAAATCAAAGTCTTGAAGGTTGTGAGAAGGTACAATATGAGTGTATGTATTTTATTAGCAGTGAGCCTGGATATAGAAACTACCCTTAGGTGTTGAAAATTAGTTTCTAAGTTGAGGTTCTCCTTTGATTCTATTTCTTCTGGAAAGTCAAAATTCAGTGTCAAGTCAAAAATGAATTTTTTACACCTAATGGTGGTTTCTATATTCAGGATCATAATGCTGGACAATTTGGAATTTTCGTTCTATTAATAGGTTAAAAATCACAAATTAGATGTACATACGGCTTGTTTGTTTTTTGGAAGTAAAAAAGGAGTCAGAAAATTATTTGAAATGATTAAAACTAAAATTCTGTGTTTTTTTTTCTGAATAATGAACTACATAAAGTGACGTAGCTAGGGATTTTTTATGTGGGGTGAGGATGTCAGAACTTTTATATTATTTTGAGAAAATTTGAGTTCAGCCTCCTCTTCTCTTCACACAATTTTTTTTTCCTCCCATGAAAACACATAATTAATATAAAACTTGACTCATTTTCATAAATATTTTTTAACGAAATGTGTAGAATATTTCGGAAAAATACTTGATGGAAGTACAGTTTTGATACAAACATCCTTTTCCAAAAATAATGGCAAGCTATGGCTTTGGAAGCTTTTTTCGGCAGGGACGAAGTGGGCATGAAAACTCTGAGTTCAGATTACTTCGAATATCAGAAGGATTTTGGAAGGAGGGGGCAAAAAGAAGCATTTTTTGACTCAAATAATTTATATAACAGAAATTTTGTTCATGCCCGAGCGAAGCTTTGAAAAAATTGTGTTTAAATGCCCAAAAATAACTTTTTTCATGTTTTAATGCTTTGAAAAATATTATTTGATACGATTGGGGGGGGGGGGGATGTACAAAAAATGATACTTTGTACCCCGAAAGGATTTTGCGGGGGTACACTGTACCTTTTGTACCCCACTTTCCGAATCCACTGTCGGAGTTCCTAAAGAAGAAGGGAGAAAAGAGGAGATTTTTTCACCACAGTCGCCTCAAATATTAGTCGATGTAATTCTGATTTTTTTCTTTTTCGAGCGAAGCAAGTGGACAAATTCTACAAAAATTTCGCGTCAAATTCTGTATGAATTCAGCAAAAAAAGCTGCGTGAATTCTGCGAAAATTCTGCATTAATTTTACAAATATGCTGCATTAATTCAGCAAAAATACTAAGTACATGAATTTCATAAAAATTCTGCAAAAATTCCACAAAAAATCTGCATGAATTCTGTGAAAAATACTGTATGAAAAATTCATGCAGTATTTTTCGCAGAATTGGTACAGAATTTTTCGCGGAATTTCTGAAGAATTCATGCAGGATTTTTCACAGAATTCATGCAGATTTTTTGTGAAATTCATGCAATTTTTTTTGGTGAAATTTTTGCAGAATTTTTGTGAAATTCGTGTAGTATTTTTGCTGAATTAATGCAGCATATTTGTAAAATTCATGCAAACTTTTTGTCGAATTTATACGAAAAGTTTGCATAAATTCGTGCGGAAAAATGCTGCATGAATTCTGCAAAAATTCTACGAAAGTCTGCATGAATTCTTCAAACAGCCTGCGAGATAATATGTGAAAAAATTTGCGGAACTGCAAAAATTCTACATGAAGTTCACAGGAATTCCGCAAGAATTCAACTAAAAATTCTGCTTGAATTCTGTGAAAATCCTGCATGAATTCTACGAAAATTCTGCAAAAAAATTCTGCAAAAAATTCCGTATGACTTTTGCAAAAATTGCTGCATGAATTCTGCGAAAAATGCAATCTACAAAAATTCTGCTAAAATTCCACAAGAATTCTGCATAAATTCCTCACAAATAATTTTTCTAGACCCAAAAGTGGTTTCTATATCCAGGCTCACATATAGAATATCTCTTCGGTTTAGAAATTCAGCTGCGAAATTCTTCCAACCCCTGGCATTTCTATCCGAGTTGTAATGAAATATTGAAATTAAACCTCTAAATAGTGAAATCAATTACCCTTCATAACAATATTCGCTCCGCACGGAAATCTATTAACACGATTTAATTAACTAAATATCACGGCGCGGCGTCGATTTGAAAAGTTGCACGGTAACAAAAGAAACCCCGAAACACTCGACAACTCGATTACACGGTTTGGCGAATCTCGCGTGTTTGTACTCTCACCTTAGTTCATTTCCTATTCAGCTAATCAACCCGTACGCAAGAGGGGTAATTTTTCAACCCAATTTTACAACATAGAAAGTAAACCTACAGCGTTGAAAAAATTCACAATGTAGATCACCCTGCTCGCGTCGACTCGTTATCGTGAAAACCTTCTAACAAGTTGATAATCACTGACCCAAACGTTATGAATGAATTTGTAACCCGTTTTTCGTTTTTCAAAAGCGTAAAATAATTAAAGTCGCGCTCTCTCTCTTTACTTTGCGAATATAAAAGAGCTTTAAGCTTCATTAAATTAATTCGGTTCGATAAACCACTAGAGCAGTTGTAATAACTGCACGCTAAGAAACGCTCTCTCTTTAAAAACCCCTTACTGGGACATATTGTATAGAATATTCATTAGAATATTCATTACCGTCGTCGACGACGTTAGTTACCTTATTTCTTCTCTAACGTAGGAGTGTTTTCCATTTAACGAATAATTATATTCAGCCGCAGGGAATTTTTTCCGCCATATTTTAACGACACAGTGTAAACGAGAAGAAAAATTTAATTGAAGTCGCGAAATCATTATTTAGTATTTTTCATGCGCTCTTTTACTTCGGTGGCAAGTACGTGAGAATGTTTTTACGCTACGGCAAGATGGCTGGATGTGTTGCTTAAATTTATACCCTATTTTGATTAAAAGATCTTTTTGACGAAATATATTTTTAATTTTGCGCCAGGCTCGTAGCCAGAATCATGAAATACTAGAAGATGCTGAGCTCAGCATTCTCTGGAAAAATCTGAACTGAATGGCTGATAGATTGATAAACCAAAACAGAATATTGCAGATAGTCAAATTAAATTAAATTTTTCTTTCAAAGACTACAGAATACTGCAGAATTTGTCAATAATCAAAAGTAAATTTCGGAAGGTTAAAATTTACTTCTGAGACTGAGCTACCCCAGGGGGTCGGGGGGATCGAGCCCCTGTCCCCTTATGCTCAGAAAAAATTTTTTTTATTGCAAAAAGATTTAAAGTGCCTTTTTTTGCCTTTCAAACAGTATTATTCCAAAAAAAAATTCCTTCGCTCTGGCAGTATTTCATAATCATTATTTTAAAATTTGATCATTTTTGACTAATTTTTCAGTTAAAAATCACCGATTTGACAATAAATTCCCAATTTGTTCGAAAAATGAACGCGTTTTTGCTCTAAAGCAAAAATCTTAGTGCATGATTTTTTTTTTTTTTTTGAAAAAGTTTCAGGCCATTTTTGAGCTACGTTCCTAGTTTCTCTTTCACTTGCGGTGGGTTAAAGCCGAATAATTCCCCTTCATAATCATTGCCAGCACGACTTTTTGATTTCTTGGATTCCCGATGTTCTCGGATTTCGATTTCTCAGATTTCTGATTTTGATTTCTCGGCTTTCCGATTTCTCTTCTTTTTGATTTCTCGACTTTTCAATTTCTCAACTTTCCAATCTCTTAACTTTTCGGTTTCTCAACTTTTCAATTTCTCAAATTTCCGATTTCTCGACTTTTTGATTTCACAGCTTTCTGATTTCTCAACTTTTTGATTTCTAAATTTTTCAATTTCCTGACTTTCCGATTTCTTGGCTTTTCAATATCTTGGCTTTCTAGACTTTTTGATTTCTTAACCTTTCAATTTCTTGGCTTTCTCAACTTTTTTATTTCTTGACTTTTAGATTTCTCGGATTTTTAAATTTTCAACATTTTGATTTCTCGACTTTTCAATGTCTCGATTTTTTGATTTCTCAACTTTCCAATTTCTTGGCTTTCTCAACTTTTTGATTTCTTGACTTTTTGATTTCTCAATTTTCCGGTTTCTCGGATTTCCAATTTCTCGGCTTTCTCAACTTTTCGATTTCTTGACTTTTGATTTCTCGGATTTTTAAATTTTCAACATTTTGATTTCTCAATTTTCCAATTTCTTGGCTTCCTCAACTTTTTGATTTCTTGACCTTGTGATTTCTCGGCTTTTTAAATTCTCAACATTTTGATTTCTCAACTTTTTGATCTTTTCGACTTCTCGATATTTTTTTGACACTTTGATTTCCCAACTTTTAGATTTCTTGACTTTTTTGATTTCTCAGATTTCTGGTTTCTCGGATTTCAATTTCTCAAATTTCCAATTGCTCGGCTGTCTCAATTTTTTGATTTCTTGACTTTTTGATTCCTCCACTTTTCAATTTCTCTGATTCCGATTTCTTGACTTCCTTAACTTTTTATTTCTTGACTTTTCGACCAACTTTCCAACAGTCCAACATAATGCCATTATGTCTTCATCTAAAAACGTTACATTACGTTATGTTACACTTTCAGTGTCACGTTACACTTTTCAAATTTTACCCTCCCCCCAGTCCTAAAGGCATTCCATGTCAAAAATTAATGATTTTCGACTGAATGATCAGTGAAAAATAACTACCTAATTTGAATTTTTACCCCCTCTTCCTATTTTTGTAAAATTCTTGGCCCCTCCCTTCGATTAATTTTTGGATGCGTCTATGTGCGTATATTAGATGACATTTCTGTGAGCCAAATTTCGCTTCAGTTAACGCGAATCATTGTGAATGGGCTGCAAATATCCCTTTGTGAACAGATGGGGAATTTTTCGGTTCATGCAAATGAAAAATGGTTCAAAAATTGAAAAAAAAAAAAGTAGAAAAAATGATGAAATTGTATAAAAATTGTCAAAATTAGTGTGAGGGTAAATCTAAAATTAGGTGAGTGAAATGTTGATGAAATTATGAAATACTTTGTACCTAAAACCGTCAAAAATGTTATAACTAGACACACTGTGTCAAAAGAGCGGACTTCCTATTATATACAAACTGGTGACTAATTGCACGAATTCAAACTTTCAATTCATTTTTCTCAAACACTGTGAGCTTTTCAGACCGATTCTTTTCTTTTGGCATCCATCCTAACTATTCTTTTGGTGTCTGCTTTCCCCTACAAAGCATCGCTCTGGCGAAATACACATTTTCAAGAACAGAAATAAACTTCAAACTTATGAAAAGCTCAACTTTTAATCTATGAATCGAATCATTCACGAACGAAATCGTTCGCGAACAACTGATTCAATCGAACAAATTGTTCGTGAACGACTGATTCAATAAAAAAAATCGTTCGCGAACGACTGATTCAATCAAACTAATCGTTCGCGAACAACTGATTCAATCGTTCACGAATGACTGATTCAATCGAACAAATCGTTCGCGAACAACTGATTCAATGAAATGAATAATTCACGAATGACTGATTCATTCGAGTAAATCGTTAACGAACGACTGATTCATTCAATTGAATCATTTGAAAACGAATTCATTATTGGCAACACTGTATGAAATTAATTTTATGAAGAAAACACATAATAACAAGAATTGACCAATCACAGACCTACAAACTTTGAACTTAATTTTCTCAAGAACGGTGAACTTTCAAGATAAATTCATGAGAACCAAAGTTGTAGAGCTTGAAATTCCTGACTATCAAAATGCCCTCCGTTTTTTTCTACGGTGCACCGTTCGAGAGATATTTTCAAAAAATCAGTCCAATAAAGAAAACAAAAAGTAATAGAAATCAACCAATCACAAGCCTTAAAACTTTGAGCTCAATTATCTCGTAAACGGTGAGCTTTCAAGAAAAATTCATGAGAACCAAAGTTGTAGATCTTGAAATTCCTGACCATCAAAATGACCTTAGTTTTTCTGTACGATGCACCGTTCGTGAGATATTTTTGAAAAACTGAATAAACTTTAAAGTCGAAAAGCTCAGCTTTCAAAGCTCGGATCGACTTCAAAATTTAATCAGCTCTTCTCCTATATACATTCTAATCACCATAAAAATTTCAGGTCAATTGGTCAACTCTAACATGAGTTATTGCGTCAGAAAAAAAGTACCAAAATTGAGCTTAAAAGTTGAAAAGCTCAGCTTTCGCTGCACAGAATTGCACCAAAATCTAATCAGCTCTTCCTCTATATAATCTACACCTACTGTAAAAATTTCAGCCCGATCTGTTCAGTTTAACGAGAGAAATCGCGTCAGAACGAAAAGGCTTCAACAAATAAATAAATAAAACAACAAACAAACCAGTATGATCGCAATAGCGGATTCCCGCTAGAGCGGGAAGTCCGCTAAAAACGAATAAAATCGAAAGTGAAATTCTGTAAGTATCCCCCCCCCCTACTCCATAAAAGGAGAAAAGGAGAAATAGCAGTTACAAAAGAGAATTTTTCGAAAGATGTAACTTGAAAAACTTAAAATTTGTCAGAAATTTTCAAAATTGAGTTCATAGATTTTAGATGAATTTTTTTAATATTAGAAAGTAGGTAATTAATTTTGATCGGATTTCGTATTTCCATTTTTCATGGTCTGCTGGAAAAACGTGAAAAATGTTCAAAATTTTGAGAAAGTTGATTAAGAAAGTTATAGTTGATGGG